>MJHO01000111.1:0-729069 GCA_002076135.1 Xerophyta viscosa | reverse complement strand
AGATACCATGCTTTTTCTCCCTTTATAAGGCTATTAAACTTTTGAAATAAAATTGATGGATTAAATTGTCCTTTTCAGAGAATGGTGAAGATATGCAAGTCTTGAGATATGAGCATGGCCAAAAGTATGACCCACACTATGATTACTTCTCTGACAAGGTTAATATTGCCCGTGGTGGTCATCGTTTGGCTACTGTTCTAATGTATCTATCTGATGTGGAGAAAGGTGGGGAGACTGTCTTTCCACAAGCTGAGGTTGGTTCAAATGTATACAACCTTTTTGTTGTTTGAATATATTTTCTTCTCTAGATAGCTTTCTAATATATACAAATATAACTTTCAAGGAATTGTTCTCTTCCTATCTGGTGCAAGATATATATATATCTCTATAAATTTATAACTACTACTTTTTACAGAAATCACGACATCATGGAGGGGGCTTAAAGGATGAAGATCTTTCAGAATGCGGTCGGCAGGGGATTGCAGGTGTATAGCGTATATTGCCTCTCTATACGAAGTTTGAAAATTTGGTACCATATCTAACTTGATCCATCCTTCATTATATTGTATATAGTAAAACCGCGCAAGGGAGATGCACTTCTTTTCTTCAATTTACACCCTGATGCCACTACAGATCCTATGAGTCTTCACGGAGGTTGCCATGTAATTGAAGGCGAGAAATGGTCTGTGACAAAGTGGATTCACGTCGACTCATTCGACAAAACCGTCGGAAGTCATGGAACATGTAAGGATGAGAATGAGCAGTGTGAAAGATGGGCGGCGTCGGGAGAATGTACAAAGAATTCCGAGTACATGGTAGGAACTGATGAACTTCCCGGGTTTTGCAGAAGGAGCTGCCATGTATGTTGATGATCTCCCTCGCGTTTCTTTGACGCATGAGTCGCTACTGACTGATATTCTCGCCGCTTTTACTTTGAATGATATATTCGTGCTATGCTATATGTGTATTCTATGTAAGTTTCAATCAAGACCACGATGTGCCGTAGGGAGGTGCCTACGGGTAGGGGTGAGCATAATTCGGGTCAACCCGAATTTCCAAACCGATCCTACCCGAAAATATGTGAAATTTTGGATTCGGGTTGGGTCGGATCGGGTTGCTATTTTAAGTAATTCGGATAAGCATTTCGGTTTCGGATTGGCCTCTAAAATTTCGGGTCGGGTCGGGTTCACCCGAATTTCTTTTTTTCTATTTATTTTACTTATTTGTTTACTTTTTTACACTACTATCCACTCTCGAATGAATCCCGTGAGCCAACTCCTGTCTATTTTATGTCTAGTTATTTTTTTTTTTTTATATTAGTTAGTCTTTTATTTTTTATTGTTGTTTAATATTACTTTCTTAAAAAAAAATTCTTAAAATCAGGTCAACCCGAACCCGATCTAAACCAATCCGAATTTTTTTTTCGGTTCGGGTCAGTTCGGGTTGAGCGGTAATTCGGTTCGGATTGGATTGGTAGCTTTTAGTTCGGGTTAGTTATTTTCGGTTCGGGTCGGGTTAATTCGGGTTGACCCGAATATTCATCCCTACCTACGGGATGCATGGAATCTTTCCAATAATATTGGCAGCAGGGTGCGGATGTGCCCAATTCACCTTTGGCAAGGCTTGTGCTGTAATATTCTCTTCAATGCAAGGTAATAGCAGGGTCCTGCTGTTAAAATTGCTTATCCTGCATCAATCTTTAACATATATTTTGCTCTTGAAAGCAATAGATTATCTCAACTTATATTTATTTTGCATATAGAGAAATAGAGCATTCACAAGGGATGTATAATTGTCATTCGTATAATTTAGTACTTGGCTATACTATAAAGTCAAAATCTTGGGTGATTGCAATGTAACGTAACAATGATATATGCTTGTGCAATTCTTCACGCGCCCGTCGGGTTGGCTCGGGCTAAAGATAGCTACCACACTTTCGCAGCTCCTTCGGGTCGGCAGTTCCCTCTCGCGCTCATCGTTCTCATCCTTACATTCCCCATTGCTCGAACGAATCCACATGAATCCACTTCGTTGCAGACCATTTTTCGCCTTCAATTACCGGACAACCTGCATGGAGACTGCTAGGATCTGTAGTACCATCGGGATGTTGGTCAAAGAAAAGAAGAGCATCTCCCCTGCGTGGTTTGACTTTTTCAAGATG
The DNA here is from genome assembly GCA_002076135.1 of Xerophyta viscosa. Taxonomy (NCBI): domain Eukaryota; kingdom Viridiplantae; phylum Streptophyta; class Magnoliopsida; order Pandanales; family Velloziaceae; genus Xerophyta; species Xerophyta viscosa. The sequence continues at coordinate 726,908 of MJHO01000111.1, read as the reverse complement.
GAAGTCAAAGTCAGACGTGGGACAAAATGGATCGTTTTCAATGAAAGTTGTATAGAAGGCGTTGTACCTGCAAGCCCCTGCCGACCACAATCTGAAAGTTCTTCGTCATTTAAGTTCTCTCCGTGATGCAGCGATTTCTATCACAATAAATCTAATAGAGATAAAAAATCCTACACCAAATAGATACTCGGACAATGTATCATATATCGTGATTACTATATTTATATATATGAAGATTGAAATATTTGACATATTTGAAAATATTGTTAGATCAGTTTATATATATATATATATATATATATATAAAGAGAGAGAGAGAGAGAGAGAGAGAGAGAGAGAAAACAAATTTTGAATATTTAAAAAAAAAATATTTTGATGTGCTTTAAAACTTTAGTATTTAAAATTTTTTCAACTAATATTTCTAAATAGGTGTTAAAATCTTTTACTAGTTAATACAAACTTTAAATTTAAAATATATATTTGAAAATATATTATTTTACAAAAACAAATTGAGTATAACAATGACAGAATACAACAAAATTTATTTTTCTTGCATCTATCCAAAATTAATTTTGAAAAATATTTGTGTATATGAATTATGGGTTAAAAAAATTTAAAAATAAAAATTTATTTGAAAAACTTTTACAAAACATAATTTTTTCAAAAGACCGGCCGAAATATTTTGTGAAAGAACAAAAGCTGGATGCATTTGAACCAACCTCAGCTTCCGGAAAAACAGTCTCACCACCTTTGTCCACGTCAGAAAGATACATGAGAACAGTTGCCAAACGTTGACCACCAGGGGCAATAAAGTCGTCGTTGAAGAAATCATAGTGCAGAGAATACTCTTGGCCATGCTCATATCTCAACACCTGTAGGGAGTCTCCATTCTCTAAATATAAAATCATTATTAGCAATACTGATCTTTCAAATTTTCACTTATATATATATTATTATATATATTTATATATATATATATTATAATATGTATATTATATATATATATATATATAATATAATATTATAATATATTTATTTATTTATTTATTTGTTTGTTTTAATTGTATGATCGTCGAATTCGGATTTGATCCATATCACGGTTGGAAAAATAGTGTCCGGCTTTTGTTGAACTTTTAAATACTGTTAAAACAAAACATCATAACTTCATGAGCTACTACTTTGCTTCAGTGGAAGGATATGCAGATTATATACACCGCAATGTAAATTCCACTTATAGGAATTTTAAAAAATAAAAAAGAAAAAAAAAATTTAATGAGTCATTTACATTGTTTACCTTTGGGAAGAAATGTCCACGTTGCAATCTTATCTTCGATGTGGGTAACAATTGGGTCCTGCTAAGAATTGATCATCGAATTCTTTTATTTTTCTGAAATTATTTTGGAAAAAAATCTGCTCCTAGTAATCATAAAATTGTTAAGATGCGGAAGATCGTAAAGAACATCAGAAAAAGTGGATCAAAATTTAAATGGAATTCATGGGGAAATAAAGTATACCAATATATTGCTTCGAAACATTCATAATATATTGAGAAATACATATTTACAAAGACATCATATGCGAATTTCTACGGCTATTTACTAAGTTACTTGTATATTATCTAATTGGAAGGTTGTACTCGACTTGAGCTCGATAATACTCCAGCTCGAAGCGAACTTAAACGAGTTCAAGTCTGAGCTACGCGTAGCAGCTCGGCTCATTTTTATCCAAAATCTAGATGGCTTTATCTGGTCGGTATTTATGCGGGTTTTATCGCCGTTTATGTATTTTCTTTTTTTGTTGTTAAGATAAAAAGATACAACTAATAAACCTCGCCGTTAAATTTAAAAAACCAAAAAAAATAAAAATAAATCAACAGCTGACGACGAACCTGTCCCTTGCTGATAAACATTCCGGAGCTGGTGCGGACATCACTGAGCTCTCTGTCCCCCGACGAACTATCTCCCACCTCCGACCTCTTCAGCTTCGATTTGGCCTGCCGGCGACCACCCCCATCACAACGCGTTAGAAGATCTTCTCTATAAAACACAACTAAAATTTACAGTTTTATCAGATAATTTGCAAACTCACGAGTGATATGAGATGATCGCAGTCCTCGTCGGTGAGAAATTTCTCGTACACGAAAGCTCTACGAACCAGATTTCACCGTCAGTCGGCTCTCCATTTTAATGTAAATATTGATCTAATTTTACTAGAAAGAAAAAGGGAAAAAAAAGAGATCGATCCTATTGAGTCTATCAAATTCATATCTTTTGTAAAACAAAAATATAAGTAGTTTGCAAATTGTTAAGTTAAATTTGATGTAGTATTTGTTAAATTAAAAGAATACGATGAGTAAAATAAAAATAAAAATTGTTAAAAAGAATTGTTTTAACATTCAAATATTCAATCAAGTAGTGATGAAATGTTTATGAAAAATATTGACTTATTATTACTTAAGAATTTTAGAAATTAAATTTCTAGTTTTTTTTTTCGATAAGTGGAAGTCATATATGCCATTAAATATATATCATTTTCACCTCTATGCTACATAAAGTTTTACGTCAATTTTTAAAATTACAATAACTAGTGCTCTTATGCCAAATGATATTGCAAAAGTAAACATCCGATACGCAACACGGGTGTGACCCAATGCGACATCAGGATCACACCCACGAAGCGAGATAATAGATCACACAGCGAGCACTGTTCAAAAATATTACCACTAATATTATTGCGCGTTCACTTTATATCCTACAGCTTTATCATAAAGCTCAATGAATTACATAGCAATATTCATTTTTAACTTAACTTTATATACTATATCACAATGTTGTATCCGACTAAATTAAATGGAGGTTCAAGTAAAATCCATCAAATCTTTAGAGGGCTGCATAAATATTTTCTAATTCCAAGTAAGCCAACTTCTTCTTTTTTTTTTTTTTCTAAATTTGAAATAATATTTTGGATATTTTGGTACCCTGACCTCTTATATTTTTTTTTTGAGATCATCGTGGAAAAAATCCTGCCCGTAACCGGCCCTCATTCGAGCGACCGTCGTAACAGGTAAACCCACGGATGGCACCGATCCCTGTTCCACCAACTGAGGGGTCCCATCCTTACGGGTAGGGCATGCCCTTTAGGCCCATTTCACTCTCCATAGGATACAGGGGGGTCTTCGACCCCCACACCCTCACTGGACCCTCACTGGACGTCCGTTGGAGTCGAACCCGGGACGCTCGCTTCGTGAGGCGAGCGTCCGGGCCACTCGCGCTGCGGACGCGGGACACCCTGAGGCGAGCGTCCGGGCCACTCGCGCTACGGAGTCGGGACACCCTGACCTCTTATAAAGTATATACTAATGAAAAACTACTATTGTAAGAGATAAACCTGGGTTTCCATGATATTCTACGAGTTCGGGTAGGATCGACGTCATGAGAGGAGAAGTTCGACGAGCATATCACAACGCAGAGAAGCGAAAGAAGAAGAGACACAAGGAGAAGATGCCGCGGCGGCAGCATTGCCTCTTTAAGCTTAAATTCAAGCATTCTTGAGCTGTATAAGGAGGAGGAAATTTTTGGATGTAGAAATCCATAAAGATGGAAAATATTTTATTTGAGATACATAAAGCGTTTCGTATTAAAGAAATAAATAAGATATTTATTCAACAAATTGCAACTCCCTTTTTTTTTATGACGCAATAAATAAGATATTTATTCAGCAAACTTCTAGCTTGGTACTGCAACTTTTTTTGGCGCTACTGTTTCTTTAATCCTCTTCTTTTTCATCCACCCATGTATATTATAGCCTCATAGGGCTAAGGAAGAAATATATTTTTACGTATAAATTATAAAATATGAGAATTATTGCTATACAGACAATATCTTTTTTTTTTTCAAAAAAAAAAAAAAAAAAAAAAAAGATATGGATATCTTTGTATAATATAATACATGTTGTTTAAGTTTATTGAGGCATGAGAAATTTCTACAAAATCTCATTTTTATGTTAATATAGTATAAAAATCTCCACCAGATCCTAACTGGTGAGTAGGTCCCATTCAAACCACATAGGACTCTGGCCTCACCAGGACTTAAAACATGTGCTTTGAACACTTCTATATCATATCAGCAATAAGTTAGATATTTACATATAAAATTTTGCCAATCGAGATATACCAATGATTATTCGTATAACATTTTACAGATCCAAATCGCATAATAAAAAAATAAATAAGAATAAAATAAAATAAAATAAGATGGCAATTCGAAGTTGTATACTGAATCATGAAATGCTAAAAAGAAACAACATAAAATAAGATGCTCCTGCCAGCATCTTTATTATGTAACAAAAGCCATAGACAGCAGGTTTTATCTAATTTTGAGAATATAACCTCCAGCATCTCCATTAATGGAGATTTCGGTTAATTAGACCTTCAAATATGGCATAAAGATCCTTGTTTTCTGGACCAAAAATCTCATTGGCCTTACGAAGCGTCTCCTGAGAATCGCCATAAAGGTAGTTCCGCATGTCAAAATATAATCTTAATCTAACAAAAAAAATTGTCAAAATAAAATTAATAGCCAGTGCATAGTTCTAAATACCTCTCTGCTCTGTTTATGGGCATTCAATTCCTTAACATTGGTTAGAAACGCGCTGAATTGCTCGTAAGATAAGCGGCTCCTGAGTGGAAAGCAGAGTCAATAGTAAGTAAGTACATGAGAGTGGATTTTCTTATGCATTTATTTATTTATTTAACTTTTTTTTTTTGTGAGAGATATCTCAAACCAACTATGCATTTTGTTTTCTTATGAAAGAACCCTGTGTTTTAATCTCTTCCAACTGAATTAGGAGTAACGAAAACCACTATCATTAGATGAAAGAGGCTTACCTAACTTGTCGGAAAAACTCTTTACCGTCGACCCTTGTTCGTCCTGAAACAAACAACAACTAGATGAGAAAAAGGAATACATGAATGCGATAATGATACTCTCGTCTCACATAGCATATGATAATCAAAATTTTCCAGTTTGCAAAAAATATTTTGAAATTCAAGTTTGTCTCTCTGTCAATGAGTCTTAATATCTTCTATTACACGAAGCTTACCCATTTAGAGCACACGCTTCCCAGACAAGATAATGATTGCATTAAAAAATAATAATAGAATATATTCTTCCAATCCATCAAAATCTTTGATGAGAAAGTTAAACACATTTCAAGAATTGGAGGAACAAATATCAGTAGAAAGTTAATTAAACATGTTTCAAGAATTGGAAGGACAAATATTAGTAGGCAATCTATAAAACTTCTAGATGAACATGTGGTAATGAAGGCATCCGATATTGAAACCAACCTATGGTAGATGAAGGCGCCAAGAACTTTATCTAGATATAATGGATCCAAACATATCCAACGTGACTGTTTTGCAAGCATAGATGATGCAATCTGAGACAGATAGATAGGTGACACAGAGGCATAAGCAGAAAACACGATACATTAAGCTAGAGACCAATGACATGGATAATTCGTCATAAAGACCAAAACGGGGAGGTCCATGACTCATAGAAACTAGAACTAACATCTAAATACCAATATGGGAAATTTAGTTTCAACACTTGGAGGATATCTGGTGGAAGAACATAAAATGCCACACCTCTATGTTTTCATATCTAATTCCTCTCTAAAGCAAGGTTTTCGATGCTGAGCCGAGTTTCGGTAAACTCAGATCCCGGTACGTGCCGATAGTGCCGTGCCGACCGTACGGATATATATTATTTATTATTTTCTAAAAAATAAAAATAAAAATAAAAATTAATAATTAATTTAAAAATTCAAATATAAGATTTTTTGACACGTGCCGTGCCGTGCCAACAACTGCCGGCACGAGCTGTGCCGCCCGGCACCGAAAATAATGCTCTAAAGCAATACGGAGTCACCAAAACAGATGTCTAAATCATGGTGGGGCCCATGATTTGTGAACAGGTAGTATGGGTGAACCTACACCACTTTAGAGTTTCATTAAAGATTAAAAAAATTCGAGGACAACACTTTTCTGGTGAAAGGAATACTTGTGTTAACTCGTATAAAGTACTGAAAGCTGATGCATGACCATTCGACTACGTTGCAGTACATTACCTTGACACAAATATTCCTAGAAACGGGCCTAGATATGAAGTGTACTCAAGTTAAGCAAAGTCTCTTACTTTGTCATTGAGCTTGAATTGCCCAAACATCACCCAAAAAACAACGGTTCAAATTTTTTTAGAGAGCCAAAGCAGATCTACTAGAAATCATCATCGGGAAACATTAGAATGGAAGTTAACTATCAAATTAAACGCTCGTAAGTGGAAGGTCATAAGTTGATGACAAAGAATTTCTTCATAGATCTGGCAGCTAGATCAATGGCCAATATCAGATTGAAGTATTACAAGAATAATTCTTAGACGTGTATTTTACACTTCGATTCATTTTTAAAAAATATGGAAAAGTTGTTATGCATGCAAATTGTTCCATTTTCTGAAACAAAACCATGAAACTAACCAGTTTGGGCTTCTGCATCGAATGGAGAGGTCATCGAGCCATGTAGACTTGACGGCAAGGAGGAGTACATGGTGGGTCGATCACCAATCATGCCCCTTGTATTTGAAAAAGAAATAGAATGCCGTCTAGGAGAGACTGGGTTGGACAATCTGGTAGGGGTTCTTACTGGTGATCTTGTTGTTAAGAGCCTTGGAGGAGAACGGGAAGGAGAAAAGCTCGGTGTGCTATTATAAGATGGTAAATAAAGGGGCCCATAAGATGTCTTGTCCGTTGAACCTGCAGATATAAAATCAAAGAGAAATTAAGATGCTAATGATGAAAATGATAGTACAATGGAAAATTCACGCTTTAGAAAAAATTTAAAAAATTAAAAAGCACACTTACCAGCATCTTCTGCAAACGAACTTCCTGATTCCGATAATTGAGTCTTTACAGAAGATAATTTTGATGATGACAACGAAACATCTTCTTCTGGTGAAAAGCATATTATGCTTAGAACTTCTAATGAAATTCATATTTATCTAAAAGTACGAGCCAGTTTATTGCAAGTCATGGTGATAAAACTAGTAATTAGAAAGAGGGCATGCAAGTAATTTATTAGCACAATTGTTACCTCCAAGCAAAGATCCAGTTGATGTTTCAGTCATCTGCTGTCTTGCAATCGACTGAGCTCCCATTTGCAATTCAAGTGTAAGATGTAGCTTGACTAACATGTTCTGATTATTGTATAAGAAACTTGAATTAGCAGATTTTGATACAAGAAACTTACAGAGCCTTCTCCATCCTCCTGAAGTGACTGTATGAGGGTCTTTCTGAATGTTTCCAGCTGCATTATGCAATACAAACATATGATATATGACAAACCAACTTTATATATATATATATATATATATATATATATATATATATATATATATAACAGAGTAAGTAATTGAAAATTTTTGGAAATGTAAGTTCCTAAGCTACCTTAGCGACATCCCTGTTGAGCTTCTTGACGGTGTTCGAAAGCGATATGTTTTCATTCACAAGTTTCTCCTGCAAGCATCAAATAAGCAATTACAAGACCAACATAGATTGTAGAATTAGGAATCGAAAATGAAAATCCAAGAAAACCTTGTCTTGATCGGCTCGGCGGAGCTGGGTGGAAAGGTCAGCGAGAGAGGAGTCAACGGCGTCGAGCTGCGACCGGAGATCCGAGATGACGTCATCTTTTTCGGCGTTGGCGCGTCGGAGGCGGGCGGCCTCAGCTTCCAGGCGGGAGACGCGGGTGGCGAGCGCGATGGAGGTTATCTTTCGCGCCACGTCCAGCTGCTCGAACGGATCCGACGGCAGTACGGCCACCACGTCATTAGGGAGTCCGAATCCCGAGGCAATGGCGTGGCTCAGGGCGCTGCTATTGGTTTGTTGTTCCTCCTCCCGCTCGTTCTGCTGTTCCTCTGCTGCTCTGTCGTCCTCCATGGATTTCCTTTTTCCTTTTTCCTTTTCTTTTACGATTATTTTATTATATTTTGGCCTTTTGGTTTCTCTTTTTGTTTGGGTTCCTGGAATATATGGATGTCCGGGATTGGAATTGGATAGAGAGAGAGAAGTCTGCCATGAAATTGTGTGGCCGTGGACTAGATATTTGACATATGTGAAAATATTTTTAAAAAAAATAAATAAATACAGTTGTAGAATACAATGTGTCACTTCTTTCTCCTAATTTTTATAAAATTAATATTATTGGATCCGAACATTTAATATAAAAATAATCTGATTTATATTTTTTCGTACATCAAAATCGATAAATTTATATTTAGACTATTTTCGGACTATTTTACCGAACTCGACGATATTTCTATTTTTATAAATATCTTGAAAAAAATTAGGGGCGCCACCATATTGTATTAATATATCACTTCTTTCTTCTAAGGGCTTTTGTCATTTCAATCTCCGTTTTTTCGAAATGAACATTTTAATCTTAAAAACGAAAAAATGAGTAAAATTTTACCACTTCAGCCTCTATTTTTTTGAAATGAATATTTCAGTACATAAAAAATAAAAAAATACGCTGACATAAAATTATGTCAGCACATTTTTCGTTTCCAAGAGTTGAAATGACCATGGATTTGACGCGGGGCTGAAATGCAACTATCCCTTCTTCTAATTAAAGTACTTATCGTTTTTCATAATATCTTTTAATTTGTATAGCACGCTTTATTAATTCATAACTCGGAATTTGGTTTTATTTAGGTGAAATATTTTTAATGTCAAGCATTATAACCAATTCTACTTATAATGTTAGCATCGAATAAAAGAATGTCTCGGCGGAGCATCGAATCTACGGACGACCGTGCCGGCGACGGCGACGGTCACGGAGGAGGAGGAGGAGATTGTTTTTATTGATGAGTAAGCACCGAAATTGTTATCCAATTCTCCTTATTTCTAGCTAAGTCATGTGGAAAAATTGAAGAAAGATGATGTTGGAAGTTAGTTGCCACATGGTGTTCGCTTTCTTGTTCTGAAATGATTCTCCAATTTCATACCATTTTTGCTTTATTTTTAGTGTAATTGTTTTATACTAGTTGTTTAACTAAATTATCCAAACCTTGAATGTTAATTTTTTCAGTCCGAACAATTGCCCTGAAAATTATGATCTCACGGTGGAGATATAACTGGTCACGGTGGAGATATAACTGGTTATACATTCGGCAAGAAATTGCCCGCCATCTATCTAGAGCCTGCGCCTATATGTAAGAAAGCCCTTGTGATACCGGGTAGTTCTTTTTTTCCAACTGGTTGAGTGTTAACTCTTTATAGTTGATATTGTATCATTCAACTGTCTATATTATATTCTAATCTTGCTCTTGCACCCAAGCAGGCAAGCTGTAATTCCAGGGCTACCTGATGACGTGGTATTGAGATCTTTCATGGACATCATGGAATTGTTACTTGTTCTGAGCCATTCTGGTGGGGGGATCTTCAGCTGGGATTGTTATGATCCAGATGCCGATAGATGGCACCGTCTATCCACGATGCCGTACATTGAATCACCAGAATATCACTATAGATTATATAGGGGATTCATGTGTGAGTGTTTGCAAAAGGCTTCTAATTGTCGGGGGAATGATTCCCTCTAAAGTCGGAGACACCAAATTAAATTCAAGTTTATCAAACATATCATATCAAGCTGACTAATATGATATGTTTTCAGATAGAATTTTTATTTATACTAGTAGTACAGATTCATACTTACTATATAAGCTTCTGAAATTTCTAGAAGTAGTCCGTAAACGCGGTTAATGCAGCTCTTTTCTGTATCAAAGAAAAGGAATTATAAAAAAAAATAATGAAATTCACTTTAGATATCCTTCAATCTATCATGACCTTTGGATAAATTTTGGGGCAAATTATGAGAGATGTAATAATTTACGGAGTGTGGAAGGCAGAATTTTCAATCTTAGACAAAAACGTATAATAAATTACGAAAATATCTTAATTTTGGGTCATGTGGTGCGTAAAATTCCTTTGAAAAGTTATTCATGATGTTCAAGGTGGATATAGAAGTACCCATCTCCTTCCAACACAAAGGCTTTGACATAGAAGTAGCTTTCTAAAATGATGACATGGTGAACAAGATACTTATAAAAAAATAACATATATTTTTTTTTTTAAATTATATTTTTTATTGCCTTCCCAAATATATTATTGTTCAAGGGTACTTTTCATTACAAAATAGAAATTGAAAAATATCATATTAATCCGCGTACATATCAGTTCCTCATCAATACCGGTTGTCAAATCAAAAGGGTAAAAGTTTAAATCTTATCAAATACTAGCTCAATTATTGGGATTTACTTGTTTTTACGAACATATGCTTGGTAAGTTTATTGAGCATGGCAGACTTGAGAATTTTGCCAAACTTGACAAACCTAAACTCTTTAGAAAAAAGTTATTAGGCCGATAAAACAGTCGAAAAACAATCCGATTTTGTTTTTTTTTTTTTTGTGCTACCATTTGTCGGTCTCTAGTACGAAAAAATACAAATTTGACTTTTTTTGTATTAAATATTCGGGTCTAATAACATTATCCTAACTCAGCTATTTTTAAAAAGGATAACACACATATTGGACCTGTATTATTAAAAAAAAAAGCTAGATGTTATACTACTATAAGATGAGATTCATGACACTTTCTAAAGAAAAATACTTCATGTCACGGACTAAAATACAGAAAAAATCACGTATGCATGTTTTTTCATACAAGAAATATGTTTCACAGTGATAAAATATACATTTTTCGTATGAAAAATTCGCATGCGTGATTTTCTCGTATTTTAGTCCGTACATTCAAGCATCTTCCTTTCCTAAATAGAGTGTGAATCTATATACCAGAAGCTTCCACCACCTTCGCCGTTAAGGCCTTGCGCCTGAGCGGGTTAGGTTCACTTACGGGACGCGGCTCCCCTGATGCGTTAGCATCAGGGTGTAGGCAAATCTCCCAATCCAAACCGTCCGTTCTAATATGCATGGATCTCGAAAAATCGTATAAAATTTTCGTTCGCTTATTTGATTATTTTTAAGTATTTTTCGGAGAACTCTAAACTTTAAAATTATAAATTTTGATAAGATTTACAAGTTTGTAGTTGAATATTTTTCAAAAAATACCAAATATATGATGCCAAAAAAATAATAAAATTTTAGATTATCGTTTTAGTATAATATTTGCATTTTTTTAAAAAAAATATTTAACTACAAATTTATAAACCTTATTAAAATTTATATTTACAATTTAATTTTTTTTTAAAAATATTTAAAAATAGATAAAATAAACGGATAAAAATTTATTAGATTTTTCGAAATCCGTAAAGATCGTAATGGACGGCTGAAAATGAAGGATTTTCCTACTAGCATAAGGGGAGCCGCGTTTTCACTTACGCCCCTGTACTCCCAAAAACTTCGGCATATGATGCTATCTCGCTCGTAGTCGTATAATCTCACCTCCCGCCCGCAGCACTGTGTCGACATGATGACGCTGGCGGGCCCCACCTTCGCTGTTTCAAACAGTCAACTGTCAACCCCCCACCCCAAATCTCTCTCTCTCTCTCTCTCTCTCTCTCTCTCTCGCGTCAAGCCTCCGCCTCCGCGCCTACCGTCTCCAACCAAACAACCTCAACAACAACAACAACCACCACAATTTTCTTCATGGATTCTCACCCTCCCAATCAATCCCCACTGACTACGGTTTCGTCGATGGACGCGATCCCCGCCGCCGACGACGATCTCTCCTCCGTCTGGGAATGGGGCAGCCTCCTCGACTTCTCCCTCGATGACGAACCCGATCTCCTCCCCTGGCCATCTACCTCCCCCACTCTTTCAATTCCCGATCCCAACCCTCACCCGTCTGCGCTGGCAACGGCGGCCGCTAATCGGGTGCGGAAGCGGGACCCGCGATTGGTGTGCGAAAATTACCTGGCGGGGCGCGTGCCGTGCGCGTGCCCGGAGCTGGATAAGCTGGCCGCGGAGGAGGAAGAGGCGGCAGAGGCTGTCGCTGGGGCTAGGAAGCGAGCGCGAGCTGCTGCGGGTGTCGTGCGATGCCAAGTCCCTGGGTGCGAGGCGGATATAAGTGAGCTCAAAGGGTACCACCGCCGTCACCGCGTCTGTCTCCGATGTGCTAATGCGCCCTCGGTCTTGCTCGAAGGAGAGAATAGGCGGTACTGCCAGCAGTGTGGCAAGTGAGTTGGTTTTACACGATGCAAAGGCAATCAAATTCAATTATCTACGTTTTGACATCTGTTATTGCATATTTTACAAAGGAAATAAACAAGGTTACATGCCTAAGATCGTAGTTATCGATCCAAGTACTAGATTTACTATTGAGATACTTGTATGATTAGGAGTAGATATACTAAAAAATTGACTCGTGTTATTATTGAGATATTTGTATTTTCTACCGTTTCATTTATGGGGACTAGAGGTGGAAAGAATGAATCAAGTTACTACTGAGATTAGATTTATTTCCAATTGTTAAGATTACTAGAACTAGAAGTCCGAGTTACTATTGAGACACTCATCTTTCATATGGTTTAGATGATTGGGGCCTGATATAGAAAGGACTCGAGTTAGTATTGAGATACTTGTCTTCCATATTGCTTTGATGATTGGGACTAAAGGTGGAAAGGACTCGAGTAGGGACTAGATATGGAAAAGGGACTCAAATTACTATAGTAGGGACTAGATATGGAAAAGGGACTCAAATTACTATTGAGATAATTTGTCTTTTCTATTGTTTAGATGATTGAGAGTAGAGCTGGAAAGGACTCGAGTTGCTGTTGAGAGATTTTCTCTCTTATTGTTTAGATGTTCTGGAAAGGAATCGAGTTACTATTAAGATTCTTGTCTTTCCTATTCTTTAGATGACTAGGACTAGAGATTGGAAGGACTCAAATTACTTTTTGAGATACTGTCTTTCCTATTGTTTAGATGAGTGGGACTAGAGATGGAAATAATGACGAGTTACTGTTGAAAATACTTTGTCTTTCCAATTGTTTAGATGATTAGAACTAGATATTGGAAAGAAGAACTTGAGTTACTATTGACATATTTATCTTTCCTATTGTTTAGCTAATTAGGACTAGTGATGGAAAGTATTCAAAGGACTCGAGTTGCTATTAGGATAGTAGTCTTTCGTATTGCTTGGATGATTAGGAATAAGGATGGAAGGAGGACTCAAGTTACTGGTGAGATACTTATCTTTAGATGATTGGAATTACAAATGGAAATAAGTACTTTGAGTTACTGATGAATACTTTATCTTTTCTTTTTGATCCTTTGGAATTCTCCCATGGAGAACACAGGTACTCCCCTTCTGGGAGAGGGTTATCTACAGGCCTTGGGTGTTGGTATACTTAACTTTCCTATTGATGATTGAGCCTATAGTTGCAAAGGACTAAAGTTACTGTTGAGATACTTGGTCTTTTATCTATTGTTTAGATGATTGAGAGTATAGATGGTAAGAAGAACTCGACTGAATGTTGAGGTTGTTATCTGTTCACTATTTGTACGTAGACATGTGAATTGGACCGAACGATTTGCATTCCAGTTGGTTAGAATAGGTTGATAATATCCCGAAGGTCAGTCCTAAGGTTTGAGATTTTTCTCTACTTTGATTCGTTGATTCTCAAGATCTTTCAAGATTGTGCTCGTTGTTTCAGGGGGATGGCTTAGATTCCCTATCATTTACGCGAATTGTAAGCTGCCATTGCTCATGGGAGTTCGGGGTTTATACATGTCATAGGGGCTTTCAGTGATGGTGTTGCTATGTTACATTACATGCTGATCTAAATACATCTATCTTACGATAAAAGACATCAGCATGGTTAGAGCAAAATTAAAAAAGTGACTGTACTTGTGTTTTTAATAATTTCATTGTTGTTCTTTGGATAAGAAATAAAGGAGATAGGACAATTTTGCCATCAATAGAAACTAAACAAACTATTGTAGGAACATGTCAAAACTTAAAAAAGCAGTTCGTAAATCTAAAAACGATGATAAAGATGAAATTTGAACAATGAAACCTCTCAGAGAAAAGGAATGGTAAGGCGTATGCATTGCATCTTGCCCAAGCTTCAAAAGATACGTTATCTTCTATCAGCATTATATCTAGAGATTGCCTTGGTGGCCTTAGTATGTGTAAATATGAGTTTGTAGCAGCTAAAGAAATAACCGCTTGATGATTCTATGACCTCACTATATTATGCTTACTCACGTCTGGCTTATTACTTTTGTATTTTGGAGTCCATGCATCCAAATGAATTTCCTTGAAGGCTGCAGTTACATTGACTGTTCTGACAATTGTTTATTGTCACTATATTTTGATCTTGATAATAAAATTGAATATTTCAGGTTTCATGTGTTGCCAGATTTTGATGAGGGAAAGCGTAGCTGTAGGAGAAAACTAGAAAAGCACAACAAAAGGAGGCGGAGAAAACCTATAGATCTTGTGAGTGTAGCAGATGAACCAAAGGAACATAAAGACGAACCATCAGTAGATATTTGCTGCCATGGTGAACCAACAAAAGGTGAGAATTAGTATTTCTAAGCAATGGCTGACTAATCATTCCATTGTATGCTATTCTGCTAACTGCTACAACTATATGGCTACCGTGGGTAATTATAGTATTTAAAATTTTTAGATCATCTTAAGATGCATATACATGGATTCGGTTAGCAAGGCTAATTACTCACTATCCACCAGAACGATTGTTTATACTTTATAGGGAACCGATTTTGGACAATACACTTTATAAAAGTTGAAATAAAAAGCAATAGCTTTGTAAAGCATAGCTTTTCCTGATGGATTTTGCACAAGTAGCTTTTCAACCATGAAGGCATGTCTTTACTCGATACTTAAAGAACTCTGTATACTTATACTGAAGGAATTAAAGATTTAGACTGTTCCAACATTCCATGTTATCTTCCTATTTTGCATACTTTTTTTACCTTCTTATCTTTTCGGGAGTGCGCCTATGATTCAATTACTTTTTTTTTTTTTGTTGGATTCACTTCAATTTTTAAGTGCATGTAATTAAGAAATGAAGTTGCTATTTTGATTTGTATTTCTTATTCACTTCCTTAATTTTCCATGTTTTTTGAATCAAGTTGTTCCAGTGTTTTGTGATTTGTTAGGGAGGTAGACTTTTGCAACTTCGTAAGCTTATTCTTATCTGCATATTTGTAGCAGTTGAGGCAAGATTGAAAAGCAAAACGAGAAATGTGGAAGCAATGCTAGATTCAGATATTGGTCATAGATCTCCATCATCTCCCTTTCCAAATTCTCACAATGGTCAGAGTGACAGCGTGTTCTCTCTTACATCATCTGGAGATGCTCAGATAGATGAAAGATTGGATAACACAAAGTCTGGAATTTCTTCAGCATTCTGTGAGAACAAGAGTACATATTCATCAGTGGTAGGTCATCTTTCATTCAACTGACTGTTAGGATTTCTAGATATATTAAATCATATGCTATTTCTTCTTGCAGCAGTGAATTTAATTTTCAAGTTGGCATCCTCGGTTATTTATATCTTTGCTGTCTTAACAATGCATGCTTAATTGCAGTGTCCTACAGGCCGTATTTCATTTAAGCTTTATGACTGGAATCCTGCTGAATTTCCTAGACGTCTGCGCCATCAAGTACGTCCCCAAGATTTTCAGCGCGCTTTGCTATCATTAGTGGTTATACTTTTGTTTTTTTCTTTTTTTTTTCGTTATTTTAATTGTGGAATAGTGGATACCAATCAATACGTGTGCCATTCCTAACATGCAGATTTTTCAATGGTTGGCCAACATGCCAGTTGAATTGGAGGGCTATATACGGCCTGGATGTACTATACTAACTATATTCATTGCAATGCCGATATTTATGTGGGAGAAGGTACATGGTTCATCTAGCAAATACTTGAAGAACCTGTGATATTCTTAATTATCTTCATTCCTCCTTCATCATTTCTCGTCTTTCTGCTCTTGTCAAGAGCTGTCGTTTAAAATCACCCTGAAAACATAGGCATGAATTGAGGAGCAACACAGTTGATCATAATTTCCTTAGTTCACTATTTTTCATGTCTGGATTACGTATATATGCTGCTGTGCTGCTACTATTTTTTGTTAAATTTCATTTACGCTTATTTTAGATTAATGTCCTGATCTGTAAGTTCAAAAAGAGGCACATCTGAAGCAGAAGGAAGTTTCCAGTATAATCTGCTATATTCATTGAAGTATTTTGGTCTCAATGACTGGAATTCATGGGTGTCTGAATTATTTTAGTTGGAGTTGAGTTTCCTGGGTCTTATGAGGGTCTCATAGAACAGCCTGCTAAACAAATCAGGGTACATATGGAATTAAAAATGACAATAATTGTTTTGTTCATATCTAGAAGAATAAGGGATTGATGTGGGATGGATATTTCTTAGATTGTCCTGCGCTGCATGCTGTGTCAAAACTTTTAATTGGTCCAAATGAGCTAAAATTTGCTTGATCCAATTCTACCGCTCCATTAAATGCGTTCCAGTTGTAAGCTACTGTGCTATTGTGGTTTCTGTTGTTGCTCTTCAACTTCAAGTTCGTCATAAAAATATATAAGCTCAAGACTATAGGAGTAACAGCAGAAGAATAATAGGTTCTACTGCTTTGAAGTTTTGGACGAGGGAGAGCTTGTAAGTTATGAGTAAGAGCGTAGCATGAGAAGGCTCTCCTGTTTTCTCTTCTAGTTTTGTCTTGCAGATTATAGTATTTAGTTATTACTTATTTTAATGCATCTGAGGTAGATTTATTGGTAGATATCTGTTCTCTTCTGTCATAAAAGTTTATTTGAATCAAAGCTCCGACTTGGTGCATTTAACTCACAAGTTCTTTAAGATAATTAGCAGTATCGGTGCACCGTGCACTTTGCACAGGTATTTGTATACCTTGTATAGCCGGTTGCAGAAGTGACTTTCCCACTCTCCATATTCTGATAATTTGCTAAATAAATCCATATGTCATAAATTATTCTTACTTTCTCCACATGGCCCATATGTCATTTGATACTTTTTTCACATGGCATTTCCACATTGAACAATGTTAATTGTAACTATAAGATGCATGCTGTAGTTCTAGTCATGATGAATTCTAGGATGCCTTGGAAAAAATGTGTTTTTTTGTTTATTTCCTTTTTTAAGGGTTTTTCCTAAATTATTTGCGTACTCAATTGGCCATCAAGTTGGATGATTATGGAAGTTTTTTGTTGTAGGAGAGTCTATAATGATAGTTAAAGATATATGTAGTCCTTGCTGGACCCATTTTACTAGCTGAGCATCGTTAGTTTCCCTTTACTTGGAAGAATCTGCCAAAAACTTGTTGCCTCTAGCACAAAAATGGATGAACGCAATTTGGCATATATTTGCATATGAGTTGACCGTGATGATCTCCTGATTCCCTGATTCGTGAACATGTTATTTTTTAAGCAGCTCTCTCAGGAAGGAACTGTCTATGTCAGGGATTTGATTCAGGCACCTGACAGCTTATTAGCAGGAAGAGGCAACTATTTTATCTATTTCAGTAATAAACTTGTGCAGGTTTTGAAAGGTATGTAGTTAGCAGTTGATCTGATTTCCTTTAGCTGGATATTTCAGTTTAATTAGATTTATTCTACCTATATATGAATTTTGTACTTGCACATTTAAGATGTCTAGAGGACCGCACCTAGAATAGCTTGTATCAAGGTCCTCTGAACTGAATGTGTATCACCATTACAGCTGTGGAATTTACCATTATTTTGTGAACAACTCTTTGCATTTGGATTTTCACAGTCTATGATCACTCATCCCGATTATCTTAGAATCATTATAGTACCATTTGCAGTAATTACAAATTCTGAGTATGCAATGTTGTGGTGTCTTTACTTAGATGTGTAGTAACAGTAGTGACAACACTGATGGATTTCACAGCAGAAACAACCTGGATATATTGAACATCCCAATTTGTAATGATGTATTTATGCTTACAATGCGAGTTAATAAGTAAGGGCTTTTTAAGGTTATTATTATCTGCAAAGCTTGTTATACTTTTTTCCATACATCTTTTCTGCACATTAATTGTGCTTCTAAATGGCGTTCTTGTGATTGTGGTTGCTGATTCCAAGTTAACAAAATACTTTTTTTTTTCGGTTTCAGATGGAACAACATTAATGAACATTAAGATGGAAGTTCAAGTTCCAAAGTTGCACTATGTCTATCCTACCTACTTTGAAGCTGGCCAACCAGCGGAGTTTTTGGTTTGTGGAAGTAATCTAGACCAACCAAAGTTTCGGTAAGGCCGTTTACTTTTCTTGTTATCAAGACTTAATAGTTATGTGGGCTAACCTCTAGCTAAGCAAAATTCGAAGATGCATAGTCTGTTTGAGTCAACCTCTAATTAACCTTCTGTACCTAAGAAACACAAAACACCTATCATAAGGTGACTTCTTGTTGGATACATTTTAGAAACAACTGCACTTTGAAGACTCGCAGCAAACATATTAAACATGTGGGTCATTGTGTCTGACTTTGAATACTTGTGTATTTACCTTTTGGCATTCAACATTTACACGCACTTGCAAAATGATTTTGACAGATTAAAATAAATGAACATTAACGTTATATTATATATGCGCAAACAAGTCTAAGGGAATGATAATAATAAAGGATTATTCATTTATTGATATCTAACGGATTGAAATGAGTGATAGTGTTTGTATATATTAGAAAATTAAGCAATGATTTAGTCACCATATTTTAATGCTTGCTTAGGCAATCGACTTGTTTTGTAAGGTCTATAAATTATTTTTATAACCATAATAGGTCTAATATCACGGTGGACCCCTGTATTTAGAGCCCGTAACATGTAGAACCATGCATTTTAAAATTTTCCACAAATGTCCATGCAATTTTGGACTTGGCAACATCAGCTCAGGTTGCAATTGGGATTCATTCTGTTTGTTAGGTGTTGTGGCGCAATATCAATTTTAGACCCCTGTATTTAGAGCCCATAACATGTAGAACCCTGCATTTTTAAATTCCATGGAATTTTGGACTTGGCAACTTCAGCTCAGGTTACAATTGGGGCTCATTCTGTTTGTTAGGTTTTGTGGCCCAATATCAATTTTGAATCTCTGTTCCTCCCTATCTTCACCCAGTTGGCCCTTCTAAATGTCTTTGTCTTATTGGGTTATGAGCTGCCCATTTTTAGCTCGTTCATGGTGTTGTACAAGACTAGATTGACATCTTATGTGTATTACGTAGCCCTGCACATTAGAAACATATATTTTTCTTGCAAGTCGCCTCTTATGCTTAGGTGGTATGTTTAGAATCTAGATTTTTCTCTACCTAAGATCTTGTTAAAAAAAGTTCCTTTTCTGTATTTCTGCTTCCTTGCTATCTCGTATTTAGATGTAAAGAACACTTGAGTACAAACGTCATTGCTTCATGGTATTCAACTTATTATCTTTCTGTAGATAATCTTTAAGCTTATATTGACAAAGTCAACTAGCATACAAAAATTCATTTTCTTTCTCTTCCTTTATGTTCTTCCAATGCCTTTTTTTTGGAGGTTAGAGAATGTTATACATTATGTTGCTTGCTTTCTTCCTTCTAATGTAGTTATGATCCAAATAATCACACTCATGGGATAGGCTAAGTTGTATCTTTTTTGCAGCTTTCTCGTCTCATTTAATGGACGATATCTAGAGTATAATTCATGTTGTATAATCTCACAAGGAAAGATGTCACCACAACATATTATTGGAAGTAGCTGCCATCAGAATCATGAGCATGAAATTTACAAGATAAGTATAATCCAAACAGATGCAGGGATCTTTGGGCCAGCATTTATTGAGGTTCGTAAATGTTAACATGACTTCTAACATTATATAGTGCCTTTTTGTTCTTACCGATCTTTGGAAACCTATTCTGTAAATCGTTTGGTCCTTTTGCATCTGTGGTCATGTTGATTTAAAGTTTGATTGGTGATATGATAGAACATTGAATAAAGAAGCTACTCCTGTCAAGTTCCATGTAATGTTGCAGTGGACATGTACTAGTCACTATTTTATGCATCACTACCAGAATGTCAGGGTTGTCATACTCCTTTTTATTCATGGTTAATCATACAGAATCAAGATTCAAGAGTGTATAGCATACCTGATGTGTTTACTGTACGCAACGAAAAACTAGTAATATTCATATATAAATCACATTACAATATGTAATATTCTTTTTCTAAACTGCTATCCGGAACTCGTCCTTAACTGCTATAACATTAGAAATATAACACGAGTGCCCCACCACCACACCCACGTGCATGCGATAATGGACTGGATGTGCTTTAAGTCCTTAAAAGTTTAGTATTGACAGTTTTTTTTACCGAATGTGTAACGTTTATTTATGATTACTATTCTAGGGGAATAAGGAAAGTTTTTATTTTCTAGAGAAGAAAAGAAAGTTTTGCCTTATAACTGTATAACATTGCGACAACACCAAGATGTTAATTTTCTGTAGTAATCGGAAGCATATTTGGTATATTTGTTACTGTTGCTTTAATGTCTCACTTTAATCATATATGTGTTATTTGGCTGATAACTGCTTTCATCAAAAAGCCAAGCGACCTTCCTGCCTATCATCTCTGAACCATATCTGCGTTTCCATACTAGCTGACTATATAGGTCTTTCTTTCTAGTATTAGGCGGAAAATGACACAACAATAGTCTACAAGAATGTGCTAGTGCTAAGCAGGCTAAGCAGGCAAAAGTGTTTTAGGTATTTGTTGCTTTTTCAACAAGGTTTCTGAAATATACTATCTAATGCTAACAGCATTGTTTGGCTCTTATTCACAAATCATAAGGTAGTCTTGATATGACTTTATGTAGGCATACAGCAGTAGTTATGAAGCAGTGGCTTGCTTTTGTTTCTCTTTGCAGGTTGAGAATGAATCAGGATTATCCAACTTCATCCCCGTTCTATTTGGAAAAAAGGAAGTATGTTCTGAACTGGCGAGAATGCAAGAGACACTTGGTAAATCTGTTCGTGGAGATAAAATGGGGTCTCAAATTGAATTACCAGGTGCCGATGCGAGTTCTTGCAAGTTGTTTTCTTCGAAGCAAACTATAATGTCAGAGTTACTTTTGGATATCGCATGGTTGCTGAAAGTGCCTGATGTAGATACTATTGCAAGTTCTTTTAGTTCATTTAATATTCAGAGATTGACTTCCTTGTTAGATTTCTTGATCGAGAATGAACTTGTTGCCGTCCTGGATGAAGTTATGAAATTTAACGATAGGAACACCTTGTGGAGGTCCTTTGACAAATCATCAATTTACAAATGTCATCATCCTGACCGAACTCTACTTGAAAGAAAAATCAGTTCTGCGAGGGCTATGCTTAATGGAGGGGTTTCACATGATCATAAATCCAAATCGTCATCAAGCATTTTTCCACTGGTAAAGTCTATATCTTCTTAATTTTGCTACATCCATCTGTCTTCCTCTTTTTTTATTATATTGCCACTTTTCTTATGAACCATGAATACAGTTCTTGTTCGTAAAACATTAAGCTCATCGTTATCTCCTTTCATGACTGAGGTTTTAGAACGAAGAAGCTGCTAGGTTCCTTCATTTACAACATAAAGAGGGAAGGTGAGTTAATGGGCATGTAGCTTGAGGTGTGGCGATATTATAACGATTTCTCGAATAACAAAGAGAACTTAGTACCAATAAGAAAAACTGTACAGTAGGAGAACTATCCAAGGTTTTAACTTTAGAGACACTTCAAGGTTAGAACTACCCGCCGATTATAGTTAGTTCTGTTTCATGCAGGACATTTAATTGATCCAAGGGCCATTACAGCTTCTCTACAATCTTGTCGTAGATTGCTAACTTGTTCACTTCGCACTGTTACTCAAAATCGACCAGTGCATGTATCTTTTAGATGATATATTATTTTAGAGCGGGGTTTTACTTTCCAGCGCGCACTTGGATCCAAAATGGTCCTATAGGTGTGCGTAGAAAACTGTGGTCCGCGAGTTAGCGGAGACCCAGGGAGAGGTTTCGCCTTGTTATCTCAAAAAGATATATTATTTTAGAGCTAAGTTGTAGATGCACATAGCATTTCTCCCTCTCAACGAACTTCGTATCTGAATCATGTGAAATGTTCCTTTTTAAATGCAGGACACGGATGAGATGAAGGAAGATGATCCAGGATCAACTACTTCTACAACATCAGAAGGAAACCTTAAGAAAATTCCACTTGTTAGTGAAAACCTTATCTACAGAAGGCAGTGCTTTGCTGACCTAAGTAGGAAGGGGTCAGGTGAGTCATGGTTGCCGGGCGTCGTCGTCAATAGACGGATTGCGTTGTTTGTATTAGTTGGCGTTGTGATGTGTTTTGGTGCTTGTGTTGCGCTGCTACACCCCCACAAAGCGGGGGAATTTGCAGTCACGATAAGGAGGTGTTTATTTGGCTCGCTATTAGACAACGAGTGAGTATGCAAATATTTGTGTGTAATCCATGTATCTTATGTAAAATATGAATGGCTAGCCTTATTTCGGGTTTAGAAGATTAGTCTTAACTGCGCTGGCGGACGCGCAGAATGACGTTGTGAAACCATAGAATCGAGCTTCATGGGATCAAAATGTAATTGAATTTATAGGACACCCACGTGTCAAGAGAGCAAGATGATGTGTTTGTTACCTTTTTTCTGCCAATTCTTTTTTTTTTTTTTTTGTTTACTAACTGGAGGAATTTGGTTAGACCGGTCCAGCTAGTCTGATCGTTTGTGTATCAAATTCAAAACTAGCTACTGAACCCACTTCTTATCCCAGAGAAGGGAGCACGAAGGCCAACTAATAACAGCATGGTTTTAATCCTTTGCGCCCACATCAGATCAGTATCTGCAATAGAATGCGAGACGCCATGCTTGTTTTGGTTGACCTGTTGGCGAAAGGTTATCAATCAATAGCAGACTGCGTTATCTTGTTTGGAGGGTGATGATTTTAGAGGAAACAAGAGAATTTGTCTTCTCAATTCTTTCTTCTCTTTTTTTTTTTTTTTGACTCTCTACATTCGCAAAACTTCTAAGCATATATAATTACTTACAAAAGTATCAAACTGTCATTACGTTTGGATAACTACTGCAGCAGAAGGACCACATCCAACTTCAACTCGAGATTCCACCCAACTTTACCCTTTTCTTCATAAACATCAAGCATTTATTAAGTGGTCTTCGAAGGAATTTTATTGAGGCTTATCGATTATGATATGATGGGATAATCATTTATTTAAAATACTGACACAGATAATAATCGTTTGGTGTAGGCGTAGGTTTCATGGTGCGTGCGCACCCCTCACATTCAAGCACCATAACACTTGCTTTGAGATAATATAATGCATAGGTTTAGTTTATATATATTCAAAAATTTTGATATACTATGCTATGTTAGTTATTAAAAAACCTTGTAAAAGAAATACATAATATACCATAGTTCTATAATAAAAGTCAGGCAAGAATATTTAAAACACCAACTATATTAAAACAAATATTACGAATATGAACTGCAATCGATCCACAGCTCCCTAGGCCGTTTCTTCAACATAGTCCTAGTCCTGAGCTGCTGCTTGTCGTTGCCTTGGCCATATAAAGGTATTGCGGCGAGCACTACAACAAGCATGAACTCTAAGAGATAATCACCAATGCATATTTCAAATTATCTCTTACCACTCTTCAGATATTCTGGTGGGGATCATTCCACATCACTTTTAGAGGTTTCATAAATCTCAAAATTAGAGTTAAAAAGTATTTCTATCAAGAAACTTCAGGGGTGCTCCAACACAGGTAAGCTATTTACCCCTACTAAAAAACAAGAACAGAATTTTGTTTGAGTTTTACTATTCTGCAAAACAATTCACTACTATGCAGGAATAAACCATATCTCAGCAAAGTGCTGTGATGCTTTACTATGCTACTACTACCGGGAGAATTATACCGGCATTATGGCCGTTGTTATCGTTATCAGTCTGAACGGCCGAAGTCATACAAAATTTGTTCAACATAGAACGTTACTATAGTACTAGATTCATACGCTACTTATACAGAACAGAAAGATCTTGAATCAAACAGACAAAAACAAAAATTTGACAGCACAAATCTTTCGATGAAAGGTAATACAGCTATAGAAGCTACTATAATAACAAAGGAAACAAAGCTGTTCACCTATGATAATCCAATTGACGTGATGAAGAACTTTGCCAAACGTACTCTTCAGCCTGGTTAACTGCACTAGCAGGAGGCCAATTTCTAGGAAGCCTTCCAACCGAATAACTACGTCCGCATATATTCTTTTCACAAAATCACCACTTGCATGATGGTTTATTTCCTCCTGAAAATTTACAAATAAAAATGACGATAAGGGTAAACACTTCAACAGGGGATACACGTTAATCAAATGTGATTAAGACCATAAACATAAACGAAGCTATAAAAAGTAGTGCATGCATAACTCGTTTATACAACTAGCATAGTACAGGTCAAGATGTTACTGGAAAACTAGATTGTTTCGCATTTCAATGCAACAGTTATATACCCACATGGGAAAAAGACTTGTCAGAATAAGCATAAAAGTAAATCTTGCTCCAAAAAGATACGACTTTATTGTACATCATACTAGACTACAAACCACCTAAGGATGCCTGTCGCTGTGTTTTATCTGTCTCCATCTACCCACATTACGTGCATAACTAACGAGGTCTGAGAAAATAGAGAAAAGAAGAAACCTCTTTGATTTAGATTTAGGAACAAGTAGACCTCGCTTCTCAAGGCTCTTGAAACGATCACTTGCCAAAGTGCAGCAGCCCTGCACCACAAATAAGTATTATTAGCTTTTCAAGCATAATGCTTAAATAAACATAACAACACACGAGAAAAAATCTAACCTTCAGCTTCCTAATAGATCCAGAGATCTCTTCAGTTAATAGAACTTGGAGAGGTGCAGGCTCGAACCTGCAAGCACAAGGAACCTCATTTTACATCTATTTAAGGTGGTAAAAACTAATGCATGTACCAATACTTTAAATTTAGGTATCAAGAGTCAAATGAGAAAACATAAGCGACTTTTGGATCTCGTTCAATATTTGAAGGCTTTACATCTATTTTAAGGTAGTAAAAACTAATGCCACCAAGTAGACTGAACTTTAGGCATCAAAACAGAAATATAAGCGAGTGTTGGATCTTGCTTGAGTGTTTGAAGGTTCTAACCAATTCAACTTAGGTGTTTGGCAGACAGCTTGCATTATAAAGTGCTACCCCTATTTGAATGTTTGGCATGCAGCTTACACAACAGATGTCATCTCATCACAATGTTCTGAGCTCAACTTCAGACTAAATAAACTTTAAACTTCTAAAAAGTGGATGAATGAAACACTAATTGTATGGGAAATCTTGCATCAATGTGAATGATGAGTCGTTAATGCTAGCAAGCAAAAAGAACTTCTACCAAAGTACTCAGCATCTAACATTTTCAATATTTTAGATCAATTTGTTTGAATACTTGCAAAGTGGCATAATATGGCTATTGAATATGGCAAAGAGATATCCATGCAGTCATCTATCATTGCGCATATATTATATAAATTTGTTTGAATACTTGCAAAGTGGCATAATAAGGTTATTGAATATGGCAAAGAGATATGCATGCAGTCATCTTAATGAAAATTATAGTGCTCTCCATAACTCTTTGAGGCCAAACTAACATGTTTCTAGCTAAAGTAGTATTTCTAAACAATAAACAGGATTGTAATTTCAATTGGTTGAGGGATGTTAAATATGTTATATTAACAAGGTTTTTAAAAGATATACGACTCGGACACATAACTTCAGACATTGACCACACAAAATAACCAACTAGAAGAACAGCAGAAAGTTATAACAGTATGCACAATGGCAAGCAATTTACTTCATATCATCAATGCAAAATAATAACAATAATAATAATGAAAATGAAAATTCTTATCAAGAGTTTGAAACGAACTTATGTTTTCCCAAGCGAGGTGGGCAAGACTTGAGTCTCTCTTGCTTCGCCACAGTGCGTCTCAGATGTCGTTTCTTCTTGTCTTCATCCGCCTTATATATTTCTTCCATAATATCCGGTAAACTGGTTAACAGACAAGTGTATTAATACAAAGCAACATATGTCCACAAGCAATGAACATATTAGAATATACCAGTCAATTTCCTTAGAAATATTCTCAATCTTCTTAGCTTCTTCTTCTGCCCTAAGCTGCTGCTGACGTCTAGCTCTGCGGTTCTGCTCTACTCGAGTCACTCTCTTTGTTTTAGAATGCCTAAAAATTGCCACAAAATTAGGCAACCTGAACCAAACATATGAAGACAAATAATACATACCAAGAAAACAAGACCTGGAGTAACCCCTTCAGTTAGCATTCAACTTCCACTGTAATCATTTCTGAACTACTATTACAACAAAAGAACTCAAATGACTTCTAATACTACTTTGATAGTAGAATTAAAATACAAAATCATCTCCAGGTAAAAGGAGAACCAACGGTGACACATCCAAGTGTCAGCTGACTCTTCCTTCATGATTTGGCCACCCACATGCGTATGACCAGTTAAAGGTAGCGCATACCCATGGCAAGAAGCTCCCACTGGTCGCCAACTTAAGTTCGCACGCTGATCCTAAAACTGATCCTGCCAGATCATACTGCTGATCCCACATGATCATACTGTGATATAGACCCACCCACATACAACCTTCGCTTGAGTTTTTGCTATAAAATTGTTATTGACACTAGACGACGCGCAAAACGAAGCAGAAACAAACCCAGTGACTAACAGTAAAGGTTAAGGCAAAGACTCAAAACAAGAGGAGAGGAAGATGAAAGAGAAGCAACGACACGAACAATGGGTAAAGGAAGAGAAGGAGGAGGTGGAGAAGAATCTCTAGAGACAGGGTGCTCTCAGATTGATCACTTAAGGTCAAAGCTACTTGATCCTGGGTGATCAATGCGCCTCGATCCTGGGTGATTCGATTCATAGGGTTTAAACAAACCTGGCTAAGAAGAAGGAAGAAAGCTTTCTTAAAAAGAAAATGAGAAGTTGTAGACCATGAATAATACTTGGATGCATTGACCAACATTTAAGAATTTAAGATACACTTAGAATTGCACATACATATTTCAATATTTCATATCAACGAGCATGAAGATTGTATTTGCATGCACATTCACAAGCTACGTTAACATGCTTTGCTTGAACAAACCCTGAAATGTCCTCCTAATATTAGGCCAGCAAGTGTCTTTGGCCAGATGTGGAACGTTCCCATTAGATACGACATTGTTACCTACCATTTACACCTTTTATGCATTCAGTAAACAACACATCAATAAAAAGGTCCAGCTCAAGGCACCAGTATCATTATCCATGGGAAGGGACCAGCCATGTTAAAAATAAGGCTGTTCCCTGCCACAAAAATCATATGTAAGCAGCCAGAAAACACACACACACACACACACAAATAACATTAACATCAAAAGCAACTGCGGACTATGTCAAACCTTTGTTCACCACCATTAGCTTTATCCATGTCCTCCATATCATTATCATCTCCATCATCTGCATCTAGAAAAAATTTCTGGAAGACAACAGAAACCCTTCCCATGAGTAAACTGGTTTAAACAGCTTATAAGTATCAAGAGTAATAAGAACATTTTTTTAGAATAGAGATGCCTTAGCATTTAAAGTTTATGAGCTGTTTGAGAAATCCACTGAGTTTCAATCTATCGCCAAATGGGGTGCTCCTGATCACCTAAGCTCACCATCTTTAGGTATTAATTCACACAACCCGAATCTTTGGACTCTCCAACAAGTAACCATATGTAATATTTTAAACATATGGTTTTTACCAATTAGCCAACCAGACCTTGTTGGAAAAGCTGTGTTATTGTATATTTGGTATTTTGATATCTATCTAACCAACCGTAAACTTAAATGGTGCCAAATAGGACATGCATTCTATATGGATTTTTCTATTTGTTTACCAGTATTGAAATCAGATAAGCAAACTATCCTCATTTACTGATATATCCTAGCTAAATTGATTTTCATTTTACGGCGAAGTAATACGGCTAAGCAGTGTGTCTGGGAAATTTATTGTTTACTGAATGCATTTTAGCAAGTCCATTTTCCAACTTATATAGATTTTAAGATAAATAGGCTTTGACCAGTTTTCTCATCTAAAAAAGACCTGAACGATAAACAAGAAGCATGTAAACATCTTGATTTAGCATCTTATCTGTTTGTTCTAAGTTAGCAAAGCATAAAGAACAACCGCATTACCAGGACGGTTCTACCATGCTGTTTGTTAGCCATGACACTTTGAAAAACATTAACAAAAACTACTCCATATACATATCATCTAAAGAAAAACTTGGCATTAGAGTGCACCATATGATCATTCTACCAACATATCATCTCTACTTCATAACCTGTAGACTACAAACTAACAAACATCATTCACGTGATGACAAATTGGGAATGTATATATGTTGAACTACATATATACATAGCATCATACAGCAGTAAGACAATTTAACTTACATCTTCTTCATCTACTGCTACACCATGAACCTTAAGTGGAACTGGCTCAGGTGCGAGTTCCTTCTTATACATCTTTTGCATCTCATCAGCAACTGCTTGAGCCAACGCATCCTTCATTTATAGTAAGAGGAAACAAAGACAAAATAAGTCGAGCCTCCGTAGGAAATGCAAATATATGATAGCAATCTTTCCAGAGTTACATTTCTCTGTTAGAACTAAATAAAGTAGGGAAAGTGAGGATATGTCAAGATACCTGATGAGCTTCAAAAGGAGGATTAAATGAACAGCCAGGCGGTTCCACTTCAACGGCAGGAATGCTAGATGGTGCACGCTTCTGTATTGTAAGTCAATACCAAAAGAATTGATTATGATGAAGTTTGGAATTGCAACAACTTCGTATATTGTACACGTCTTACCTTTTTTAAGTTGTCGTCTACTTCACCTGCAAAGTGAACACAAAAAACATAAGTGTGATCAAAGGGAAATAGGAGCTTCAAAAGTATTTGGATATATTGAAATAAAAGAGTAGAAATATAAAACCTTTTTCATTCCAAATGTCCATTACTGTGGAAGCAGAATCTAACTTGTCCTGTTAATAAGTAAAGAATCACCAAATGAATATATTACTTTCACTTTACAAGGAAATCCAATAAGACAACCCTTAGACCTACTATTTAGTAAATAATATATACCAAGGGAGCGTTTTGGCTTGTCGATATTTCTTTCACAATTTCCTTTTTCTTCTTGTGCTTATTCAGTGTCGAAGATGGAACTGGTTTTACAAAGGCATTCTTCTGCAGAACACTCTCATATCGCAGAACTTTTTCTCTATTTTTCTCTATCTTCCTTTTGACCGGAATATCTGCAGTGTAACCATATTTTGTATGCAATTCTTTAGAGAAATAAAACAGCACGTCTAAATATTACAAAGACGAGAAAGAGGCAAATAGTGAAAGATGTATCAAATTCCAGATATTGGCATATTCCTAGAATCCTAAAAAACAAAATGCTGCTATACTGCTACTTTCAGTTTAATCCATAAACGAACAAATTTAACACAACCAAAAGCCCAATGCAAACAGTAACATGATCTTTCCAAGGAAACACCAAAGCAAAATCTCAAACTCCCTTCTGGTAATCATAGAATTCATATGCATAGTGGGGCTCTCATTAATACAAAGCATAAAACTATCTTGCATTAAACTATAGAAAGAAGCAATCCATCCAACTTCTTTTTTAAAGAAATGACGGGAAATCCTCGGCAACCTTGCTCACTGTGTGGACCTGCCAACCTACCAAACCCATGGTGGCACTTCCAGACCCAGAATCTGTCCCACATCATGCTAGCGGCGAAAAGCCTTCGATTGACAGCACCACCGTACTACGCACCACCGAGATTTTTTTATATTTTTACAACACCAGTTCAACCTCAATACTAAACATCGATCAAAGAACATCGCCATTATAATGAAATAACCAATGAATGAACAAGAAGAAGCCGAAAATCTACCTTGTGGTGTTTTGTCGAGCGTGAATAGGGTTTGATTTGGGAGAGAAGGGATGATGTCGGCTCCGACAAGGGTGTCTTTGGTTTTCTGCTCGAAGAAATCATCGATGTCGGCGGTGCTGATGTTCGCACGCCAAGCCTTCTTTCCCTTTCGCGAACCCTTCGACGGCTTCCCCATCTCCGCCGGCTAACGCCGCCCCGTGTATCAGCTTAACTCGGCGGAGGAAAGAGGTTTTAGGTTTCGAAGCATTGCCGACGATGTAATATAGGTAATTATTTCTTTTTCACTAATCTAAGAGGGAGATTAATACAAGATAACATAAATTTAGAGATAAATTTAAAATTAATTTTAAAGACGAATAGATTATTCAAATTCAATAGTATAATGCAAATTTTGTTAGTCGTATCCATAAAAGCCGATGGAGGATGGGCCTTGAAGCCCAAAAATAGAAGAAGGCCCAAGAAAGTAGTACTTTTTAAAAAAAGCCCACCAAGACAGCTCACGAAAGGACGCCAGTGAACCTCACCAGAACATTGATCTCGAGCGACAAGATTAATGATGGCTAAACCAAGGGATCTCAGTTCCATAATGACCGCTCGCCTGAAAATACAAATGAAAGAAAAGAAATGAGAGTTTGACGAACTCATAAGAAACATAGAGAGGCATAAAGCATGCATCTTAGCACGACTTACATTCTTCCTTCTGCATCTAAGAAATATCGCCATTACTCCTCTACTAACTTTGTAACGTTGTTAATGGACTATTCATTTAATTTAGTGGATATAGATGGTATGATCAGTTAAATAATATAAATTTTAGTCGATATAGATGTAGATGAGATAAATTTATGTGTGATTAACTGACTTATTAACAATTTTAACTATTAGCTTCTACTATAAACCTTCAGAAAAAAAAAGAGAAAAAAAGTCACAGCAGCCTGCCACATAACGTAAAACCCATGGTTAGTGAGCATTATCACTACATAAGAAAGCTCAACTTCATAGTACGATAAAAATATCCGATCTGATCTAGTACAATAAACAGTCGCAAGTTATTAACTCTCCAACTTTTTTATGGAAGATAAATCCATTTATGATATTGCTTAGAGAAAATATCTAGATCAGCCTATACAAGCCAATGTCAGAGAAAATATCTAGATCAGCCTATACAAGCCAATGTCTAACTTGTCCCAATCTAAAGTTAGTAATGACTCATTCGAACACTATGCTTGCGCCGTGCAGGACTCGGTCTTGGTCACTAACCCGTATAGTGCCCAAACCAAGTGCATACCTATAAAACGTAAAACAAATATACTCTTTGGGCCGGTAGGCCGTCGACCTTATAGCTTTTTGTGCACGGCCCATTTAAATTTTGTCTGCTTGGCCAGGCCTTATTGTTGCGATCTTCCTCTTTTCTTTTCTTTTTTTTTTTCTTTTTTCTTTTTTTTGGGGGTCAAAACCTTCATTCCTATTTTATTACTCCTCGCCATGAATAATTGGATTGGAGTGGTCTATAACTTTTCGTATTTCAAAGTCCGTGTTATCTTCTATGGTGTACAAGCAAAAGCTCCATTAATCACTATAGATGTCGTGGATACATATTGACCGATAGTTAAAGCACTCACTAGAAGGGTTAGTACTTAAGTTTAATTATTGAAAGAAAAAAATTATCATAACGCTTGAATTGTTATATTGTGATTTTCACGAGTCAGCAAAATTTAATGTTTTACATTTATTGAAGACTAATACGTATGATGAAGAACAGATAAATGGGCCCACTAATATTATTTAAAAAAAAAAATTATATTCCAGCTCTCTAATTTTGGGGTTGGTCGGTTCAGCTTCCAGAAATTGAAAAGTACACCGACGTGATGCGCAACGCACGTCAACACGTCAGCGTATTTTTTTATTTTTAGGGACTGAAAGGAGCAAACGAAAAAAACGAAAGGGTTAATACGAAAAAACGCCAATTATAAGTTGCTGCATTTAGCGTATTTTTTAAATTATGCCCTATTGTTTAAAGTTCCAAAAGTATTACAATAAGCCAAAAGAAAGTATAATAATGGGGGTAGAAAGAAACAAACAAACATTGTGAGGAATTTTTTAAATTATCGGTTTCAATATTGATTATCTTTGGATTAAAAAAATACAACTTTTCTAAATCTGACCTTGATACGTGCCGATCAAATATGACTAGTATTGTTCTTCCGTGACGAATACATTAGTCAGAGCTAGTATGATTCACTCCTAATAGGTGTATGGTAGAGATCGGTGCGTTGCTATTGTAACTTGATGAACGGTTAAGATCGAGTAGAGCTATATTTATAAGTCATAGGTAATAGTAGCAAAAAAAAAAATGCAGCTCTACTTCTTTATGTCTCAAGTGTTTGTTAGTTTGTGTGATAAGAATCACTACCAGACATTGAAGAAATGAGAATTAGGGCTACTTTAATGCAGTTTCTATCCACACATGTGGCAAAACAAAAGCCAAAAGAAGGGGGAAAAAAAGCGAAAGAGGAAAGCAAGTAATCTAATTTTAATAATTATAACAAATACAACGACACGTAAAGATGATTGACTTTTATCTCATAAGTGAAGGTCTCAAAGTAGAATATGTAAATCATTGTCCGTAAGAATATCTTCGTCAGATACGTCTAGATAAATAATCAGACTCCTTAATTGACGGAATATAAATCGATGTTAATATAAGTTTATATATTACGACGGTAGCATAAAATATATCAGTTATGATAGAATTTTTTTACGATAACTTTTAAAAATAATCATACAGTTTATCAATGAAATGATCGATTAATTAAGTATTAATATTAATAAAAATATTCACCCACCCACCATGCTTTAGTGGCAGATAATGGGGGAATGAATATTTAACTGAATTTAAAATAATTCTCCTCCAATAAGTTACTGAAAAGGACTGCACCATCAATTAGACTTAGATGTCTCAATGCCTGCCTAACTTTTAGAAAGGACAGAGAGAAGGCTAATGCAAACAAACCAACCTACTCATCTTCTGTTTTTTTTTTCCTCTATGCGCATTTATATATTAATCAATAATAAATGTGTTTAGTACCCATTATAAAAAGGATATTATACTTATTATTATTAATATTTATATTTTTATGCTTGTATATTTAAAAATTATATATTTTTGTCCCTCTAACTCGAAATAGCATTTTTATACCCTCTTAATTTTATAAAATAGCGAAGCCATTGTTTTTTTTTTCTTAAGGGACATAAAAAATGTCATTTTGAATTAGAGGGTATATTTTTATAATTCTATATTATCGGAGCATAAAAGTATAAATATATTTATTATTATTATTCAAAAAATTGATACTGTTTTTGCGTAGAAGAGAAGCTTGAAAAGTATGTAATGCTTGCCGACGGATTTGATTTGGTGCATAGACAACAATTTATAATTTTTATATTAATTTTTTTATAAAAAAAAATTATAGATCGATTGTATAATCATCTCATACTCTCGATCGTATGATAATCTCATAGCATATAGGATCAGGACTACGTCTACATGTAGCAATAATTAAGTGATGAGCAATACAGCACATTTCTAAAATTTATCTCTAAATCCATCTCTAAGATCATCACATTTTGATTTACTACCTATTAAATTATCTTACCATCTACATGTATTTAGAGATGAGTTTAGAGATTAAAAACTAGACGTGTACAGCATTCTGATTAAGAGGATTGAGTAATCTAATCTACAAAATAATTTGTCGGCATCATATATATGTATGCGGACAAAATAAGATTGTCGGCATCATATTAAGAGAAGCCCATAAAGTCAATATAAGGCATAGCTGTTAGTTTGAAAGGGGAGTGCTTAACATAGGAATAATTATATATCAGTTCATACTTTTTTTTTCAAATAAATTCTTTTTATATGATTATCAAATTAAATCAAAGTATATATATACTAAAGATATTTTTATGTATTCTATAATTTTTGAATTGAACTTTTTCTTTAAAGGATTGTCTATTTCGAAATATTTTTTGAAATAATTTAAGATAAAAATTATAAAGCACATTAAAAAAAAAAAATTCGTATTAAAAAAATACTCATTTAGTTTTATTTTTGAGTGATTTTGTAAGTTTTGAAATAGTTACAAGTTTATTTGATAGAGTGCAAAGCATGGGTTTTTGGCAAAACCCCTTTAATATTCCTATAGGATGGGGGTCCTCTTCATGAAGGCTTTAGCTTGCTAACACATCAGATGGAACCCTCGCTAAATTTCAAATGTTCAAAGTGTACGCGGTACCCCTCCACTTCTCGAGGTCCGCGTTGCGGGACATGATCTACCACTCTCCACCGTACACTTGGCGAAAGGCGATACGACACGATGAATTTAAAAGAGGTGTAGAAGACAAAAAGGCTAAGGCCATTTGTTTTTGGAACATAGCCATCAAGCAAAGCACAAAAAGCACCATCACAACACAACAAGCATCTCATCACCACATTTGGATCCTACCAAGGAGTGAGATGGCTAAATCCAATTGCTCTCCTCATAAATTTATTCGGATTGATTAAATTAAAAACAAATTAGATTGATGAAAAGAACATTTTGCATAAATGGCATTGCTTAATCAAATTTGGCACTATTAGACCCCTTGTTTCAAGCAATGACTGTAGAATATGACTTACTTAAAGCAGACAGTGGAGATAATATGCTAGTTGTTTGCTACCACCGAAAAATTTGCAATTCTTTTTCTTGTAGTGTAAGGGATAAACAGAATAGGAGAATTTTTTTTTTTTTTTTTTTTTTTGAAGAGGAATGATTGTACTAGTCAAGTGGAAATAATAAGATTAAGACATGCTAGCTTAAGGATTGAGGCACTTTTTCGTTTTCTTTTATTAAAAAAAAGGGGAAAGTAAGAGCCGTATTAAAATTGTAGAATAAAGACGAAATGGGAAGCCGATCATGCAAAAACGCTCAAAAGTTAGTTGGTCATTATCTACATGGCCGCTTGTTGTTTTCCATGGTGCGTCGTGGTCCGTTCTTATTGATGAAAAATGATTTTTTTTTTTTGGATGAGAGTTTATTTATGGATACATTATAAGGAACAGCAGTAGATCCAATCATCAACTATGCATGGTTAAGATGTGCTGCACCTTTTTTTGTAGCTCTTGCCCCCACCACATATATATATATATATATATATATATATATATATATATATATCGAGAGAGAGAGAGAGAGAGAGAGAGAGAGAGAGAGAGAGAGACTTGCACTATAGTCCAGTTATTAAAAAAAAAATTATATTTAAATTCTTTTATAAAGAGTGTGAAAAGTTATAAAAAAAAGTGTTAAAAGTTATCGGAAGAATGTCAATATATTATTTTTTAATATAAGGGTGTCAAAATTTAACAAAAGGAGGTCAGAAACTAATTAAAATACGTCAAGGTGCAAAGTATATGATGTATATCGGAGGAGTCAAAAACATATTAAAAGGTGTTATAAATACATTAAAAGATGACAAATGACTAAAGTGTAAAAAAAAAAATAATTTTGAAAGGACTCAATGATGTTGAAATAATATATAGGTAACTACAGTGCAATTATCTGATATACAAAAAAAATATGTTGATTAAGATAAAATTTAGATATTTAATTTCGATAAACATGTTTAATTAAATAGTCGTTGATATTATATATATACATATTATGGCTTCTTCTTTATTGGAAAAAAAAAAAAAAGAAAGATGCCTGCATTGAGTTATTCTATATCAGTTTTTGTTGACCTAACGACCTGCATTGAGTTATTCTATTTATATCAGTAGTCCTTATCCTACACCAACGAAGTCGGTATTGAGAAATTGATTATTATGTTTGGTTAACCTCCTGATATACGTAATATGAAGAGTGTGTTTTGAGTATTTTGTAATTTGGTTCGAAAAATATAAGGGCTTGCGTATCGGCCGCGCGCTATTTTAACCTTACAAATAAATCTCGTACTTTAATCTATTTACTTTGGCGTACCAAAAATAGATATTTAAAAACATATTTTAGAAAACTTCTTTAAAAAAATACTTATATAGCAGTTAAAATATATCTGACATGAATATTTGGAGAGGGATTATTTGTAAAAAGTTTGAAATGAAAAATTGATTTGCAAAATTTTTTTAAAAATAGGGGTTGATATTGTATTTCTCCAAAAATTTATGTAGTAGACTATTTTGGTTTTATACATATATACAAGTTATAAAGCTACGCCTTTAAGAACAAAATTAATTACAACAAGTATTGACCCATTTGGTTAGTATAAATAGATGTTGAGAAAAAATAACAGTGTACCTCTCAAAAAATATAGGTCAGGTGTTCAAATCCTAATAAACATAAGTTGGAAGGAATTTACCGCATCGCTTCGTTTTCGATCGAGATATAAAATAGAAATAAAAATTGACGTCACATAACCAATATATATATATATATATCTCATATGTGAAATATAAGTATGTACTGTTTGATGTTTGTACATTAATGTGTTAGGACAAATAAAAAAAAAACATATGGACAAATTTCGGTAATAAGGGAGACTGTCTGGTACCAGGGGCTCCCACACGTATTGACGCAACCTCCGAAAAAGGCAGGGCAATTTTGTGCTTAATTTTTACCGCTATATCTTAATTTTGTAGGAGGTAATTTTTAAGTCTCAAATCTACAACATTTTGGTAGTTAGGCAAAATTTTACTTTTAAATTTTTTCAATAATTTATTATTAAAAAAAAAAAGAAAAAGAAAAACATGGTAGTGTCCCACTATGACTAAACAAAGGAGCTCAATGAGGAAACACAGGCAGAGGCAATTAACACAGCTTGCTAGTTATGATCAAGACAAAGGCTGAAGAATTTGCAAGTTGCCAGCCAAATCCAAACAAAGACAAAAAACCACAACTTTAAACAGCTACAATCCCAGGGATGAACCCTACACTTCCACATGCAACTGGCTATTTTTGCTCTAGGCTTTGCTATGCATCCCAAAAAATCACACAAAAAATTACATATACTGACGTGACGTAACGTAATTAAGGCTACACATCATTATAGGTATATATATAATTTTGATATTTTTTTGCAGATCACGAGAGAATTGTACGGATCACGAGGTGTGTGTGGTGGAGATTGATTGTGTGTGGTTTGTTGGATAGTTTGTTGGGGTGAATAATTTTTTCCTTTCGGTCTCTCTCTCTCTCTTTCTCTCCCCTCAGTATCTCAAAATCAAATCTAAGATTATATGCTTAAGTGCAATGTCGTAGAGGACGAGCGGTAAGCGTGGTGCATACTCAACACCACAGTAATGACATCCAGGTTCGATTCCTACTGTCGCCCCTCGGTGATTGATTAACTAACACATTCCGATATACATCATACGACGGCAATTTCCGGTAAATGTCCAGAGTGGCACAACAACTAGCTAAGCCTGCAAACAGTTTGCTCTGTTTTTGCTGCCCATCTTCATACATTTTGTTCTTACAATTGCACCCAACTTACTGCACTGCAGTGCTTGGATTTTGGATCATCAGATCAGATAATTGATGAGATCCCCGAATCAGTACAAACAAACAAACCAACAAAATTAAAAAAAAAAAAAAAACATATGCTACTTTTTGATGCATCACAGAAGAATGGAACCCCCATTTCTCCTCTCCCGAACTTAAACCCAAAACCAAACACCCGATGCACACCGCTCGTGAGATGTCAATTTGTTATGCTACATAACACAACCCCAAAAACAGAGCCTAAAGTTGGCATTTTTCGGGTAAAGTAGCAATTTTTTTCGCCTATCTGAAATGAGCTGAGTTGAACTCTGTACGTATACGAAGAGAAGGTGGTGAGGTAGTAGCAGCAGTAGTTGTAGTTGCTGCTATGACAGCGTGTTAATGGCGACGTAGTTCTTGATCTCCTCCATGACCTCATGGAAGTGGTCTGTGTTTGGCAGAAGATAGAAACCAACGGTAGCTTTCTCTCTGTACACTAGCTTCACTTCTTTCCCAGCCTTCTTCAACCCTTCGGCGTAAGCTAGCTGCCAGTCGGAAACGACGTCGAGCCCTGCCACAACGACCAGACTCTTTGTGAACGGCAAGCCGTCGATCGCCGGAGAATTGGGTCCGAATGGATTGCATGCAGGGTGATCGCGGTTTGCGCCTTCCGGGAGGAAAGCTTTCCAGTACCAATCTCTATCTTGTACGGTGACGAAGTATTTGCCGTCGAGCCTCTTCTCCGATTCGGTGCGCCTTTCGCCTCCGAACATCGGGTTGAGGAGTATGTTGCCACGGAGAAAGGACAAGCCGGCCTCGGCGGCGCGGACGGCAACGTGGTGAGCGATGTTGCCGCCGGAACTGTCGCCGGCGAGGAAGATTGTAGGGGTGTCGTCGGGGCCGCCGCGGAGCCATGGTTCCGACGCTGCCCAGCAGAGGGCAGCCCAGCCGTCGTCGTAGGCGGCGGGGTAGCGGTGCTCCGGCGAGCGGCGGTAATCGACGGAGATGACGACGGCGGAGCAGAGAGAGACAAAACGGCGGCACAGGGAGTCATAGATGGCGGTGTTAGACGACGAGTGGGCGAAGCTGCCGCCGTGGAAGAAGATAATCACCGGAAAAGGCTCGCCGGAGTCGGACTCACGGCGGCGGAGGTCGGCGACGGTGGTGGGACCGGTGGCGAGGCGGTAGATGCGCGCGAGGAGATTAGTTGACCGGTTAATGATGATATCAAAGGAGATGACGCCGTTGACCGGCAAGGAGTTCGCCGGGACTTTGCGGTCCAGAAACTCGGCGAGGTGGCGATCGAAAGATCCGTCAGGCCGCCGCTGCATGTGATAAGCAATCTTGAAGTTAGAGATCAGAACCCTTGTGTTCAGCGGCACCACCGTCTGCAAAACATTTCCATCAAAACAAAATTAAATCAAACGAAATCTCCATAAAAACAAAAAGGTAAATTTGATTTCGATATCTGATCTGGTGTTGTGTTGAAAAATTGGTAAATTTGAGGTAGAAAAAAGTGGGATGGTTTAGGGGAAAAAATACCCAAATCTGAACAAGAAAACAAAAGAATTCACACCTACAAGCACAAACATCACAATAATGAACTCCCGGGACAAAAAATGAAATTGTTGTCGTGCACACAGAATCTCGGCAGAGGCAGGAGAGATTAGGGAGAACATTGGACAGGTTTTTCGGGAGATAAAATGAATCGAATCGAAGGACGGGAAGCTGTTATCACCAACAGTCGAAATAGAATCATGTACGGTAACTGTCCAATAAAAATCTCATCTTTGGAAGAGAGAGAGAGAGAGAGAGAGAGAGAGAGAGAGAGAGGATGAGGGGAGAGTTACCGTGGACTCATTGGCGTTAACCTCGTTGCTGCCAGCCATCGATGTCGTCTTCTTCTTCTTGTTCTTAGCAAATTTCTGAATTTGTTAGCAAACTTCTTCTTGTTCTTCGCGAATTTCTTAACTTGTTAGCTAACTTCTGCTGCAAATCCAAGAACAAGCAAGAGACTTCTCCTTCTCTTCCCCTCTCATGAATTCGCCGAATTTATACAGCATCAAACAGAGAAGACGAAGTCTCTGCGTTCTGAAGAATCGATCTGTTGAGATTGAAAGAGGTTTATCTGAACAGAGCTCCAGGAAATTTGAAGAACGAGAGAGATAGAGAGAGTCAAACGCAAAGGGACGGGAAAAAAAGAGGGAACGAGAGAGAGAGAGAGAGGAGACGGGGGAACACGGGGGAGAAAGAAGACGAGAAAGACGACAAAATCCGGGCGGCCAAAGTAAGGAAGATAAGATAAAATTTAATAGTAAATTATGAAAAAACTACAAGATTTACATAATAAAATTAATAAATACTAACTCATATCGGTCCAGTAGCACATTTGGGTATTAAAAAATAAAAAAATATGTAATTTATGAATGATAAGTTAGACATTTAAATTTTGATAATCTCTGATAGATACTTTAATTTTTGAAAAATAGAATAAAATTAAATCCGTGACAAAAATTAAAAATATTGTGAATAAAAGTATTTTGCATAATCAGGCATCATTTGTTAGTTTTGTGCTATAGGTCTTCCTTCCTTGCTTATGAAGCAAGTCAAACTCAGGCTCAACAAGTAAAACACAAATACTGAAATACAATACACCCTCAAGCACGCCAGAATTGAGAATAATGCATCTATATTTAAACATAAATAATATATATAAAACAGCCTTTAATTTTAATTTTCGTTCAAATAAACCCGTTACTATTCAACCTTTTAAAAATCCTGGCCACAAACTTTAAAGTGTTCATATGGTTAGTTTTCATAGGTTAATTTAATATTATATTTGAGGGGTTGATTTGCTTAAATTTGAAAGTAGATTTTTTTTTTTTTTTGACAAAATCTATTTAAACAAAATCAGAACAAATATTACAATAATTAGACTTTGATATTCGATCTAAAATGTACCAGTCGTACATTGCATGACCCCTGGTATCTTAATAGAGAGGCGTGTTGATGATGAATATTTTTTTGCGTTTTAAACAATTTAATTATGATTCATTTAAAATGGAAATCAGGCCAATGACTCAAATTCTAATGATTACATATGTTGCGTTCAAGCAAATAAAAAATTTAATTCAAATTTA
Organism: Xerophyta viscosa; assembly: GCA_002076135.1. Classification (NCBI taxonomy): domain Eukaryota; kingdom Viridiplantae; phylum Streptophyta; class Magnoliopsida; order Pandanales; family Velloziaceae; genus Xerophyta; species Xerophyta viscosa. Next base: position 686,053 of record MJHO01000111.1, on the reverse strand, counting down.
AGAAAATATGTTTTCTTAATTGGAAATTATATTTGATGTCTTTTGTATAAAATAATAAAATACCACCGTCAAATATTATCCTTATCTGTTCAAGAAAATAATAAGAACAATTTTGTTATTTTATATGACGAAAGAATATAAAAAATTTATTTTATGATAATTTATTTTAATAATTTTAAATTATAGAAAGTATATTTGGCAAATATCCATTGTTTTTATTTTGCCGCCGAGTTCGATTTGTATTCTACATATTGATCGATACTGAGTAGTAAATGGTAGATCATTCCAATCAGGTGTTACTGGATTCGAACTTTCAACAGGCATAGATCTTTAATCTTTTTCTAATATCCAGCCCCACTAACTAACTGGCAAAATACCTAATTTTCTAATTAAGGTTACATGTCCGACAACTAGATTGTCTAATTTTATAAACTGTTTGGAAATTTTTCATGAAAATAAATTGTAAAATAAACACTGCTATAATTCAAAATCTCCGACAATCATATTAGGACCATCACTAGTACTTCAAAAGGTACTGATATATATTTTAGAGTACTAATTAAGAATGGTTCTTCTATAGTAAAATAGGCCCGGTTTTTATTATATTATATTTCAAGGGCAGTAGAGTGCTTACCATATCAAGGGGCTGAAGATCACCTACATAAATTATCTAATTCCGATCATGCAAAGACGAAAAAGTTTGTGTTTCACAGCTCTCATGCGCAAACGTTGCTCTCCTACGCGGCTCCGTTTCCAAATTAATCAAATTAAAATTTCCAATTTGGTGGTGATTTAATTTTTTTTTAAATTTGTCTTTATAGATTTAATTACATAAACAGTAAATTTGTTCTTGTTCTGTATATAATATATATATATATATATATCTAACTGACAGGTCATCACTTCTGGAAAAAACAGTTGTAAATTTCGCTTTAAAAGTATGCTCTTTCTAAGAAAAAAGCATTGCAGATCTATTTAGAATAAATTAGATTTAAACAAATACGGAAGAATATTATATATATATATATATATATATATATATATATATAAGAAAAAAGCAATTGCAGATCTATTATAGAATTGAAATTAGATTTAAACAAATACGGAAGAATAAATTATATATATATATATATATATATATATATGTAGTACTTCTAGATGAATTAGATTTATAAAAATATTAATGTTAAAAACTTGTTTTTTTATTTAAATTTATTAATATATAATATATATATAAATTTTTATATTCAAAATTTTATATTACTTAAATTAATATAATATTTTTAAATTTTTTATCAAGTAATATAAATATATATTATTTACATAATTAAAATTTTTAAATTTAAAAAAAAACAATTTAGTTTTGTTTAATAGCTATATTCGTGTTAAAATAAAATAGTGTAGATTCTATTTATGCTATTTTATTTTATTAAAGAGGGGGTGGAGAATTAAATCATTTCACAGGAGGATATCATGGATATCAGCCGTTGGATATGGTGGGGCGCTGCAGCATTGACGTGGCGTAAATCGGCTGTCGCAGCTGACGTCAGCTGCTGGTGTTTTTTTTGTCTTGGCTTGCAAGTCAAAACAATTTTTAAACGCTGGATATCTACCGTTGGTTTGGCTGCATTTATTATTTGTGCTCTCTGGATTCACTTTATTAGATTTGTAATAATTAGGAGGGTGCATTAAACATTTGTTTGTTGGATCGAAAACAAACATCCTTGCCACCCATTTTGTCCATAAGATTTCGTTGGTATATTTAAATAATTATAATATTAAATTAAAAAAAATTGATCATAAATGTTCATCACGTACCATCATGATTCGTTATCGAATCAAAACCATATATATATATCATAAATATTTTCTGATATATTAAATATAATTCTAATTTTGAAGAATTATGATTCGTTACGTTGTGTATAATTTATTACGGTGCCAATATTTATCACAATATTGAAGAATATTTTATCGGATATAATTTTTTAATTGCATGGACCATAATTATGGATAAACTTTTGAACATGTATTGTCTCAAAAAACATTATTGAGTATCGATACATTATGCCACAGTCTTCATACTTTTTTTTTCAATTTTTTTTTTTTAAAAAAAAATCAGGGCTAAAAATATGAACGATAGTTTATGAGCCATTCATCCTACCAGTTGAACTATCCCACAAAAGACCATAATTATAGGTACGAATGAGGGGAAATATGGTAGCGCGCGAGAACTCCCATTACCCGCAAATTAGAGGTGTTTTTAGGTGGCAATGTGGGCTCCTCATGTTTTGTTAGGTTGAACAATGACTCTTTCCATCGTCGTGGAACCAAATCTACCACCAAAATCGATTTTTTATACTTATTGCAATAGGAACTCAACTGTCCATTTCGTTGTAACTGTTAACAACACTTCAGTCGTAAGTTCCGCCAAACGAGATCTGGAAGAATAAAGCATCCACAGCTATATTTTAAAAGAGATTATTTTCGAAGGATCGTGAGCTTGATGATGTAAATCACAGATAAACGAATATACAAGCACACATGTTCGTAAAAAAAGAATCAAATGAAGCATACTCAAAATAAGCTCGAACCCACACACATAAAAAAATATTAATACAAAATAAAATAAAATAAAATAAAAGGAAGTTATAAATATTCTTTTAAATAAAATAAAAGGTATGCTATCTAAATTATGGTGTCATTAACACGATTTCTATACTGTCACGAAATTATTTTCTAATAGTAACTCTAAAAGCTGAAACTAATAGTCAAATGGAAGTCAACATCTAATCATGAGATCACCATATTTTTCTAACCCCATCTCCTAAAACTATTTAGGAAAAGATTGCTATTTGACACAAACAATAACTTTATTCTAAATAACTTGAGCAGCAAGCATTTTGTACATTAGAAATCTCTAAAAAAGATAGAATTATTGCGCGGGCGTCATATTGGCCCGCCCCCGGGATAGGCGGTAGAAACACTCTGGAAAGGGAAGAGTACATGAAGAGGATTATAAAGGCGCCCCTTAATAACTCACAAATAGTAAAATTTATCATTTGAAGTACGGTTAGCAGATAAGTTTTCTCTTGCTTTGGAGATTTATTTAGATTTCAATTTAGAGATTTCTTTAGATTTCTTCAGATTCCCTCAGCCTGTCTTCTCCACTTCTAAATATTTGGTTGCGGGATTTGAAGGACTGAAATCGAAGAAATAAACAAGCGAGGTAGTTATAAGATATTCTTTGGTATGTTGGAATGGTGCCCATGCATACACGTAGGAACTTTCCGGCTCATTAGGGTTACCTCCAAACAACTGTTTCTTATTGTTACGTTTTTGGGGATTTTGTATGCTTAATTAGTGTTATATATATATATAATATTAAAGTATAAGAGAAAATTTTTGATGATGTCTTATATATAATATAATTTTTAATAGTTAAAATAATTTTAAGTTATATATAATATACTTATTATAAATGTTGTGTGGCTCACTTTCTGTAAGAAGTTATAAACCATTCTTTTTTTTTTCTTTATTATATTTTCTATATAACTTTCAAATTATATTTTTTTATTCATGGACTAGATTTGTTTTTTAAGATCTTTTTTTATTCTCTTCAAAAAAAATATAATATATACGAGATCAAAAATAATTAAGAGAATTTCTAATAATAAATTTTAAAATAATTTTTTAACTATGTTGGCACACATATCACGAGCATATCATCCGCTAGTATGCAGTGATAATTAACGGAATTTGTAGAGCAATTGTTATGTATAAATATATGCATAGCAATAAACAAAATTTGAGTTTATTGGATTGGAAATTGAGGAGAGACAGTGTATACAAGAGTTGCTCGCTTGAGTGTAAGTGAAATAGACATATTAAGATACGACAAAGTTTGATTATCTTGGTGAGAAAGTTATATAAGTTATGAAAGGCAGATATTATAATTGTTAATTTATTAGAGTTGTACAAAAATTGCGAGTAGCACGTGTTTCAGTAAAAAATAATTTTAATCAATAATATTAAAAAAAGAAAGCAAACATAAAACTTTTGATCGTATTTGGACTGGCTGCATTGCATGTCTCGTCTATGACTCAGTACAGCATAAGAATAAAAATTCAAAAATGATGAATTTCTATTATTTTATTTAAGTTTAATTTTTAAAAAATGGAAATAATATTATTGGGGCCGGACGTCAAGCCCAACATTACATGGTGTAGATTAGATTACATGACAAAGTGATCCTCTAGTTTATAATTGAACAAATTAACTACACTCTAGGTCGAACAAAAAGACGATCAAATTAGACCACATTCTATAGGAATAATTACATATTTACAAATAATTATACGTAGACCATATAGTACAGAAATAATTTCATATTAGTCCTTACTTTTATTCCGTCCTTATGATTGAACTCATACTTTTTCTAATAATTACCAAAACAAGTAGTAATATGTATATGCATCTACTTTTTCGAAAAAAGTTGAATACAAAACTTTTTTTATATGTTTCATAATTTTATGTATTAAGTTTATTTCTAAAAATATTTTAATACCAAAACTTGACTATTATAAAAATTTTGGAATCTCAAAATATTTATTTAATAATATTTCTAAAAACATTTTGAAGCATGCAAAGAATTACATATAAATATTTTTTTTAAAAAAATATTTATATGTATGAATTTTGGAGTAACTTTTTAACTCTGTAAAAAAACTGATTTATTAGAAGCAGTTTTTGGGAAGTAGGGATGTTTTCTACAAAATCCTATATTTTGTAATCAAAGAACTAAAATTTTAGCTTTTGTAATCAAAGAACAAAAACCCCTATATTGTGCAATTAAAAAAAAAACTAAATTTTAGTTTTTGGATGCAATACTTCCTTACTGAAAAAAAAAAAAAGAATGTAACAAAGATTCCAATGTTTAAACTTTACGAATAAATATTTATCCGTTAATTTTGACCTTAAAACCTTATTCATAAATATATTTTTAGAAAAATATTTAATATTAAAATCATTAGTTTTGATGAGATCTATAACTTTATTATATTTTTTTAATAAAAAAATATTTTTAAATAGATATTTTAAGATTTCTAAATTTACGGATTAATGAATTAATTTTAATGAAGATTTTAAAGCTTCAAACTTTTATTTAGAAGTATTTACGGAAAATAATTTCTTATATTCTGTTAATTCCCTTTTGCGCACTTTTTTAACGTATTTCTCCAATATTAAAAGAACTTAAAAAGGTAATTATGTAACCAAATGTCTACCGGCAAACCTAGGGAAGTGTTATTATGCAGCTGCGAAAAGCAGACGCGACCGTCATTCCAGAAGCAAATGTCAAGTCAGCCATCTAATTTTGTAGAGTCTCTAACTAAACCTCTATTTTTAATACTTATTAAATTAAATAAAAAATATTATATATAATTTTTTAAATTTTAAAAAATTATCTAATTTTTAAAATATTTAAAAATTGATGTTCTAAACCTCGGATAATAGCTACAAAAACTTTAAAATCTTAAAAAATAAAAATATTTTAAGTATGAAAATATAAAAAGTATATTAAACAAAATTCATATTTAAAATGTTTTCAGAATATACATATATATATATATATATATATAATATATACTTATTAATATATATATATATATATATATATATATATATATATATAATAATAATAATGTATATTATTATATATATATATATATATATATAATAATGTATATATTTTTTTTAAAAAGCAATAGAATAGTTGGATAAGGTTTTGCACGACAAAATCCCATCATTTTTTTTCTCAGCTAATGACCAGCAAAAAGGCTCACGACGTGACTACAAGGCAATCGTATCTCTACCGTTCATTTGTCTTCATCACACTATCTGATCCGTTGGGTTATCTGTCTTTTCGCAGCGGCGAAAGGGAGGCAAAACTTTTGTTCGGCCTGCTTATCTGGATTCGCTAGCGGTCTTCTCACTTCACCTTCGTCTACGTCTTTTAGTTTCTTAAAATAATATTAATAAAATGAAAATTGACCCCCTTCTTAGAACCAGGCTGTTACTAACATTATCAAAATAATATCAATATAATAATCTTCCACCTCCCCAGGGTGTACTGAAACCTCGCGTCCTAGCTCATGTTCCGTATGAACTTTGGGATCCCATATGCTTAGTTGCTTACTATCCTTTCGAACGTATAATATACATATAATATATATATATATATATGTTAAAAAAGTTTTATAAAAGAATTTTCAAAAATTATAAATTTTGATAAAATTAATAATTTTTATATTTAATTTTTTTAAAAAATTCTAAATAAATATTTTAAGAATCCAACCTCTTTAAGTTGGTTCTAAAATTATTTTTAAATTTGATAAAATTTTAAAAGCCCAATAAAAGTATCTTTAGAGCCTCAAAAACTTTGCAGAAGCATTTTCTTTTAAAAAAATATATATTTTAAATTATTTTTAACATATATATATATATATATATATACACTCGAATATATCTTAACTGATGGGATATGTACTAGTTCCGTCATTGAGTGTTATCAAAATTACACAAAATTTGGCTAGCAACATATTAAAATAAAAAAACAAATACAGTTTTTGAAATTGTTTTGTGACAATATTTTAGACACACTTCACGCTAACTCTTTCAATTTGGTAAGTAGAAAGTATAACAGAGGTTAGGGGCCTTAGGGCTACCTTTTCTTTAAGTGCAAGCCCGAAGCAAAATTAAAATAAAAAATACGTAAGCAAAACAATAATAATAACCTGTAAAAGAATTTAAAAAAAAAAATACAAAAAAGGTATGCCTGTCTTGACAAGCTTCTTAATCAATTTGAACTTACACAAATGCTGAAGGCATGATATTTTGGAGAATTCATATCACTGGTTGATTTCTATAGGACTTGTTCGAAAAGAAAAACCACGGGATATGAAAATGAAGAAGCAAGAGTACATGAACGAGATGGATCGATCAATGCAAACAAAGAAAAGAATGCAAACGAATCCCAAAAAATTAGGTATAGGAAGGCGAGAAACAATCAAAACAACAACAACACGAGCAGTAAAGTAATAAAACCTCAGAGCTTAAAGTGCAGGAAGACCGACCTGATGCAACAATAGTAACAACAATCCATTAATAAACCCCGTCTGCACGGAGTCTAAGGAGGATAAGACGTACATAGTCATACAACGGACACCGGCACGATGAAAATGTAGAATTCATCTTCTGAAGGTGGTTCACTAGATCAAAGACATAATCAAAAACACTAGGACCGAAATGAAATTAATTGGCGTAGATCAGCAATCCAGTCAATCTACATTACGTTGGAACTTATTACTTACAGGTATTCATGAGTTGCTGATGAGCTTCTGTCCAACAATTAGCTTTGAAGATCTGATTCTTCAAGAGGAAGACTCATAATGTAGAGGAACTCCAAGCAATGTCCATCAGAAACATTGTTGTAATCGAACACTTACTGTCTAATGCCCCCGTGATTTCCACAAAGATAGGATTGCCCGAACAAAGGTACTAGAAACATATTCACCCATCATTTGCCAGAACTTGTAGCGTACTCTTTACAAATAAATATGATTATCCTTTTCCTCACCTTCAACAATCTGGACAGCTGTTTTCAGCTAGTAAGATGCTTCCTAAAATGAATCCTCAATCGACTATTAAACGCCATACTCTTTATTAATTGAACAGTTGTCATGCAACCAGTGACCACACCAGATTAATTTACTTGCAGCTATTAATAAATACCCGGTCCGGTGTGTAAGAACATCAAGCTCTGGTTGAGAATTGTTTCCTGTACCGATGGCTGTAGATATCTGTTTATTTGGAAAGTAAGCATTCAAAGTTCAAAGAATGCACAAGTATACAAAGTAAGCATTTAAGTGGTATGCTTCGACTCGGCTCGAAGCTATTTAAACTTAAACTTCCTCGAAATCTGCACTGCAATGCCACCCCTATAGCTGTGACATACATATAGCTTAAGAACATATATGTGAAGAGCTGTCCTCTTAGCAGTAACATCTTGGTCTCAATGAAGTTCAAGTTAGTGACAGTTAATGCAGAACTGCAGAAATATCCATGAGAAGTCAACTACTTTATTTCTCTCATAAAAAAGATTAAACGGCATGATCATGACCAGCGTTTCTAATTATATAATGAAAAGCTACAATCATTAGATCAATTGGTACAACAAGAAGCATCCCTTAAGAAGGGTGGCGTGCTGGTTACAAATTCCACTTCCTGTAATGGGTGGGCGGGATTTAACAATTGCCTGGTGGTGGCAGGGGCTAAAGGACCACATATATGACCTGATTCATTATTTGGGTGGAGGCTTCTCCAAAGCCTGGGTTTACCCATGCCCAACCGTCCAAATGGTAGGCTTAGGAGAGGGGTTCTGCTTGTTTTCTCAAAAAATAAAGCTACAGTTCCATCAAAGGCAGTAAAAATACGGTGTAAACAATAATTGCATAACAGGAAACTCATATTTAGGTTACGTGATATAATCAAAGAGTTATACAACTTATTAAGACAAGTTGTTGGAGAGAAACAAAAGGGGGAGTTGCACCAAGGCCACACCAAGTAAGAAAATGACCCAAGGGCTCTTTAGTCTAATGCCACATATTAACCACTAATTTCTTCTATACAAAGTAGACTAACTTGAAACAAAACCTTCTTAGGGTGCAATCTTTTTGTGTTACAACTTAATTTAATCAGGTATAATGGACCAAGAGGGTCCTCAAAAACAATCACCACAAACAAGAACCCATTAAGAAGGCCATAAAAAGAATATTGATATGGATGAATAACAACAAAGTGCCCTCGACTCTATACGCCAAGGCCATGCAACTATACCTACCGGCCACAAGAGTTTAGTATTGTTTTACTTTATAACTCAGGCAACCTTAACCCATTGTTTACAAATATCTAATAGTATCTATAACTTCTTCGTCCTAGGTCTTTTGGCATGGTCAGAATTCCACAAAACATTCACAACCATCACGAGTACTTGGATTATATTTGATTAATTAGACGTTTAGCATATTTATTAGTTTTAAATATGGTTAACCTAAACACATGCCCCACTAATTGGACAACCAGTCCGATGATCTAGACGGGATCACTGTTACAGGATGTAGTCATATTAATCAACTAGGTATAATTATGGTCATAGGTAGGCAAGCTCCAGGCATGCCAATAAGAAAAACTTCTCGTAAATAGAGCATACAAGAATGTTATAAGATAATCTTAAACATGCATGTAAATTAAACTCAAAACCTTTGTATGTCCAAAAAAAAAAAAAGCTAACAATTTTATTCCATTAGAAAAGCCAGAAGTTCACATGTGAACATAAATGAACTGTTAGTTATTACCAACCAAACTTAACTTTACTGTCTGTATACACATGTAATATTTTTGTCATCTAATAGTGCGTCGCTAAACATAACTTGCCGATTACCTTGTGTAAGTCTAAACAAACAATGGTTGAATTTCTAAATTGAGCATGTTTAAATGGATTCAAGCAAAAAAAACTTTCATTGAAAGTGCACCAAGCTACATTAGTCATGTAGTGTCAATGCTCCTGTAAAAGTACAACACTATACTTACAAATATTTGCTTATAGGAATCATTAATTTTAGTATTCCTCAAATATGAACAGAAGTCGTAGATAAAAATAGGATATGTGGAAACATTGTAGCATCTAGCTCTAAAAGTTGCATGAAATTAGAAACCCTAGATAATACAATTTCTAAGAGCATGATCGGGATATGTCAAAGTTATTGAAGACAACATATCGACGACAAAATAACTCACCAAGAATTTATGTGAAACTGAAGGAATGAATTGACCTCATCATCCCATCAGAGGAAACTCAAATAAATCAATAGAATAACTCCTAGGCATCTCGAGTTACATAAGAAAGGCATCATGAGGATTTCCCAAACCATGCTTCCACATGAGGCCAACAATAGTGTTTGCTTCCGATCTCCTGTCAATGTTCTCATATGCCTTGTACATGATCAAGAATGTTTTCCTGGTAGGATCCAAGTGATAATGCTCCATTTCATCAAGAACACTATGCATCTCCTGCAGCCTATTCTGCTTTCCATACATCACCATTTTACAATGATAGAGGGATCGGCAGACCCTCCACCCAGCATGCTCAGCTTGTCTAATAAACCCAGCTAGACGATCTACAGAATTACATTTGAAGTAGCCAGCTATGATAGATCGCATTACACCCACAGTTGTGACCACAGTTTTCCTCTGAAATGCCTCAGATATGAATTGCTCCATGAGTTCAATTAAACCCTCTTGTGCATAGAGCCTTATAAGAAGCACGTTGAGCCACGGCCTGTACTCCTCGCCTGGTATATGCTTTGCAAGCTCCTCAATCTTCTTTATTCGCTCAGGATCAGAGCTCTTGCAGTAGGCACAAATCATAGCCCGTAGCAAGGGGGCTTCACGGTCATTCACATGATCCCTAACTAATTCATATGTTTCCTCCATCTTCTCAAGATATCCAGAATGAGCATAACCACGAAGCATTAACAAATGAGTGCACATATCGGGCTCCACTCCAAACTTTTCCATCTTATCAAACATCCATTCCATCCGGTCCCACTTCCATGCAGTAACATAGGCTGCAATTACAGTATTGTAGGTGCTCAACGTAGGAACAAGGCCAGACCGCTGAATACAATCAAGGACTTCTTCTAACCTGTCAACCGACATCGAACGGCCATAGACTGAAAGGAGAATATTGTAACTAACTATAGTGGGCTCGCAATCACAATCTCTTTTGAGCTCATTGAATACAGAGACAGCTTTTCGTGTGTAACCATTGAGCATATAAGCGGCCATTAGAGCGTTATACACGCTAGAAGAGCAGGCTCTTGTGGCCCTGGCAGCGGAGAAAAGCTCGGCTGCGAGTTCAGTGCTTTTAGCGCGACCTGCAATCTTGATTACCTTTGCGTATTCCTCCGGCAGCACAACCTCCAATCCGGCCTGCTTTCGTCTCCAGTCGAACACCTGGAGAGCAAGGGCGGGGTTGGACGAGAGGCGTGAGAGGAGAAAGAGATTGGAGGAGGCGCGTCGAAGGAGATTGGCCGCGGAGAGAGATTCGAGGGTGGAGATGGGATCGGTGGCGGCGAGAAGGGAGCCCGCAAGGTCGCATATCTCGGAGCGGAGAGAATCGCTGATGTCATCGGAACCGGCGCTGACGGAGTCGTCGGAGGTTGAGGGTTTCTCTGTAACGAGATGGATGCGATCGCGGAGGCGTGATAGCTCGTCGGAGCAAAAGCAGCGGCGAAAAGAGGTAGAGAGAGTAGGAGAAGAGTTTATTGATGGTGGGGAAGATGAGCGGCGGAGGACCGTTAACCGCCGTGACACGGCGACACCGGCTGCCGCTGCTGCCGCCTGCATTGGGAGGTTGCAGCAGTCAGAATCGTCGCGCTGTGCTGAGTTAGAGAAGTGGAAGAGGTTGCACCATGTGACCAGATTGAATTTGAAAGAGGAGTTGGGTTGGGCTTGCTTGACCACTTAGAGCGAGGCCTTTTCAGCGGATAAAAATTATATGTGTCCGAATTCTATGAACCACTTCTTATATCCGATATTTAAAATAATACATATTAGTTTTTTTTAAAAAATTATATAAAAATTATATATTTTAATAAAATTTATAATTTTTATATTTAATAATTTTCTAAATAAATACTTTTATATAAATATTATGAGATCCCAATTTTAATGGGTTTAAAAATAATTTTTAAAATTTATTAAATCTTCTAAGACTTTGAAAACTCAGAGCATCTATTTATTTTATTTTTTTTAAAACTATTAAATATAAAAATTATAAATCTCATCAAAATCTACAATTTTTATATAAATATATATATATATATATATATTGTTTTAAATGTCGATGACAAAACGATGTATAAAATTTGGATGCATCGTCCCTTTTCGGTTGGCCTACAAGGGTGTTAATGAGCCTAACCACTCGTGATGCCGGCAGTAAATTGCCCTAGGTGCAGTTCTTTCGACGTAGGAATCGGACGTGAGCCTTATTTCTAGATGACAGAAAGTTTGATCCGCACGAGCTGAAATCTGAAGCCAACTAGCTAGTGGCTATAAGTCTAAATTAATAACTATAACTATTTCAAATTTTCCTACGCTTCCACATTTCCCACAATCTAACCCTTCATCTTCTTAACACCTATCCCAATTCCTTGAAATTCTGCAAACTTACTGTCGTTTTGCACACTACGATGGAATGGAGGTAGTGTTTGACAAACTTGATAATGTTGTAATGAGCAAATGAGCTAAGCTGGAGGTCTATTAAGGAGTTATTTAGCCTAGTCAGGTCACTTGCGAGCACCATTCCAAACCCGATTAAGCAAAATACGATTTGATTAATAATGTTCGATCTGTAAGCTACCCAGAAGTTTCCACAAACATATATTGATGCTTTTGTCAACAATATCCAAGAACAAAATATCTGAGATTATCTAAGAAAAATCATTTCGAAGTTACCCTCTCCAAACATCACCCGGGTGAAATCCGCAGAACAAAACCAAGTCCAGATGTGTAATGATGCATTTGCTGCCTTAGCTAACAATCTGCAGTGGCAGGAAATACACAGTATGGATTTGCCTCGGCAAAGATCTATACCAGTGTCCAATAACACACTTCGTGTCATAGATTTCTTGTCTACTTTTTCCAAGATGCTGGCCGAAGCATACTTTGTTTCGAACACAAGAAAGAAAGAGTTCTGAGAACACATACAACTAAAGATGCACACATGGCGCAGTGGTTGATTTACTTGCTTCAACGTGGCGCATTAATCACCAAATTACTTCAGACAGAAAAACTGTGTTCAACAGTTGCAGCAAACTGAAGAAAAATTAAAAACATTAAAAAAAACAGCGAGAGAGATGGCATAAGATATAACATCACCAGTACAACCCACCCTCCTCTCTTTCCCCTGCAATATCAATACAGATACTTTTTTCATCTTCGATCAACTAATTACTGGGTGGTTGTTGTTTGTAGCATTGAGTAGAGTAATAAAGCGTTAGTCATTACCACCTAAACTTGGTAAAAACAAACTTATAGAACTAGGAAAATAAGCAAATAATAAAAAGACGGCAAAAGTAATACAATCACCAGTGCTGAGTGCATAAAATACATATTCCTTCATCTGTTAGTCAAATATGCTGAGCCATAATTTTAGTCCAGTATCAGTATTACAACAAAGCTTAAAAAACACTCCGCTTGATGAGTCCGGTAACAGTCAATGATAGTTTGCATCACAAACATTGAACAACGAAAAAGAATTGGCTTGGTCAAAGAAAGAGTGGTTCCTTTATAATAACTTGATCTACATATTAAGTAACTTAGACTGCCAAAAGACATAGGGAACTGTATAAAAATACGAGCCTGTGCCACGGTTATTCCAACAAGAAAAAGAAACAAAAAAAGGGATAAACTGTTTGACCTTGTCAAATAATATCTCAAGTGAAGTCGTCCAATAAATATCCTATCAATTACTTGGTCAAGAATATTGGAGATTGTGAAGGGTAAAAAAAAAAACGTGTTGTCATGACTGTTTCATACTCAGATCTTACCATCTCCGGCTTGGGATCTATCTGTGGGAAGTGAATAGCTCCTACGTTCTTTACCTCCAGGCTTTGATGATGCATTTCCATACCAGATCATTCCTACTATTGCTAAAATCATGCCAAGGACCACGTGAAGGTTAAGCCCCTCTTTCCCAAAGAAGAGAAACCCTAGAACCAAAACAAGGATAGTCTTCATATGACCTAGGACCTGGAAAGATACTGCTGTGAATCTGCCGATGCAGATAAACTGGCTAAGGTTGGTTCCAACAGCAATGGTGCATGACAAGACGATGAAGAACTGCAACGCAAATGAAGGCTGATGTAAGCTAAAATTCAATGCGTAAGTCAAATGTTGAGATAAGCAATACCAGGCCCCTTTTGTACAGATCTCTACAATTTTATATGTCTATGTAAAGTGATGCAGGAGTTATCTACACCACACATTTAAAATCCCACAATAAACATTCGCGTCGATCTCTAGCATTAAATAATCTTTCAGAGATTACTTTAGAGGTTCACAGCATTTTGAAATCAAGAATGCACTACGAACACTTTAAAGAGCCAAACATTTTGAGATTACTTACCACGGCTATAACATCGTAGTCAAATGCATCCACCCTTTTATTTGTCAACCAATAATCAACAAACGGCCCCACTAGCAGCAAAGATGCAGCCTGAGCTGGTGCAGTATGGCCCAGTAAGTTGAAAGATCCGAGCGAGTACTTCCTTTGAAGGAAGTGAACGTACTAAGAAAGAAGGAAAAAATGTTCAGAATTGCACCCATATTTAAAAGAACTATGAAAAGCCTGTGCAAGTTGATGCTTTGAAAATGTTACTAATAAGGAGTCATAATGGAAATCACATACTAAATAAAAACAACTCTTCCAAGAAATTAAAAATACAGCTAGATGTAAAGCCAACAAGACACTGAGAGAGAAAGGCATGTCCACTGACCATGTCAGTATGAGATACTACTCATTACACTGAAAATACTTGCAATTTCATTCTTAAATAAAATAAACCTCTACCTAGGAATCCATTATATGGAATATAATGTTTGTAACTTCAGTGAAGTTACCAAAAAGAATCTGGCATGAGTACAAGTTGCAAGGGTAATTAAGACTAAAATTTGCTTGATACTCACATATTGTTGCAATGCAGTACTCCAAACAGCTATTGTGGCTGCTAATAACCCTCTAGTATTTACACTAACATCAGTAACAGTACAGACTGCAACACCTATTAGTACCACCAGTATACTGAGCTTCGTGTCTCTGGAGTAACGAACTTTATCCAAGACAACTTCTAGAAGGCAGGAAACAGGTATCATGCATAGCTTGGCAATCTGAAAAGAGGGCACATCACATGAAAAATGTAATTTAACAAATGCATCCACTAGCACTGGAAAAGTGGTTATAATGTTTCATATGCTTTCTAACCTGATAAAATCCAACCGAGTTCCACATCAAACTCACGTTCATGCCAACAATTGATAAATTTGCAAATAAGGTGAACTTTAGAAGATCTGAAAATGGTAAATGCGATGGCTGAACATATCCAAACCATCTAAGAACTACAGTCATAAGTGTTGTTGTAACAAAGTGCAGGCCGGTCAATGTGGTAGCTGTTACAAGATTAACAAAGAACATTACACAGCAACTCAAAAAAAAAAAAAAAAAAAAAAAAAAAAAAAAAAAAAAATTGGAATCAGTATTCAACTAAGCTTTAAACAATTTAGACAAATCAAACATGTAAAGCAAGGATGGAGAGGATAGCAGCTTACCAAAACTAAATCCATGCGTTGCCATCAAAGCTTTATTGACCATAATGATTCCGACAGATGTAACAACATTGAACATCCAAGCAGCAACATCTACTGTAGCCTTCTTCTCTGCCTTGCTTGTAGGTGCCATTGTCACGCCTTACTTCAAGATCACTTCAACTAGTAAATAATATCCACAGTTTGGCACTCCATGTCTTTGTTTAGCTACTGAAACCACATAACCGGAAATCAGCTCCAAAATTAGCACTTAGCAGTAGGCCATCATGATCTAAGTAAAAAGACAGTGAAGACTTATCCTTAACTTTCTACATTGCAGAAAAGTTAATTTAAAAACCAGGATGCCTGTTAGAATGCCAACATTAGAATCCAGAACTTTTCTGAGCGTCTATCTAGGAGTTTGGTTATTAGACATTTCTCAAAGGAAATTTGATAATATAAAGAATTCTATTTTCCTATTACTGTTCAACGACATTTTACAATGAATAGTAAAAGTGATTCAAAATGCAAACAAAAAAACCACAAACTGCTCCAAGCTAAAGCAAAACAACAACATAATAACAGTTGAATCTCTCATACAAGTCTAAAACAAAATATTTCTATTATGCTTTTGAACTTTGCTGACGAAATTCTTAAAGGTGGGGAATAATATGAGGTCCATTTATTAATTTTCTCTCCAAGAAAATTTGGTCATGTTTAAGTATTATTTCATTGCAATGATAAATCTTAACTTAATATTTTCCCTCCAAGAAAATCTGAGCATAGCAATTCTGACCAAATAATAACGGAAAACCATAAGTTAGTTACCAAACACAATAAAAACAAACTTAGTAACAGAACTAAAAGAAAAGACAGTTCACCAACCAGTAGCTAAAAACACAAAATCTATAACCATCATGCATTAGTAAACAGGCCCAAGAAAGATAGCAAAATTAGATAAAATTGGTTGAGATGGTTTGGACATATCAGGAGAAGACCCTTCACGTGCCAATAGGAGGTGTGAGATGTTTGGAAATGGTCCCTATCAAGAAAGGTAAGGGAAGATCCAAGAAATGTTTGGCAGAGAGTCTGAGAAACGATATTGTCTCGATTGATTTAAGCAAAGACATGGTTTTAAGTGGAGCACTGTAGTCTGTCATGTACAAGGATTCATGAAGCCACATCAAAATACGAAACTGTAAATAAGTTTAACTTACTCTTTCGAAGGCATGATTTGGGATTTAATCATGATGTTCCTATCCAGCCACTCGCAAGTGTATTCTCAATAAGATATGATTATAACACCTTACGTCAGATAGCTTCCTCAAATGTTTAGAGCCTAAATGCTCAGTTTCAGTTAAGATTCGAAAATTTCAGAAATCAGATCAGAACATAGATGGATTATCACATAGTTTACAAGAACATGCAACATAGCAGATCCGATCAAGATCCATAAGATGATTTCCAAAATCAAGTAGAATCACTGTATAAAATCCATACAGATCGAGGTCGAATTAAACCGGAGCGATCTGTCAGATCACAGAATAAAAGATCTCAAGATGATCATCGCATGTACAATTGGTAAACAGATTCACAGCTCTGGATCTGACAGTTGCTCGTGAAACGAAGGTAGGGGGAGATGAGAACTCACCTTCGCCGGCGACGGAGATAAAATCAAGGTGAGAATGCAGCGGCGAAGATCGCGGTACAGAGATGGGCTCCGAGAACTCCGCAGTCGTTCGTCGTGATGGTACTTGAATGGAAACAAAGGGCTTAAAAGAGGGAGAGAGCGGTGGAACGGACGACCGAGTGGAGTGTCGTGGGAAAAGAGACGCGCACCGGACTCAGATCCGGATATGAATTCACACGCGCACAGCACGAAACGTGTGAACCGTTAAAGCGTTAGTTGGGCCGTAATGGGCTTTAATTTGGACAATTTTGTTATTATTAATAATAAGATTTTGTATATATTATCTATATATTATCTATAATATATAATATTATTATAATTATATTATTATATAATATTTAAGCGGGAGGGGGGAGTTGCTACAGTGCACGCCCCCCCCCCCTCCCTCTCCAATATATATATATACTAGCGGACGTCGCACCCGCAATGCGTGTGCTAAAAAATAAATGTATTGGAATAAACACTTTAAAGAATTTAAAGAGTAAATTATACGTAAAACTACGTATAAGAAATGGATAAAGCCACATATAGGAATGGTTATAACAATAGCAACATTAAGAATATTAAATTATACGAATACATTAAATAACATATATGCTTCATTGCCGTAGTTGCCATATACCGACATATATAAGTAATAAAAGAAACATTAATAACTAACTATATAGGATCATACATACGTGTAATTGTATAAAATTCTTTCAAATTGCTAAAGATTACCTGTCAATAATGCCATAAAACTCATTTTCATCAAACTATTGTGTAGTTCTTGTCTTCTTGAATCCTAAAAATCTGCATACATAAAACGTTATAAATTGCAAAAACGAATTAACTTTTCCAAAAGTATTTGTAACAGAAATAAATGAAGTTGTAAATTGTCTAACATTTATAATGTAAATCTTGATTGATCATCAGCTTTGAAAGAATATTTCCATCTAAAGCCGTATTTCCAAACGTATTTTCTCTAAAGCGAAAGATAATAAAGAGAAGAAACTGAGACTGAGACTGAGACAATATATGTCTGATTTAACCTCGATTGGCAAGAATTTCTTCGGGGGTGGAGCAGATAAACATGAGGGAGTAGTGACAAATTCTGGTGGCACTGTTGTTAACGCAATTCAGGTGGGTATGTAACCTATTCTCTCAGCCGTGAGGAGTTGTAGCTCCGCTATTCACCGCCGCATTTGATTCGATTTCGAAATTTTGATTTTCCGACGACGGATAGGTTGCAGTTACAATTTCCTACTTCACCAGTGAATGTTGAAACTGCCATGTTGAAACTGACATGTCCACTTCTTTCACGATAGTATGGAAGTTGACAATATTAGTAACTGCTGCATAACTTAGACTCAACGTAATATCTATTTATTAAATAATTACTCAAGTGGTAAGACACCACCAAACTACCCTCTTGCGTTTAAATATTATAGATATATATATATAAATAATATATTTAAAAATATATATTATTTTAATTAATAATAATTAATTGTATATATATATATATATAATATCTTAATTTTTTTAAATATTTTATTTTTAAATAATTAAATATTTTTAAATATAGTTTTAAAATTTAAAAAAATTATAAAAAAAATTTCACACGCATCGCGAGTGATGTTTCCGCTAGTTATTATTAATTCCACACGTCAGCCTCTGTGATGTTGGTTTTAGTAAACTCTTCTACTTACCGAACACTATCAAGAGCCAACAGCGGTCACTCTGCACTCGGCAACTTGTCAATTAGAGTTAGTAAATGATAATCTAGTTAGTTATTAAAACTACACACTGAGAGACGACCGGCTGCCTGTTCATCGTGAACGGTGGATCGGATATTCGAATTCTAACAAATATTGGCTGAGAGAAGTTGCTGCTTCGTTCAATTTTCGATCGAGATATACGATAGAAATTAAATTCGTCCGAAAGAATTCTAACGGCCAAAATTTAGTAAATACCCCTCTACTATTTATCTTTGGGCACTCATGCCCCTATAATTATTTTCGTGACTTTCATACCCCTTTACTATTAGTTTGGAAACGCGATACCCCTGAAGATGATTTAGGTGTTAATTACGTTGATGTGGCACCAATTAAGTATTATTTAATTATTTTTTAATATAAACATGAGTATTTTTTAATATTCAACTAATATTAAAAAATAATAAAAAATATTAATTAGTGCCACGTCAGCAAGATTAGTGACGTGTCCGTCTAATTAATCGAATAAGGACATCGTGTTTCTAAATTTGAAGTAGAAGGGTATGAAAGGTCCCAAAATAAGTTGAAGGGTATGAGAGCCCAAAAATCTATAGTAAAGGGGCATTTACTAAATTTTGGCCAATTCTAACATATATGATCGAGATTAAATATATTTCGAATTGAAAAATATATTTTTTTAATTTTAAATTATCGGGAGCCATAAAACGCAAATCCCCCTTCTTTTATTATGTGTCTGTGGATTCATAGGTCATACACATGATTCATAAACCTATCCATCTTCTCCTTCTCCAGTACCACCCACACATTTATCCCTCCAATGTGATCAGTTCTACCATCAGAGAGCAGCAGTACAAACTCATCCATGCCACTAACCACAGGCCCCCCATATTCAGGCCTCCCATGCCCAAAATCTAGCTCATGGAATGGTAATTTCCACCATGCAGAGACATAAAAATTCCCATCTAGGGTTCTTGGAACCCCCTTGTTCACCTCAAGCCAATCTATCACCGACCTCACGTACTCGTCGCCAACCCTCGCGATCGCCTCTTTGATCTTCTCGATGCAAAATGACAGTGGCTTCTCAGTTAGCTCCGAACTTTTTGCAGTTGCGCAAGCTGTGATTACCGCGTTGCCGACGAAACCTGCCGGCAATGGTGGTGAGATTTTAGACCTGAAATCGACCGCAAATAATACCGAAGAGGGCTTTTTGGGGTCGTCGAACACGGCTTTCGTTCTAGCTCTCCATAAATGTGCTACAATGGCCTCAAAGGTGGAGCATTTCGTCATCGCCCTTTGTTTAAGTTGGTTTATCATGCAATGGGTGAAGGAGAACAAATTGTATTTGTGGTTCTCCGAAAGGTTCAAGAGGGACGGCGGAGGTGACGGTTGGCACGGCGAAGTGAACGATGAGTTGAGATAGTTAATTTCTTCGAGATTCGTGTACTCCGTATGATTGTATTTGATTTGTGGTGGATTCCTTGCTTTAATGCATGATCTGTTGATATTGATACATTTTGTTTTCAGACCATCGCCTCGAGATATGGACGCGAGGTTCTGGAGCATCTCTGCCGCTGATCTACCGTCAAGTATGCTGTGGTTTGTGACTAGCCCAACAGAGAAACCACCACACTTGAATCTTGTAATCTGAAAAGATAAAAGGAAACATAAATTTATGTATTTTTCCTCACCTTTTCTCTCTCATTACTCAAATAAACAAGAGTAAATGACAACTAACACAAATCTTACATGTGATAGACAAGTATATATCTTTTTCCAGACTAATGCCAAGGTGACCAATGATGGACTCATAAAAAGAAGATAAAAAAACTAAATCATCCAAAAAATAAAAATAAAAATCATCTGACCTGAATTGTAAAAATCGGAGTTTCTTCGATTCGGAGAAATCCTTCGGTTCGAACAATAAGGTGTTGAAACGATGGATTAGGCAGAGAAACGTCACCAAGATCGGCAAGGCAAAGCCTAGACGTTGCGCCAACAAACCAAACCCCGGCATTGTTGCAAACCAATTCCAACCTCTGCGTTTCATTGTTAAACCTAAGTCGACCGGCCATGAAGTAGTAAGGTACGAGCAACACCTCCGACACTGATATTCTCACCCTCTCAACTATATCACTTGTGGCCTTCCCTTCACCCTTGTAGAAGTAGACGGTCTCTACGGGGAAAGCCACGGTTTGGTCGATGTTTGAAAGGTATACTACCTCTATCGGACTTGGATTCGAGGGTGATACTAGGTTAATCGGGGGATTCTTCTGTACATCTTCGGGCGTCAGCATGGCAGTGATCTCCATCGCGGCAAAGAAGCTCTTGTGTTTTTCGAGATGCAACGGGGAGTGAATTTATCACAAGTTATAAATAGAAATGAAGATTATATATAGTATATATACAATTCGAGTCCATGTATGGAGGGCATTCGATCCGTGTTTTCTTGCATGGAGTTGTTGGAACTAGAATGGTGGGTGCACCCAAGATTGTGACTTTGAGCAAATATTTAAAATACCGATTTTATTTACCACCGAAAAAAAAAAAAGATACCCACAAACCTTGTTCGGTATTTTCCTCTTCGGGTCGAGGTGCGGGCATAGGTGGGGTTTGGTTCGGGATTAAATTCTGAGTTAGAATTGAACAAAATGCACTTCTATCTTTCCCAAGAGTGCGACTTTGAGCAAATATTTAAAATACCAATTTAATTTACCACCGAAAAAAAGATATCCGCAAACCTTGTTTGGTATTTTTCTCTATGGCTAGGGATTGAATGCGGAATAAGAATTGAAATAAAATGCACTTTTATCCTTACGAAATTATAACATGTGTGGGAAGCATTTTGAAATGATCAATATCATTACAATTTTTTAGTTATTAAAAAAAAAAAAAAAACGTTAGTAGAAATATTATAGTGTGGGGCTATTATCCTAAGAGAAGCGTAAATAAAAAAAAAAATCTAAATCTTCGTATTCCATAGACCTGGCAAATGGGTGGGTTGGGTCGGACCCGTCCGCGGGTCACCAAATCGCGGGTCAATGGGTCGCGAGTCGAAAACTTACCCGCTCTCGAGTTATCTAAATAATGATACCCATATCCGCCCGCGGGTAATGCGGGTGGGTACGCGGGTATCCGTCTTAGACTCATTTTTCTTGCACAAGAAAGATTATTGTCTCCCGAGTTATGTTCTGTTGCAATAGTGCTATTACTAGCGAGTGACATCAACTTGCTAATAAGTTGGTTTCGAAAAATAACCTTTAGCTATCCGATTTTGTGCACCTGGGAAGCTTGAACTTTGAAGTCAGACTCGAGAAAGAATTCATAATTGGAAGCATGAAATGAATATTTGCAAGCTTTTAACGTCGGACCCTATAAGAATTTGCCAATGATTGTTAACAATTGAATGTTAAGATTTTGGCCATTCTAACAACTGGATGTGTAGTATGCTACAAGACTTTTGAATGTTGTGTTATTCGGATGCGGGTACCCGTCCACCAGCGGGTACCCACCCGCCAGACTCGCTATATGCGGGTGGGTATGGATCGTACCCGCTTTTATTGTTCAAGAGTGAATTATTTATCCGTACCCGCCCGTTTGCGGATGGGTACGGGTAAACCCACAATTGCGGGTAATTATTGCCGGGTCTAGTATTCCATTCCATTGATTAAGAAGTGGATAGTTATCATTTAATCTTTTTAAAGTATTTTGGTTTCATTCATCTCATGATAAAAAATGTCAAAATTGGCCCTCCATAAAGTTATGAGGATTAGAGTTATAAGACCCCTATAAAATTTGAATCCCAGCATGCGTACACTACGAGGGACTTTGTATTTGCATTTTTCGGTACCCATGCTCAAGATTCAGTCTCTTAGACCTTCCGCACGTGAGACGATGCATCCAAATCATCAAGAGATTTCTTTTCTTTTTCTTTTTTTTTTACTTATTTATACTAGTGATGCAACTTATCTTAATATTAAGCAAGCAATACCTCTTTTTGTGAACTTTTTTGAAATATATTTCTCTAAGTGCGAAAAAAAAAATGACATGATACACTTTTGTGTACTTCATGTAGAATTTTGAAAAAGTTGTAAATTTATGGTTTTCGGCGTTTTGATATTAGCTCATGTTAAAGATTTTGTTTTTTGGGACAATACATTTCCGACAAGCTTCACGTTTAAGCTAGTCACGTAGCATTGTGCATATATTATTTCCGGATACTCCATTCAATAAATTTAATATTTTACGAGAAAAACTTTATAACAATATTTTATGTTTTTTTCAGCACAACATTCTCGTTAAAACTTTATATTCTACATAATTTTAGGTACTAACTGAGATTTATTTTATTTTAACTTTTTCAGAGAGAATAATTAAGTGGACTCTTTCTATGAGTGGAAGAATTTATGCGTTCATTTGTTCCAAGAGAACAAAGACGGAATCATGGTTTTTTAATATTAATTTATTTGTTATCTGATGTTTAGGTGAATGGTACGGTCAGTTTTTAAGAAAAATTGTTCCTAGTTTAAATTCAGCAATGTTCTAAGATAGGTGATAGCGGTGGCGTGCGTCAGGGTCTGTCCTATCCGTAAGGATGAGATCTCTCAATTGGTGGAACAGGAACTGGTGCCACTCGTGGATTTATTCGTTACGACGGTCGCTCGAATGAGGGCCGGTTACGGACAGAAATTTCTCACGTTAATCTAAAAAAAAAAATGATAGATTATTTGATATATTTTTAGCTGAGTTAGTTAAGATGATGACAGAATAAAAAAAATTAAGTATCCTATATATAATTTGAAGACATATATCAAATCAAAATTTTAGTTCCTGACATATCTAATAGGTCTAAAAGATTTGAATAGAAAATAATATTTGAAATAATCTAATTTTCACCTTATTATCTCAAACTAGTCCAATACTTTTTATTTATTAGTATGTTCACGGCTGGGATTTGATGCCATACGCCAATTATGATATGTAATAAGGAGATGGAGGGTGAGATGGGAGCACTATAAATAAATCATCAAACAAAATATTACCTCTTAGTATTTGTACCGAAGCTATTTTAATCATTATATATTTTGATAAAATTTTACATTAAAATTATAAATTGTACACAATCTACAGTTGTTATGTTTAATATTTCAAATATACTTTTAAATAAATATTTATGACTTCAAGATTTTAGCGAATTTTAAAATTAACATATTAATTTGCTAAATTTTTGAATATTAAAATGTCTATTTAAATTTTTTTAAAAGATATTTTAATATAAAAAGTATATATCTCATCAAAATTTATAATTTTTTATATTTTTTAAAAAAATTAAATAAAATTAAATAAATATTTTAAAATATTAAATATAATTGATAAAAAGAAAATGCTGAATTTATTTAAAATTTCGGACCAAGGGCTGATTTGCAACTCCCTCTTTAAAATTTATTACAATCTTCTTTCATATGCATATGACTTTTAAAAATATACTGATCGCGCGATTCGCGACCGAGTTGAGTTGCGACGCTTTCGACGATGACGTGGATGAGTTATAGTGCGGAGAAAGAGGTCGGTCGAAGAGAGACAAGGGATATCGTAGCGTGGAAAACCCCGGATGTTCTCCGAGGTGAAAAATCACGTGCCGGCAACTAAAGATCGCCGGCGTCTGAGCTAGTATTGTGTGGGATTTTAAGATTTACAAGTTCTCTTTCTCTCTCTCTCTCTCTCTAGTGGTTACAGGTGAAATAAAGCAGGAAAAATCGAACCCCTCATCAGGTCCCCCCTCCCTCCTATTTATAGTCGAGGTTGCCGAGCTCGGACGGTCAGGATGGGATAGCTCCGGCGGCTCGGATTGATCCACGTCGACACTAGCTCCTGTCGCTTCTCGCAGTCATTCCCCCTGTCTGTCATAAATACGGTTTGTCGGCTATGGTTCGTAGGTCGTAACTCTGCCGCGGTCACGTCCGCCGCTAGTTGCATTTAATGTCGCATGTCGTAGTCGGCGTCTCTGACACATGCATTGAACGCAAGCATTAAGTGGTCTTTAATGCGGTAGGTGTAGTCGTGGTCGACCTCGGTCCGTCGACGACCTCGGTCTCGGTCGGCCGAGGTCGGGTCTTGGGTGTCGAAGGGCTTCCCTCCGTCTTCGCCTGAAACCTAGATAACCGGGGTCAGCCGAGCTAGGTTACTTCGGTCAATGCCGAGGTCGACCTCGGCTCCAACTCGAGCTCGGCCTCGGTCTCCCGACGTCGACCTCCGGGTTCAGAGGTCACCTCCCCATAATATCATGACTCGCGTACATCCAGTGGTCGCGAGGTCGGCTGAGGCTTCAGGGTCGCCACGTGTCCGTTCCAAATTCCAGGCGGTATCATATACAAACCTTTAGACGCATTTTTTGAGGCACCAAAACCATACAAAGATATTAATATTTACGTCGTAAAGAAAGATATTAATATATCGTTGGAAAGATATTAATATATCGTTGGAAAAGTTTTCGAGTCTACTTCAATATGAAATTGGTTTCACATAATTTAAAGATCTCTACAGAAAGATAAGATGTAAATACTAATACATGTTCGTATGCAGCTGTTTGTATGCGTTCGTAAGTGTTCGTATGTGTTCTTTCTAGGAAAATAATATATTATTAGAAAGGTCTTCGAGTCTATTTTAATTTAGAATTTGTTTCACATTATTTATATATATATATATATATATATATATATATATATATATATATATATATATATATATATAAAGAGTTATGACGTAAATACTAATACGTGTTCGTATGTAGCTATTTGTATGTGTTCTTTATATGCAAATAATATGTTTTTGGAAAGATCTTTGAGTCTACTTTTATATGGAATTTGTTTCACATCACATAAAGTTATAATGTAAATACTAATACGTGTTCGTATGCAGTTGTTCGTAAGTGTTCTTTATAGACAAATAATATATCGTTGAAAAGATTTCGAGTCTACTTTTTGTATGGAATTAGTTTAATATTATTTGGAGATAGCAACATAATGTTATGGCGTAAATACTAATACGTATTCATATATATTCGTATGTAGCTGTTCGTATATATTTGTAAGTGTTCGTTGGTATTTTTTTAAAGGCAAATAATATAGCATTGGTGAGGTCTTCGAGTCTAGTTTCACATAGAATTTGTTTAATCTCATTTAGAGATTTCTATTGAAAGTTATGATATAAAAACTAAAATACGTTAATGTTCTGGTGCCTAATACGTTTAAAGGTTTGTATATTTTTAAAAGTTATATACAGTTGTGCTAAATTTACTAAAATTTATTTAAAATATTTATTTCTTTTTTTTTTTCAGAGTGAGTGTTTTGTTTTTTTTTTTAAAACTTTTATGATTTAATTCAAAACCTAAATTTGTATTTCATTGTGAAACAAAAAGAAATGAAAAATGAGGAAAAAAGAATTAGAATTTTTTAAAAGAGACGTACAATTAGAAAAAAAAAGAGAGAATTTTAGTACCTCTAAAAAAAATATAATATTTTAGTTATTGTACATATCCAAATCAGCCAAAATTTTAATTAGAAAGGAGCTAAAAGAATATAATATTTTAGTTATTGTATATGCTAAAAAGTACAAATCAACTAAAATTTCAATTTAATTTAAGAATAATTTTAATAAACTAATATTTTAACTGTTGATCTCTCTTCTCCTCCGTTTGGTCAAAAAAATTGCCTCCATTATTAATAAATGCAACCTCTGAATCTTTCTCCTTCCCCGTCGAGCTCGTTCTCTCTCGGGAGAGCGGCAAAGCGAGGATCGTTAAAAATTGCTACTCTTCTTCTTCCTCAAAACCCTAGAAACCTACAATTTCTCTCTCTCTCTCTCTCTCTCTCTCTCTCCCCTCTTAAAACCCTAGAAGATGGCTCCGGTTCTCAACTACGAGCAGCACGCCCAGCGTCTCCTCGACCCCGACCTTCGTACATCACTTTCCCTCCAATTTTGCGTGCTTTAATTCTTTATACTCTACAAGTTTTCAATTCTTTTTTTTTTTTGTTATTTTGTTTCTGCAGCGGTGCAGACGCGACTGCAGATGGTGACAGAGGTCCGCGACAGTCTGGAGATCGCGCACACGTCGGAATACTTAAACTTTCTCCGCTGCTACTTTCCGGCGTTCAATTTCTTGCTGACGCGCGCCACGTCGCCGCAGGCCGTCGAAAACGCCGAGCACAAGGTCCGTAACGTCGTCGTCGAGGTCCTGAACCGACTTCCTCACAGCGAAGTCCTACGCCCCTTCGTTCAAGACCTACTCAAGCTCTCCCTCTCCGTTCTCACCACCGATAATGAAGAGAACGCTCTGATATCTGTCCGAATCATCTTTGACCTGCTCCGGAATTTTAGGCCCACTGTGGAGTCCGAAGTGCAGCCTTTCCTTGACTTTGTCGCATCCATATATCAGAACTTCCCTGCTTCTGTTGCCCATGTCTTCTCGAATCCCGCCCCTGCCCCTGTTTCTGTCCCCACCGGAGGGGGTGATGGCGGCGGCGGGGGTTTAGATGGTGGACTAGGAGGCAGTGGTACGAATAATGCTGGGCAGCTTAATCCGAGTACTAGGTCATTTAAGATAGTTACAGAGAGTCCATTGGTGGTGATGTTTCTGTTCCAGCTTTACCATAAGCTTGTACAGACCAATATTCCTTACCTTCTTCCGTTAATGGTCACTGCAATATCCATCTCGGGGCCTGATAAAGTGCCACTACATTTGAGGCCCCAGTATGTTGACCTAAAGGGTGCCCAAGTGAAGGTATTAATTGGTTGATTGATTAATTCAGGTCTCTCTTGTCAGTTATTTGCTTATATATGTAAAATATACAACTTTCCCTACGAAGCCTTTCGGAGCCCTGGCTATTTCAGCTTTGTATATAGTAGAGGTCTTTAGTTTGAACTTTACCAGACCCGGGTATGTCCACAGAAGAAAAATACTTGTGTGTATTGTGTCCGTGAAACAACCAACTATAAGCAATTGGCTTGCATACAAGGGATGTGTTAAATATTTAATTCATAATTCTACTATCGGCTCAAGATTTATCTGGTTAGTTGTTACCGAAAAAAGTGCATGGTGATTTTTGTTTTCTTTGGTTGGTTGCAGACACTTTCTTTCTTGACATACCTGTTAAAGAGTTGTGCTGACTACATCAAGCCACATGAAGAGAACATCTGCAAGAGTATAGTGAACTTGCTTGTTACTTGCCCTGATTCTGTCTCTATTAGAAGGGTAATTGGTAGCATTTGCTTTGTTTTTTATGGTAACCATGTGATGTAAGATTTGACATTTTGATGATTAGTGCTGCTCTTGCTGATGTATTACAGGAGCTTCTTATAGCGTTGAAGCATGTTTTGAGTACAGAATTCAAACGGGGATTGTTCCCGTTGATTGACACGATGCTAGATGAGAGGTAAGGTGCAGTTTTCATTGCAGTTCCTTGATGGGCATTGTAACTGTGATAATACTTCATTGTTTGGGAAGGAAGTTTTAGAAAATGGAAGCATCTAGTGCCGCCACTATTTCTTAGTGAGCACTCCTCCACTGAAAATATTCCTAAAAAGTAATAGTGCCCATCACCTGGACTTGAAAATTATGCTGATTGAGAATGCATTGTTCTTTGGTGCATTTATGGGTTGATAGAGGATTTAGCTGGGGTTCTGAAGCTAAATTCCTTTGTACGGAAATTCTGGATGTGAACTAACCTCCTACTGTTACAAAGAGTACCTATCATGTCATGATATATATTGTTAGACATCGTTATATGTCTAGGCAGGATTCTGTTCTTATTGTTATATTCAAGAGACAAAAAGGAATTTACTTAAAAGTATTCCGAAGTTGTGGAGCACCTTAAGATAGTTTTGATAGGCCTAGAGGCAACACTTGTATTTCTACAACGCTTCAATAGTGCTTCATCATCCTCTTGTTCTGTTCTAGCTACTGTTATGGCATTTTACATGTTGATTTAGTGGTCTTTCTTGCATCTTCTTTGAAGTAAATCTTAGTATAATCATAAATCATACCAGCATCCTGGATGGTGGTTGAACACTCCGTCACAATGGGGGAGTACCTAGGTTCAATATCATGTAGTGAAATTTGTGCACCAAAACAAAAGAATTCTTATAAATCCACTAGAAATTTTAAACAACCATTACAATGTAGATGTTTTCTAAATGGCATAATGAATTGCCCAATTAGCAATGGAAATGACTGCTCTAGCAGCATGCGATCGCTGTGCTTCGTAGTCTGCTATGATGCATACAACTCTCTTTGGGGTTTACGTGCTATCTTGCCCCAACTTCAAGAACATATATTTCTATGACCTCCTAATTTCTGTATTCTTACATTCCTCTCATATTTTATATCTAATTTGATAGTTTATATATATATATATATATATATATATATATATATATGCATTTTTTTCACCTAGTGAACATGCTTCTTAGTAGAAGGTGGCGGCTGTTTGACTTTTTTCAAACCCTTCTTCCTTGTTAGGGTTTTGATTGGAACAGGTCGAATCTGTATTGAAACATTGAGACCGCTAGCTTATAGCCTTCTTGCAGAAATTGTACATTACGTTCGAGGCGACCTTTCTTTCTCTCAGGTTTAATTGTTAACTTTCTTCTTATTCTAAATCCTTTTGTAATATTTCAGATGCATCGCTGCTTTTTTTTTTTTTTTTTTGCATTAACGTGTAAATTGTCTTTTGACTCTTTTCTCTTATATTAATAGTGTTTTGGAACTTTTTCAGCACACACACACACACACACACACACACACACATATATATATATATATATATATATATATATATATATATCATACATGTTTACGTGCCGGGCGGTCACCTCGGTGCCGAGCCCATGCCGGTCGGCACACATTTTATTTATTTATTTTTGCTTTGGATTTTACAGATTCATTCTATCAGCCAGATTGACACTCTATGTGGCAGTGAATTTTGTACTATATACTTTTACTATGTAATTGCGACTTTAATATTTAGTGTTTTATTAATATTTTTGTTATTGTTTAAATAATTTTAATATTTAAAAATAAAAATTATACGGATCGGCACGATCGCACGTTTTGAGTTTCGGATTTACCGAAACTCGGCTCGGCATGGCACGGAAAACCTTGATATTTATAGTATGTCTTTTAAGTTTTAACTATGATCAACAAGTCCAACAAATCCTGCATGCCGTTTGCATTTTATCTTCTCTTTTTCCTAGTTTGTTACGTAATAGGAATTTGTGTGGTAGAAATTACTCCTCCAGCTAACTTGTTGTTTAGATGTTCTTGTTTGGACTGACGAACAAATGCCATATGCAGTTGTCACGGATAATTTATCTCTTCTCGAGAAACATGCATGATTCGTCCTTAACCCTTGTTATTCACACAACCTGTGCCCGTTTAATGTTAAATCTGGTATGCAATCAGCTTTGTGAAATATATTCTTTGTGTGTTGGAGATGAACGGAACATGATTATGCAGTGATTTTAATAGGTGGAGCCAATATATGAGAAGGGTGTCGACCAACCTAGTATGGATGAGGCACGCGTACTTTTGGTATGCATTTTTTGAAACCAGTGGTAGCTCTATAAGCTACCTTTCCTATCCTGTATGTATATTACATGCATGCTTTGCTAATGCCACTCAGTTATTGCTTATGACTCTTCTGTTGTTGCGTATTAGGGACGGATATTAGATGCTTTTGTTGGAAAATTTGGTACGTTCCGGCGTATCATACCCCAGGTATATATTTACTAGAAAGGATATATGAAGTGAACCTTGTTTCTTTGATCTTCTTATTCTATGGCTGTAGTAAAGCTTTGTGTGAGTTTCTTTGCGGCCTTAATTCTCTCTCTAAATGCAGTGGTACTTGCTGCCAATTAGTTCAACCACTCGGTTTCAAAGTTATGGAAAAATTAAACTTGGTTATAGTATTTTGTACCACCCGTGGTAGCATTTATTTACATTTATAAATTGTTGTTTTTGTATGATGCTGGCCCAAATAGAACTTGGTATGCCAGCCCATTAATAAAAATTGGCACTTGGCCTCTTGCTGTGCAAAAATACTGGCATGGGGTACTTTAACCCTTTAATGTTTGTTGGTAGCATTTGTGTCCTTGTGTATAGTAAAGAGAATAAGTGTGTTAGCAAATAACAAAGTGGATAACACTTTGCAACAAAGTTCATGACAATTAACACCACTTATTGTATACGTGTGCAATAGTTGTACAGTGCATAACACGTCAAAGTATGTCGCAAGTAAACAAAGTGTGTAGTACATAGATTGTGTAACACTAATTGAAGTGTTTACTTAAATAAAGGATGTATGACACACTTAGTGCTAACAATGTAGTGATTTGGTTAATGTTAGACCTTTAATCATAGTGCTAAGTATTTGGTGAATTTGGGGTGTTGACACCTCTAATGATATAATGAAGTCAAAAGTGATGGTGGAGTTGTTCACTCCACATAATTAACTGTGGTATCCTACGATACACTTAAATGTGTGTGTGGATATTCCATATCATTTACGAAATTGGAGTACCTAGTTAAAGGTCCAAAATAATTGCGTGAGTAGAAAAGCACTAGGGCGAAAACGTCACTGTGCAGTAATAGGTGCAATTTCGCATTATCGAGGGCATCATTGTGGTTTTACTACTAGTAGCTAAAGGCTTAGTGGTAGACTAAAATGTAGGAGGACGTTTCTGTCAAGGTTTTAGGTGTCAGGTGGCACGTGCTGCATCCTCCAGGATGTGGCTGGAACGGCTATGCTGGTCACACGGACTACTGTACAGGCCGAGCCCCCCGGCATGACTCGACATGGACGCCTTTAAGGAGAAGAAGAAGAAGAAGAAGTTGCCGCCGCCGTCGCCGCTACCATGATCGCTCCCCCTATCCCATCCCATCTCCCCCCTCTCTCTCTCGCTCCACCCTTCCTTTCTTTTTCTTTCCTTTTGTTCCCCTCTTATGCGCGCGAGTGAGCTGAGGAAGAAGGTAATGTTTTTTTTTTTTTTTAAAGTATAATATATTGCTTCTGAAGGCAGCTTTAGAGCTGTGCTGCCCTTAGGTGCAGCCTAAAGCCAGCCTGGGTTGGCCTAAGTTGAGTGCTAGGCCATATGTTTTTTCTTTTTAATGAATAATTTATATTAATTTAAAAAAGGATTGGCATGGTCGGCTCGGCATGCTCGGCACGTTAGGATTTGGGAACTTAGCAAAAGTCGGCACAGCACGATACCTAAAACCTTGGTCTCTATCATAGTCGATCCACCTAGTTAGGCTGATTTTAGCAAATCTTGGTGGCCTGTATTGCCATTTTCCTGTATATTAGCCATGACAGGGTTGAGAATCTTGAGATTTATCGAGCTCTAGTTTCTCTAGTAATGATATTTGGATAAGCTACTGCAAGCAATATAAAAATTTAGATTAAACTAGGGCTGAGACATTTTGTTAAAGATTTTTATATAACCGTGTGCATTTATATAGCTATTTCTAATTTTATGCTAGGCAAAGTCGCACTGTATCTAATATATGAGAATTTGTATGATTTGTGTTTTGTAAAGTCAGCTGAATCATAGGCTGAATATTATAAGTTCTGACCATTGAGATCTTGTTGTTGTATTTATTCATGAGCTAATTTTGCATTGTAATTATTTAATAATATTAATGTTATCTTTCCTTTCATGTCTTTGACCTTCTAATGAGTTGCATGGCTTCATTGTATTAACCTTAGAAATCTCAATTAAGAATGGTTATGACTGAAGTACTGAACTGTATATAACTTTGCTTATGGGTGTTGCGAGGACTTCTGTACCTCATCTTACAATTATATTATGAACATTTGGGTGCACACTGTGCTTCCTTTTATTTTCAAGTTTTGTTAACTTGTTCATGTTGAACTTCAAGTCAACACACACTTCTTGTTTAGATTAGTAATCCTATGTTTTGAAATAGCTACTTGAAGAAGGAGAGGAAGGGAAGGAGCGGACTCTGTTGCGCTTAAAACTTGAAGTTCCTATCCAGGTGACAAAGGGTTACATCTTATGTCGCATTTGTGATTTTTTTTCCTTTTCTCCAGTAAAAGATGGGACTGTTTTGTTTTTCCTGTCTTGTATGTACCCTTTGATTTAGCCTTCTCTGTTGCAATGAATAAGTTCCTAATGTCTAAACAAATAATTACTAATTGCACACAACAAAGTTTTGCATTTTTGGTGAAATCCAACCTTTTCGCTGACAAAGGTCAAAATAGTTATCTGATCGACTATTTGGCCCTACTTACGACTAATACTCTAGTTTGGTTGTGTGCTGTTTGATTTCGAGTACAATGTTCCTAACGTATCTAGAGGGAGCATTTATGTGGATTCTTTCTGTTAATTATGTTTTCAACTTGGATCTAATCTCTTTAACATTTGGAAAGTGCTATCGAGATGGCCTGATAATGACCATGGCACCCTTGGAGGATATGTACTTTGGTATAGGCATATTTGTCTTCTATGCCATTAATTCTACATGGGGACTTGTGCCATATATTTATTGGTAATGCCAGTTGCATGTTGAACGCTGGATACCTTTACTTTCTGTATTTAGGGCTAGATGCTTTGACACTTAGACTCTCTTAGTCACAGTAAACGTTTCGAGTTCGCGTCTTTTAACTCCTAAACTTGAGTATGGTGTAGTATTATCCTGCTGCCAATCATGCATTGGTTGTAGAAATAGTTCTTGCATTTACCCTGCGTAGGATTGTCTAGAAACTTATGTTGCTTGAAAATGTTAGGCAATGAAAAGTTGTGATGTTATTAGCACTATATGCAGTAAGATGTTTCTTGACAATGCTATACAAGGAAAAGTTGTCATGTTATTAACACTACAAACTATAAGGCTTGGGTGTGTTGGAATAACAATTAGGGATGACAAGTTTCCCCGCTATCTGAGATCTCCTCAGGACTCCCACCCCAATGCGGCGGGGTTGAGGACAAGTTTGTTTCGTGAGGATACGGATGGGGAAATGCCTCCCAGTATGTGAGGACGTTGACGGGGCGGGGATCCCGTCCATATATGATGGGAATTTTTATAATTTCATTTTTAAGTCAAAGATAAACTTTTCGCTTAATTTTAGATAAAAATCGATTAGTGAATAAAAAGTTTATGGAGTTAATGTTTTATAAAAGATACCATCCATTTCAACAATAGTATAGCATTTTTTAGTTATAATTAATCTACAATTGGTTGATCAAAATTATCTGAATATATTTATATTATAAATAATTTTATTAGATTTTACTAATCCCTGGGGGATCCCCGTCCAAGAAATGCCTGCAGGGACGGAGATTGGGACCGTTTTGTTCCCGCCCTGAGGAGATGGGGGGTGGGAATGGGATTCCCTTCCCTTCCCACCCCCATCTTGCCCCCATTGTCATCCCGGATAGCAATTTCTTAAGCGGGACAGATCAGTTTGTCTCTGCTCTGAAGTTCTGTTACTTAGCTATAGGTTACTAATATCGTGAGCTTCTGTATTATGGCTCTCGTCCATGGGTTTTTTTTTTTTTTTTTTTTTTTTTTTTGAATTTGTTTATGTAATTTTTTTTATAAAGCTACCTTCTTTTCTCGAAAGTCAGATTGTGTCTTTGAGGTACTTATGGAATGTCCCTTAACTGCTAACCATGCGATTATTTGATCATTGATCTTGTATGTGTTTTGTAGTCGGTTCTTAATTTGCAACCCACAACGGAGTACTCAAAGGAAGTTAATGATTACAAGAATCTAATCAAGACTTTGGTGATGGGTAAGACACTTATTTTATCCAATCATACAAACACATTCAAGTTATTTGCTTTTGGAGTTGTGTATTATCACAAGATTTATAAGTTGCAAAGGGGGTCTAAAGATTAAAAAGTAATGTTCAATGGAATGCCCAATGTTATTAATACTGACAATTATCTATGCTATGTCTTGTGCTTGCTTGATGTGTATCCAAATGTTGCCAGTTCTATTCTTTTGGTTAATATGCCTTACAAGAAAGTTGTTCTTTCTGCCTTTGTTGACTCCAGATAGAACTGTGTAGTAATACATTATAAGCAAAAATGTTTGCATCTCATGTTATACTGGACTTGTTCGAATGGTTGTCTTACATCTAATGTATTCCATTGTTATAGAGAGGCTGTCCACGATGTGTTGTTAAGATAAAGTTCATGGTTGAAGGCATTGCTTCTATAGTTTTGTGGGGGATGTGATGTGACTTAGCTATTAGTGTGATGTTCCAATCAACAATGTCTATTATTATTGCAGGAATGAAGACTATAATTTGGAGTATTTCCAATGCTCATTGGCCACGAACACAGGTACAATCTACTTATTTGAAAATAATAATATTATTTAGCATCTGATGAATCCATTGTATTCAGGTTTCACCTTCATCTCATGGAGCTCATCAACAATCACAGGCTTTTCCGAATCCTCAACTTCCATATTTATTTAAAGGGATGAGAGAGGATGAGGTAGTCTAAGTTTGATTGTTTCTATTTTTTCTTTGTGTGGGTTCTTCATCTTTTCTTTGTTTAACATGGCGTAAATATAATAGGTAAGGAAAGCTTCAGGGGTGCTGAAAAGTGGAATTCACTGCCTGACACTCTTTAAGGAGAAGGATGAGGAGCGGGACATGATACAGTGCTTCTCACAAATTTTGGCTATTATGGAAGCTCGGGATCTGATTGACATGTTCTCTTTGTGCATGCCACAACTTTTTGAGTGCATGATCACAAACTCACAGTTGCTTCTAATATTTTCAACCCTCTTGCAAGTGCCAAAGGTTCTTCGGCCCCTGGCGGATGTTCTGGTAAATTTTCTTGTTAATAGCAAATTGGATACTCTGAAGCAGCCAGAAACACCTGCAGCAAAACTTGTTCTGCAACTCTTCCGTGTTGTTTTTCTGGCTGTCGCCAAATCCCCTCAGGAATGTGAAAAAATTCTGCAACCACATATACCTGTCATCATGGATGCTTGCATGAAGAATGCATTGGAAGTTGAGAAGCCCCTTGGCTACATGCATTTGCTTCGCAGTATGTTCCGATCACTGAATGGTGCAAAGTTTGATACTC
Organism: Xerophyta viscosa; assembly: GCA_002076135.1. Lineage (NCBI taxonomy): Eukaryota > Viridiplantae > Streptophyta > Magnoliopsida > Pandanales > Velloziaceae > Xerophyta > Xerophyta viscosa. The sequence goes on along the minus strand of MJHO01000111.1, from coordinate 650,104 downwards.
TATTGCGGGATCTTATACCCTCATTGCAACCTTGCTTAAATATGTTGCTCGCTATGATTGATGGGCCCACTAGTGAGGATATGAGGGACTTGGTTATTGAGCTTTGTCTAGCTTTGCCAGCGAGGTTAAGTTCATTGCTTCCTCATCTTCCACGTTTGATGAAGCCTTTAGTACTAGCTCTTAAAGGGAATGATGATCTGGTGTTTTTAGGATTGCGAACTCTTGAGTTTTGGATTGATAGTCTCAATCCTGATTTTTTGGAGCCTAGCATGGCAAACTTGATGTCTGAAGTGATTCTTGCTTTATGGTCTCATTTGAGACCACTTCCTTATCCCTATGGAACAAAAGCGCTCCAGTTGCTTGGTAAATTGGGTGGTAGGAATAGGAGATTTCTGAAAGAGCCCCTCATGCTTGAGTGTAAAGAGAATCCAGAGCATGGACTTCGTTTAATTCTTACATTTGAACCTTCAACTCCATTTTTGGTACCTCTTGATCGGTGCATACATCTTGCTGTAGCTGCAGTCATGCAAAATTGTTGTAATATGGAAGCTTTCTTTAGGAGACAGGCACTCACATTTCTCCGTGTGTGCTTGGTGTCTTTACTTAACATGCGTGGAAATGTGACAGGCGAAGGTGTAAGTGCTGGGCTTCTTGGCACATTGTTGGTTTCTTCTGTGGATCCTTCTCGACGCCGAACAGAAACTACAGATATGAAGGTTTGCTCTTGATAAGTATAATTATTTTAGGGATTATAATACCTGTTACCTTATGTTTTAGTATTTATGTGGTTAACTAGTGCATCATAACTGTTAATATTGATATATGAGCCAATCGATCATTGGAACCTAAACATGTTTAATTCAGTAGACAAACATACTCGGAGTAAATATCAAACTTAAAGTTGTAAGAATGCTTACAACGACAAAATAATAGCTGTCAACATTGCAGTTATAGTGACCAGATACCAAACTTTAGTAGTTAATAACGTCTATTACACTAATGCTATAACTTGAAATACGTATAGAAATAGAGGGAAAAAAGGCGGTATTTGGTGCCACAAGGGCTCCCGCGCGTGTAGGCTCAGGTTCCAGAAAGAGGGTGACCCAATTTGTTGACTAAAGTAAGCCATCACCCCTGCTTTTGCAAGAGGTGATTTTCATGTCTCCAATCACGACCTATTAGTCACTAGGTAGAAGTTTTTACTACTACGCCAGGTTCACCCATATTAGTTAGGTCTGAGTACATACATAAAGTCGAACCATCTACTTAACATGGCTGTAGGGCACTACAAGATAAGACATACTTTCGATAAACCTATAGGTTGGAGTATTCCCAAAGCAAACTTTGTATATCCCAAGATTTGGAAATAACTCGTCTCCCAACCACCTTCGTGTCTCCCAACTACCTTAGTCTTATAATATTGTCCTTACTCCTCGTCTTCGATCTTTTCCTTGCCTTTGCCCTGTGAAGCTGGATTAACAACAGGAGGAGGAGGAGGAGGAGGAGGAGGAGGGGAGGGGGGGGTTCGCGTAGGGATGGAGCAAACTAATCCAGATGGGGATTAATAAGCTTTATAACAACAAGAATGCTAATACGTGACCAAATGGCTCTCAAAATGACTTAGCACTTTAGATATGGGAAAGATTAGAACTGATTAGGCTTTTAACTATCAGGAGAGGCAATCATCTCATCAAGATAATTGTTTATAAAACTGCTAATCTATTGGCCAACTTTTATTTCGAGGGGTAGCATCCCACCCTGACCAAGGAGTATTCTTAGCTCTTAGAGATACTCCTTTGAACCCTTCCATTCCCTGTACTTTAGCCAATCTGAAGTTCTTAGACTTGAACAAGTATTATCATGCACAAGGTGAAGAAGTTGTGCTTTAAACATCTTAAACCCAAGAATATCGTAGAGGATACTGAACATCAAACCCAGTGATTGAACAAGGACAGGTGAAAAATAGTACATAAACTAGAAATAAAGAAGGAATCCCTACTTCAGTGCAGAATTTCAATCATTGTGCTTACTGTTTATTGCAGTCCTTTATCAACTAGATTCCTTCAAATTCCAGTATCTATCTAGACTAAGACGTATAAGATTTGCTGCTGATTTACTTTTGCAGAACTAGCATAAGAGGTATTGGAAATTTGAGTGGTCATCTCTCAATCCTTATATAGAGTTCCAGCAAAAGGATGAGATCCACTAGAGGTCTAATACTTTCCTACAGCTTAGAAATACACCCCCCCCCCAAAAAAAAAAAAAAAAAGGGCTCCATTCCTTTATCAACATTTAGCAAGCTGCTGTCGTGGGAAACCTACAACATGCTTTAGCATGAGTAAGACAAGTTCTTAACCTTGTGACGGCATCCAGGAGTCTGAAGTTGTTATATGATCCCCTTTCACACTAAACCTTACTCAGGATAAAATGAAGTAAAGGATAAGATCACCTCAATTATCTACTCATATTTATCTATGCCAACTTGAAACTATGTTCAAGACCGTCCAGTAAGATAGAAGGCATCTAAGCAATATACTTAACGCAACTAAACTAGAAAACTTAATTTTCAACAGTAAATAACCTCTGCTTGGTGCTAAGCATCAAGACATTTCCATTAAGTATATGAAATTGAATGGGGGTCCTTACGCTTTCTTTTATTTACTTTTAGTTTTGTGATGGAAACATTCAATGGAGTTCCTTTACCTTTATCTTTTTTTTTTGTATATTTTAATTGTCAGGTTGATTTGGGAGTGAAGACAAAGACTCAGTTAATGGCTGAAAAGTCTGTTTTTAAGACACTGCTGGTGACAGTTATTGCTGCAAGTGCTGATTCTGATCTTCAGGACGCCAATGATGATTTTGTTGTTAATGTGTGTCGTCATTTTGCTATGCTTTTTCATGTGGATTTTTGTTCTACTGGTCAGCCTGCTAGCTTGATGCCTCCATCAAGCAGTATCACAAGCTTTAGGTTAAAAAATAATGCATCATCTAGCCTGAAGGAGTTAGATCCACATATCTTTCTGGATGCTTTGGTTGATGTTCTTGTTGATGAAAACCATGTGCATGCCAAAGCTGCTCTTACTGCACTGAATGTATTTTCTGAAACATTATTACTTCTTGCACGAGCAAAGCATATTGGTTTACATAACTCAAGAGGCGGTCCTGGAACACCAATGATTGTCTCAAGCCCATCTCTGAATCCTGTGTATTCACCTCCTCCTAGTGTCCGTATCCCTGTATTTGAGCAGCTATTGCCTCGCCTTCTCCACTGTTGCTATGGAAGCAGTTGGCAATCTCAAATTGGAGGTGTAATGGGCATTGGAGCATTGGTTGGCAAAGTCTCTGTGGAGACCCTTTGCATATTTCAAGTACGAATTGTGCGTAGCTTGATACATGTTATCAAGCGATTGCCTCTGCATGCTAAGAAGGAGCAAGAAGAAACTAGCCAGGTCCTTACCCAGGTCCTTCGTGTAGTGAACAATGTTGATGAGGCCAATAATGAGTCTAGAAGGCAAAGTTTTCAGGGTGTTGTTGAGTTCCTCGCTCTTGAGCTATTTAATCCTAATGCATCCATGGTTGTAAGGAAGACTGTCCAATCATGCTTGTCACTTTTGGCTAGTAGGACTGGCAGCGAGGTTACTGAGTTGCTTGAGCCTCTTTATCACCCATTACTTCAGCCTCTTATCAATCGGCCTTTGAGGCCCAAGAATGTTGAGCAACAGGTATCAGTACTTCAAACGAATTAGCTTTCTATGTTTCCACTTGGTTTTCTTAATGTAGTTAAGTTTGTTATTTTCCTGCGCAGGTTGGCATAGTTACAGCATTAAACTTCTGCCTTGCTTTAAGACCACCTCTTCTGAAACCGACGCAGGAGCTAGTAATTATCTTGCAGGAAGCTCTTCAAATAGCTGAAGCTGACGAAACTGTATGGGTAGCGAAGGTTATGAACCCAAAAGTAGTCTCAACATTAAACAAACTCCGTACAGCTTGCATTGAACTGCTTTGCACTGCCATGGCCTGGAATGATCTTAAAAATCAAAATACTGCTGAGCTGCGTGCAAAGGTTATAGCTATGTTCTTCAAGTCTTTGACCTGTCGGACACCTGAGATAGTGGCAGTTGCAAAAGAAGGGCTTCGGCAGGTTCTTTTTACAGCATTTCCTTTAACATTGCCTTTCTAAAGTTGTTGACTATATTTTATCAAGTTTGCCCCATCTCCAAGGATTGCATTATGTCTGTCTTTTCGTGAGGGAGGGGGGAGAGACACTAAGGTGGTGTTTGGAATAGGGGTAAAAGGGTGGTGTTTGCATACCCGGGTAACATTTTCACCCTTTTACCTATGTTTGATTTGGGGGTACACTTACCTGACCGGTAAGTGTTACCCTCAGCCATGGGTAACGTGTTACCGCCTCTCTCTCTCTCTCGTCACACCCACGCTCACTCTCGTCACCCTCGTGCTCGCTCTTGTCTCTCTCGCGCAACACTCTCTTGTCTCTGTCTCATCTCTCTCTCTGGCGGCGACGTTCTCTCGTTTTGTCTCCTCTCTCTCTTAAGTGGGCGGAGTTCGCTTGCCCCTGTCTCGTATCTCTCGGGCATGCGGGCGGGCGGGCGGCGCTCGCTCTCTTTCTCTCTCTCGTCTCTCTTACGCGAGCGACTTTGACACCCCTCATCGATGGTGACTGAGCTCGATTTTGACGGTGCCATTGAAATTGATTTCGACGGCAATTGAGCTTGTTTTCAACGGCGAATGAGCTCGTCGGTGATATCAGACGAAGGGAAGCTGAGAGCTGAACGTCGAGGACGCAGAGAGATGAACGTTGGTGATGGAGCTCGGCATCGGTGATGGAGCACGTTGGCTGGAGGAGCTCTGCAATGGTGATGGAGCTCGGCATCCGTTGAACTTTTATTTATTTATTTTTGATTATTGGGTAGAGTTACTACGAACCAAGCATGGGTAAAGGATGCGCTGGCAAAAAAAATTTATTACCCTGGTAATGGTGTTACTAGGATATCGGTTACCCTTACTTCTGGTCCAAACATGATCTAAGGTAGGAAGTACTTACTATAGCTGCGTATCCAATACCACGTGGAGAACTGAGAATTGTACGTCTAACCTTTAGTTTAGGGTTAAAGTCCTACAATCACACCTAGGGGTGGTTTAATTATAGGCATTATATCTAATAGTCATGATAATGCTTTTCCGTTTTCCTTGATCTGTTACTAGTGTAGGCTGTTCTACTTTTCAGGTAATCCAGCAGCAAAAGATGCCAAAGGACCTTCTGCAGAGCAGCCTGAGGCCTATTCTAGTTAACCTAGCTCATCCAAAGAGTATAAGTATGCCGTTGTTACAAGGATTAGCTAGGCTGCTTGAATTATTGTCCAACTGGTTTAATGTGACATTGGGAGTCAAATTGCTGGATCACTTAAAAAAATGGTTAGAACCCGAGAAGCTTGCACAAAGTCAAAAATCTTGGAAGGCTGGGGATGAACCAAAAGTGGCAGCTGGTGTGCTACTATGCTTTTACCTGTTGGATACTTGCATAGCTATTTTGTTAATATTTAGTTTTGTTTTGTGCAGCAATGATAGAGCTTTTTCATTTACTACCACCAGCTGCCGGCAAGTTCCTGGATGATCTTGTAACTATAATAATTGACCTTGAAGGGGCTCTTCCCCAGGGTCAATTCTATAGTGAAATCAACAGTCCTTATCGTCTTCCACTTACGAAGTTTTTGAACCGCTATGCAGCAGATGCTGTTGACTATTTTCTGGCTCGATTAAACCATCCAAAATACTTCAGAAGGTCTGTTATTATTGCTAAAAGTCGTCGGGAAGGATATTGAATGAGTTAATTTGGTAACCTTGCTATTGCTGCTCTTTTCAGGTTTATGTATATTATTTGTTCGGATGCTGGTCAACCTTTAAGAGATGAACTTGCGAAATCGCCCCAAAAGATAATTACAAATGGTTTTCCTCAATTCGCTTCCCAAGCTACCGGATCAGTAAATCAGCCTAGTTCATCAATGAGTGATGAAAGCATGCCTACTCTGGTTGAGAATTTGGCAGGTTCATCCGTCAATGCGGCTGTTGTTTCCGATGGTTATTTTAATGGGCTTGAGCTGATACACACTTTGGTCAAGTTGATGCCCGAATGGTTACATAACAACCGTGTTGTTTTTGACACCTTATTGCTTATGTGGAAGTCACCAGCACGAATTTCTCGTTTGCAGAATGAACAGGAATTGAGTTTGCTCCAAGTACGTTCAACATACACACACACACACACATTTTCTTGGGACTTGCATTCCTTTTTTTTGTGTTTGAAACTTATTATTCTTTTAGATCAAAGTATATTGTTAACTGATTTTCATATTATTCCAGGCAAATGGTTAGTAAATTTGTTTAATGGATTTTTTCGTGGAATACAAAATACAACTTCTACCTTTCTTCAGTCCATTACTTTTAACAATCACAGCATGAATTTTCATGATTTAGACATTACTTTTAGGATACATTTATTTTTTTTTTTTTTTTTGCATTTGAGATAGGCTTCTCAGCCATTTATATAAATTAGTGGGAAAATCCCAAGAGCATGAATTCACCATTTAAGCTACTGTTCATGATTTATGTGTTCTGTGTTGACTTTTTTGTTGCTTTAAGCTCACCCTTGTGTATTTGTTTAGTTGGGCATGTTTGAGCGGTTGGTGAGCAAGCATTCAGTATCACCGCATAACCCATTGTATTAAGGAATGCACAAGATGTGTACTGGTGCTCAGTTTAAATATACTGTGGAGAGGAGGTGCTCAGTTTAAATATGAACCTCTATTTGTTAGAATCCAGTATTCGTTCACCAAGAACTAGCTGGTTCATGTACTTGATGACCTAGTAACAACTCTCTACATTATACGAGAGGACTTCTATCATCTAGTATAGCAGTTCTCTCTAGACCAAGTGTTACCCATATAATACGATGTTTGTATACAAAATTATTTTAGCTGACTGGCTAAGTATGACACGATGGCAGGCAAGAGATTTCTTGCAAAAGTATTCCGAAATGTTAATCACATGTTGGCAATATGTAGCCCATGAGTGATTGATTTTAATTGCTAAACGCATTCGGCGGTTACGAAGTTCTCGTACATGATTTACTCATGTTCTTGTCTACATTTTCAGGTGAAGGAAAGCAAACGACTTGTTAAATGCTTCCTTAATTATTTGAGGCATGATAAATCAGAAGTTGCGGCGCTGTTTGATATCCTGTCTATTTTTCTGTTTCGTAGCCGCATTGACTATACTTTTCTAAGAGAATTTTATGTTATTGAGGTAACCTTAATACAATCTGTCTTTTTTTTTTTTTTCCTTTTGAAATACGAATATCCATGGATCTCCATTCTTTGTTGTGGTGATTAATTTTGTAATGGAAATTTAGGTAGCTGAAGGTTATGCTCCCAACTTGAAGAAAACAATTTTGTTGCACTTCTTAAACATCTTTCAGACAAAACAATATGGGCAAGACCACTTGGTTGTATCCATGCAGTTACTTATCCTTCCTATGCTAGCACACACCTTTCAAAAAGGCGAGAGTTGGGAGGTTGTTGATGCAGACATAATAAAGACAATCGTTGACAAGCTGCTTGATCCTCCAGAAGAGGTGGTTATCGTATTTGGGGATCACGTCATTTTCGGTGCTATCAGTTGCTCTTATTTATAATATTATTCTTAAAGGATCTAAGAGTCATATTTCTGCAGGTAAGTGCTGAATACGATGAGCCACTAAGGATTGAACTTCTACAGCTTGCTACTTTACTTTTAAAGTATCTACAAAACGAACTAGTACATCACCGGAAAGAGCTGATAAAGTTCGGCTGGAATCATCTCAAACGTGAAGATAACTCTAGCAAGCAGTGGGCATTTGTCAATGTTTGTCATTTCTTGGAAGCATATCAGGCTCCTGAAAAAATTATTCTCCAGGTATGCTTAGCTAGTTGGCCATCGTGCATTCTGTGCAGCCTCATTCATGAGAATATAATAAATCATTTCGTCATGCTCATTTATAATATGATTATGTAGTAGTATCAGTTGTTGGACATTATCTTAATTTAGCATGCTGTGCATCCTTGACAATACTGTTTTAAATATTATCTCAGTCTTGCTTGCAGTACTTGCTGGTTATCCTTTTTGTCAATAAGCTGGTATCGTGAGAGAATGCGAGGTATAATGTTGTTGAAGGAAATGTGCTAGAGGCTTAATAGATTGTAAATCGATCATGTTCAAGAATAGTGGAATTTGGGTTTCAATTTATAAATAAATGCTAGATGGAGAAAATGATCTCACTTACCCATGCAGTTCAGGTCAGATAAGAAAGTGTTGTCCATGCACAAACATTCTATGTGCAACTTGAGCACCCAAGCGGCTCGGAATATCTACCTGTTTTCTCAACCTAATTTTATGTTGGTTCTGAAAATTTTTGTCTGTGTATGTGGATCTTAACAGTTTTGGGATTTTTGTTTGAAGTTGGTAACATCATCCTCTTTCACTTTCGACTTACCTCATGGCATGCATTTTGGTTATTAAGATTTAGGAAGAACTGCCTAGTTCATTTGTGACACAAAAGAGCAAAGATGCCAAAATCCATTTTGTTGAATTCTTGCTCTTTATTTTCATCAGGTTTTAGTATCGATATAGCTTCTGTAAATATTTCATTTAAACTGATATAATCGCAGATACCTTGTGAAAGACAAGGTGTTGGTACTGTTATATAAACTGATATAGTGTATGTGCAGGTTTTTATTGCTCTTCTGAGAACTTGCCAGCCTGAAAATAAGGTGTTGGTCAAGCAAGCCCTCGATATACTTATGCCTGCACTTCCTCGAAGATTACCTCCTGGAGATAGTCGTGTGCCGATCTGGATACGCTACACAAAAAAAATCCTTGTTGAGGAAGGTCATTCCATACCCAACATGATTCATATTTTTCAACTTATTGTAAGGCATGCAGACCTCTTCTACAGCTGCAGAGCTCAATTTGTTCCTCAAATGGTAAACTCTCTTAGTCGGCTGGGGTTGCCATACAATACTACATCTGAAAATAGGCGGCTTGCAATAGAACTCGCTGGTTTAGTTGTTGCCTGGGAAAGGCAGAGACAAAATGAAATGAAAATTGTTCCGGAGCCAGAAAATCATAATCAGATGAGTGACGTTTTTAACTCCAGCGCTGTCAATGGTGAGACAAAGCGTCTTCCAGAAGTTTCTACGTTTCCGGATGATCTGAGTAAAAGGGTGAAAGTAGAACCGGGTTTGCAGTCTCTTTGTGTGATGTCTCCTGGTGGAGCATCTATATCCAACGTTGAAACCCCTGGTTTTAGCCAGGCTGATGAAGAATATAAACCTAATGCTGCCATGGAGGAGATGATCATTACTTTTCTTATCAGGGTAAGCAGTTGGTGTATATTCTATTCTTCAGATATTATTGTTAAAATATTGTTTTACAAAATATTCGTTCAAATGTACTACTTCCTTTCTGTAATATGTTTGATTCGTTTATTTATTTACCGTACCTTTGACCTGTTTTGCATAAATTCCATGGCATCAAGCGAATTGCTGAAGATTTTTTTCTGGACACACTTGATTTTCCATATTATGCAAAGTGTTTGTGTTTGGTAATCTGATCATAGCTTTGGTAGTTTAGATAAAGGAAACTCAGTTATTAGATACTTCGTGCATGTCAGGTTAATGATGTTATGAGAGGATTACGAGATGCCTCGTCATATTCCTGTTTCTGTCTTGCTATAAGAGTGCCAATTTGTTTGTTTACTTGACCGTCGAATGAAGATGGTCTCTGATGCCCTTGGCATGACACAATATGACATGATAGGGACATTTTCCAACTTTGAGATTATGGCGATTTCGAAAGAAAAGAACCATTTTAATTCTAACCAAATGTTAATTATTTTTTTGTTACTGAAGTATCATTTCTTTAGATGCCATCATTTGTAGGATGGGCGGGGCTGAGTCGGGCAGTTTTGATGGTGCTAACCATTTTTGAAGAAAAGTGACTACTTAAATTCCAAGAGAAGATGTTTAAAGGTCTTTTCTTATTATATGTTGAGCACTGATAGAAATTAGATAATTACCCAAGAAAGTTGATGACAATATCACATTAGGATTTTAGGTATATACATGAGTTTGTGTCTTCTCTCAGTCAGGTCCGGAGTTGAATCAGCTATTAGCTGTTCAATATGTCTACCATGACAGGTTCATATGAACTGCTTAACGTATACCCAAGTCAATTAAACTTCCTCATCATTGCTGTGTTTTGATTTTCTGATGATATTATGTGTAGGTGATATTGATATTCATTTAGTAATTGTAATATGGATATGCGAAGCTCATTTGTCCTTGTAGGAGTTAATTTGCTATAGGTCAACAGTTTTTATTATTTCTAACTGCTTTTGGAAAGCAGGTGGCTTTGGTAATAGAACCGAAGGACAAGGAGACAACCTCTATGTACAAGCAAGCTCTAGATTTACTTACGCAAGCTCTTGAGGTCTGGCCGAACGCTAATGTCAAATTCAATTATTTAGAGAAGTTGCTTGGGAATCTTCCACCATCTCAGTCAAAAGACCCTGCAACAGCTCTTGCCCAAGGTCTGGATGTTATGAACAAAGTCCTAGAGAAACAACCACAGCTTTTTATTCGGAACAACATCAATCATATTGCTCAGGTACTTTTTTTGTCTTGTTGTTGGCATTTGTAAAATCTCTCCTTATTCTTTCTTCCTGTTGATGTTGTCTCTCAGATTCTGGAACCATCTTTCAACAGTAAGATGTTGGATGCTGGAAAAGCACTATGCTCCTTGTTGAAGATGGTTTTTACTGCTTTTCCACTGGAGGCAGCCAGTACACCTAATGATGTAAAGGTGTTGTATCAAAAGGTTGAGGAACTCATTCAAAAACATCTTGCTGCAGTTACAGCACCTCAGATATCACTGGAACCAAGCTCTGCTAACTCGATGATAAATTTTGCATTATTTATAATCAAGTCACTCAGTGAAGTTCAGAAGAATTTTGTTGATCCTTTTGTTGTTCCCCTGGTTCGTGTCCTTCAACGTCTAGTACGAGATATGGGCCCTCCAACAGGTTCAAGTGCTAGACAGGTATGGTGATTTAGCCTTGATATCCTGAAGCTTTTGTTATGTGGAGTAAGCTAAATCTAAATATCTAGGTTCCTTAAGCATCTAGTAATTATCAAGCAAGGGCCACCTGTAATGCTAATATACTTTCTAACTTAATTTAGGGAATAGAACTCTAGTGACACATGATGTTTTGAAGGTTGGGTTATGATCTACTTCTCTTATAACGTACACAGCTGTAACTGTGGTTTAATTACTCATTCCATCTTCTCCGAGACTCTGGAAAGGATGTGTAAGTGAGTGTACTTTGATATGTTTAAAACTATGACTGGCTGCAACCTTTAGAACCAAGTCTGGAATCTTGCTATCCTTATCTATTTGAAATGATATTGCTTTCTATTTTCAGGGGCAAAAGAGCGATTTGGATTCTTCTGCGAACTCACGTTTCAATGCTGATTCCGGTTCAGTTATCTCTAACACGAAATGTATTTTGAAGCTCATTAGTGAAAGGGTTATGCATTCTCCTGAATGTAAACGGTTAATTGGACAAATTCTCCATGCTCTACTTTCAGAGAAGGGCACTGATCCAAGTGTCCTCTTATGCATACTTGATGTGATTAAGTCTTGCATTGAGGATGACCTGCGGCATGCTGCATCTGGCACATCAAATGCTGCACTCAGTCACAAAGACATAGTTTCCTACCTTCAGAAGCTTTCTATAGTTGATAGGAAAAATTTCCCTGCATCTGCATTAGAGGAATGGGATGCCAAGTATCTTCAACTTCTGTATGGTCTCTGTGCAGATTCAACCAAGTATGTGATTGTTTTGCTTCTACCTTTGAGTTTTTTGGCAAATTTCCGTTGTCTTTGGGTCTGATAACAAGTAATTGATTTTCGTTCTTTCTGTTAATTGACTAAATGTTCGATCTGTTAATTTAGATGTTCTATCTGCTAAGTGATAAATTAATTGTCATAGATATCCACTGCCTCTACGCCAAGAAGTTTTTCAGAAGGTAGAACGACAATACATGCTTGGTTTAAGAGCAAAGGATCCGGAAATGCGGCGCTGTTTCTTCTTACTTTATCACGAATCGCTTGCAAAGAATCTATTTGCAAGGCTCCAGTTCATCATCCAAATTCAGGATTGGGAGGCTGTAAGTGACGTTTTCTGGTTGAAACAGGGTCTTGATCTTTTACTGGCTATTTTAGTGGAGAATGAGCCTATCACTCTTGCCCCTAATTCTGCACGAGTGCCACCTCTGATGGCATCTGGATCCCTACCAGAACGTCCTGCAATTCAACAGCAGGTATCTGATGGTCCTGAGGGTTCTGAAGGGGTTCATTTCACATTTGATTATCTTGTTGCCAGACATGCTCAGTTTCTGACTGAGATGAGCAAGCTTCAGGTTAGTTAGTATTTTCATTATAATTGTTCCTTTTTTTTTCCATTGTTTGCATAGTCTTAAAATAAATGATTTTCTAATTTTTCAGGTTTCTGATCTTGGTAATCCACTGAGGGAATTAGCTCATGCAGACGCCAATGTTGCATATCATCTGTGGGTATTGGTCTTTCCAATTGTTTGGGTTACCTTGCAAAAGGATGAACAGGTTGCACTTGCCAAGCCAATGATAACTCTCCTGTCGAAAGATTACCACAAGAAGCAACAAAACAGCAGACCTAATGTTGTGCAAGCGCTTTTGGAAGGGCTTCATCTTAGCCACCCTCAACCTCGCATGCCTAGTGAACTTATCAAATATATTGGAAAGACTTACAACGCATGGCATATCTCTTTAGCACTACTAGAGAGTCATGTCATGTTGTTCATGAATGACGCAAAATGCCTTGAGTCACTTGCTGATCTGTACAGGCTCCTTAATGAAGAAGATATGAGATGTGGATTATGGAAAAAGAGATCAATTTCTGCTGAGACAAGAGCTGGGCTCTCTTTAGTTCAGCATGGGTACTGGCAACATGCTCAAAGCCTCTTTTACCAGGCAATGGTCAAGGCAACACAGGGCACATATAATAATGCCATCCCTAAAGCAGAAATGTGCCTTTGGGAGGAACAGTGGCTATACTGTGCTAGCCAGCTAAGTCAATGGGATGTATTGGCTGATTTTGGAAAAAGTGTCGATAATTATGAAATTCTTCTTGACTGTCTATGGAAGGTTCCTGACTGGACATATTTGAAAGATAACGTGCTTTCCAAGGCTCAAGTTGAGGAGACTCCAAAACTTCGTATCGTGCAAGCCTTTTCCACACTTCATGATAGAAATGCGAGTGGTGTTGGAGAAGCTGAAAATATTGTTGTAAAAGGTGTTGAACTAGCATTAGAACAGTGGTGGCAGCTGCCTGAGATGTCCATACAATCTCGTATGCCTCTTTTGCAGCAGTTTCAACAACTTGTTGAAGTCCAAGAATCATCACGTATACTACTTGATATTGTAAATGGTAGCAAACAAACCTCTGGAAATTCTGGTGCTAGCTCTCCCAATGCATATATGGACCTAAAGGATATCCTGGAGACCTGGAGATTAAGGACACCTAATGAATGGGATAATTTGTCAGTTTGGTATGATTTGCTTCAATGGCGGAATGAGATGTATAATGCTGTGATAGATGCTTTCAAGGACTATGCTTCAACAAGTCCACAACTTCATCATCTTGGATTTCGAGATAAGGCCTGGAATGTTAACAAGCTTGCACATGTAGCTCGTAAACAAGGGCTTCATGATGTCTGTGTCAACATACTTGACAAGATGTATGGTCATTCGACTATGGAAGTGCAGGTTAGTTTTCTAGGCTGATCTTGGTATTTCTAAATACTTTTCTTCTCAAAGCAGCTTTTGATGTGCTCATAATTTATTACTGTCTGCAGGAAGCTTTTGTGAAAATAAGAGAACAGGCAAAGGCCTATTTGGAAATGAAAGGAGAGCTTAGTAGTGGTTTAGGCTTGATTAACAGCACTAATCTGGAATACTTTCCTGTGAAGCATAGAGCTGAAATACAACGTCTCAAGGGGGACTTCTTACTGAAACTTAATGACTGTGAAAATGCAAATCTTGCATATTCCCAAGCAATAAGCCTTTTTAAGCATTTGCCAAAGGGATGGATAAGCTGGGGTAACTATTGTGATATGGTATGTATTTTTTTGCCTGCCGCTTGTGTTTTTTGGCTCAAGGTTCTCGAAATTTACAAACAAAGAATTATTGCTTTAACAGGTTTATAAAGAAACTCGGGAAGAGGCTTGGTTGGAATACGCGGTGGCCTGCTTCTTTCAAGGAATCAGATATGGTGTTTCAAATTCAAGAAGCCATTTGGCAAGGATTCTTTACCTCCTGAGCTTTGATACTCCAAATGAACCTGTTGGTCGATCATTTGACAAGTATGTAGACCAGATACCGCATTGGGTTTGGCTTGCCTGGATTCCGCAGCTGTTGCTCTCCTTGCAAAGAAGTGAAGCACCACATTGCAAACTTGTCCTAAATAAAATTGCTGCTGTGTACCCACAGGTATGCTTGTTTATGTACAGTTGTATGTTTGTAATCTTCCATTCTTATCTTTTTTTTTTTTCTTTTTTTGGCTAATGATTTGTTTGCTGTCTCCTGCAGGCTTTATACTACTGGTTGCGCACTTATTTAATGGAACGCCGTGATGTCTCTAATAAATCTGAACCAGGAAGAAACATAGCTTTAGCTCAACAAAGGATGCAGCAAGCGGTTCCCGGAAATTCTGCTGCATCTCATGCAATTGATGGAAATGTAAGGCCTCCAAGTCATATAAGCAGTAACTCAAATGCTGAACATCAGGTTCAGCAGGTTCCCCAATCTATTGTTTCCAGCAATTCTCGTGACCCTGGAAATCCTCAAGCACCAGAATCTGAAAGAAGCACTGGGGCAGAAGGAGCTATGAACACTGGAACTGAGCAACCTCCCCAAGGTTCTTCTGTGACAGATAACAGTCAAATTGCATTAAGACGCAATAATGCTCTCAACTGGGTAGCCTCTGCTGCTAGTGCATTTGATAATGCTAAGGAAATAATGGAAGCTCTCAGAAACAAGCATCTAAATTTGGCTACTGAACTAGAGGTAAGTCATAACTCATGAAAGAACATTTGATTTTTCCTTTCTTTTTTATCCACCTTCATATTGAGTAAGAGCTGAAATATGCGATGAAGGTCCAATCAGTTTACAAATGAATCAAGTTTTGCTTTCCATAAAAGTTCAATTTGTTGCAAAAAAAAGTGCTTAATTGCTTGCATTAGAAGGAATGGCAAATGTTGATTCACATAGTGTAGGAGTTATTTTAGCTGGACTGATTCTTAGTTAAAATAGAACTAAGAAACATATTTTTGAAATTGGCCATGAAAGATGGAAGTGGATAACATGACAAAAAGAATTGCTTCTTGGTATAAGAAAGGGTAGATGTATCTTGTCATAATTCAAAATTGACGGCTTCGAGAGAAAAATAAGTACAATAGACCCCTAAATAGAAGATGTTACAGAAGCCTCTAATCTTACTTGGAATTAGAATTCATGAACTATGGTTTTTTATCCTATGATCTCGACATTTTAATTTTTTGTGAAACTAATGAAAGGCTAATGGAAGTCGAACCTCTGTTATCCTGGGCCATAGAGGTCTTCCTTTACCTCTAGACCATGTGCTCAATTCAAGTTGTTTAAAGTACAATAGTTATATTCATTTGGTTTATTGATGCCTAAAGGACCTGAGCACATCATGTAATCCACTTAAAATGAGTTCAAGTATGCATTACTCCTGTTTTTCCTCCTAGTATTGTTAAGTGGACAATAGCAATGTCAAGCTTCACTAAAGCACTGATAAGTTCTATTACAGTAATATAAAATTTCAATTAAAATTAAGTTCAACTCAAGTAAGTGAAGTTCAATTAGTGTCAAGTTTAACTAAATTAACACTAGGAGAGTTGAAGGGAGGGAAAATAAGGAGGATAATAGGACGGACAATTACAATTTTTGTTTTAAAATATGGTGACTTTGAGATTTGCTTCCTCTTTGTGCTCGTGTTGCTATAGAACAAAACT
Source organism: Xerophyta viscosa (assembly GCA_002076135.1). Classification (NCBI taxonomy): domain Eukaryota; kingdom Viridiplantae; phylum Streptophyta; class Magnoliopsida; order Pandanales; family Velloziaceae; genus Xerophyta; species Xerophyta viscosa. The sequence continues at coordinate 633,917 of MJHO01000111.1, read as the reverse complement.
AGTCAGTAATTACGGATATCAGCGAGTTGGGTAGTTCTTTTATAATGCCTATTCAGTTACAATTCCGGCAATCTCTATTGTAGTATTTCAATAAGTATGCGCTTGTATGTATGCTGGTTTTGATCCAAGAAAAAATGGATCAGTAGGTGGGGGCGATTTCCTGCATGATGTGCGTCACCTTAGCTGCTATGCAGGAGGTGGTTTCTGCGCCTCGAACACACTTTTGGTCGTAGGCGGAGTTTTTTCCCAGTCCGCTAGGTTCCCCCTAGACTATGTCAATTACTTTGTCATTCTTCCTACTAATGTGCAAATATGTACCCAAGAAGAAAAGGCTACCGTGTTCCACATGGGCTCCCGCGCGTGTAGGTGTGGACTTAGGAAGGGGCGGGTCCCCAATGTACGTTACCATACCCTGCTTTCTAGGAGGTGGTTTTCACGCCTTAAGCGCACGATATTTTGGTCAGTAGGCGTGAGCTCTTACCACTGTCGGGTTCTTCCTCTAATCTGGAAATATATGTACATTTGCAGAGTTTACTATCAGAAATTGGTTCGAAGTTTGTTACTCTTCCAGAAGAAAGACTCCTAGCTGTTGTTAATGCTTTGCTGCATCGCTGCTACAAGTATCCAACAGCAACGACAGCTGAGGTTCCACAATCTCTCAAGAAGGAGCTGTCTGGCGTTTGCAGGGCCTGTTTTTCTGTAGAAGCTGTGAACAAACATGTTGATTTTGTAAAAGAGTATAAGCAGGACTTTGAACGCGATCTTGATCCAGATAATACAGCTACATTTCCACCTACCCTTGCCGAGCTGACTGAACGATTAAAGCACTGGAAAAACGTACTTCAGAGTAATGTTGAAGACCGATTTCCTGCTATCCTTAAACTAGAAGAAGAAAGTAAAGTCTTACGCGATTTTCATGTTGTTGACGTGGAGATCCCAGGGCAGTATTTCACTGATCAGGTGCTTGATAGTGATCTACTACGTTCTATTTCTGATCTGATTTAGTGGCTCTTGTTGTCGCGTATATATATATATATATATATATATATTAACTTTTAGTTCTCTTTCAATATCTCTCTTTTTTGGTTCAGGAAGTTGCACCTGATCATACTGTAAAGCTAGATAGGGTCGCGGCAGATATTCCCATTGTGCGGAGGCATGGTACAAGTTTCCGGCGCTTAACACTTATAGGATCTGATGGATCTCAGCGCCACTTTATTGTTCAAACGTCTTTGACGCCAAATGCTAGAAGTGACGAGCGCATGCTTCAGTTGTTCCGTGTGTTGAACAAAATGTTTGACAACCATAAGGAATCAAGACGGAGGCACGTAGTTATCCACACCCCAATTATCATTCCTGTTTGGTCACAGGTGAAGTACAATCAGAATTTCTTTGTTGTTATTTTGGGCTGCTATGCATTTTGGATGTTCTTGTTACATTGGAATCAAAGTTCTTTTGCTTTACAGGTGAGAATGGTGGAGGATGACCTGATGTATAGCACATTCCTCGAAGTTTATGAGATAAATTGTGCTCGACATAATCGAGAGGCAGATACTCCCATCACCCACTTCAAGGAGCAACTAAATCAAGCAATTGCAGGACAAATGTCTCCTGAGGCTATTGTAGAACTTCGTTTACAGGCATATACTGACATAACAAAAAGCATGGTTATTGAGAATATTTTCTCACAGTATATGTACAAGACTCTTCCAAGTGGCAACCATCTTTGGACTTTTAAAAAGCAATTTGCCATACAGCTGGCACTATCCTGTTTCATCTCTTACATGCTGCAAATTGGTGGAAGGGCTCCAAACAAAATTCTATTTGCTAAAAATACTGGAAAAATTTTTCAAACTGATTTTCATCCAGGTAAGCAAGTTTTATTGTTTGAATGATCATTTTCCCCCGCAAGCACTGAAACTTGGTTAACTTAAATACAGCATATGATGCCAATGGTATGATCGAGTTCAATGAGCCAGTTCCCTTCAGGTTGACACGTAACATGCAAGCCTTCTTTTCTCATTTTGGCGTGGAAGGTCTTATTGTTTCTGCAATTTCGGCTGCTGCACAATCTATAGCATCACCAAAAGTAAGTACTCATTTCTTTAAACATTGAAATGGTGAGAAATTTTTGAATAAGAAAGTGAAGCACTTTAGGTCAATATATAGTGACTTAAATTTAGCTACTGGGAACTGGAAGTTCAAGAAAGTTGAAAAGGTCTTCCTTTTTCAGAAAGTATTGGAAAGTTTCCAGAGGTTCAGAGAAACTGTATCTGGCACACATTGTGCAACAAATGTTCGTTAAGCCTGTTTGCCTTAAGTCCGTTATAGATTCATATATGTTGCAAGGGAAACTTATCGTAAAAATTTGATGCGTAAGCTAAATGGTTGTATTCAGTAAATCCAACTTATAGAACGTTTTAGGGAATCGCCAAGTTCTGATGTTGCTTCCTTCTGATGCATGGATTGCTCCTCCGTGCTTCTTTTTTAGCGGTATAACTGTAGAAATCTGATTATTGAATTTTTGTTGCCAATGGTTGGTAGCTGCTTTTATATTAATAGTTTAAATTTTCTGATGTAAGGGTGAAATACAAGTTCGGTGGTCCTGAATCATGCCAATTGAGCTGGGAGGTCCTCTTATCTTTTGTTTGACGTGTTTAGATGATATTTTATGTATTTTCAAAATTTTTAAATTGTATAGTATATCTAGTACGGCATTATCTGGAAAGTATCTATAGCACTTGATAAGAATACAAAGTCTACTTGCTTGTATTTTAAGAAAGTATCTTCCATGACTGCCTCTTGAGGTTTTTATATCACTTTCTTGTTGAAGAAGGCGCTGGCAGGCAGAGAGGATCTCTCCCAGTTCTTTTCTTGCCTGCCTAAACATTTGATATCTGCACTATAGGTGCTATGCAATTCCTCAATATCCTGTTCTCTTTTATAGGTCACTGATATTTGTTGTCATATATTCTCCTATATCTAACTAGCGGATCTTGTACTGGTTATATTGTTAATTTTCTATAGACTATTCAGAAGTAACTCATTAAATTTAGCAGCATATATTGATTTGGCTGTCTTCACGTGATGTGGGGTGCGAATGTTGACCTCACTTTAGTTTTAAGATGGTTGATTAAATGCATTTCTTCTTATTTTGTCCAGCAAAATCAGCATATATGGTATCAGCTGGCCCTGTTCTTCAGAGACGAACTGTTGTCATGGTCTTGGAGAAAGCCGTTAGCAATGCCCTTTGCAACAACAGCTGGTGGTGGAGCTGGTTCTTTGGATTTTGAACAGAAGGTGACAAGTAACGTAGATCACGTCATAAGTCGCATCAAGGGAATAGCGCCGCAATATTTTGCTGAAGAGGTAATAGTTTCATATCCCCAACACATTTGTTGTCTAGTGAACAGAAAGTGTAATATTGTATTTTTGGCTCAGATCAACAAGCACTGCTAGAAGCATAGGAATTTGTTGTTTTGTCGCCTTTTCTTGCATTTTATCCGGTGAAGTGGCAACATGAGTGACCACTTTCTCAAAAAGGAAAAAAAAGATCATTAATGCCAAACTAACCAATGCAGAAATGTTGTGCTAGTCTTTCAGTTAAATATTGCATTTTACTTGGTGACAATCACTTCTAAAATTCTGTTGGCAAAAGGTGTCCTTGTTTGGTAATGTAACCTCTCATGCCACTTAAGAAAATGTGGTTGGTTCGCAAGATTGTGGTTCTACGTGGTGAACAGTTTTGAATTTTTTTTTTCTCCGTTATTTGTCCTATGTTTGTTTTAGAAGTGGCGGTAAGTTCATTTTTGATTCATTGTCTTGGCATTATTTATATGTATAGGCTGCTGTTTTCCTATTATCTATCCGGTTACTGAAGACTTTATGTTGATTCAATTTCTGCTTCTATTGTTTTATGTGTTTTTGGGTTCGTCTGACATGGTTTTAACTTACAGGAGGAAAATGCAACCGACCCGCCGCAGTCCGTACAAAGAGGTATAAGTGACCTAGTTGAAGATGCACTGTCTCCTCGGAATTTGTGCATGATGGATCCAACATGGCATCCGTGGTTTTAAAAACTAAGAATCCCATTTCGTTGCTGCTTTCCCAAAATGGTCGATATCTAGCAGAAGTTATAAACATAAATTCCAAACTTCATTCTAGAACCGATTTCCTGTATAGTTTCTTATCTGACATGTAAATAATTCTCAACTTGCTGTATGTATAAGTTTCCTGGTTTGACGGTTGGGATGGTTGACAATCTGTTCCAGCAGCTAAATAAGAGCTTTGTCCAAAGTCGCTCTTTGCATGTCATTTTGCTGCATATGCTCTCAGCCCCTGGTCGTCTTAGTTTCATCTTCTTCTTTCAGCAGGATTCTTGGACGACGTACGTCAAAGTCGTCGTACTCTTTTCTTAGGATTGTCCTCTTTTTAAGGGGTACACAGCCTCTGTTTTTATTCATGTTCTCTTGCAGTATTTTTCGAACTTAAGTTCATCTTCATTGCGTAGCGACTATCAACGCCATATTTGTTGTATTACTGACAATCTAGATATCTTTGTTTGGCCGAGAAATTTTAACTCTCATGACAATAATTCTATATCCATTTGTACCGTTTGCCATACGTATCGTGCTGTCAGACTGATACCGCAGATGGATTGATCTTTTGTTGTGCAAATTAATTGAGTTTAGAATTGAGGAGTAATTACAACATCCAATGATGAGTCCGTCTAGGTGAGATTTGGGAAGGATATAGTCATTTTGAAGGAGATTTTCGTAGAATCTGCAGTGGAGGTTGATAAAATTATAATGTCACTCTACAGATCTTCATCTAATTACAGAATTTTCTTTTTCTATTTATTAATAATGTAGTTTGCATATAATACTGTATATTTTTTATAAATAAAATTATCATTTAAATTTAATTAGAGCAAAGTGAAGTAGCAAATTAAAAATTTGTTATGTAACATCTCATTGCATTAATACATAAATATTTAAGATTATTGAAAAAACAGTTTTGCTTGAGCCTGCTTTTTTAAATCACCATTAAGATTCCAAGTTAAAACAATTTTAAATCGTGATTGAAATCATTCTTTCCCTTGCGCAAAAGCTGCATGAAATATAGATCAGTAGAACAAAAAAAAGCCATATAAAAAAGAATAACATTATTACAATAATGATGTTACAAAAAAAGCCCTCAAAAATTACATGCTGCTGCTACAATCTTACAAGTTTACTGTACGTAAAAACGAATGAAAGAATAACTTTTACTGCTCCAATAATTTTAACAGAGGCATTTGCTTAATTACCCGCGCCATTCGGGGCACTGTTCAGCTGGTCGAGTCTTCCACGGCCCGGCTTTGAGCGGGCACGGCGCATCCACCGGCGGCACCATGCAGTTATACTGCAAGCACAGCGAGCTCCTCATCGGAATCGCCGCCGTCGGCCCGATCTCTATTCCGGTGAGAAAATTATGCTGCAAATATAACACCTGCATTCCCATCCCCTGCAGCCCTTGCACGAACGCAGCCGGCACCACTCCGGTGAACCTATTGTTGTTCAAGTACAAGCTCCCCGCCGTCGCCAGCCCCGCCGGCACCTGCCCGGACAGTCTGTTGTAGCTCAGATCCACCAACGGTATCGTAACGGTTCCGCCGCCGGGTATCTTCGGCACAACCAACCCGGTGAACTGGTTGCGCTGGAGGTGCAGCGATTGAAGCGGGAAGGAAAAAACCACACCGGGGACTGCACCGGTGAGCTGGTTCATGCTCAGGTCTAAATAGTTAAGACGGTTGAGGTGGGGAAGTACGCCGTCGACGGCGCCGGCGAGTCGATTCGTCGACAGCGACAAGTACTGAAGCGATGGGGGCAGAGGAGGGATTTGGCCGGATAGATCATTATGTTTAAGGTCGAGTCGAAGTAGATTTATCGATTCAGGGAAGTACGGGATTGATCCGTTGAGCCTGTTGTGGCAGAGGACTATATTAGATAGTTCTGGAATGTTCGAGATGGCCGGAGGGATCTCGCCGGAGAGAATATTGTAGCTCAAATCTACGGTCCGAAGGCGGCGGAGAGCGGCTAGGGAAGGAGGGATAGGGCCGGATAGAAAATTTCTGCTAAGAGCGAGGAATCGGAGATCGGAGCAGAGGCCGATGGTGGACGGAATATGGCTGAATACGCGTCCAGGTACAAGCGTTAGCTCAGTGAGCGCAGTGAGACGACTTACGGCAGGGTCGAGTCTGCCGGTAAGCCCCGGCGCGCCGGCGCGTGGATCGCCAAGCGACAATGCGATCACGCGATCACCGGCACAGAGAACGCCGGGAAAGGTACAGGGGTCTGAGGTGAAATCCCAGCTGTCGAAGAACGTTGATCCCGGCATGTCTTCCAGCGATTTTCGGATCGATTGCAGCGCTAGAAAGTCCCCCGGGTCTAGAAAACCCTCCGCCATCAACCCACTTCCTAGAAAGCAGTATACAGTGAATAGTAAAAAGAACATGATCCCCATTGTTGTCCAGTTGTCCTTCTTCTCGCAGTGAACTCTGAGGTTGAGAAAGATATAGAGGAGATAAAGCTGAAGATGTTGTGCACTCCGTGAAAGGTGTGGGCAGAGTACAGCTAGCTGGTGTAGCTTTCTCGTGTGGATCTCCGTGAAAACTTTAATGGCAGATTTCGAGCTTTAAAGATGGCATTGGAGAAGAAGCGTCTTCGAGCTTTTCGTTAATGGTCTCTAATGGTGTGCAGCAGAGAAGGTAAAGAAACAAATAAATCTTTTAATGAATCTTTATTATTATATATTAGCTTCGGAGCGACAAACGGTTGTCCGTGCCTACGAAGCGGACGACGGGGAGCACGTGAGCACAGAAAGGGCGGCGTAATCAGGTATGACACGTGGCATTAATATTTCTTACGGGGTCTTAAGGGAAGGGAGCAACGGTCGGTTCTGATTCCAAGATTTGTTGGTTTCGGTAACAGGCTGTGAGTCAGGCCGCATTACTTGTATGGGCCGAGCCAGAGGCGGTTTGCCCGGCTCGGCTCGCACGTGGCAACATATTTAATTTTTTTAAAAGGTATTTTAAATTTTCGACATAAACATTAAGTCGTGAAAAATAAAAAAATTTATTTGTTTAATCCCAGCAATACATTGAAAATCAACTAAAGTTTTAATTGACCTAAAAATTTAAATACAATAATGTTTATAAAATTAAAAATTAATAATTAGTACTATTATTTTTGTACCTTTTCCACAACTTCTTCTTCTATGGTATAGCCTTGATTTTTTCGTACAGTATCAATCCAGTTTTTATACATATATATTTTTTTTATTTTTAAAGTTGTTAAATTTAGATGGTATCTCTTATCGTTTAGTACTCGTACACTTGTACTAAAATATGGTTCATAGACAATTGTTGAAGCAAGTGGTATTAGTACATCACGAGACATAGTATGAAATATATGTTGGTAGGTAAACTTCTTCTACTAGTCCAAAACATCTATATTTTTTTGTTCATCTATAGATATAAATTCAATTAAGTTAGTTTCTAAATAATTACGAAAATATAGATAAAAATAAGACGCAAAAAATAATTCTTATAAAACTAAAAATAAAAAATAATATGTATTGTATTTAGAACTATTAGAAAGTTTGTGAGTATATTTTGAAAGTCTAACCTGAGAGAGCTTGAGAGTAGGAGTCGAAAATTTAAGTTGTGTGAAATTTGTGAAGTTTGAAAATGTATTTATAGATGACAAGCGGGCTAGGTTCACCCACGGCAATCTGCACGACCTAACTGACAGATGGACTGCAGCCCTCATAGCTAATGCAGGCTGTGGGCTAGGTTTGCACCTTTACCCACCCCAACTACGGACCATGTTTTCCCATTATGTATTATCCCGAATCGCTATTGTGCAAAACCTCTTGTTTTTTTTTTTGGTAAAAAATAGGAAGAAGTATCCCTTATATCTTATTAGTCTAGTAGAACCAAAATCACTTACATCAAATAAAGAAAACAACGAGTCTCCAAAGGTGGTTGTTCTAGTAAATAAAAATAGCTTGGTAAAGACGAAGTCCGAACGGCTAAAGAATTCGCGACATAATTAACTTCTAGATAAATATGTTAATTTGTACCTCCCATATATCGACAAGATTTATGTGTTAATTATACAGTGTAGCATCTGTGGTAAGATACTGAGTCCATGCTAGCCGCAATATCTTCCGGTATCTCCACAGCTCAGCGTCGATAGAATGTCCCTCGGATCCTTGCATCTAGTATAAAGCCAAGTTCAAATATCATCAAGAATAGAAAATTATGCACCCTGATACTCTTGGACCTTCAAAGATAGACCTATATGTACGCGCTTAGCGAAATTCTTTCTGCCATATAAGAAGGATTTAGGCATTGCTGATTTTTCATAAGGAATAAAAGATAAGGAGAATTGCGTTTCAGCCCCCCTAATTTTGGGGTCGCACGTTTCAGCCCCCGAAACGCCACGTGGCGGCACGCGCGCGCCGCCACGTCGGCGGAAAAACGCGTTTCGGGGGACTGAAACGTCAATTTTGGAAAATGGGAAGGCTGAAACGCAATTCTCCCTAAAAGATATTATGACAGCCAGAAAAGTATGCACCAACGAACAACAGATTACAAAATTTCACCACCCATCTTTCCGACCCTTCTACGCTTCTCAATCATAAAAGAATCACCAGCTCACCAACTCCACTCACGACACAGCAAACTCTGACTTCCTACAACCCCGCTTCCAGCTCCCTTGTAATCCATACAAATTCTTTTTTTAGAAGAAAAATTATTTGAAAATTATTTTGTGCCTAAAAAAAATCAAGTATGCAGAGAATCCCGGCATTAAAATTTTATTAGTTGGATTTTCTACTTTTTAAAAGTCTCTTCATTTCATATTTTAGAAATATATATATTTTCGTATTATTTTTTATAAGAAATTATTTCTGTTATTATTAAATCTAGAAATTATCCCAAATTTCACAATAAATTTAAATTTCGGTCAAAAATTATTAGCTAAAAATTTCGCCAAATTCTCATTTTACGTGTCACTTTATGACTGGGTAGTACACATACAAGCTACAACATCCGGAACATCTGATCTTCCTCCCCTCACTCTCTCTCCAGTTCCCTCCATCTCTTTGTTTCTCTCTCTTAATAAATTCCTACAGGAGCAGCAGTGAGCAGTTGTTCTCTGAACATTTTCTATCAATTTTTCTTGTCTTTCCACAACCTTGGGATCCTCGATCTTTAGGTCAGCTCTCTCTACTTCTTTAATTTTCTCTAATTCTCAGTTTTAGCTTTATTGTTTCCTATTTATGGTTGAAATTTTGTTGCGGTAGGTCTCGTCAATTTCGTTTTGTGCTTCCCGTTTTTGGAAAGATCGCAGTGCTCTGATCAGAGTTACTTTGTTTCCATTTTTGGTTAATTAGCATAGTGCCGCAGTTGAGGAGAGAGAGAGAAATGGCGCCGGAGCTTCTGGAGGTCGAGCCTCGCGAGCTTACATTCACCTGTAAGTCTGAACACGCCAAAATTTTCTTATTTTCTGTTTGTCTATTCTTCATTGTTGAAATTTATTAGGTACTGTGCATTCAAATAGAGAAGTTTTGGTTTTAATATGATGCTTTTTTAAATGATACTAAGGTGGAATCTAGTTTCTTAGAATGTGGAAGATTGGATGTATTTTTTGAGGTGTTTTGATGGATGTTTTTTTTTTGAGGTGTTTTGATTATATTGGTGGCAGACCGGTCAAAGAGTGAATTTGCTCCAATGTGGTTGATAATGAAAAATGTTAAAATCTCGAACATTTTGGTAATGTCTATTTTCTTATGGTTGCGGATGTCTTGTGCAGTTGAGAAAGCAAACAATTTCGTGATTTACCAAAAAATGAGTTTGGATTATTTATTTATTTTTTGGTATTTCAAAAGAGTACGATATGAAAGTCAAATGGAAGCTTTGGTTGAAGATGACTGGGCAAGGGTATGCTTTTACTTTTTTTTTAATCCGTAGTAAATCATAATGTTTCACTGATGTTAATGATAGTTACTAGTTTGCTTTACCCTATAAAAGAGAAGTTTTTGATCGCGTGGATGCCTTTTTTAAGGATTTGGTATAGCAATAAATGCGCCACGCCGCCACCCATTTAATGTCTCAGTCTAGCTATGCATTGTGACTATTTTGTAGTAACAGAATTAACTATTCAATTTCCTACCCAATCTATTGTGCAGACTTAAATACTAGTTATCATACATGTAGTAGTAAAAGCTAGCTTTGAATTACCAAATATTGAAATTATTGGCTGTGGCTGGATTTCGCCATTGCAATTCACAATAAGAATAAATTTATGGCGAATTAGATGATAAAGTGTGGAAGAAGCATATCATTTTTGGAAATAAAATGACATGGACAAAGAAAGAAAAAAATTATCTAAAATGGGTTCCAAATCAACAGAGTACTCAAATGGAATATTATGTCAAAGAAACTAAGAATAGTTTAGAGTTTAATCTGATAGTAAAAGACAGATAATTACCTTGGGGTATCGTATACTCTTCAAATTCTGATCCTGCTTAAACAGTAAATCGTTGAAGGATGTTTGTTGTTGGTATTCTAGAACTAGCGAGTGAAGAAGGGAAGGTGCATTCTAGCTTCTAAATAAAGAAGATTGGCCTTTAATGGAGACAAAAAGATCATTGTCACATATCGCTTTGCCTCTTACCATTTGTAAATTATGCTACAAGAGAGTGTGTTGGATTTTTCTTCATAAGGGTGGAAATATATGAAGTTTGTAAATTCAGATTGCCTATCCCTATTCTGCTAAATACCTTGCTTTTGAGATTGTTGTATACTGCAGTTGTATTTCTTTGAATTATTACATCCGCAGATAAAAGTACTTAAAGGAATCTCTTAGACTGCAAAACATTGTTGTTAATTGCATTAATGCAAGAGCTAGAATATAGTATGTGTTCCATACTCATGGACTATCACTCTCTGTTTAAGAAGTCCAGCTCTTCTCTAACATTATTGGTGACTGCAAATGAATAGTTGCAATGAAATTTCTTAGCAATATTCTATGTTTTATCTTCCTTCAGCTATAAAAATGAAGTTACGTCATACTGATTGTTTCCTTATAAAGAATTATTTGGCTCCGAATATCGATAATGTATTACCTTGTGTTTCTACGGTTTCTTTTACTGGCTAGAACTAGAATTATTTGAATATTTTATGCTTTTCTTTACTTAAATGCTTTTCAACTGATTAGATCTTTAAGTGTTTGGCCTAAATCAGAAATTTTATATTTTGGCAGTTGAGGTGAAAAAGCAAAGTACATGTTCCTTGTATCTTGTAAACAACTCCGATGGCTATGTTGCTTTCAAGGTGAATTGATATCAATTTGAGCTGCTGCTTGTCTAACGGTTGTGGTTAACTGGAATTTTCTATTTCTTTGCCATGTCTAAAACTTTGGATTGACATAGTAGAGAGGCTTTTGGTCTATTGTGGGTGAGACCTTTTTTTTCAATGTTTCTATTCGTAAAGAACATTACGCAAAGTTTTCGAGCAATTGTGGCTGCTACAAGCCTGATGAAAGCCAACGGAGTTTAGCCCTAGTATTTTAGCTAGCTAGTAATGGCCCATATAGGCCATTTTCAGTATAGACTAGTCCTTGCTTCGAATGTTCAATGTGCTTTAATCTAGATATGTGATTGTGGCAAGTATCTTGATATGGTTGTATTGTTCAGGTTAAAACTACATCTCCAAAGAGATATTGTGTTCGCCCCAACACAGGTATCATTCTTCCAAGGTCGACATGTCATTTTACAGGTATTGTTCTTTAGTTTTGAGATTTACTGCTAATTCATCAAAACATGTGTTTTATGAAAGGTTGTGGCTGCATTGCTCAGTGCCACTGGTAACTTATCACAACATGATGCTCATGGCCCCCGATTGTGCGTACCAATCCTTGATGAAAGAAGGAATTCTTTTTTTTAACTAGTCATTTTTCTCTTAAAAAGATAATGTAGTGTGCACTTGGACTTATCTTCTTCAACCCAGTAAAGCATTATTTGGTTCATCCAGACAGCAAATGGGATGTAACATGCTTCATTTATGTTCACTAGGACTTATCTCCTCCAACACAATAAAGCATTATGGTATTGGTTCATCAAGACAGTAAATGGTATAAAATGCTTATCTATGTTCTCACTATCATGGCATAAGATTCACATGATTTAATGTTGGTCCTAATAGGATAACCAGGGTTCTAATTGTCATAATGATTTACTCTGGCGTAGTATTGCAAGTAATTATGGATATCATATGATATACCTTTGGCAAGTGAGGATAATATATGGATGAAATTTGAAGTTGATAGCTGGTAACAACAATACATACTGAAGATGAAGTTTCTAAAGTTTCTTAAGTGGTAAACAATAACCACTAGACTTGTTAGCTGTCTACATTTGTGTATTTCTGTATAGAAGCTGTTGAGTCTCATAGAAATTCATTATCCCTGTTTTTTTTTTTCATAATCTTACCAAGGATATATATCCATTGACTGGTTTTCTGCAGTACATGAAAAAAAAAAGCAAAATAGCTAATTTTACAATTTTATTAGTGGTCATTCATGGCTTAGTTGTATGACATTCTCCTAAATTCGAAAGTGGACATGCAAATGATCCTGGAGAAGATGTATGCTTATCCAGTGGGCTGTCCTATGGTTCCTCACCAGTGTAGCTATTCAAGATGAAGTAGATGCTTATTTCAAGCATTGACCTATTCTTTGGCAAATTGCTGCAGATTGATCAAGTGTTGCTTCAAAAGCAATAGTCTATGTTTAGAATCAGTGGTCACGAACTGTAACCTGAATTCTTGTCTTGAATCATATGATGGATACACCGCTTTAAGCTGCTCTGTTCACTGCCAATATGTGTCTTGTGGATACATAAGTTCTATGTGTTTCATGCTTGTGTCCCAACAATCTATACCTCAAAAGATTCTGCAAAATCATTTGATGAGTCAAGATCAAGGTTTTCTATGCCGAGCCGAGCCGAGCCGAGTTTCGGTAAACTCAGATCCCGGCACGTGCCGACTGTGCCGTGCCAATCGTGCCGATATATATTTATTTGTTATATTTTTAAAATAAAAAAAAAAAAATTAATTTAAAAATTCAAATATAAGATTTTTTGACACATGCCTGTTGGTTCATGCCGTGCCGACAACTGCCGGAACAGGCACGTGCCGCACAGTACGGGCTGTGCCGACCGGTACTGAAAACTATGGTCAAGATGTAATTCCATCTCTTATATGGCCTATCAGAGAGAAGTGCGCCTCCTTCATAGCTATACTTAGAGAAATGCTGCAAAATCTTTAATGACTTGACATGTAGTTCCATCTCTTCTTTGGCCTATCAGACAGAAGTGGACCTCGTTTTTAGCACCCTTGCTTGCTTTGAGGGCCTTATCATACTTTATTTGTTTCCAATCATAATATCCAGAGCTTTGTATTTTTTTAGAAATTAAAACTAGCGTCTATACGAAGACCAATGGTTATAGTTTGAGTTTGCATTCAGGTTGGATGTTGCCTTTCTGCTTCAAGCACCACCCTACCTACCTCCTCTGACTCTATGACTCTTCATGTTTTACCACACTAACAGAGGAAGAACCCTTTCTAATAGCATTCTAACAATGAATATTATAATACGTTATTTCTTATTTCATCTATTGTGTCTCATTGAATTTACTGTCATTTCCTGACTCCTGAAAGCATTTTCCTAGCACCTGAAAACATGAGTTAGAGCTATGCTAGTGATAGATTGTAAACCAGCCTGATAAAAAGGAAAGACATTACTGTCGAAAAAGTGACTTAGCCTCAATCTGGAATTCAAGAGTGTATGTCTATGCATGCTCTCTATCTCCAATTGACTAGATTATGTCTATGAAATCTCCAGTATTCTATAACTCTCCTAACATACAAGGTATCCAACTGATATGGAAAGAAGGAAGTTTAGAAGGTAGTGTAAAAATCTCTAAAATGATAGGTTCATCCAGTCTGACAGTTAGCCGTCAAATCCTCCATTAGTCTCTGATCCTGCTCTAGTGCTTCTGCTCGAGCTCGAAGCATGGCTTGAGTGCAAACAACTACAGCTGGATCTGATCTCTATCAGCTAAACTGCCGATACGCAGACCATCAAGAAATCGGAAGTTGCTATATATAGCACCAGAGGATACCTCTGATGAAGCAGATCTTTCAAGAAAATAATAGCTTATGTGCCATTTAGAATAACTTCTTCCAGCTTTGGGCAAGTGAGTGTGACACAAGAAATACCCAAGTTAGTTACCAAACTACTTAGCTAGATACCATTTAACTCATTACGTATGTACATATTTATATTGGTTTGGTTCATTCATATTAATTCACATATTATTTTTCATAACAAATAAAGAATATTAATACATAGTTCTTAAATCTCTGTCCAGTTACCATGCAAGCTCTAAGGGTTGCCCCTCCTGATATGCAATTGAAAGACAAGTTCCTCATTCAAAGCACTACTGTCCCTTCCGGGACCACAGATGAAGATATTGTGCCTAGTTTTGTAAGTATTATAATAACTATCATTTAGTGATCTTATTATATTCCCATTCCTCATTTGTCCTACTCTCTTTTGACAGTTCTCCAAAGACAATGGCAGATATGTTGAAGAACACAAATTGAGAGTTGTGCTTGTTTGTCCACCACATTCTCCAGATCTGCAACCTATTAATGAAGCCGTAAAACCGGAACCACATAATGATGCTCCAGTTTTGAAAGAGACCCTGGTTTCAAATGAAGAAGCACCTAGCAAAGTTGACGATCTGCATCCTCCTCCTGTAAGTTGATCCTGTGCAATGCACCTTATTTATGCTTGGAACTATATAAGCACCCTTTGATAAAGATGTACCACATTTGTTTTATGGCTCCATGTTGTTTAGTCTTCTTTCATCATGGTCGATATTACAAAATGTTCTCCATTTCTTCAACTTCCCATGTAACACGAAAACACTAAGCTACTTCTTATACTTATCCAGGTTGACAAGGATATCGAGAATTTACGGATAAAGCTAAGCAGTCTTGAAATGCAATTAAAGGAGGTGAATTTGCCTACCCATATCCTTTTTTAGTTATTTTATTAGAGAAGTTGACGTGATTTATGCCTTCTCTTTATGGTGCAACTAAGTCCTTAAGGCACGATACATATTTTTGCCCTTTCATTTTGCCTAGATGCCTAAATAATTAGTAGGAACATCTTTAGACTAATTTATTGATACCTTTCACAGCATTTTCTACTTGTTACAATCAACTGATAAACTTGGTGGAATACTTTTTTGCGCCACCTATATTCCTTTGATTGGGTATGGTGCTGCTTGCATCCGGGTGGAATTATGTTGCTTGGTGACTAGCAATGAACAATAATCGATTATAGATGACAGGGACAAGAAATCTAAATATTCTAAATGCTCATGACTTATTAGTTATGGGCTTGTGCATTTCTATTTACTAATATTTGGGCTTGTGTTTTGACCCAAAAAAAAATATTTGGGCTTGTGAATTTGACGTGCATCTGACTCTGGGAACTTCTACTCTCAAATGCCTTGAACTAAGTTAAAAGCTCAGAAATGGCTTGACTATTAGTGCCTAATTGTTATTGAAGTGTATTGTCCTTGTTTTCTTGCGGAAATCGTTATATAAATTTCAAAGGTTTTAATTAGCAAATAGGATTGTATCCCTATGTTGTTTTTTATGTACGTGACTAATCACTTATCCTAAGTTTTGCTCACATATAGCAATAAAGTTATGTTTACAGAGTCTAATGAATTAGTGAAAATTTTCAGGCTGAGAAGATGATTGCAATTTTCAAGGAAGAGAAAATCGTGGTCGCTCAAGAGAGGGATAAGTTGCAAAAGGAAGCAGTAAGTTTTTGAGTTGTTTCAAAATAATTTTTTGCTGCAACAAAAGCATGTCCTAAAATATGGAGAATATTAGTATATGTACCCTATTATGATAGTTCAGCATTTCTATATTTTGTTCCTGACATCCGATATAAGGGACCGAGAACCCTTTTTTTAAAGAACATTTGCTTTTGCATGTCCATCTTCTGTATAATGCATCTCTAAATTAGTGCTGAAAAAGCTTTATCTTTTTTAGTAAAAGAAACATGTCTGCTAGTTGTAACACCTTATGACGTACTTCGCTGAAGCTAGTCCAAACTGCACTGCGAGTAATGGTGTTTTTCTAATCGGTAGTATTGCCTTCAAAAACAGCTCAGAACCAGTACTTTTGAGGCTTTGCTTGCTCCTCATCATCAATATCTATTGAGTCATTCCAAATTTTATCATTATTTTAGAGGCCTTTGATTTTTGAATAAAGTTCCCATAAAGTTAAATTGCTATACCTAAATGACATGTTAACCTTGAATAAACTAATTTTTTTTTTTTTTACAAGCAGCTATTTGAGATTGATTTTGCAAAGCCTTTTGAAAATTATTTGCCTGTCATCTATTGCTTCACCTTTCAGGCACTTCTAAGAAGGCAATCAGCTGCGAAGGTGCAGGTTGGTTTCCCTGGTTTATTTGTGGTGTTCATGATGCTCGTTAGTGTAGTACTTGGATTTTGGCTTAATCTTTAAGCGTAACTGGAAGTTTTGACTCAATCTTTAAGACAGCATTTATGTGAAGAAATCTAGCAAGCTCGCCTTTTTGCGTCGGCTCATCTCTGTTCTTTATGTACATGATGTGAAGGAACGTTATTCTTTATATGACATTTAACACGAGTATGGCATCACTGTGGAGTACAATTTTCTTGAAAACATTGTAGTTTTTTGTGCTTGGTAGTTGCGATTTCATTTTCTTTTCTTCTTTTTTTTTTTTTTTTTTTTTTTGTGTGTGTGTCTTCAGAATATGGCTGAAAAGATCAGTTATTTGTAATAGTTGCTAGCCTGACGAAATAGAACTTACTTAGATTGCAATACTTGGGTCACAATTGGCTTGTTTATTCCTGGACTGATATAGATGATGTATAAAACTCCTATCTTTATGGACCAGGAAAAGCCCGAATTTGATTGGCGAATGCGTATTTTACAAGAGCATTAGAGTAGATGTAAACCTGCACCATGCAGACATGCACTAATGTTATATACCTTATATAGTATTTTGATTGGAACTCAATGCACTTTATATTATCGATACTATTTGATATAGCATACATCAATTACGCTGTGACCCGCACAGCGGATTGGTCAAGTGCCTGCCTCAGTAAGCCAGCCGTCGTTAGTTTGAGGCCGTGTGACTATTCGTGCGAGGCGTGCAGAGGGAATGTTCCTTCTTTCTGTTCCAACAATTATGAATGTGGAGGATTTTTCCCCTCAACTGCTCAGGTCCGAAAAGGCCTGAGTCAGTAGAACTTCGGACTGAATTATACAAAGTATGCTACCACCAATCGAAAGCTTAGTATGATGGGTAAGGGTGGTTGCTTCTTGACTTCTGGGAAAACAAAAGAGAAGAAAAGCACCGACATCACGAGACCAAATGTTAAATTTGCGTTTATCTGGCTTTTTTCCTCTGTTCTTTTTCTTTTCTTTTTGTTTTTATGGCGTCTTTATGAGAGCACTGTTGAAATTGATCCATGTATTTTGGTGGTTGTATGCCATAATCCACCCTTGACAATGTGATTGTTCAGTCACAATCAGCTCTAGCAACGGTGATTCTATTCTATATTTCAACTGAAAATAGAATATATTAAGATAAAAGCCATTTCTAATCAGATATTGTTGGTTTTTGAATCCCTGGCGGGGTAGGCAAAATTTTCTTCATTATGTATGAAAATTTCTCAGCCAATTTGATAGTAATTAATATTTAACCCATGCTAAGTACATAATTGAAAATTATAGTTTAATATTTAAGTTTATCAATAACATAAAAATCCATAACCGACGTTATTTATTCTTGCTAATCACCGCAAGTCACATTAAAATCAGAGGGCTTCGACTTTTGGCGATTTAATAGGACTAGTGAAATAAATCATATAATTAGTCCTGCAATTAAGGGCTGCGCATTTAACTTTGATTTGAAAACCCTGGGAATAGCCATAAGGAGTTATAGCAACTAGCAAGACAACTGCTACAATAGACGAACTTATGCACAGGTTCCCGATGTTATGTTAATTTTGCGGGAAAAACAAAAGAAAAAAGAAGAAAGTTTTATAGCTTTGGAACTTTAGCGCTACTTCGTGCCCATAATCATGGCACAAAGTATTTCTTTCTGTCATAACAAACTCTAAAGAAAATTCTCTGAACCCTTGGTTTAAAACATGCACTAAAAGTTGCACATTAGATAGAAAATGAGGAACAACATCCTTGGCCGAGGTATATTTCTACGGTGCAGTCCCGCAAATCAAACAATAAAAGAGGTTTAAAACAAAATTACATTAGGATCCTCGATCATGATGTTATGACACAGACAGATACATTTACTTTTGACAATACAAGATTTGAATACAATACCCACTCACACTACAAATAAATGAATACAAAATTGATTAATTATTACTTTACAAAAGGCCCCCATCTTGCACGTTAACCCTCTCTTGAAGGCTACATTTATGAGTGACATAGGATACAAAAAACAAGAGAAAATTATAAAATTACTGAATTCACACATTCCTATGTCACAGCCTCATGACTACCAATATATGATGGTTACCTAGCAAAGAGAGGGCAGGGCATCTCTACAAATATGATTCGTTTTTCAACTTTTATAACAATAAAATTACTGCCATGTGTTGTTCCGATCACCCCGGTCAGTAGGTGAGCCAGGAACAAACGGAACGAAACCTCTACCACCGAAAGCTGGGCGCATGAAGGCATCATCGAATTTACGCCAGTAGTGATGTACTGTGTGAGTTGGAGTAGCAAGAAGCATTCGTAGACTCGTTGGACGAGGAATACACTGTCCTGATTCCACTTCAGATTCTTGCCCATTCTCAAGGAGAGGAGCTAGGAAAGATTTCGGTGTTGAAGGCTCAGAGGACATGCTGGTTAAGTGTTTTTTTGAAGAAGGTAGTAAAAGTCTTATCAGAGGTTTCGTCATCAAACCAAAAAGCTGCATAAGTAGAAGCACCATGAATATATATAGCTCGGAGCAATAAGTGAAATCCTTGGATAATATATTAGTTTTTAGAGAAACTGTGGAGATAGAAACTGCATAATTTTAATAAGAAGAGATCAAGTACAAACAAATAAAGCCTGTTAAGGAATTAGTGACAAAAATCTATAAGCATTCATCAAACTTTATTGAATAAGAGATCTCACCACTGTGCTGAAGAGGACAACCGTGATGGTACTGGTAATCATAATTGCATTGCCACGTAGTTGAGTATGGCCAGCTCGCGTGAACTGAAAGTATTAAACATATTTTCAATAAAAACTTGGTCAACACCCAAGATGAGTGAAAATTACTTCAAACCAAGGATTTTGTTTTTAATAAAAAACTTAACAAATGCACTTGGACGAAGCAAATGACAGACCGGAACATTTACTATATAAACTCTAGTGCACCTTTCTGCCTGTTGGCCACATCTTAAGAACTGTTATAAGAAGAAACATACAAATTGTTCCCAAACCAGTCAAAGTTCACAGGCGGAGAGTGAGTTTGCTCTATTAAGTACTACAATAAAAAAAAAAAAAAATGCAAGGCGATGATTCCTCTGTCTAGAATGAAATTAGATGGAACCATCGGTGTGCTAATCTACGTGTATATATGACTGTAGCCTATAGGTTGTATTTGTTTATGCATTTTTTGGAAGAATGAAGGGGAGTGAAGGTGGCATAACAATTTGCCAGAAACCAGCCATTCTGGCAAGTCCCCTAATTAGTTATTACTTAACAATTACGTTTCATACATAATGCGTTATTAAGTTATTTAATATAAATTTATCACATTATTTTTATCATGGCTACTAATTTTTAGATATTATACTTAACATGCAAGCACATGTCTGCCAAACCATGCCGTGATATACATATTCTACTACTTTTAATTAAAAAACTAGTAAATATTATTTTTGATATAAATAGTCTATAGCTTGATAATGGTAAAATTTGAGGTTGATTTTCTAATAATACAAAAGGAGCATGATCAATAAGTAGTAGAATCAACATGGTTTGGTTTTGAAAATCGAGTGAACAAATTTAGAATTTATGGATTATAGTAATAATGATTCGCTTTTTGAGAAAAAAAAAAAAAATTCATGACACTGTTCATAACAGCTTAATAATACTCCGTTTGTAAAAAAAAGAACACTATTTAATACATGACACTGTTCATAACAACTTAATCCTAATGAAAATTAGGAGCTAAAAAAACTAGACAGTGAAATTTAAAAAGAATAATGCAAGAGCATAAATTAAAAAATAAACAACAAACCTGCATGAGGGTCATCTTTAATACTTTAGACAGTTGTGGTCCTTTTTGCAAATTAAAATTACCGTATAGTCGTGCGCTTTATACAGCGGATCAGCGTCAAAGTTTACTATTTCTAATTTAGATGTCCTATTTGTCAAATAATAATTACTGTAGTTACACTGTAGCTGCTACTTGATTTCTTATTAAAAATGCTTGGGTTTAGTATAATGGTAGAATGTAATGTAATAATGCTTACCTGCAAATTATACTATAATCAATCAAATGTCATCTACTTAATAATAAATAAAAGTAACTAATCAGTATGAACTATTAAAACTTAAAGTAATTAATTAGTAAAATTACTATTAATATATTTAAATAGTGCCATTTAATATTCTCAATAAATGAACTACTAATTTTACTACTACGATGAATTTAACATTCTATTTTGCTCCATTCATCAAAAGCCATTCAGATAGTATTGCAGACTAGAGTTATGTTAACTCTCAATTTGGGTTGCAGAATAAAAGTAAGAACAATTGACTCTATTTTGTTTTAGCAAAACCAAAGGATTCATGAGGAGTACATTTTCAGCATCATATGTTCACAAATCTTACCTACAAGAGGTCTTCACAAAGATAAATTTATGTAAACTATGAGTTGAAAAATGAACAATTCTCAAGATTGTGTGATTTTATCTTAGATTATCTGTATAACCAATTTAAATTCTTAAACCCAATCAGATACTCGAGAAACACATAAATGCATAATTGGCGTTGAGATGGTTTCCCAATTGAGGCTAATTCATTAGGAATAGGAATGATAAGTCAGAAGCATCCACTGCGCTAGGTATGAACCCAAGATTGGTGTGGTTCTAAAAATACCTGATTGTAAGCAAGTGCAACCGAGACAGCTCCTCTCATAAGACCAGCCCACCATATTATGACCTGTGGATCTAAATAAATTAGTTACATACAGGCAATCAGCTCAGGACTTCCAAGTTGAGAGTGTAATGAAAAGCATTAACCTGCTGTCTAATGCTGATTTTCTCATTTGAATTCTTCTTAGCTAGGTTTGCAAGGAAAGAGAGGGGGAAAACAAAAGCAGCTCTTCCAATAAGAACCATGCCAAGAAGAATCGAGCTAATTCCAACAGATTTTCCAGGACTGCAAGAGAAATAAAAAGGCTGTGAAGAACATAATAAATAACTAAATATGAAAAGAGATCAGACAACAACGACAAAGTATATGTTGGCTAGATGTATTGTTGTACGCTATTGTGTTCTACTATGACCCGTATCTTTCTTCAAGCACCCTCACCCCCTCAACCAAAACAGAAAAAACATGAATTTCCACCTAGCTCTTTTTGGGGAGCTTTCCTACTTTTCTTGATAGTGCTCATCTCTATCACCTCGCATCTCCTAACCGGCACATTGATGGATCTTCATTTATATGTCCAGACGATCTCATATGATTTTCTTATCTTATTCTCTATTTTTGCTACATCAACTTTCATTTATTCACTTCAGCCCATACCTTTCCTCATCATTGGTTTACATAACCAATATAACATTCTAATCTCTTACATTTAATTTCTGCACATGTAACATTCTGATTATAGAGCATTGCTAGGATAATAGGATTATTGCCGCTCTATAAAATCCCCTTAAGTTTCAACTGTATCTAGCAATCGTATAGATTGATATGTTTAATTGACAAGATGACGTACGAATTTAGAGCATCTTATAAAGTAATGGAGACTACGTAAGAAACCAAAAAACATCGAGATAACAACAACTAGAGAGCAAGAACTTTGTCATGACCAAGTGAAAATGAGAAATTCAAGAGCACGTAGTACATTGCCAAACAAAAATCTAAACGCCTAAGCCAGTAATGAGCAATGCAACAAGAAGAAATTTGCGGGCCTTTGGTCACATGTTTTGGGTTTATGAACTGTTATGCTACGTGATTTATGAAAGCTTCCAAAAAAGACAAGGTCACCTAATGCTAACGACATGTAAACATGCAAGCAAAAAATGGAAGATATGACAAACTGATGAATACAAATAATCTAAAACATGGATGCCTCTGCTTCAACTTTATCACGTGGAGATTCAAGGACTCATCTAACCAATATTGTATCAGCAAGCATAAGGATGACGCTGGTTAGGATTATGAAGGATCCACTTGCGCAATTTCATAATTATTGACACATTACAAATTAAAAAAACACTTGGTCTTTCGACAAGGAATTCAAGCAACCTAAGTTCATACTATATTATCTCCAAACTCTTGACAGATAAAGCCATGGGTAGCATCTTGATGAGGATTACAAGATTTTTAGCAGAACAGCAAGGTGTTTTCTAAATAGGATATCAAACCAAAGGAAAGTTACTAAATCTATTGTAGTTTGAGGTACTATGCAGTGTACAGATGTGAATTTGGCATTCCTCTCTCATCGCATGTTTTTGCTAACTTACATAGCTATTCTAGTCTATTAGGATGTGCTACCATACATTAACTAAAAAAAAATAATGAGAAGTCACGTACTTTAGGATGCTAGTTTCATATCAAACATATGCGAGTTAACAAGTATGTAGTGCAGACCAACATTTTGTCTGCACTCATTGCCGCTGTGCTCTGCCTCAAGCACAGAGTATCCAACTGCTGTAGTTAAATACTTTGCATCTGTCCTAAGTCCTAACTACCTATGGATCTAGTAAATCTTAGCATAAACTCGACAATTTCCAAAAGGCAAAATGCAGCAAATATGTGATTTGAGCCCATTACTACATAGAGACACATTTATGTTTTTCTTAGATCAGCAATTCAACATTAAGTTACTCAAGCTACTTTTGTTTATTTCACTTTGACCTTATCAATAAGTAGTAACCGAGTATACCAAAATAAAGCATCCCTTAATCAGTTCGATGAAGTTAACTTATTAGCAATGATGGATATGTACCTGTTTTCCACAAATTTCCACTTTTCAATATCTAGTGCATCCATGCCAACATAAAGGAAAAGAAATGTCTCGGCTATAAAGGACAGTGTGGCAAATGCATGCCTGTAAGAATAAGAAAAAAGGAATATACACATATAAAAATTTCCACTTAAACAAAATGCATAAATAGGATAGGAAATGGAAAAAGGAAGCACTCCTAATTGCATGAGGGAACGATTAGCCTCACTTAGTGGTAATTCTTGAACTCTCTGTTACATTATGCCAGGTGTAGTGCGACATTACTATCCCACAGAAGAATACAGTAAGAATGCCGCTCAGATCTAGCAACTGCAAACACATGTATCTTTTCTTGAGCATGTAGTAAACCATTAAATATGGGCTTGATTGGAAAGAACTGTACAACATGTTTTAAGGAAGGAATCTCACTTCAGCAAGCATATATGAAAGGTAAGCCATTAGAATCATCAGCGCAACTTCACGATCAGTGGAGTGCCTGGAAGAACATGAAAATTTACTTTAGAATATTTCAGTGAAGAATTGTCCTAGGTATGTGAGTAATTTCAAAGTCACCTTACAGAGTTATTCAGAAAATTGTTTCTCAAATTTTTTTTTTAAAAAGTACTTTCAGTTGGTTACTGAAAGCAGCAAGGATCCTGGAGAGATCCAAGAAACGAAAATATTTATTCAGAACTAGATTACAGTTAAAGGTCTGCACAAATAAGGACTGCAGTCAAGTTACGAAATACTTTCTCGGTCCATAGATAGAAGTACATCAAAGAAAAGGAATCTCAAAAGTAGTTCAAAAGTTTAAGTTTTCTATTTGAATTCAAACAAAGCACAACTCACTAAGAGTAGAAACATTAAATAAAGCAAAAATTTCATGCTAACAGTTGCATGGCCATGTATCATGCACTGATTGGTTCCTAGGTAGCAGGTCAACAAATTCTTGAGTACTACCCACATAAAATCCTCAGTGGACGCTATCTCAGCCATGGAAACTTAAACCAATGCTAAATTTGATTTTCTTTGTTAAGAAACAAACCTTCCAAAATACAACTTTTTAATGATAAAGGCACTAAGCAAACCAGCCTGCAAGACAAAAAGAAAGCGCAGATAGTTTGATATATGTTTATGATGATTTGAGAAGAAACAAACTTGATATCTAGGAAGAGTAACTAATAGAATGATTAAAAACTTACAAAAACTCCAAGCAACGTGCTGCAGAGGAACAATTTGAAGAAATTCCCAATGAACTCTAAGATACTTATAGCATCAATGTGATTAAGATCAAAGTTTTGAATTGCATTGAAGAGCACAATGGACGTTGCATCATTCACGACACCTTCACCAAAAACTAGGCTATAGAGTAATGGTGTCTCATCCTGACTAAGAACCTGTTTACACAATAATCAATTTCAACATATTAATAACTCAGCAAATTTCTATACTTGAGAAATGACAGATTAGCAATAATCAGGCATCTTTTTACCTGCAAGGTACACACAGAATCTGTTGCAGAAAAGATAGCCCCAATTGCTGCAAACAATGAAATGCAAATGAACAATTGCATCAGGTAGAGCCAGAAAAAGTAATAGGAATATTGAACTTGAGAAAAGAAGTACTAAAAATGAGAACATAATTTATGCGAACTTTACCAAGAAAGTCGTCCAAATCCAAATCGCCTATGTCCATTTTGCGAAAGATCCATACTGCACCTGGAGAAGTATTGATAAGAATCATAAGTTTCATTATGTACAGCCTTCAGTTATTAAAAAAATATAGCAGAAAGCTAGCAGGTATATCTTTCTTGTATACAGGTCAAGGATAACTTCCTTGTAGTTTAGTAGCATAAGCCAGATAGTGGACTTTAAACATTAGTATTTTTCAATTTGGTTGAAGTCTCACTTTACTCCTTAAAACTAATTGTTGTCCCATTTCAATATTCGAAAGTTGACCATATACAGTTTAAATTCAAAGGACCCCAAATCAGTATATAATTTAAATTCTAAGATAATGCCTTTAACAGTTATTGGTAGAAAATGAACATAGCTAGATTGGGCGACTAAAAGAAGTGCAATGATCCTATGGGATCATTGCTAGGGTGACTAAAATGAACATAGCTAGAATGGGTGGCTTTAACATTCAAGGTTCAATATCTACAAGACTACAACGAATGATTCTAAAATTTACGGAGTAAGATTAAACTTTGACCTATGGGATTCAATAAATATCCTCAACAGATAGATTATTAATGGTTTTATGTTGCACTTTCACATATTGGATGCTCTTATAGGAGTATTAGATTTGTTTTGCCATCCAAACAATAATTGTAAATGACACAACATCTGAAGAAGCAAAGCAGTCCAAACTAACCCAATGAAATTATGACAAAAGAGATTAAAGTTCCAACTGCTCCAAATAGCATAATAGTCATGAAGTTGCGGAAGAATTGTTTCTTCTTTACCTGGAACCTAATGATGAGAGAATCAATGAATTTTCAGTGTTTAAGAAGACTAAAATGTCAAAAGATACATAAACAATCTAAAAAGGGGCCAGTTTCCTATATCACATACTTGGAATTCCGACTGATATACACAATTGCAACGAATCAGTAAAAGAACAAACATCACAACATGTATAGCACAAGGCCCACTACAAAAATTGAAGATTTGCCTAGAAAAATTTTCCTACCAAGACATTTTTGACTTGACATGTCTTTTTACCAATGCTTCAGAATTTAGATGCCTTGGCATAAAATAAGCTCAATCAGTAATACAGGTTTTCACTATTTAAAGTTTAAAAGAAATCAAGCAAAAAACCCATATTGAATATATACTAAATTCTTTTTTTTTATAAGAAAGATAAACTAAATCGTTGGTGTGATTTCTAGTTTCTTCTGCAAAGTCCAACCAGCTTTGTATTCCTAAAACAAGCTTTTGCTTATATTGCAGAAGATGCCGATAATTGTCACAGATCCCTAGTGCTTCTGCTTAGAGAGGTCCAACATGATTTATCACTTAGAATTTTTCTTTAACACATACAGCACACTCATCCATATGCAAAAAGGAACCGAATCCTACTTCCATGGCCACTGATATTTGGTCTATGGATGTCTGCGTGCCGACATCCTCGGTTCCTCTTTGAATGCATATACATCATCACTTCACTCCCTTGCATCCATGACTAACTTCCTCTCTATTTTGTACCAGGACGTCATTCAGGTACTTCCAATGCAAGTGGTAATGCTTAGTGAAAAAACTTTGGGTCACTTCTTGGTAGATACTTTTGATCATACTCCACAAAATTCCACAATGTCTCTCGGTGGTTTGCACGTCTTTTTCTTTTTCATGCATATCATCTGCTAGTCATAGCTTTTATCCTATCTACGTAGATTTTGTCATGAAGTATAACTGCCAGAGCGTCAGATCAACCTACTTTGTTATGATCAACTGTATCCACAAATCTTTCAGTAGCTTTCTTACCCATTGGTCCTAACGTATCTCTTCACATGTTCGAAAAACGAATTCCTCTGCATCAAATCGAAAAAGGATCTGTACTTGATTTTTATATCACAGGGTGATATCACATGCTTCATGTAAAAGATAAGAGCAAGTGAACCTCTCCATTGCCACGTGCTCCACCACCAGTTAAAGAACAAAAAGATAAAGTTGTCAAATGAACTTTATATAACTTTTCGAAGCCCCTTTCCCGTAATTTTACTTCTCTAATCTAAATTTCAACTCACATACCACAAGTCAATGCAACTAATCTGCCAAAAACCAACAGCAAAACAATACATGCAGCTCAGATCACAAGCACAAGCTCCATGCTACCTGCTTGAGATAAGTTTCTCAGAGGGTCAAGACAGAACTCAGGTAACAAGCTTGTAACAACGAGTCTACCAACTGATGTGTAAACTCTCTCAAACAACTAAATCCCGTAAAATTGAAATCACAAAGTTATGACATAATTAACATAACCAAAATTGAAATCACAAAGTAACCAACATAATTAACATACAATGTGATCAAGTAAACACAGAACATTAAAGATTCAATCCATCCATCAACTCACCCAGCGTTGAATATGATCGGAGGAAGCAGGTAGATAAAGAACAGATCTTCACTGAAGACCAATAAATGCGAGCTCTTCCTCTTCGTCGTCAGCAAGATGACAACTCCTGTGCACAGCCCCTGGTCACACGATCAAGCAAACAATGAGCTCGATTCTCAATCCATTTTCTGAGAATTGTCATCCGAAATCGTCCCGATGGGTCACAACAACAAAACAACCAGTCGAATTGCACGTAGCCACAGATTACGCCACTGTGTCTCGTCGCGACGATTTCGGAGCTGTACTTCTGGGTGTCAAGATGCAAATCTAGTGGAGAGAGAAAGCGAATAAGAAGAAGGCTGACCAGGATTAGAGCAGTGATGGACTCGTTCATCCATCGATTCTCCTCTAGAAGATGACCGATAACTATGCAAGCGCAGAGCAGGGCAATGAAAACGTTGATGGACACGACAGATGTGTAATCGGAGGTCGACATCGAGTCGCCTAGAAGCACTTCTAGAAGCCCTCGTCGTGCAGCCATGGCGGTGCAGACGCCTAACACAGATTCTCAAACAGCAGCAGCGAAGCACCGGCGAGCTAGATCAATTGTCAGGATTCACGACGGGAATCAACAGGAAGTGAAATCGAGGATTGAACTGAATGTGGGGAGAAATCTGGAGATAATTGAGGAAGTGGAAGTCATGATTGACTTACGAGAATGGAGTTGCTCTTTATATATTTTAGAACGATACGTTTGGGGAACGTACACAGAGAGAGAGAGAGAGAGAGAGAGCATCCCGTCTAACACGTCAGATACGATGACTGCCAATCGAATTTGGAATGATGCGGTTGTTACTCAGCATAAAAAAAAAAAGGAAAAATTGCGTTTCAGCCCCCCGTTTTTCATTTTAAACTTTTCAGCTCCCCGAAACGTGTTTTTCCGCCGACGTGGCGGCGCGCGCGTGCCACCACGTGGCGTTTCGGGGGGCTGAATCGCGCGACCCCAAACTTAGGGGGGCTGAAACGCAATTTTCCTAAAAAAAAAATATTGAGAGATTTGTAGGCATAACGGTTTACATCAAGTAATTTTATATAATAGTAAAAAATTTATTTAAAATATTTTTTTTTAAAAAAAATTAATATTAAAATTATAAATTTTGACAAAATTTATAATTTTTATATTTAAAAATATTTAAAAATATTTTTAAAAAATATCTTTTGAGGCTCAAATTTTTTGAAGCTGGTTGAAAAATTATTTTAAAATTCATTAAATTCGTTAAATTTTGGAGTAAAAAAATATCTATTTAAAAATATTTTTTTCAAAAGATTTTGAATATAAAAATTATATATCTCATCAAAACTTTCAAATTTTATTTAGAAAGTTCTTCAAAAAAAATAATTGTAATTTTTTTTATTTAAACACGGGAAGATATATGTTGATATAGTGTAAACGTTTCATTGTAGAATTTTTTCAAAAAATTTACCAAACTCATAATTAATTTAATTAAAATTAAAACTTTTAGAATATTTTTTTAAAAAATTATAATATAAAAGTAATAAATATTGATAAAATATATAATTTGTATATATTAAATTTTTTTTTAAATTTATTCCTAAATAGATTTGTAATTTTATAGTTTAACGAATTTGTATCGAATTTAAACACTGTTTTTAAAACTCATTTAAACTTATTAAATTTTGAAATCCTAAAATATACATTTACAAATATTTTGTGAAAAAACTCAATATAAAAACTATAAATCTTATCATAATTTAATCTTTTATGTTAAATATTTTATAAAAGAAAAATTTTACTTTTTTTTAATTATATGGATTATTGTCCAATTATATCAAATTCGAATAGCTTTTTTTTAATTTTATTTTAAAGTTTTTGCTCATTTCATAAATTTATAGGAGTTATATTAAGGGATGATACTTACTATTTACATTACCAGCATACAAATATGTTTTATTTTCTACAAAATATAAAAATAAAAAAAAATTAATAGATTCATAAATTGACATTCTCACATGGAAAGAGCTGTCCTGCTAGAACTAAAGCTGTCCCAGGCTGCCAGGCCGGGGGTTTTGTAACTATACATGCCAATGTTGAATTAAATATGACTTATACAGGGAGCCTCGTGCCTCCAATCTGTGATCAGATGAAGTCGGGTAGGTAAGCCAAAAAACCGAGAAAATGTGTTCCACAAATAAATCGATATGAATTAATCAAAATGATTAGCGCAGCTGAATTTAAAAAAATGTCAAGAGATATTCCCAATAAAGAATATATCAGAATATTTGAATTTTAGTAGTATGATAAATTTTATTTTAACGTATAATATTTTCGATCGAGATATAGATAACAATCGAACTCGTTAAATTCGTATTCTTAGTTTTACAAAAGCACTACATCGTTTGGTTTGATAAATTCCAATGTATTCCAATATAATTTGAAGAAATTTGATGTCTTTCAATATACTTTTTAGATTGAATTTATCATAGAAAAATCATTAATCAAAATCTTATATTCTACGTCTAAAAATAAATTAAATCCAACGCAGCAGAAAGTAAAATATCTAGAGAGTCTTTATTTGAATCACTGGTATCCATTGCTTTATTATAAAGTTCATGGCTGAACTTTAGCTTGCACGAAATCAAGTACGCGTCCCTTGCAGCTATAATTGATCTTTTACTTACCTGCACTAAAGTCTAAAGACTTTCACCAAAAGCATCCGAAAAGTTATTATACCCCAATATAATTATTTAATAATTAAAATATATTTAAATTATATATAATAGTTATTAGTAAATATTGTGTGGCTTATAGTCCGTAATAAATTATAAAACTAACCACTTTTCTCTCCTAAATATTTTCAATATAATTTTATAATTATATTTATTTTTATTTATAGATTTGTATTTCTAACTTTTTTAAGATATACTTTTGTATTATCTTTAAAAAATATAATATTTAATAGATCAGTATAATTGAGAGAGTTAAAAATAGATATTATAATTATAAATTAAATAACTCCTAAATTTTACTAATATAAATTTTAAAAATAATT
Source organism: Xerophyta viscosa (assembly GCA_002076135.1). Lineage (NCBI taxonomy): Eukaryota > Viridiplantae > Streptophyta > Magnoliopsida > Pandanales > Velloziaceae > Xerophyta > Xerophyta viscosa. Next base: position 603,391 of record MJHO01000111.1, on the reverse strand, counting down.
TTTAATTATTTTTAGCACGTATCGCGGATGTGCCATCCTCGTGTGTGTGTGTGTCTATATATATATATTATATATAAATATTATTATTAATAATAAATATATATATATATATATATATAAGATAGATAGATTTGGTCTCATTTTCAACATATTTCTAGACATACATTTTTAGGCACCAAAATTTTTACAATGAAAATTTAAGAACCTTAAAATATCCTTTTAATAAATTTTAAAAACTAAATATTTTAATATATAAATTATAGAGCTCTCCAAAAATATTTTGTGCATTTAAATTTTTAAAAAAATACTTCTGTGCAAATTTTGTGCTAATAAGTAATTATTAGAAAAAGATTTTATTTGAAAGGCAGGTAAATAGTGCTTTTATATATTTATCCTAAAATTATATATAATATAATACCCAATATAATATAATTTAAAATTATGGATACGTTAAATTTTATTTTTTAAAGTAACGTGATGAAATTTTGTATATATAATAATAATATATTATTTTGCTGCTGTTGCTTGGAATACTATTTGTAAATAAAAAAGAGAAGGTGGCCTTGGCATATGTAATTTAAAGGTTTGGAATATTGCAGCTATTTCTAAATATCTTTGGGCAATTGCTTCCAAAAATTATAGTCTTTGGGTTAGATGAGTTCATGCTATCTACCTTAGAAAGGCTAGTATATGGCAGGTAAAAGCTTCTCCTAATGCTTATTAGAATTGGAGAAAAATTCTGAAAATTGGGAATTTTTTCAGGAAAATAATTTGGTCTAAAGTTGGTGATGGCAAGAATATTTTTGGTATGATAATTGGCTTAGTGTTGGCCTCCTCTCTAACTATATCTATATCAAAGATCATGATATAGATGCAATGGGAATTGATAAGAACATTTGTGTGGCTAAAATGTTTAGGAATGGAAGATGGAGAATTCCTACCGAGCTCTATTCACTGATCCCTGGTCTTAAGCTTGCTTTTAACTCCACTCTTCTATCGAATCTCCTGATAGGTCTATTTGGAGTTTAGGTAAGGGCTACTCTATCCAGAGTGCATACCACTCCATTAGACCTATAGGTGGTAAAGTTCTCTGGCATAAGTTGGTATGGGATGCATGTTGTGTGCCTAAGCATAAATTTATTCTTTGGTTGGTTTGCCAGGAGCTCTCTACCCGGGAGTGCTTATCAAAAAAATGTCTCTCTATTGACCCTAAGTGCTGCTTTTGTGATGAAAATGAATCCATTTTCTCATCTATTTTTCCAATACACATTCTCAAGTATTATATGGAAGGACTTTTCCAGTTGGATTGGGATGAAATTTCAGTTTTGTAGTTGGGATCTATTGCTATCTTGTTTAATCAGATGTTTGAAAGGAAGGAATGGGATGGTACTTGTCTTTTTATTTTTGATTTATTAGGTGGGATCCTACTGCTCTGCTGGATTGGATTTGAATTTTAAAAAAGAGTTTATCAAGTACCTGATTGTATCAATCAGTTTGCTCCGGTGTTGATATCTATTTTTGGTTATAATGTTTACGGATTGTTAGGTTGAGTTTTATAGTCTTTATATTCTTAGTGTATTTGCAGCATTTGGAGCCTGTTTATTTCGATCTTCGAGGCTGGCGTTGTAGTGACTTTATCTTGTATTAATACAAATTCTTACTTACTAAAAAAATAATAATAATCTAGTAGCATACTTTCTTTACGGCCATTGGCCGTGATAAAGAAGTAACTCCTATGTAATGGTAGGTGGCGTCACCGGAGGTTACAATTGGTAGTTTATTAGCCAATTATTGTACAATATTTTTTTGTTTACAAAAAATACTTGGGCCAAGCGGTATTGGGCTTTGTCAGGTTACGTCAGTTGGTAGTTGGGATTGTCGTGTTAGTTTTGATTTGGTCTGCGGGACGACCATTGATATTTTTGCCGGTCAGCCAAGGATGCGTGGCGCGCTCGCAGCAGCACCATAATTTTTTGGCTTCTAATTCGAGTTCTGAGTTTGAGTTGCTCTCTCTCTCTCTCTCTCTCTCTCTCTCTCTCTCTCACTGATCAGTAATCGCCATCGCAGGAACCAATGGAGTCGCTGACGTCGTCATGGTGCGCGTCGTCTTTGATCGTTCGCTCAGTCGCCGTGGCAAGTAGTAGACCACAAGAGCAACCGCAAGCGCGAGTAACAAAGCCGCCGGTGGTCTTCCTCGTTGCCCGCCGCCGTAAATCCAACAGATGGCCTCCTGCAGCATCGCCTACGTCACCATCATCATCATCGACGGGAGGTGAAGATGATGAGGTGGAGGGGGAAGAGGTGGAGCGGGCGCTGGGTTTGGACGGGAGCATCCCCACCAGCTCCGATGAATTTGTCCGCCACGTCTCCTCGCGCGCCTATGATTTGCGACGCAACCTCATGCAGAACATACACTCCATCAGCTATGATGGTAACCCTATTTAAATTCTATTTTAATTCACTTATAAGTGGGATTCACAAGCTTGGATGACTAAGATGATCAAATGCCAGTGATAGACAGCTTTACTTGCATGCAAGCTGCTGAATTAGTCGTGACCAGTTGTGTTGATTACAATTTGGAGTCCTTCACTTGCATAATCATGCATTAGCAACCTACCAAGAATGACTTGAATATTATTATTATTTTTAAAACATCATTCATTAGATGCCTTGATAAATACAGTCACATCTATCCTTGTTGTGTTTTAAGTAGATGCATTTTATCACTTAAAGTAGAGTAGGAATCTTGTAGAAAATAGCGGTGAAATATGAATATAGTTTGCTATACATTTGGCATTGGGAAATTTTTAATGTATGCGTTTGTGAATGGAGTAATTAGTGGTAGAAATAAGTGGATATTTGCTATTTTGGTAAGAAATGATTCCATAAATATGTCTTCTGCAGTTGTGGAGAACAACCCATGGAGAGATGACTCAAAGCCTGTTTATGTGCTAACTCAGAATGAAAATCAACTTTGCACTATGAAAACACGCAGAAGTCACAGGTCTGTTTTAGATTCTACATTGGGTGCTTTGATATTTTGATAGCCAGTGCATGCACATATGTGCTGATTGAATCAGCTGCCAGCGAGGTAGAAAGAGAACTTGGGCTGCTATTTTCCACACGAGGCAAACAGGGGTCAGAAAATAGTAAAGCCAAACACTCGAGAAGTAGGACCAGATTTCAGATGTTTGTTGAAGATATAAGAGAGGGAGTGCTTGTAAGTAATTATAACTTTTTTTTCAGAGTACAAGTATTTAGGTCATGTAATTTGCACTGTTGGACCATTTATTTTTATGAATGTCAGTCTCAGTTTTACTACTTTGTAATCATACAATCATTAGACATCAATTAAAAGATTGCTTATGCCAGTTTTGAAGTACTTATTCTCTTAAAAGTACTTCCATACAGAATAGAGATCTTATTTTATTTCTTATTGAAGACATTTTTTGCTTATGCCAGTTTTGCTTTTGTAGTGGTGGTAAATGTAGTGTTCATATCATCTTGAGGAGTTCAAGATTACATAATATCTGTATTTGTATTGAGTTGGAATAATTTGTAAAAGGATGCATTCAACAAAATGTCTTAGAAACCGGACGCTTCCCAAGTTGAATTTCAAGGATTTTTGGCACGAGATGCAAATGGTGCTGAAAAACCAGTTACTCCTAACTTTCAACTATGTGTTAATAAGGCGTTAGGATTTATGAACATTGCTTCTGACTTTCAAAGATGTGCACGGACTAGAGGAACAAATAAGACAATATGAAAAAAGTAGTCATACATGGTATATGAACTAGCTGTTCAGTTTGACTTGGTTCATGCTTGCAATGGCTTGAACCAAGCTATTGGTGCAAACACATATGTCGCCGTTCTTCCAACTATGTTATGAATGTGCAAGGATTAGAGGAATACATAAGACTTAGGAAGCAATCAGCAGAATATGACTTATGAACAAGCTGGTTTTTTACGCTCAGTGCATATGAGTTCTAATCCTAACTTATGGCTGTGTCTTTGCTTCTTTCTAGCTGAATTGGGTGATGCAGCTAACTGCTGCAACCTATACTAACCAAACAATTTTCTTTGGAGGAGCCTGCGCTAATATGCCATTTTTGCATGAGGATTTCGATAATCATCAGGCCCAAGGTAGGCATGATGAGATTCTGGGCAGTGTGGCATTCATGAGTACTGTAATCCCCAATTGACAATTGGAGTGGTTGTTAGGGGGCACCACGTTGCCCCCCTGAAGCTTTTCAAAGATTCTTCGACTCTGCAAAGTAGCATTCTTCTAGTTGCATTTATTGAAATCCGAACGTCAGATAGCATTCTAGTTTGATATGTCGTATGGAGCTGTTAGAAGAATGAATATTCTAAGTTAAAGCTTTCTGCTCGACTCAAATGCCTAATTGTGATAAAATCAAACTCCTTTTTTGTATAATAAATTTCTCTTAGTAGGCCAAAAGCTAGATTCAGCAATCAGGACCAGAAGGGAATTTCTAGAAACATTTATTTCAATTAAATTCTGGAATCAGGGTGCTTGACTTTCGACTTAATTAGAGCAAGTTGGTCACAATAACAGAGCAGATGGCAGTTTTGCCATCCTACATCTCAAGCATGTGCTGTTTCCCAGTCGGCAGGCTCTGGAGTCTGGATTAATCAGTTTTGGAACTTGCTTTGTTGAAATCTAAATCTTACATCAAGAAAGAGTATGAGACTTGTTACGCTATACGATTGCAATTGCAAGATGTAGTTTGCATTTTAAGCTTCTATACATGTAGTATTCATGATGACTAGTTTTGTCACATAGGATAATTGCTTCCTGGACACTGATGACTTGTGATTGGTTTATTTGGACTGTTGACGACTTCAAAATCAATGTAATTCAGCTCAAATTCTTTTCCTGAAATAGTTTGTATGCTTTCCAAACCACGACACTAAAGTTCTTCAAGAGTTGCCTTCACATTGTGCATCCTATCAAACAGTTTTCATAGTCTAGTCCTTATTGGTAATATTTGAGGTTCTTTTACGATTGATTCAATTGTAAAATGTATATGTAGCAAGGCTAAAAAAGTTTGCGTACATAGGTATTTGAAGATGAGCACGATGCAGTGAACTACTGTGACCTACTACAAGGGGGAGGTCAAGGATGCGAAGGTGTTGCAGAAATTGAAGCATCATCGGTAAGAGTTCCTGTACATATTTTGGTGCTACTTTATTATTCTAAGCCCACTGGTTGGATTGAAGGTATAACCCTTCATCCCCTTCCTGAAAGATAGGGACGACTCTTAAAAGAAATTTCAAGGATTGAAAAAAAAAAATCTTCCTCAAGTCTCTTGTTCTTTCCTGGGCAGGTATTTGACATCTGTAGGAAGATGAGAGCTCTTGCTGTGCTATTTCGTCGAGGAACGACACCTCCATTGCCCAAAAGCCTTGAGCAAGATCTCAAAGCCCGCAAACGGTCACTTGAAGACCAGTAGGAGGCATATAAAATGTAATTAAAAATGTTAATCAATGTTAGTATCATTTCAAATGAAACTTGTGCCTGTCTTTTTTCTCTTTTTTAAAAGAGGATGCATGCTGTTGAGGAGTTCCAGGAAAGCATGTTTATCTGAGCCAAGGAACCAGTGTAATGTTGCTGATGTGAGGGGAAATTAACAGGTCGAAAGTGTTGCAAGTTTGATTAACAGCAGTGATATATGACATAAAATGGTTGGTTTTGATCTACAAGCAGTGGGGATTGGGGCTGGATTCCTGTCCGTTCTCATCTTTCCCTTGTGAAGCGGCCATGGTCAGAAAGCAAGCAGCTGTCCGCCTCCTGCGTCATTCTCTCAACTAGCCTTGTGACCACCTGCAATATAGCGTGATGGTAAGCTAATTTTAGAATTCGTTACGGCAGTTTAATTTATCTAGTCTAGTCTACCCTGAGTATAAGAAGAGTGACCATCTCTGTTGTGCCTTTGAGATATGCTCTGTGAGCAAAAGTAGGAGGACCATGCTGTCATTTCCAACTGGCCCCTAAAATGACTCCAGCCTCCTCGCTTCTCACGGTACAAAATTTGATGGCATCTTCAAACCCCTGGAGCTCCAATCGCATCTTCCAGAATAACAAAATTAGATGAACATCAGAGTTGTTAAAGCTTACAGATAGATTGGCTACAGAGTAAATATCAGATATATATTGTCAGGGACTTACAGTTTCGAGCCCAAGGACCCTGGTGACATGAAGGGGTATGTATGCCTGGCAAGTACCCAGTACTGCCTGACTTATTTCTCAGGCGCATAACCACAACTGGCGTCACAGACGGAAACCTAAACTGGAGGGGTAGGTTCTGCATCCCCCATTCCTCCCGTAATATCAGGACGTATACATGCTTCAGCAAACAATATTTCAAATACGGCTTAATTTACAAATGTATGACGAACCTTACTCAGCTTCTTGCACTTGCTTTTGTCTGGGAACGTTGCCTGGAAAACGCACAATGCAAAGTGCATGAAGTTTGCAAACCAAAAAACAGCTAGCTTCTTGTACAAGTACGCTGATAAAGAATATTGAAGATGATGAGAAGGGGCTTTCTCCGGGGGGGCTTCATATAATGGGACGTCGGTAGAGATGTTGGACGGAAAAGGTGACATGGTTGGGCAGCCGGGGCTTTCCATAGATGATAGAAGGCCCTTTGCATTGCTTCTGCAGTGAACTTGGCGGCTCTGAAAACCAGCTGCCTGTCTGTTTCTCTTCCATCTGATGAGAATCGCTCCTGCCTTTCAATTTTTGGGGCCTGCTACATAAACATATGTATATTTATCAGTATTACATAATATAATGGGAATTTAATACGCCGAAGACGGTTCTTAGTTCTTACCAGCGGCAGACCGAAGAGGTGGTCTAAGTCCGCATGGCGTGGGTGCTCTAGCAACTGCAAATGCCGCCGCCACAGCCACACCTGTCTATCCACCGTGTTTCTCACACCATCAAGGCATCAAACCACCCACCCAAGTTTCCTTATGACTTACTAGCAAAGCACTGGCAAAATCCAAAAGATCAATCACACTGCCTTCTTTAGGAGGTGATATTATTTCTATTTATATGGAGCTAATTAAGTGCCTGACTAATTACTTATTTTCCTTACTCATCTGTGATTTTTTCCCCCGAATATCTCAGTACTATTTTCTACCTTTGAATTATTGTAAAGCTTTCATTTTTTGGAGACATTAATACCATTTTAAGGCCTTTGTTTAAAAAAAAATAAAAAATAAAAATCAATGACAATTACAGACCTAAGAGGTCTGTTCCCGTGGAATACGTATACAAATACAACTCGAGTCAAGTAGGCCGTTCTGTCGCGACCGCGTTCCGGCTCATTCGGGCCGTGTGAACGCATATTCTGATTGGGTCATCGCGTCTCCTTCTCCTCCCTTCCTCGACAAGCAATAGCAGAGCTCAAAGCGGATCTGATCCAGCTCACGATCGGATCGCAAAAGCGAAGAAGATGAGCAGCAGCGGCGGAGAGGAGAAAGGCTCCGGAGGCGAGGGGTTAGGGACATCGCCGTTGGCGGCGTCGTCGGAGAAGAAGAAGGAGAAGGCGCGGGTGAGCCGGACGTCGCTGATCCTGTGGCACACGCACCAGAACGACGTTGCGGCGGTGAGGAAGCTTCTGGAAGAAGACAAGAGCCTCGTCAACGCCCGGGACTACGACAACAGGACTCCGCTCCACGTCGCGTCACTACACGGATGGATCGACGTCGCTAAGTGCCTCCTCGATTGCGGCGCCGATGTCAACGCCCAGGATCGCTGGAGGAACACTGTCCGTTTTTCTCTGTTCTTTTTCTTGTTGTCGATTTGTTTATTGTTATGAACCCATCGCGTTGTGAGTTGTGCTGTCTGGAGTAAGTCCCTACGTATTATGTCGGAGGTTTGGTAAAGTAGGACAAGATATCTCCTGTTATCCAGGAAGAGAAAAAAGATATGACACACATAATGCTAAGTTCTTCTTCTTGTTGATTTCATTCTTGTTATGCTTCTGTTCTACCTTATATATGACCCACGTAATGCCATGCCTCCTGCTTTTTGGTGCAACTGGTAGTGCAGTTGTGCTGTTTAAAGCAAGTCCTAAGATGCCACATACTGTGTGGGGGTTTGCTAGGTTAGCAGGTTCAGAAAGTCGTGCCGGCTGCCAAAATTGCTCCTATTATCTCTCTTAGAAAAAAAGATTTGACAAAATACAGCAATAACGAGATTACTCACTTCTAAATTGAACAGCCACTAGCTGATGCTGAAGGTGCGAAAAAGCACGGCATGATCGAGCTCCTGAAGTCGTATGGTGGACTCTCTTTTGTAAGTTCAAACATTATGAAAAAATTAGTTTAGTATGAAATGTACTAAAAATAATCGTTGCACATCTATTTCAGGGGCAAAATGGCAGCCATTGTGAGCCAAAACCAGTTCCACCTCCTCTTCCTAGCAAGTGTGACTGGGAGATTGATCCAGCAGAGTTGGATTTCTCAACTTCAGCTGTTATTGGCAAGGTAGTATGCACTTTCACCTCTTTTTCGGCCATCTTAGCTGGTTTGGGCACTTAATATGGTACTTCTAGAACAAATACTAAGTCAAACTGGATATTTTGAAAGTCAGTGATCAAATATTTACGATTCCTGATTAGTTGAGAACCTGCTGGCTGTCCGGCATAATATGAATCTTGATATTATGTTACTAATCTTGCAGGGTTCATTCGGGGAGATCTTGATAGCTTACTGGCGTGGCACTCCGGTGGCAGTCAAAAGGATTTTGCCATCACTATCAGATGATAGACTAGTGGTGTAAGACTCAAATCCTGATATTTCAAATTATTAATGTTCATCTTACTATCTGCAAGACTATTATCTTTACTTGTTCTTGCTTGTGCCTCGATTAATTAGTAAACCTCTTCGTATACTTCATGGACTCGAAATGGCCGAGATTTTGATAGTCTTCTTACCAAATCTATTTGGGTATTCAGCCAAGACTTCAGGCATGAGGTAAATTTGCTAGTGAAGCTGAGGCATCCAAACATTGTTCAATTTCTTGGAGCGGTTACAGAGAGGAAACCCTTGATGCTAATTACCGAATATCTACGAGGAGTATGTTTCCTGATAAGCTGTATCTTGTAGTCAGTTGTCTGGAAACAGATTGCTTATAAGTGTTAGATATATTGCCAGGGTGACCTTCATCAATACCTTAAGGAAAAGGGGGCACTTAGTCCCGCAACGGCTGTTAATTTTTCACTAGACATTGCAAGGTAATATCAAATTTCCATGCATACTTATTCCATCACCTCCTGCAGCAGTTACCAGATTGTTGATTTTCACATTGAAAGATCAAACCTTTTGTTGTCATAGTGCATTAAGTAGGCTCTGAATTCAAATGTTTTTGACATACATGCTTCCGTGTTAGGTCAATTTTATTCACATAGCTGTAGGGTTTGTATCTTACGAAAACAGAATGATAAAAGGACCACGGATGTACAATTGTCTAGTGAGTTTGGAGTGTATGACGTCTTTTAGATAGCAGAGTGCTTTAAGCTGCTTTAATTTGTTTCTCGTTTCCAAATACCATTTTGTCCGTTAACAACCAAGTATGATGACATTTGGTATCTCTTCCGCCTTTGTGTGCTATATATACATTCCTGAAGTTTTTGTAGCTTAGATGGCTTGATTAGACATAGTTGCAATGTAGAATGCCATAGCTGAATGCGCTTTAGCGTAACAAATCAGCGTTCTTTGATAGAGATAAAGCCAGACATAGCAGAGAAGGGGACCATATGCCATCCTCCTCTTTTTCTTCTATGTTTGCACATCTACAACTTATCCTATCCCTCACAGACTCTCTTCGGCTAACTATCAGTTTTAGTTTATTATTCTTTTTTCAGCCTAATTGCTATGTAGCGCTGATTGTTGAATATTATATTTTAGTATTTTGATTTATGTTTAGTCGAGTCAGTTACTATGTTGGTGTAGAGCTTCCCTTTGGAGTCCTTTTATCAATTTTGATTGCACATATTCATTTCTGCTAGGGGCATGGCTTACCTTCATAACGAACCTAATGTTATCATCCACCGGGATTTAAAACCACGGTAAGTTCATAAAGTTACCTATTTGCATGATAGCAGAAGGATTTAGAACCACTTATCACTTGGCTGGGTTGTCAGGAATGTTCTCTTGGTAAATTCTAATGTGGATCATCTAAAAGTGGGTGATTTTGGTTTGAGTAAGCTCATCAGAGTGCAGCATTCCCATGATGTGTACAAGCTGACTGGAGAAACAGGAAGCTGTGAGTCTTTTATCTATTTCTCGAGTAAGATCATAATTCATTTTACCTACTAAGATTTTCTGCCTAATTTGCAAAATGATAGATCGATATATGGCACCTGAAGTCTTTAAGCATAGGAAATATGACAAGAAGGTGGATGTTTTCTCTTTTGCGATGATATTGTATGAGGTAATATGGTTTTCCTCAGCATTGCCAAACTCAAAGACGAGAGATTCGTTTGACATATAGCTTTTTTATTAGATGCTCGAAGGTGACCCCCCTCTCTCAAATTATGAACCTTATGAGGCGGCAAAGTATGTGTCAGAAGGACATCGTCCATCATTTCGCTCGAAAGGATTTCTTCCAGAACTGAAGGAGTGAGTAGTCACATTACTTCCCAATGGTCTTACTATTAATCCGTGAACTTGTAGAATGTTTGCCTTTTAAGCATGTATAGTGGCACTTTTAGAGCTCATTCTTGATTTACCTTCAACCAAGCAAAGCATATCTGTGACTGGAATAGCTTATCTTCACTTTGTCTTAACAGTTTGACGGTGCAATGCTGGGATGCTGATATGAACAAGAGGCCTACTTTCCTTGAGATTCTCAAACGGTTAGAGAAAATCAAGGATAACTTGTCACCAGATCATCATTGGCATATTTTCCCGCAGTAGGCAGAGTTGCGCTGCAGACTGTTCTGGTAGATAATGCGTTTTTGAATTGTATCGTCTTCTTTGTTTAGAATCAAATCCGCCAAAATCTATAATTCTTAGCCGTCAGAGCAGCAATTGAATTCTGCCTACGCCTTGGTTCATGGTACAAGCATACGGAGTAATTTGTTCAAGACTTCTGCAGCTTCTTTTCTCGAAGGTCTTTTAAAACAAGTGGAAAGGCTGATTCCTTCTTGTCCATCTTTTGCATTGCTTGCTGATTGTAGATGAACATAGGACGAATAATCTGGCCTAGCTGTGGCTGCTGGCTAGCTTGTAAAATTGTCCACAACCGCCTCAAGTGGCATTGACATAACAGTGATGTTCTTGATTTGTAGAACTTAATTTGGATACTCTGGAATCTAACTTGCAACCTTGCATACTTCACGATTATAGCGGTGGTATCTATTCAAGTTGTTATAGCTTTCTATTTCAGTTTATGCTTCTGTCTAGTACTAGCTTGCTCTCATTAAACTCATTTTTCCTGTATTTCTTTAGAGGGGGTCAATTTTAGTAACACTTGCTTGTTAAATCTCTGAATTCAGTCAGTCTGGTCTAGTCAGCGGTTGACTTATAACAGTTAAAAGACTGAAACTGGTAATGCCCGCTTTCTTGTGGCCAGGAAGTGGCACAGCCGGTATTCTTCCTGACCCCCTGCTGTTTCATTACTGTCCAGACATGTGCGGCCTCGCCCATCCTCCCTGAGGCTGCATACAACTGGCTTAGCAGGACGGAGTAGCCTCCCTCCTGCGGCTTCAACTCCATCAGCTTCCCCACCGCATGTTCCGCCATGGTGGTGTCACCGTGTATCCTGCATGCATTCAGAAGTGCTCCCCATACAATGTCATTGGCAGGCATTGGCATGTCCTTGATGAGACAGTATGCTTCGTCCAGAAGCCCCGCCCGCCCGAGCATGTCCACCATGCATCCGTAGTGCTCCACTCCGGCATTTACCCCATTCTTCGTCCTCATCTGCTCCCACACCCTTCGTCCCTCCTGCACCCGGCTTCCGCAGTGTGCGCATGCAGCCAGCACAGCTAGATATGTCGTGCCGTCAGGGTTCACACCCGCCGCAGTTAATGCGGCGAAGAGGTCAATGGCGGCATCTGCATCGCCGTGGGCAGCGTAGGCTGAGATCATAGAATTCCAGGTGACAAGGCTCTTGGCGTGTGTGGCGTCGAACACTTGGCGCGCTCTGCCGACACAGCCGCACTTTGCGTACATATCAAGAAGTGCGTTGCGCAGGGAGACCATCCACCCCAATCCCTTCTCCTCCGTGTAGCGGTACACCGCTTCTCCGGCCTCTAGATCTCCGGCTGACGCGCATGCGGACACCACGCCCACCAGTGTCACCTCGTCTGGCGGAAGCGGCATGGACCGGAACAGTCGGATGGCATCTGTGGGGCGTCCGGCCTGGGAGTAACCGGCGATCATGGCTGTCCAGGCTACCACATCCCGTTCAGGCATTACGTCGAACACGCGGCGGGCGGCGTCCGTGTCACGCTCACGGAGGTAGGCGGTCAAGATGCCCGACCATGATACGACGTCGGGGTAGGGTATCTCGTCGAACACGCGGCGCGCGGCGGCAGTGTCGGCAGCGGAGGCGTAGAGATGGATAAGCGCGTTGTACACGTGGAGGTCGAGGCAGCCGAATTTGATGGCGAGTGCGTGCGCGGTGGAAGACGAAGTGGCCTTGATGAGGAAGGTGAATGAGAAGTGGTCGGGAGGGATTGATTGTAAGCGCATGGAGCGCAAGATGGAGACGGCGGCGAGCGCAGGAGAGGAGAACCTGGCGGCGTGGCCTCGCATGAGAGTGTTGTAGAAGAAAGTTGGGTTGGGGGCGGCGTGGCAGAGGGAGCGGTGGAAGGAGAGGAGGCGACGGGCGAAGAGGAGGTCGCCGGACGGGGAGACGGCGGCGAAGCGTAGCAGCTTGGCAAGAATGAAGGCGGCGGTGGAGGTGGGGATGCGAACGAGGCTACGTATGAGGCGGCCGTGGATGCGCTTCACATCGCGCATGCTGCAGATCATCATCATTTCAACTTTTATCATTTCTAGTTTGTCAGTTACGAGTCGCACAAAAAGCTAGATCTACTGCAAGAAATATGCCTGGCCTATTTGGAGAATTTTGATCTCGTATGATCGTATCCCTTCTTCAAATACTTTTTGTAGAATATTTATAAGAAAAATAAAATATTAAAAGTAAATTTAAATACGAACTGTAATTAATATTCCTGTTTTCAATAAAATACTTTCAAATATTTTTTGAAATTTTAGCAAATTGAAAAATAGTTTCTAACCCTGTAACATTTTGAGATTCAAAAATTCATATTTAAAATTATTTTAAAAAACTTTGAATATTAATTATAAATCGTATTAAAATAATTTGTATCAAAAAGTTTTTTTTTTAAAAAAATATTAAAAGCAAGATTGGGAGATCGTTCGCGTACAATATAGACAAATGTATCGGATCACTACCCTACTTAGAGCTCTTCCAAAATTTTAATATTCTAAAAAAATTAAAAATTAAAAATAGATTGTAATATAAAATACAATTTTAATGTTCGTATATTTAATAATACTCTTTAATTTTTTTTGGAAATTAAAAAAATTATTTCTAAATCCCGTAAAATTTTAAGATTTTAGAATACCTATTTAAGATTATAGATCGTATTAAAAATATAGTAAATGTTAAAAACTTTGAATAATAATTATAGATATTTTTTTTTGGTCTAGACTAATTTATAAATCTTATAAAAATTTATAATTTATAGTAACAAAACAATTTTAAAAAATATATTAAAAGTGGTGTAGGGAGATTGTTTGTTCGCATACAATATAGACAACTGTACCAGATCCTTGATCCTGCTTAGAACTCTCCCAAAATTCCATCTTTAGTCGCTTGCACCCATCTGCAAACATGTGCGTCGCACTCATCAGTCATCACCTCCCCACTTCCGCATAGGATAGTATTTGACTGCAATTCAATTTGCAGGCAAAATGGACAGATATCATAATTTTGAAAGATAATTTAGAAAAAAACAAGAAATTTGTCGACTTAATTATGATCGGTAACTTTTTTCAAAAATTTTAAAACTATGACGTCTGAGTCATTAGATGCAATTATTATCTTATTTTCTTTTTGAAAATTTTGAACTAAAAAAATTATAAATTAGAATTAAATCTACAATTTTCTTGTTTATTGTACACCCAATTTATCTCCCAAAGTGTTATATCCATCTAATTTACAGCCAAAGACTGCGAAACCGGATAGAAACCAAATATATTACCTACACATATTAGTTGCACATCTATAGTTTAGTTCAATTACACGTGAATTGTGCTCATCTCAGACTGAAATATTTTTTACACAAAGTAAATCCATGAACCATAAAAAAAAAAAAAACTAATGTTCCACCCAAAGAAAGAAAAAAGAAAACAAAGAACTTAGGGCTTAACTTCTAGGCTAACTTTTTGAACAATAAACAAATGCCAAAAAAGAATCCAGGCCAAAAAAATAAAAATAAAAATGTGGCCTAACTATTCGTACGCAATGGCGGTGCTCATCACGAATAATTCACAACCAAATGACCAGGTAGAAGCATCCATTACAAATAGTAAGAGAATACTGAACACTGATAAATGTCAAAATATATGTAAATTCTACCTCCTCTCGTATTACTGATGGAAGAGAAACTATAGCTATCTTTTGAAGATTAAAGAAGCTTTTTCCTTTCGAAAAAGGTCTTGAGATGCCATAGCTGTAAGCCTGCAACAGATAAACAAAAGGCTAGAGAAAGGAAACTCAGCCAAGCCATCTTCGAATTGGTTGCCCTATTCATTCCCTGCATCTCTTCTTCCCTGAACACCAAAAGTATCATATATACTAAGAAAAAGGGGATACTTTGGCAAAATATACATCTCAATGTATCGTATATTATGCAGAAGTTCGGTAACAACTAAGGTCAAGCTAAAAAAAAAGCAGGTATGGTATGTATGTATTACCTCTCACGAAGGTAGAACATCTCATCATGGATAGACTTAACAGTGTCTTCCAACTTCTTCAACTCGAGCTCCATCATCTGCAGAGAAATTAAAAGACAACACATAGAATCAAAAGAATGTGTTTGAAAAGCAAATTCTCTGTAGACAATCATATTCTTTGTAGCTGATTAGAAACAGAAAAAAATAGGGTCCAGAAGCACCCAGCAGAAAAGGGCAAAAAACATATAAGAAATATATATTCAACCTGATAATTGTATCTTTGTTCGACAATATATACATAAAACTGGAGAAAGTAAACATGCAATTTATGATAGGTCACGTTTTACGCATACAATGAACAGCAAAGAATACAACCGTTTCTCATCTGATAAGGGGATCACAACAGAATTTGTCACCGTGAAGATAACATGACTCATTTAACCAACCACCAAAAGATGACTGCTTCTAACACTCTTAAATCAAATAAAAACAGAGCTGAATTTCTTTTTCCAACGAAAAGAACACCAACTTTTTTTTAATTTAAAAAAGCGCCCAAATAATATCAGACAAGGGCTCTTACGAGCAGGATGATCAGAGTCACATGATCCATTCTTGTATAGGAGTTTTATCATTTTATTATTCAAACCATGTAACTATTTTTCCAGAAGGTGCATACACTCCGTTTTTAAGGCACACAGTTTGGAACAGTTGAAGTTCAAGCCTGCCCAGGCCCTCGAGGGACAATCTTATTCACTGCATCATTGTCTGCTGAACGGTATCATTGCTAAGATCATTCTATATGTTCATAGTCCCAAGGGGTGTGACAGAAATGGACAACTAGCCAGGTAAAATTTCGAAGTTAAAGAGCAAGAGGAATATTTATTAATGGTTGGTTCCTTCATGGAGTTGATATAC
This sequence comes from Xerophyta viscosa, assembly GCA_002076135.1. Lineage (NCBI taxonomy): Eukaryota > Viridiplantae > Streptophyta > Magnoliopsida > Pandanales > Velloziaceae > Xerophyta > Xerophyta viscosa. The sequence goes on along the minus strand of MJHO01000111.1, from coordinate 587,506 downwards.
AATTGAAAAAGAATCAGCTGCAATAATGAACTGCCAATAAACTATCACAACCTAATTGGCAAAGAACTGGTTTCACTGTTAAAATAAGTATTTAGCTTGGATTTCCTGCATTTAAGGAAAATCAATCTAATAATAAAAAGTTTATATTTTCATTTTAATTCTATCCTTGCTTTCTGTGATTGATGAGAAGCAGTGCGTGTCCATTTCGAATGATATTAAGAGCCAATATGAAAGCTATAAAAGGTCACTGACCTCCTCCAATGGAATATCTCATCCATCAAACATCTCAAACCAAAAGATCAGATTACCTACTTGTAACTATGGGTTTAATCCTGAATCTATTAAACTTACGCATTTGCTACACCAAAGTTCCTGAAGAGAAAGTATGTACAAGATATGCATTAGTATGAGATTAACAATGCAAGACCTTGCCCGTACACCGACCAAAGCCCTCATTGGCGGGTCCTATGCACCATCCCTTGTAAAGCATCGGTTGGCCCCAGCCCCGGCTCCACCATTCTAGGTAGCGCCTTAGTGCTAATACAAGTCATGCATACCAGCAAGCCACGGGATACTGGCAGAATTAAGCTGCACTTAAATGTAGCGCTTAGGGGAGAGCCGCAGGTTAGAACCAGGATGAGTGCTCGTGTGCAAGAACTCTCACCACCAGCCCACGAGCGTCGGTTAGATATATGCTTTGGTCACTGCCATTTATAAGCTAGGAAGTTCAACTCCAGAAACACGATGGTACTTTCAGCAAAAGGAAGTCTTTTAGATGCGCTGAATGCATAAGTCACCACGTACATTTCTGTCAAGCACGCTATAATAAATTAGAACTTGTAACGGCACATGGCTTTCCCATGAAGGAGTATGCCACTGTAACCAATTCTGTAAGAGATCACTGAGTATTCCAATTTTGCGACATTTTATCTGTTTTAGACAGTTATGGACCATCTATATATAGGACTATGCAATTAACTTCATGAAGGATACATCGCTGTTAGATGTGTTTGGCTGCAACTACATGAGTAACCAAGAGAAAAAAGTATGTACTAATCTCAAGCAAGCATGCGTTATTTAATAGTAATAGGAGGGTGTTAAAGGTTAATTATTTACATCAAGCTGTCCCTTCTTCGCTACGTTAGACCAATCCTTGGCGGCGACACCAGTCTTCCAGTCAAAATCAACAGTGATTGTAACAGGGGGCTTGTGGTCGGGCGTCCAGAAACACGCCAGGTAGTCGCCGGCCTCCGTCGAAGTGAAGGCGAAGTTCCCCGACTCCACGTTATCCCCGACGTGGATGCTGTTCCGATACGGTGACGTCACCTGCGACTCACAATTCAATAGTTGGCCTCGATTGATGGAATTCCAATTAAGAACTGCAAGCACACACCCGGACGGTAATCTTGTGAGAGTCAGGAAGTGGTTGGCCCTCGACGGAGGACGCGACGGAATACTTCCCGACGGACATGGAATTGAGTTTGATGTCTTCCGAGATGCACTTCGTGTGCCCCGACTGGAGATCGAACCGCAGTGCCGCCGCCAACGGAAAACTCGCAGCCGCTGCAACAGCTAGCACCGCCAACACCGCCCAAGACCATCTCGACGAAATCATCTTCGAGTCAGTCGACCTTGAAGCTCCCTGGATCCGATGGACAGGCCGAATCAATTGAAATGCGAATGCCTCCGTTTTCATTTAGGAAGAAGGTTAATTAATTAATGAGAGACTTCCACCACCTTCAATATTTGAAATTAAGGAATAAATTCAACATTTCATCATTAATTTTAATACCTTAAAATATTTATTTAAAAATATTATTAAAAAAAATTATTTAAAATTACTTTTATAAATTTTGATGAGATTTATAATTATTTTAATTTTTTTTTAAAATACTTCTAAATAGATTTTTTTGAGGTTCCAAAATTTAGTAGATTAATAGATTGATTTTAAACCCAGTAAGATTTAGAAATTTCAAAATATTTATCTGAAGTATTTTTAAAAAATTGTTAAAATAAAAATTGTAAATCACATCAAAATTTATAACTTTTATTTTAAAAAATTTTACAAAAAATACTTATACAATAATCAAAATATCTCCGACACAAATATCGACAAAAAAAAATTTAAAAAAAAAAATTTAAATAGTAACTAAAAAATCTAAGAATTGATTTGAAAAAGCAAAAAATATTTAAGAGCCCATATGGTATTTGCCCTTAATTAATTGATTGCTAGTATTATTACAAGAAAAATGTTACCATTAGGCTGCCTAAATATCTGTCCAAATACATTTTTATTGACTCAGAATTAGTAAATTATAGAAAATTATAGATTATCGCTCGAAACACTAAAAAAAAAAATATTTAGACAGATTTTCGAACTAAAACGTTCGTACGCCGTAATATTATTACAATTACACAGCGCGCACACTCTCCCTCTCTCTTTTACGGTGTGCACAACATATGCTATTGTCCAGTAAAGCAGAAAACCCACTGTGACAGGATAACTAATTGGGCTGTGGAAGTGTTCATAAAGGCTAGCTAGTAGGCAACACCCCTTATCATCATCAGTGAATATATACATGTCATGTTCCACTTTTTGAGAAATGCGTATCCTTCACTTTCTCGCAATACTTTGGCAGCATTTTGAAAGGGAAATTTATCATACTCAGACCATGCACACGTGTTTGTGCGACCCAAAAAGAAAAACATGTATTACTTTGCAAGCAAGAAAATGTATTATCAACTGACTAATCTGAGTCGGAGTCAGTCAGGTGCATCTGAACTGCATCTTTGGGCTCAAAGTCTGTAATCGATGGGGGTACATCATGTTTATGTATTCTTGTTTTGCGATCTCGTCTTCGACGTACTTTTTCCTGCTCTGCGTTGTTATCTTCCTTTGCATCTTTAGCTTGCCTTTCATCTTTTGCTTGCCCTGAATCTTTATTCTGTAAAGGAAGGAAAGTTCAGAATAGACATCTAAATGGTTTTATCCAACGCAATATAACAATTTATGAACAAAACTTTTAGGAGAGCTTATCAAACATGAGATAGATAATTATTAAACCTCACCTTCTTTGCAGGCAGATGTGTTTGGTTGCGTTGCAACCAAATTGCACCCAGTGAGAGGCATGCTGCTAACAACAAAGCAGGACCAACCCTGGGATCTGCCATGTAATAATACGTCTTTGTACCCATGCTCCTGATGTTGTGTTTCATCCCTTTGCCAGCTGAGACAATGCTTTCGGCACCTTTTGACCAAACAGGATTTGAATCCTCGTGGATGAGTTGTGGGCTTTTGCCTACCTACAACCATAGTAACGATTGTTGGTAAATAGCAATAGAAGGGTTAGTGTACTCAATTTGGTTTGCATATACTAGATAGCAATAGAAGCCGTCTTCTGAACAGGCAGAGTGGCCCCCAAACTTACCAACTTCTTAAATTGAAGTTGACCTTATAACTAGGACCCACATAAAGAATTTGTCCAATGGCAAAACCCTTTTTTAAAATTAAAACTTAGTAAGCTTCTAGCCAATGAAGTACTTACAAATTCAGGAAGATCTCTAGTTTCACCATCCTTGATGGTCTTTGAGATCCAGGTCAAAATCTGCAACAATGAAAATAAATTTTAATATCACAAGATATTTTCAATGGTTAATCTCATATCAGCACCCCCCCCCTTTTCGGGGTTTGGCTGAATGAGCCCATGGAAACGCGAATCGAAAAAAGGGGGGGGCGATATGAGAAAACCCCTATTTTCAATCGCAAGCCCTCATAAATCCATATATGTGTGTGCGCGCGCGCGCGCGCGCGTGTGTGTGTTATATTAAGAAGTATTGCAGTACAAAGACCTTAGGATTTCTGCTGAACACCTAAGTATGGGGTTATGGAAATTGACATCTTGTACAGAGCAGATGGTTTTTTCCCAAAAAGAATGTCATTCTATTTTGATAATGACCATAACAATTCAACATTGGCTGCATATATTTGCTAATTATTTCATGATCAAATTAATATACAAAAGGCAAATAGACGTAGCAGCACTTTTCAATTAAAAGAAAAGGAAAATTGACGACGGTTATACCTCATTAACATCTTCTGAACCATTGAACCTAGCTACAAGTTGGGATGCATGATTAGCATCATCCTCCTCAAGGAAAGCATCCCATATATTTTTTGGCCTTCTCTCCTTCTCCGGATTACTTTCTCTTGATCTTTGTTTGTAACGCACAATAAACAACCTAGGAGTGTCAGTAGGATCACCATACCTCCTAGGACCACAAGTTTCATATACAGTCTCTGAATGAAGGTAGAAGTAACAGTAGTCCTTGAAAAATGGAGTTGACAATGTCAGGTTGATTATATTCCATGTTCATCTAAGGAAAAAAGAATGACATTACAAAAAAAACAGCAGAAGGCCATCTTCCCTGCATGTAATAGTTTCTCTTTAAGGTAGTTAGCAATTGCAACAAGAAAACTAGAAAACCATCTGAACAGAATAAATTAGGGGGCAAAACAAGCCGAGCTGCTCATGAGCATCTTGGATTTGAACTCGTTTAAGCAGGGTTCGAGCTGTTTAAGCTCCTCGAGCTCGAGTCTTGCCGAGTTTGAGCACATACTAAAGCTCGATTTATATTTTACTCAATTATATTTTACAACAAGATAATTCCAGTGAGTTCAAGCTCGATATCCACTCGAACTCAGCCCAATTGATGCAATCGAGCCGAGCTTGAGTCGAGTCGAGCTCGGTTGACTTGGTGCAATTAAGCCGAGATCGAGTCAAGCTCGAGGAGGAGATTTCATGAATCGAGCCTAAGTTCGAGCTCATCCACTAAAGCTCGTCGAGCTTGAGCTAAAACAATCGAGCCGAGCTTGGGTTAACTGGTGTTTAGCTTGAACTCGTCTTGTTTCAACCCTACAATAAATAATGGAAGATTAATCAAAAGAATCTCGTCTTTTTTCCCTACCAATCACATCCTACTTTAAAGGTCAAAAAAAAAAAAAAAAAAAATCGCAGACAACCACAACAAACAAAAGAAATTGCTTGGAAATAGCAAGAATTAGAATTACTGATTACGATCAACTTCTCTGACTATTATAACAGTTTGTTTATTTATCAATCGTTCGGTGATGGCTATTCACAATTAGAAACAATCAATACAGTCTAGTGTTCAGTTCACATAAATTTGCGAACCTACAAATAGGTGAGTGTACATTAACAATAAATAACCAATCGCCCTCTTGACTACTATCACATGTGGATTAAACACTAGTTGTGCTGTCTTGTGAAAAAGATGAATGTGTATGTTTCATGCAGAAAGCCAAAAAGACAGCTCATCTTTCCAAATTCACGTGCCAAAATTGCTTGAAGAACCAGTAGGTTCTTGCAAGTTAGTGAGATTTTATTTAAAAAATAACTTGTAACGTAAACATTTAGTACAAACCACTATGTATTAAATCCATAGAAGAATCTAAAATCATGTGCTTACTCATACAATAGTTGATAGCTGAGTTGAATGATGAACCCTGACTTTTACCAAAGCAGCCAACTTTGCTGCTTTATAGAGCATAGATATGACACAACTAGGCACTGCAACATCATAAATCACTAACCTTTTGAAATTCTCCATCAAGCCAAGCAAATGTCAGACGCTTATCCTTAAATGCAACAGCAGCAAAAGCCGTCTGAATGGTTGTGTTGACATCGTCTGCAACAGCAAAATCCTGCAGTAGACCTTGCGCATCGCGTATTGTCTAAAGAATTACCAACGACAAAAGGAAGAGGCACAATGTAAGTGATGAAAACACCGACCATTGATGGTTAAGTACACATGTAATGTAGCTCTATTTTAAGTCTTCTGAGAAGCTTACCTCTCTCATTTTATTCAGTTCCAAACTTGGACGTCCAGCTAGGATAACACAATACCAGGTCAAAGTATCATTGCCAGCACGAGAATATCCTTTTGCATCACAACCGAGTTCCATAGATGTGATGCTTCTCAATTGAGGAAGTTCTGTTGAAAAGACAGAACCTTGATCAGATTACTCTTTGCTAATGATAGCAAACAACATAAAACAAAAAATTATACGGATTAGGTATTTCTAGTTCTCAAGCTTCATTATTTTATGTAATAAATCTATATATCACAAACAGTAACGGAAGTGAAGTGTGTGCTACAAACAGCGCCCGTAGCAATGAAAACCATAAAAACATAGAGGAAACAATCTTGAACAAGCCAAGCTACATTGGTAATTTCCTGAAAAATAAAATCATAATAAAAGCATCCAATATCACATGGCTAGAGGTAGCTATTTGATCCAACCACAATTTAACATATTAGTAAAGAGATGCGGATTTCCTCTAGCATGTTTATTTAGGACTTCATTTAATACATTCTTCTTTTTTAAATAAACTCCAATAGATAGTTCTGCATTAGCTGAATATAATAAAAAACAATATCTATAACTACACGAGGACACCAAAGGCATCCTTAGGCCCATGATATGCTTCATAAACATACCATGGTTTGCATTAAAAATATTCATACTAAACCTGTTAATAATATGCAGTACGTTTTGTTTACTGATCGTGAAAAAGAGACTATTTCATGCAAAATCAAAATCTGGATTGCATTGGATAAAACCTTGTATTATTCCAATTTAGAAACTCATTCTGAAATATAAGCTGGAATGAAAAGCTTGCACAATAATCATACTATTTAACAATTCAAGAAATATAGAACTGCGAATATTAATGTTAAAAAAACTAGACAAAATGTTAGGCTTCATAAGTCCAGGCACCTTGAAATTGGAAGGAAACCCTAATTAGAACAATTATGCAGCTATAATGAAGTAAAAACCCAATTAAGCCGGTACAATCAAAATATACTTAGTTACCAAAATGCTTGTTCCTCTCAATTAGTTCTGTAAGAAGAGAGCTGTTCAGACGTCCTGCAAATAGATTCATGAATGTTCATGTCACAAAGGGAAATAAAGTACGTGGTTGAGTTAATAGTAATCTAAGTTGGAAGAACATGCCATGGTAAACAAAAGGCTTTACACCGGGATCCTTCAGAAAGACAAGAGCAGGTGCAGATTCCACCTGGAACCTGTTACAGAAATATAGAAAAAAAAATGGTTCACATATATTGCATAACTGCGAAGTTAGGAGAGAGCAGATGTTGCAACTAACTCTCCTCATAAGCAATTCCCATAAAATCCACATGCATGAAGACTCAACAGTTTCAGTATATGACTTGAGGACAGAAATGAGGAAAAAGAAGGATTGCAGAAGAAGATACACTTGACATACACAAGTAGAGAAAAATACAATTCTTGTGACCTCTTAAAGGTGAATAACAGTAACAGCACGAGGCGTTAAATGCCAGCAAGATGTGATAAAGCAAGAAACTAAGTTCACCAATAGTACAAAAAGCATTAGTGATAATTGGGAATGACGGAAACATACAAACTCCACCAAATGGAAGCATCTTGTTCTCTCCAAAACACTGACGCAAAAGATGCATAAGCCCAGTAGTCTTTCGCAGCATTGCGAAAAAACGGAGCCAGACGAACTCCAGTGGCTGAAAAGTATATAACTTTTACCTAATAAAAACGAGAGCAACATTAATCTGGCTTGAGAAAGGACTAGAATTGAAAACAGAAACTTGGAAATAACAATCACGGTATCAGCAAAGTTGCATGAAATAGAAATATAATGAAATAAAAACACCATGAAAATCTAAAGAATGCCAATAGGAGTATAGGACGATGAGTGGTAAAATTATTACAACGTGAATCCAAAAGGAAATACAGAGACAGCGAGCTCGGATAATATCTCCTCATGACATTTCCAAAACTCCGAGCATGATAGCAACTACTATCTGTTCTTTTCTACGAAAAATGTTATATGGTCAACAGTCAACCAGTAACTTGTTAGAAATTCCACCTTGAAAGAATATCTCCAAGTTATGTGCGACAAACTAGAAGAAACAGTCACGAGATGCCATAATAAACAGTGATGATGACCATACCTTGTGCCTTGCACTCTTCACAATAAAATCAGGTACCTGAAACAAAACACTGCTCTTATCTTACAATAGCTAAATGCTAAAGAAGAAAGTTTTTTGAAAAAAAAGGGTCTTCTTTAAAAAGAGTATAAGTCCTGTTCAACTTGTATGCAGGAACTAAAGATCTAGTTGATCATCTTCAAAAACTGCTCAAGTTATATCATGAAGCATGCAGTAGAAGGTTATGAACAACAGGTGCGACTTGTGCAGAGTTAAGAGGAAATAAACGAGATAGGTATTTGATCAATGAAGAGGACAAAGGTAGGTTACTACTGCACGAAGTGTGGTGCAAAAAAAGGCTTACAAGGCCACCATTATCCCATTACATAGTCCATGCACATATATGTTGATAGCAATGCTGATAGTTCTTATAAAACAAGCTATCTGTAATGCTTATGTCTACTTTCTCCAGTTAGATTTCCACTATTGCAGATGATGCAAGCTGAAGACACAGTTCTCTTTTTTCATAGCAAAATTTCTGAATTTAGTGAAAAGTGTTTCATTGGAGAGGATCACAAAAAGGAATTAGGTATTACTGCAGGTAAAATCTCCTCATAGTCATATACAGGCAAGCTCCATGTGTTCATACAGCAACATTTGTTGATAAATGTGAATGTCACCATGAAATTTAAAGCACAGTTCTTGAAAGAAAAAACTTTCATTCTTAGAAATGAATATGTCATGCACGCTAGGAATTGATCTACAATGTAATCAACTCTTAATACTACCAGTGAATCCTTCGAGAAGTATCGAATTCGTGGTAAACCAAGTATATCAGTTGCCATCCAATCAGCAATCTCATATTCCGAAAGATCTCCTTGGTACCTATTACACAATAGACATACACAGTCACAATTATGAAAGCATACATAGATAAACTTAGAATCCACAAAGCAAAGATGATAAGCTGACCTTACATAACACTCTGGACGTCTACAATTTGGAGGAAACGCAACAAAGGAAGGGAGACCTGTACATTTTGTAATGGGAGTCAAAGCAAGGCAAAGTCGTTATGGAGCATCTCAAAAAAGAAGGGGAAACAAATTATAACACAATAGGACTATAAGCAGCAACAGAATCAACTGTAATGACAAGAAACACTATAGCCTACATCTCCAACAGAGGGCTACCCGGTACCACATGGACTTCCACCGCATGTAGGCGCGCGTTCCGGAATGGAAGCGGGCAATTTCTTGCCTAATCTATGCCACATATCTTGCTTTTGCAGGAGATGATTTCCACACCTCGAACCCACGATCTTTTTTTTTCGTTAGGCAGGAGCTTTTACCACTCCGCCAAGTTTCCCCTCAGCTTACATCTCCAATGTAACTCCAATAACATATTAATGTAATGACAATCAAAATTGTTATGAAGGATCATATAATAGTCTCCAATAACTTATACTTTAATATAAGGTTTAAGGTGCCATCTTTTGTCGCGTTTCAGTAAATCCTAAACTCGAGAAGTGCTGAGCATGCTGATGCAGCCATGCTGACCGTGCTGATATATATTTAGTTGTTATTTCTAAAAAATAAAATTGAAAAATTCAAATATAATAATTTTCCGCACATGCCGTGGCGGAACAAGCACATGCGCCCGGCATGGGTAGTGCCGACCGGCACTAAAACCATGCTTTGATAGCATACTTTTGAGTTTCCAAGTAAAGCAACTTGTCCTATATAGAAGCTAGAACAAGAGTTGACATAACCCAAAGGATAATGTTTGCATGAGGGCGGGCATTTTCAAACAAGGGAAAAAAAAGGACCCCTATATTATTTGCATTTCAGTTAAAAGGGCTTTATAGACAACTAAAGATACAAATTTAAACTACTCTTGTCAACTATATAAGTGCAACATTGAATTATCATCACTACCGAACAATCATGACTGTAGTCGGTCAATTGTGGCTAGAAGTTACACTTATTGGGAATGCATGCACTAAAACTGCGCATTTTGCTACCATTTAATGGTTAAAAAAAGCTATTGGTATATTCTGCGATATGGTAACAAGAACTTACTTTTTTTAGAGATACTAAGTTGGAAATACTCAAACATGACCTCATGCATTGCTACATGCATAGAGGGGAAATGAGCCACCATTAGTTTTGTTATGGCAAAGTGCCTTTACCATTCTACCAATGGTACCATTGGTAGGCAATCATATTATGTGCACTTTGTGAAAGCTAATAATAAATCTTGAATGTATACCAATTCTCTTATATGCACTTTGTGATGGTTAAATAGATCATAGTTAATATTTTAATTACTCTGGAATACAAAAAGATTTGGTAGCACAGATTTTGCAAAAGCTTGCATTCTTTTTCTATAAGAAATATGCTGTGATTTAATAATGTGTAACGTTTACGCTTCATTAATTTCGCTGAGCTACTATTCAATTAATTGGAAGATTCCTCCATATCCAGCAAAAGTTTATCCGAGAATCCAAACTACTAAGATTTTGATGGCTTCCTTTCAAATATGTGTAGCAAGAACTAGGAATGCAGTATAGGTGATATAATGCACATCAAGATGATGAACTACGACATAATTTCAGAAGCTTAAAACAGGAAGCACAATAAAACTTGCACTTATTGATTTACCTTTGGGGAAAAATGGTTGTCTTGTCAGCTTCCTTTCTACAAGGTATGAGACAACATCAAACTGACCAAGTTCCACCATCCCAACTTCAGTGACTCCAACAAAAGAATCAGCTGTGATGGCAATGTTGAAATTAAACTTCATGAACCATTAGCTATCCAGCATAAAATACGTTATTCAATAAGTTCATCTGAAAGTACTGCTGACATTATTAAGCGGTCGTCTTCACATTATAGTTAATCGATTTCATTAGCCTCACAGCAGTTAAATGGCCACGGAAAATTTCACAACGATAAATTTTCTGAAAGTCAATATTGGTATGTTGGTAGTTCACTTCTCATCCAAGCACACCTAGGATGTGGGCAGCGATTTTCGGATAGATGTTGCCTTTGTTTCGTCAATGAAATACTCTTTACTTGACAAATGCTGTACCACTTATATAAGAAAATCTAAAGACAACAGTAAACCCTATTACTAGCCTGTCATGGGAAATCATGAACCGCATCTGACATTCTAGTATTTCTAATCACCTTCTATTGGGGGCAGCTGACGTACCTAAGTTATGACAATCAGGGTTACACCAGGTAATGTAAATATGATGCTAGCAGGCAGTTCAGATTTTTGTAAAAGAAGTCGAGGAAAAAGCTTTAGCCTTGAGTAAAATAGAATATACCAATCCTTTCCCAACTTTTAAAAAACTGAGCAGATCTGAAGCTCCCATCTGAATAAATCTGCAGTGTAAGAGAGAACTTCTAAAATATAAAGATGATGAGAAATAGGTAACCTGAAAGACTGAAATCAAAATGGAAATTAAGGCTAAATTTGAAATACTATGCCAGTATTCTCCTTAAAAGAACAAGATGATAACATTGGAGACGGGGCTTACTTGCACTAGCAGTGCCGTCGCATTACCAACTATTGAGATGAAATGCTCACTGGTAAGCACATTAAATGCATTGAGTGTGTCTTCAAGATACAAGGTTAGATATTACCAGTGCGTCATATGCAAAAACCATTGGCAACAAACAAGATTAGATACTGCTAGCGACCCTGATAATCTATGAGCTAGAAAGAACATTGGATTGACAGTTCTACACGTACCATGCAATGATACATTAATTAACGGCAAGGCTATATCTGAAAAGTCCATCGCACTGTATGCTACTTTGGCTTCTCCAATGATATGCTATTGAAAGGAAACAAGAAACCATATTTAGTTTCTATGCATTTAACAAGATAAGTGTGAATCAAAAGAATTGGTACAACGTAAATTAATTCATCAATCAATAGCAACAGCATTCTGTCTCACATTGTATTCATCAATGCCAAAAAGATCATAGTCTCGCTTCCATAATGGATTTGTCAACAGCTCGAAGGCATAACGGACCTGCGAAAATAAAATGTAAGAAGCTTGTAAAATTAGAAGGTCTATTAACCTATATATATGACAAAACTACCTTAAATTGGAATTACTAACTGGGACAGGCAGAAAAAAAAACAAACGATGGAATAGTTACAAGCCATAGAGCACTTAGTTGAACACAAACAAAGATCTCGTCAAACTCTATAACCTAGATTAATGATATACACATAAAACGAGTTTACAAACCTTAATAAAATCCGTTGTAGCTGGGACTTCTGAACCTGACCTGGAAGAAAAGATGAACCAATGTAGCCATATGAAATGACAGCAAACTTTTCCACAAAAATACAAACACAGGTAATTCCTTTAAAGTTCTTATAGCAAGTTCATCTACATGAAAATTAATTCTGCAGATATTCCTCTGCGATTTTGAAGGGGACAGGATAACGTAAAATTTATAACTCGCATACAAAATTCAGCTGAAAGGAGAGAAGAAGGTGGTGGTTATACCATGGATACCCATCTCATGAACAGTACAATTGCTATAGTCTTATACATAAGTTGAAAACAGAATGTAACGCCCAATTATATAAGAAGCTACAGAATCAAATAGTTTCTTGTTTCTGGTGATGAATATGTATGTACACGGAGTGAAAGATTAGAGCAATTAGTAAATGATAGTCATTAGTCACAAACGGCATCATTTAACGGGAGTGAATTCCCCAACCGCGTAGGCGCATACCATTTTGATTCGAGGTTTTCATAGGCGGCAATGACCTCCTCGACCGTGGCAAACCTCCGCAATCCCAGTGCTACAACATTGCAGAACCGTCAAAGCAAATAGACCAACAAACAATAAAAGAAAATTGTTGAGGGATTAGAAAATTTTGGGATACCGTCGTAGTGGGTGGAAGGGAAGGAGGCGGGGAGGACGACGAGCTGGAAAACGAGGCCGAGAGCGAAGAGCGCGAGCGGCACGCGGTACTTGCTCACCGCAGCAGCAGCAGAACGAAACGAAGGAGGAGGATCGGGAGCTCGTTCATTACCGCTTCCGGTGGCCCTAGCCATCGTTAATGGTGGTCGCCTGAATGAATTCCGTCCAGCACCACGGTAGTGACAAAAATGGCGGATCTCTCAATATATAGGCATCGTGCAGAAATAAAGAGCACAAGAGCCACGAAAATAATCGACCAGCTCAAATAGACTAACTTCACTAACAAAATGGGTCCAAGCCAAATACAGCCCAGCCTGTTTAAGAGGCTAATTGATGGACCCCTCTAGTTCAGGAATGTTCAAGTAGAGGTCTGGACTGGTTCATTTGCTCCGCCGTGATCTCCAACGAGGTCATTGGTCCTCTCCTATACATTAGGATCAGATTCGGGTAATTACTTATCAGCCTCTTCTAATCACTGGGGCAGTGCTGATTTTCAAGCCTTTACAGTAGGAGTACGAGGATCTGTGTACCGTTCCGTAATCTAAACAAATATATCTTTATATATTTTTAAAATAATTTAAATATAAAAGTAATAAAATTTATAATTTTTATATTTAAAATTTTTCTAAAATTGATTCTAATTAAATATTATGATGTTTTAAAGACTTAATGTAATGTCTTAACATATTTTAAAAATTATTTTTAAACTCGTTAAAATTTTAAAGATCCAAAATATCAATTTAAAATTATTTTGTGAAAAAACTTTTACATAAGACCTTACTAATAAAACAGGTTTAAGCCTAGTACATCCTATTAAATTTTTTTATTTCTGCTCTCTAAATTTCATCTATATTCTTTTTTAACTTTCAAGGTAGAGGTATGGATTTAAAAAAAAAAAAAAAAAAACAAGAAGTCAGCAATAAAATGTGATGGTGCTTGAATATACCAACAATTATGTGACTTCAAATTTTTCAATCAAGTCAAATTTATGCATGTGCTTCAATTGAAATGCTGTTATTCTTGTGCTTCTCATAACTAAATTGAGAAATCATAAACTGCAACCAAGAGTCAAGCTTAGTATAGTACAATATGACAAGCTCAAGCTTGACTCCATCTCGATTGAACCTCAACTCGGCAAAGCATTACATGAAACAACACTAGTCTTTAAACTCCTAGCACTAACATTCTGAGTAAAGATGCCTTTGAAGAGGCGGGTTTTACAACAACTTGATTATAACATCCCACGTGTAAAAAAAAAAAAAAAAAAAAAAAATCACTTTCAGATTCTTTCAATAGAACCTTGTAATAAAATGGTGGTAAATCTGCAACCACATTAATATGATGACTATCAATTAAGAACATGTAAAGAAGGTGGCAAACGAACCTTTTAAGTGGCTCACCTAACATGACCACACTGGTCCAAAAAATGCCATCTCTCTATTAGACATGAATAAGCAGCACCATAGCTCCATCTTAAAGTTCAAAAAAGCAAATAAAGACGACTTCACATTGACGAAAGATTGATAGATATAGATAGAGGTACATAAGGTATAACCACAACGAAAAGAAACAAAAAGCATTACAGACACCGTTATCGAAAGAAATTAATGAGAAATGCTCAGAGATTTCAACAAGAAAAAAGGACAGATCATCAGCATCCATTTGGTGCAGAAATAGCTTCCTTTAGACAAGATCTCATGATATCTGAGAGCTTCTCGCAAGCATCAAGGCAAAGCTCCATGGCCTATGATCAAAGTACAGGCGTAAAAAAGAAATCAGAGATTTTCCTGACAAATTAGAACTCTTTTTAGTATATCTTAACATCTTACACATCAAGGCTTTAAAATATTATACCTCATTGATTTTAGCAATTGACCATTCTCCAGTAAGGGTTAGTTGTGTGACTTCCTTATGTGATGGCATGTACGAGACCAAAAGACTTCCATCCTGGAAGGCTTCCTCATCAGATGTCGGATCAATAACCAGATTTTTCCCAAAGCAAGTCTGTCAACAGTGGAAGGCATGTAAGTGAAGGTCAACAACAGTTCTTCTCTTCAAACTCAAACAACAAGAACAATATGAAGTAACCCTAATTGCAGAAAATAACCTTGCACAGATATGAACTGACTTTCTTCAAAAGCTAAAGTCGAGAAGATAGTTTGAAGAAGTTATAGTACAGAATATTAAATATTTCAATATATACATGGAGGTGTTATAATTTGCCAAAAAAGGAGTTTGCAATAGAACATACCACCGAAACAGAAGAAACAAGATCATACATCATAATCCCAGCATCTGCAAAAGCAAGGCTTGCACAAGAAATGATGACCGCTAGATCGCCTGGAGGATCAGAAAATAACGATCATTAAACTTATGGTTTTCCTGAAGTAGGAGACAGGAAGTATGAAATAAAAGGAGCAGGAAGCATCCTTTTCTTCATCCTAAACTCCATCACATGTTTAGAATGGAATTGGCAAAGGGTCTCAAGAGAAGTATGTTAAAAAAACTTACTGCCCCCAGATTCCAAAACTAATGCAAACACATCAACGGTTGTCTTTGGAAACGTTTCAAGCATAATAGCACCTTCCAAAGCCTTATGAAGCATGGAGGAGTACTCCTTGTTGTCTGAACACTAGGAAATATGCCGAATTGCTATGAAATAACATTAATATACAAATTTTTTATTAACCAGATTGAGAACTAAAATGTTATCACTTATCACCTGCCCGCGAGTACTAGTTGCAAAAGTGGTATAGCTGACATTGCAATTTAGTCTACCAACATCACTATATAGCATGGCTTTCTTGCTTTCTCTAGGACCAAATCTGATTGGAACCAAAAATAAAATAAAAAAATTGTTAATTAATGCAAGAGAGATTCACCACAGGCTATGAAATCTAAAATGATAGGACGAGATGATGTACTCTGGGTATCTTAAATGCAAACAAATTTCTTCAATATCAGCAAAAAGCAAAAGAAAAGGTTTCTTCACGAAAACACAAACTATTGTTGCATCAAGAAGTAAAATTTCTACTCATAGTAATTAAACTTTAATCAAGCTACATCCTCTAGCTATTAGCAACTTCAGAAATATGTAAGTTTTCTTAAACGCATTTACTAAACTCTAGGCAAGTGCAATCACACCTCATAGATATGATGTCATACACGAGCTTTTAAATATCATCATTGGTACCACACAATTAACTTTCATTTGCCAAATGCAGATGGAACAAATTCTTGACAAAATATAGTACAAATGCTTATGTTACCTAAGAGACATAAACTCTGCTAAACGCTAAAAGTAGACTCAAATAATTTAGAACAAGTAAAAAAAAATTATCATCTCTCTAGCAAACACTTACATTGAGACAATGACCTTGGTTGATCCAAATTCAGCATACGCAGATCCAGATGCAGCACTAGCAGCACCTGTCCTGAGAACTGGACACAAATGAAATAAAATTTACCAACAATGCCAATCTAATCGAGGATTACCTTTAAGTAATTGGTCATATCTCAACAACACCAATCATATGAAAAACTTTTATACCTTACATGATTCAGAGCAAACAACGTAAAGCCATTAAGCTAGCAGTTTCACATTATCCCTTAAACCATAATGCTAACAAGTAGCAAACGTTGAAAAAGTAGTCGCGTTTGGACTGAAGCATCACGAAAAAATAGAAGCTACTACCACCATGTTTTCATTGATTCATTAAATCAAGACGAATTTGGACTAAGTTTCAACAATAAGGAGAAGCTAAAATCTACTACTTCACATTTTATATGTCGCATGCCTGCTGATAGGCACTCAGACCTCAAATTCTAGCTGCAAAATTTTGCATGATTAACAGTAATACTAGAATTATTATACATAAATCAGGTCCAAAATCAACTAAACAGAATCTTCGTATGCAATGAATGAATGTTTCACAAAAGTGCACAATGCAGAAAGCTCGAGTGAGCAATAGATCAAACAAATTATGAGCATTTGTAACAATTGCTAGTAAACAAATTGTAAGGAGAGTGTGAGTGTGTGATGAGCTTAAAGACACATACATGCGGGTCTGCATTGGTGGAATTGGCGTCCGTCAGGGCGAGTCCAGTCATGGTGCTCAAGAAACATCTTTCTCCGCCGCTGTTGTTGCCGTCTCTCTGCCCCCTGGGATGGCGAGTATGTGGAAGGTGCCGCCGCAGCCATCCTAGCAACCAAAATCAGCTAACCTCACCGGAGAAGAAAGTCACTTGTAGAAGTAGAGCAACAGCAACAGAAATGGTGGTCGAAGGAGACGCAATCTGCGACCTGCGGCGAAAGTGATTAATGAGTAAGCAATCGTAGGCTCATAATTTCAGACCGACTCAAATAAGTTTCTGACCTACTAATAATGCCCATTAAGACTCGATGAACTCATATATCACAAACTAAAATATGATACGTGTTTTAACCACTGTAATTCTTACTATTTTTTAGAATGCGTTTAATATATATATATATATATATATATATATATATATCAGTTATTTTCTAATATTACATGTATGACGTATTATATTATGATCGATGGTATGTGATTAAAACACCAAATTGATGAAAAAACCATCTGGATTTAACTCTTCGAAGAAAATTTTTAATTGAAGAAAAATAAAAGAGGCACTACTACTAGCTGACAACATCAGCATGCAAAGATTGGCGATAAACCACTTTAGAATACCTGAATTAGTTTTTGGAAATAGAATTTCAGTGGACCAAAAACAAGCATTATCCTAGAGGTGGAACCAGAAAGACCATAGAGGTCCTAAGACCTGGCCAATCCTGGGTGCAACTATTTAACAGCTGAAGAACAATAACAGGATGCATGACTGACTGACTGACTGAGTACCTATTCAAGTCTAAGATTATAACTGTTCCCCTCCCCTTCACTACCTACACTTACATTGCAGTTTCTCTCACATTTTTTTAATAAGGGAGAGATTTATGGATCTTATATTGATTTCTTCGCTTGGTGATGGAATCTTTGATACAGATGGTGATATATGGAGGAAACAGAGGAAGACAGCTAGTTTTGAGTTTGCTTCCAAGAACATGAGGAATTTCAGTATGATGTGAAGCTTTACTCTATGTTGTACCAGGCATTTCAACAAGGCCAAGCAGAAGATATGCAGGTAGCAAAGGACCTATATACAATGTTAACAATGTGGTGATATCGAGTTGAAAACTACATAATGGTCTGCCTAGAGAACCTGTTCATGAGGATGACAATGGATTCAATTTGTAAGGTGGGACTTGGGGATGTGATCGGGACCTTAACTCTTGAAAAACCAGAAAATAGCTTTGTTTATGCATTTGATAGGGCTAATATTATCGTGATACTGCGGTTCATTGATCCATTTTGGAAGATCAAGAGGTTTCTATACATTGGCTCTGAAGCACTTCTTGAAAGAAGCATCAACTTCGTTGATGACTTTACTTATGGAGCGACCTGAAGAAGAAAAGCAGAGATCAAACAGCATGCATAAATGGAGCTGGGGAGAAGGTAATGTTATTGGTTGATTTTCATTTTTCAGTAGTTTCATCATGGGCGGATCCACCAGATAGCCAGTGGAGTCAATTGACCCCACTCAAAGACTGTTAAACTAAGGTACCAAGGCGGTGATAAATACCTCGCTCGGCGACCGTGATAAATACCTCGCTCGGCAGCGGGATCAGAAGCCGAAGGTAGAGGAATCAAGGAGGAGGAAATTCAGTCGGCTTGAAAAAGATGGTCGGGAGAGGTGGTCTCTGAAACGAGCGCCGAGATTCATGTATATAGAGGATTGAGGCTTTGAAGCTAATTGGGCTCTGACATTTCGTTTTCGGCCTACATCCATGTTCGTTTCTTATATTAAATGAAGTATTGTGAAATTAGTTGGCATTCAATGAGTACTCCACTGCGTGGTCCGAAAACGACCGTCATATTTGAATTCTACTATCTACTCGTCGGCTGGGTCCACAGAGGTTCGAAACGGACGAGTAGAAAATAGGTTAGCGCTCAAAGTGGTACAACATATATTCGAATAGGTTTTGCCTCGTTATCTCAAAAGAAGAAATTAGTTAGCATCCAGTAAGTATGAACATTGATATGCATGATTAACAGTGGCGGATCCAGGATTACATTGTAGTGGTGTCAAAATACAAAGTATTAATCGATGCCTTTGGCAGATTACTAGACCATTAATTATAAGATTGCAACAAATCAAATTTCATCAGATTAGTAATTTCTAAATTCTGAAATTTCAATATTAAAAATGTTATAATTGTAAAATTTTTAAGGTTTGAGGTAGATACCTGATTGATTTCGAGAATCAAGTGAGACGACTACGAGAGAGGAATTTAAGCCTTTAAGGTGCTGGAGCCCGGAGGCGGAGGCCGGAGGGACGGCCGGCTGGGCGGCGGTGAGCGGCAGGCGGGGCGGGGGGCGGGGGCAGGGGCTAGCCGGCTAGGCGAGGCGATTACGGGGGCGCAGGCCTGCGGGGGCAGGGGGCAGCCGGCTAGGCGAGGTGACTGCGAGCCCGTGGTGGGGGCGGCTAGACGCGGCGGGGGCGAGTGCCGGAGGCGGAGGGTCTAGCGGAGGCCGGCGGGGCGCGGAGGCGGCGAATGCGAGCCGGTGGATTTGGAAAAAAATAGTTTTAGGGTTAGGTTGGTTAACTGGTTAAAACTTAAGAAAAAGAAAAAAAAAAAAAGAAAGAGCCCATTGGGATTCGAACTCACGGTGCGACCCGCGAGGTTACAAGGCCCAACCACTCGGCTGCGCGCCCAAAGCGACCATCTTTTCTTTAGCCGACACAAGTTCTCTTTCGATTGCTCTGTCTCCGGCTTCTGAACCCGCCGCCGAACGAGGTGTTTATCACCGCCTCGGTGCCTTAGTTTCTCTGCACGTTTTATATAAGTTTGCGATAGCCCTTGATGCTAACGAATGAATGAATGAACAATCATTATGCCACATTAAAGTGGGATGCTGAGGAAGTGTGGGAATAAGCGGCACCGCCAGGGGATATGGCAGCGTTGCCGCAACCTCCGGACGCTGAAGCAAATCCACGCCACCAAGGTCGTCAAGGGCTTCCTCTCCGATCCCTCCGCTGTTCGCGAGCTTGTCTTCTCCGCTGCCATCTACATCCCTGGCTCCATGAACTACGCCTACAAGCTGTTCGATCAAATTCCTCACCCGGACCAGTTCCTCTGGAACACCATCATCCGTGGCGCAGCCCACACTCCCCATCCCCTCCGCGCCATTTCCCTCTTCTCCCGCATGCGGTGCTCCGGATATCTCCCCGACACCGTCACCTTTCCCTTCCTACTCCGCGCCGCCACCAATCTCCGCTCCCCCTCGGCCGGCGCCCAGCTCCATGCCATGATAGTCACCCACGGCCTCCATTCCCACCCCTTCACCCGTAACGCCCTAATTTATTTTCACGCCAACACCGGCGATTTCGCTGCCGCCACCGCCCTCTTCCATTCACCTGAAGCAAAGCAAGACGTTGTTGCTTGGTCGGCCCTCATCGCTGGGCACTCTAGGAGAGGAGACTTGGTAGTCGCCCGCCAACTGTTTGATGCAATTCCTTCCAACTGCAAGGACTTGGTCTCCTGGAACATCATGATCACTGCCTATGCGAAACGCGGGAATATGGCGTCTGCAAGGGAGCTGTTCGACGTAATTCCCCAGAGGGATGTGGTGTCGTGGAACACTATGGTTGCCGGGTACGTGCAGTGCGGCTCTAATGTCCAGGCCCTGGAGCTGTTTGAAGAAATGTGTAGAGCTGGGGAGACACCGGACCAGGTCACAATGACGAGCTTGTTGCAAGCATGCGCAGATTCTGGGGCCCTCCATGTTGGGCAAACGTTGCACCGCATGTTACTGAAGATGAGCAGCTCTGCCGGTGGATTGAGCACAATCGTCGGAAACGCTCTGATTGATATGTATGCCAAGTGTGGGAATATAGAAAAAGCTGTGGAAGTCTTCAGAGGGATGAACGAGAAGGATGCCTCCACTTGGAACTCCATTATTGGAGGGTTAGCCTTCCATGGACACGGGGAAGTTTCTGTGGCTCTCTTCAAGGAGATGCTGAGCCTAGAAGTTCAACCTGACGAAATCACGTTTGTTGGTGTCTTGGCCGCATGTAGTCACGGAGGAATGGTGGAAGAAGGTAAACTTTATTTTTCCATGATGAGGAGAGAATATGGACTAGAGCCCAACATAAAGCACTATGGGTGCATGGTAGACATGCTAGGGAGAGCTGGCTTTCTTGAAGAAGCATTTAATTTTATAAAAGACATGAAGATAGAGCCTAATCCCATTGTGTGGCGTACCTTGCTTGGGGCTTGCAAGGTCCATGGAAATGTCGAGTTGGGAAAAAGAGCTAACGAGAAGCTCCAGAAATTGACACAGGACGCGAGCGGAAACTATGTGCTCCTGTCTAACATATATGCTTCCATGGGTGAGTGGTGCGGTGTGGAGAAAGTCAGGAAGCTGATGGATCACAGGGGTGTAGTAAAGGAAGCAGGTCAAGCACTGATGGAGGCTGATGGTAAACAGTTTATGCATCATTTACAACAAGAAATTGACGTCTGTAGGGAGAACACTGTTTGATTGCAGCATGTTTGTGCATCTTCTTCATCACAAAATCTGCAATAATAAACCATAGTCAACAATGAAATGATCACATCTTTATATTTGTTGGTCTTTTGTGGAGTGTTCGGTACCTCTTTAGAATTTCAGAGAAAAATCCCCAGGACATATCTGCAAGTAGAAGAACTCTTCTTTTTTTGAGATTTTCAAGGGAAACAGATGTATGGACTGGAGCCACTTTGTAGACCTAAAGATAAGATAAACCCTCACATAGCACTTGGCATCCAACGTCAAGACCTGACGTTTTTTCAATGCCAAGTTCACCTTCCACAAACATGCACAAGCGCTTGCATCCTCATGATATGTTCTTAGGCCATAGGGTGCAGCTAGAGCAAGCCAGAGCAGTGAAGAGTAAGAACAGAGTCACTTGGATGCAAATGTTATCATTGAACCATTAGCAAATCCTAGAAGAGAGACAACGCAAGCCACATGGTTTTCTGAGTGTTTTACATACCACATTCTGGAATGGGCTGCTATATAAATTTATTATCAAGGCACACTAGAGGCTCTTGATGTGTTGAAGGTGAGTATTATTAGAATTAAATGTAGGAACTAGGAACACCTGAGCAAATCCTCACAGACTAAAAAATTGAGTCTTTAATTCAGACTTACGACAAGCATCTAACCACCACCATTATCAGCAGCAGTCGTTACGCTCCTCCATTATCAACTGAAACTTGTGTGAAGAACATAAGTGGCTTCTCTTATTTTTTCTCTATCTGCAGTATCTTCGTACTGCTCTTCTTTCTGTGACTGTTATTGTTACTACCAGAGTGCAACAATTCTTCTTGCAGAGCTCTGTTCAGCCTCCTATGACGTGATGTGTTAGCCTTGGTGGCCCCTTTGTTCTACTGCTACACTCTGTTTTCCAGGAACTCCAATTCTCTGTTTGGAATACTAGAGTCTGTTAACTCCACATTTTCATAGTTATGAGGGCTCCACATTATTAAATATTAGACGTCGTATTTCTGATTCTAAACCATGACCTTAAATTGGAGAGATATGGAAGAGGTCCCCACTTGCAGGGGCATATGTGTCTTTTTCTTGTTTGGAATTATATACTTGGATATGCTGCCACTTCAATAATAACCCTTCTTTTGTGTGGTTTTGGTTTCCCCTACTTTATCTACTTTCTTCATCTTCCAGACAGCATCTAGAGTTAAAAGATGAACCAATTTTAGAACACAAAGCCCTTCTTGCACGCTAAGTGAAGGACAAGCAATTCAACCATGGGTTTCTCCATTGCCAGTCCACACATACATTCTACTCTACTTCGTCCAGCAAAACTGAATATCTGCTCATCTCCAGAAAGTGTAGATACCAGCTACCCATGCCTTAATCTGGTATTTTATACTCCCATGACTTGACTTGTCGCCATTAATTATTCTGCAGGTAACAAGGCTGCAACACTCTGCATGGAGCACCAGGTGGCCACAAGTATATGCCTCTCCTTAGATTCATGTCTGTTCTCATGTGTCAGGCGTGATCTCATGCATGTAGCTGTCTCTGTATTCCTTGGTTACAATCCTAGGCAATTAGTTGTTTGTCACTTTTACGGTTTGCAGATTGAAAGAAATAAAAACAGGATGACTTCATGGAAGGCGAATGCTTTTCCAGATTGGCCTCTCATGGCAGTTATGGTTGAGCATGTGGCTAATCAGAGAGACTTTGTGGTTACCAAGTCAGTGTGGCATCTCAGTGATGAGACGATCAAGAATGTTTGTGAGTGCTTGAATTGGAATTCTGTCTTTCTTTTTGTGCTGTTACACCATAAGACTAGCAGTTTAATTATCTTTCTGCTTCTTGTAGACACAATGTATATTATGTTTACATGCTGGGGTTGCTGTTTCTTTGGAGCAACAAAGGTAAGCATCAGGATGGACCATCAATTTAATTCTACTGGCATCGTTAAGACGTAAGATGACGAAAGCCTTTACTTCAGGATCCATTTTATGATGGAGAAGCTTACAGGAAAGACGGGGGTGATGGAACAGTGCACTGGTATTATGAAAAGGTATATGCCTTCTTTGGAGCATAATTTTGTATCTCGCAAATAACATTTAGCTGCTTTCGTAAAAAAAAAATACATATACTATTTTCAGCAGACAATGCCTCATTGCATAATCTCACCAAAAAAAAAAGACTTATATCCTCCTTGCCTAGCTCCATGTTCGTTGCATATTCTCTAATAGAGGATCAGTGGTAGATTGAACCTTGGCACCATAGGTTTTTTTAAGGATAATGTAGATACATGAGCATCTTGTGAGTCCCGACTAATTAGGTTTCTGGATAATAAGAAAAATAACAAAGTGGGCCTCTGAGGATAGATCAATTACTTTCAATGGACATTTAGAAATTATAATGATTTTGGCATTTGGAATAAAGGTTAAGTTCTGGTAGACAATTCACAACTATGGAGTTATTCAGACGGGGTGACTGATACATGTTTTTTGAGTTAATATATAATAAAGCGGGCTAAAGTAAGGAATGAAATTCAATATTTCAACTCAACAATCTTGGAAGCTTAAACATATCAGTAGAATGTTGTTTAAAACCCAGCGTCGTGGCTGAAGCCTAAGTCTTGGGAAACGAGATTTATTTAGAGACCTTTGCCTTTGCACATTTCAAGTACTTGAGTTTCCATTAATAGTAAATAAAACTCTTGATTTTGTCGGTGTTCATGTCTCTATAAGATTTCGAGATAGAGTTCCCAAGTTGAGGTCTGACATTGTCATATAAGTCTCCCCTACCAGTAGAGTGACCAGTAGAAGCGTGCCTCAACCAGAATGTCCTGCATTCATGCCCTGCAGAATGACTTTGCAGATATACGAAAAAGCATTCTGCCGAACATATCCATATCGTGCACATGGCCTTGCGGCTCTAACAGTGGAAGAGGGATGATCCCCGCCCGATGAGTTTGGATGGCTTGCAAGACCGGGTGGTCTGGGTCAGGCCGGATTTTAAACTTGTTAATCTATGCAAAAAGACAGTCATGCAAGCACAATCGAAGTTTCTTCTTAGAAATATTGTACTTGTTCATGTACCTGATATATGGGGTAATTAGTTGAAACTCATATGTTAGCCTTCCAAGTTTTGTCTCTGAACTCTCCAACAATATAAACTAGAATATCTCAAAGAAAGGGGAAAGAAAAGACGTCAAGGTTTTATGATCTACTATGCTTGCATACGACTTGCGTTAAAAGTTAGCAATTTTTATAAAATCTATGTCAATAGATCAAATTGTTATCTATGATTGAGGAGGAAATTCACTTATTTAAGCTATGTAAACAAGAAAATGCATCGGACCTTATCGAATTCTGACCTTCTCGATAACATGTCGGTTATGATGGTGATGTAGCAAGAGGATGTAGAGGAAGCAAATAGAGAAGAACTGTGGAGAGAGGAGTTGATAGAAGAAATTGAGCAGAAAGTTGGAGGCCTGAGAGAGCTGGAAGAGGCCGACAAGGAAGAGCAACTCATAAAGTGAAGCTATATGAAGTTTCTTTCTTTTCTTTTTCTTTCTTTTTCTTTCTTTTTCTTTTATTAATCCAACTTGGATACAATCACAGAATAAGCTCTTAGAGTGCTGCTGATTAATATTTTCATGGTACAAATCTTATGAAAAAAAAAATAGCAAATACACTCTAGCAAAAATAATAGCTTTATTGCATCGTATCATTCGTATGCATTTGGGGTGTATATGTAACAACAAGAAGGATTCACTGTTGATAAAAAAAGGATAAATAGCAATTTAAATTGCAAAATCAAACTACTATTATTACAAATTGTAATAACTTATCTTATACTTCATTAATGATTTACAGTGATAAATGCTAATTTAATTTGCAAAGTAGAGCTACTATCAACAAGAAAACACCAAGTTCCTGACAAAATTAATGTGAATTTTTTTTAAAAAAAAAATTTCAGATATTATTACCGATAAATGGTTTTCCTTATTTATGAGTTCTCCTAGGAGCTATATTTTAGAAATGTTAATATAAAATATGGTAGCATCTCCTCTCTTATTTTAATATATTTTCGTCATAACTGTCACTATTAAGACTTTATATTTAACAGTAATAAGGGCAGCACTAACAAGGAGAATATAATAAATCAAATAATTTTTTTTATGTTCTGAAAGTATAGTAAAGAAACAAATAAACACTAAATTTTGAATAAAATAATATTACAAAATTAATTTTTGTAATAATATTTTTATTACTTCCTATATTTAAAAAAATAGCTGGTTTAATTAGTGCGCAATCGGGTGCGTTAGCAAAGCAACACCAATGAGGTAAAGGTTCCAAATTTGGTTCCGAATTATTGTGGATACGATTAAAAATTAATAGTTATGGCTGCCTATTTTATAAAGAAACTAAAATATATTTTTGTCAATAAAATTTTATGTTATAATAAATTAACTTTTGACATATCAATATTGGTCGAATTAGTCAGCGAAATAATACTAATAGGTAATTTTGTAATTATAGTATGTTTATCATAAAAGAAAAATTAAAGATTCAAGCAACAAAATATAAGATAAAAATTAAATTGGGCACCATTAAAAAAGTAGCGGTGCAATTAGTGTGTGATCTGCAACGCAACGCAACGCCGGACACAACGTGAGGCGCCGGTGGAGCTCGTTTTCTCCACTTCGTCTTCCCCAGCTCCGTCGTTTTGATTTCCTTGAGTAATGCAAGCTCAGAGTTCAGCATCCATGGCAGTATCGCTGAGGAGTGGGCTTTCTGCTGCTTCTGTCTTCAACGACGTTGGTAGAACTTCCACCTCTGATATTAATGGGAATACCAAATCTGCGTCATGGAAGAATGCAGCTGCTCATGACTTCATCAATGGGATACATCAGATCACCTTCTATGACAGATTCATGGCGACACCAGCAACAATTTCCCTATACTGCGACTATTCGTGTATGTAACCTGTACGCAATATCCTCGCCTATCATCTTTATTTTTCTCAACTTTTATATAAGAGATTAATATTTATTTATAATAATAATCGAGCATTGAAATATAATTTAATACTACAAAAATTACTCCATTTGATATTTCGTCAATCTTGATGAAGGTTTCACAAACTGAGTTCTACCTCTGCAATTTTGGTTGTGCAGGCGCAGGCTTCGAATCGATTTTGGTGGGTTGGAGAAGACCACCAGACCTAACATTCTCCATATCGAATCTCCTACGCACCTCGTTGACTCGTTGTTGACCGCCGGAGACAAGCTCGTCGTCGTCGACTTCTACTCCCATGCTTGTGGAGCCTGCAAATCCCTGCACCCCAAGGTCCCTCAAAAAAAAAAAAAAAAAAAAAAAAAAAAAAAAAAAAAAAAAAAAAAAAAGAATTATTATAATCTTCTTTGGTTGGATCTTACCAAGTAAATAACGAAACTAAGCAAATATGGTTTGGTTTATCAAATCTAGGTTTGTCAGCTGGCAGAATTGCACCCAGATGCTGTGTTTCTGAAATAGAACTACGAAGAACACAAATTTATGTGTTACAGCCTAGGAATTCACGTGCTACCATTCTTTCAACTGTGCAGAGGAGCTCAAGGCCGTCTCTGCAGCTTCAGCTGCACCACTGCAACTGTAATCTCTAGTCTCCATTAGGAGATCTTATATTTAGATTTACTTGCATGTATGTTCTTGTTATAATTGTTCATGGATCGATAATTGATTTTTGTGGAAAAATATATAAAAGCAGAAAAATAATAATTTTATTGATTGATAAACTGTATTGTAATATGCAGGTCAGGCCTCATATATTTACAGAAGTGATCGAGCTGGTCCTCGACCGATCAATAAAGTGTTCAAAAACAGTGACGACTAGGATCAAAGAAAGATAAAAATCGTACGAGACGCAGACGATTTTAACGTGGAAAGCCTTGAGAACAAGGTAAAACCACGGGCTGTCACGTAATGCCAACGATGGAATGATTTCCACTAAGAATTCGAATGAATACAGATCTCTCTATTACAAAATAGGTCTCTCAGTTCACTCTATCAGCCAACCCCTCTTTTGGAGTCATTCTCTGCCTTATATAGCCATTTTGGAGGATATTCCCTAGACCCGGGTGACCCTTGAACTTCCTCATTTAATGGCCTCAATAACTACGACTCATTAACTGTCTGCCTTAATGAGCCTTTATTAGGAATCATAAATAGTGCGTCGGTTACATTCCTCTGCACGCGCGTCTAACGGTCCGACTTCTCATGACTTACCGATATCTACCTCGGGCAGGATCGCTACCGATGTTCATGTCGGGAGTCGACCGTTGTCGGTACATGTCATAGTAAAAGCCTTGACGTCCGTGTCAGGTAGACGCTTGTTTACGTCTTGGATCTTCACTTCGGGTCTGACCCGCCTTCCTATACAAGGCGTATCAGCATCACAACACGTGGCGGTTCAGAACGGGGTTATATCAAGAAGTATATAACTTGCTAAGGAAAAAAAAAAAACATAAACATGTCTAACAGTAAATCGTAATAATTTTGCAATAAATTTATATTTCGAATATTTTTTCAGATCAAAAAGTTGAGACGCCTTGGTGAAGCATGGAAAAGATTTGTGCAGCGTTGGACTGGCGAAAGGATTGGAAGAATCAGAGCTGCTCAGATTGGCTGCAAATAGGGAGATTCAGATCAACCATGAACCAGCAGAATTATCAGCAGAAACTCTCAATCCATGATGATAATTTTTTTTTTCTTTTTTATTTTTGAGATTATTGTGATAGAATCCGAAATGCGAGCGGACGCTCCCGTATAAATCTCAAACTCACGGGAATCTATGATGATATTTTTGACTCCTACCAATACAAGATTGAATGAGGAGCTCGCTAACTCTTCTAATTTAGTCCCCCCCAATCTACCAGTCGACTCTCTCTTTTTTTTTTTTTTTTTTTTTTTTTTTTTTTTTTTTTTTTTTTTTTTTTTTTTTTTTGAGATAACGAGGTGAAATTTCTTCCTGGATCTCCGCTAACTCGCGGATCACAGTTTTTTACGTACATCTATAAGACCATTTTGGATCCAGATACACGCAGAAGAGTAAAACTCCGGCTTGACATCCGTTCCCGGACCAGACAGAGTACTGGAAATTATCCAGTCACTCGTAACCGCTCTAAACTCGCGATCACAGGCACATTCCCATTACATGCACCCTTGGGTTCGAACCTGGCGCTCGCTTACTGAGGCGAGCGCCCTGGCCGTTCCACAAGGGGCAGGGGACAATCTACCAGTCGACTGTTACCGCATGAGTTGAGCTGCTCCAAGTTATCTGCTTCGTTTTTGTTGCTCGGAATTTGTACATAATTATGCACGAGTTAGTCTCCCCATCAAGGTCGTGGCATTGCGCTGTGGCCAAGACCGTAGCACACGGCAACCCGCATGATAAGCGATCGGACACGTCTCGAGCTCTGTGTTGGAATGAGTGCACGATCACCCTGTTAGCACTCTCGTTGGAATATGGTGTGAATGAGTGCGATTCATATTTATGGAATTGCTGCAGCAGATGAATGGGCGATCATTTAAGTAGGAGCAGATCCTTTATGCCAACCAAATGTTTATTTTAATTATACGTCAAGCAAGATTTATGACTACTAACTATATTTTTTCTTATTTCTAACACATACTTATACTAATTCATAGTCCTAGTATAAAATGTTGGCAATGCGTAACTCTTTAGTGGAAGACCGTTGATATTACGGGTGAAAATGAGCCGACCTACTCATGAGTAGTTCGGGCTCGAACTCGTTTAAGTTTGGTTTGAACTCGAATCTTCCCGAGCTCGGCGAATATGGATTTAAGCTCAAGTAATTAAACAAGCCATAGATGAGGGTCGTGTTACTCGACCGTTCGCTCACGAGCCTAGCCTCCGCTCGTTCGCTCGCGAGCCTAAACGAATTTTCTATTTCATTTAAATATCTTTCATACCCTTTATTTCTTGTATTAGGAGTTCTCGGCGAGGAGGCAAGAGAGTGAACGTAGGCTGGTTGCGCCAAACCACTATAAAAAGTCCAGTGTCATCTCTTTGTCTCTTGTCTTTACTTTTTATACTACTAGTTGTATACGTCAGATTATCTTGATATATCTTTATACGCATAATGATTGAACTTGCTTAGAGCTTAATCGTCAAAATAGCTTAACTATTTTTAATTACCCAACAAGAAATTTTTGGATTGCCGTAGACCCAACAAGAAATTTATAAAGTTTTAAATCTAATATTAAAAATAAATACTTAATCAAAATAATAATACAAAACTAATCAAAATACAAGCACAAATATTAATTTATAAATAATAATACAATATATTTTATACCATTAGTTATCATAGATAAAATTTATTCATAAATAAATTTATATACATATATATATCATCATCATTTCACACCACTATTCAAATAATTTATATATGATTTTATTTATTTTAACAATATATAGTAAATATAATGTAATATTTTAATAAAGTATTATTAATTTATATAAAATAATAAATATAAAAATTCAAAATTTTAATTATATATATATAAAATTAAAATTATCTAATGTATCGTAACCACACAATAAATGACATAATATACGTGGCAACATCAGGACTATATTATATATAATATATATAAAATTAAAATTATCTAATGTATCGTAACCACACAATAAATTACATAATATACGTGGTAATATCAGGACTATATATCACAATGGTATAGTTATAATTTTGATAATTTATGTGGATCATAAGATAAATGTATATATTGCGAGATGAATATGTGATAAAGATTAGTTATGTGTGATTTATTGTTGGGTAGTTTTTTTTTTGTTTAAAACTAATTTAACTAATAATCGATTGGACGGGACAATGGGGAAGTTATATCGCGTTATCGGATCACTAATAATATTAGTAGGCATTAATAACATCAGTAGGTTAGGAAAGAAAGGAAAAAACAAAAGAGAGACTGCAAAAATCGCCCCTCTTTCCGTTTCTTTTCCCACCTGATAATATCTCGATACAACTGCAATCCTGAACGTTAACAACAAGATCTCGTTCTAGGGTTCCGACGAGATCACCAAATTCAGTCGATTGATTTCTGATCGGAAACGATGTCTTCGTCGGCGGGGCAGCAGCAGTTCCGGTACACGCAGACACCATCGAAGGTCCTGCACCTTCGGAATCTGCCATGGGAATGCAGCGAGGAGGAGCTAGTCGAGCTCTGCAAGCCCTTCGGCAAGATCGTTAACACCAAGTGCAACGTAGGCGCCAATCGCAACCAGGCATTCGTTGAATTCGTATGTCTCCTGCTTCTTATCACCCCCTAATTATAACTCTAATTACTTCAACTTTCAGTTTTCTCACGTATCTTTGATGTTTTCTGCTTTCAAATCCTCTATCGGATTATCTCTCTGATAAATATCCGTGCCCAATTCTTGATTAATAGAGTAGAAGATTTATTGTTTAAATAGACTAAATTTTACGCATACCATTATTTGAAACGATGGGGTTCATAAGTGGGGAATAAGATTTGCATTATTTATTAAGAGTATTTTGTAGATGTATGCTAGGACTTACATATGTGGTGGATTGGGGGCATTAAGCTTTCTGGAAATTACAATCATAGGCTTTGTCAAACGAGAACTTGTGGAGGTAGTGGATAGTTTTCTTCTCCAAGATGCTGATGAACAAACGTGTGCTTCCAACCCACAAGCTGTTCGTGATTTAAAAAAAAAATGTAATAGCTATAGCCTTATAGGAGAAAAAATTGACAGGAGAGGTTAACAAAAGAAGAGGTTTAAGGAGATGAATGTTGCAAAATTAAGACTCTCCTAGAAAATTAGTACTTTCACTTGTTAAGTTGGAGTCTCTGTGATTGACTGTGTCCACTCATTTGCTTTTTTCAGTTTTCCAGAGTGTATTTGACTTTGGAATTTGTTATTATGATTCTTATGTTGACGATGTTGAACTTATTAAGCTGATTGTTTATATATCATGGCTACTGGATATCGTCTTCAGTTCTTTTGTGAATTTTCAAATCAAGGATTATGTGAGCGCACTTCAAAATGCATTTTGTTGTTATCTTCTTCTATTTATGTGTTTTGTTATTGGGTTCATTGTTAAGTGAATAGCATTTTTCATTTTTCAGGCGGACCTTAATCAGGCTATTTCAATGGTTTCATATTATGCCTCCTCATCTGAGCCTGCTCAAGTCCGTGGAAAGACAGTTTACATCCAGTACTCAAATAGACAGGAGATAGTTAACAACAAGAGTTCTGGAGATGTCGCCGGTAATGTCCTGCTTGTGACCATGGAGGGCGTTGAGGCTAACGATGTCAGCATTGATGTTATTCATTTGGTAGGTCATTGTTTCTTATATGTTACTTATTCTGGCGTTTGTATATCTGAATTATATTGAATAAATCTTATGATGTTCATCTTTTGGTTGAATGATTGTCCTTTCTAATTGTCTGTAAATGCCAAGCAGCATATCCATCTTTTTTTTTGTAAAACAGCTTAAATACCCACAATTGGCTACTTAATGACATACTCTCAGTGGATTAGCAGGTCCATATTAACAAGGAGATATTATCATTTTCAGCCATCTGCATTGGGAGAAATACGACGTATATTTTGCTCTCTCTTTATTTCACTGTTGACTTTAAGAATTAAGCCCCAAAATTGCATCTTGAACCATTTGTACTTTCTGACAGTTTGTCACTACCATGACTAACTGAAGTTGTAGGGCACAGTCGACATGTGTAATGAAGCAGCCTTGAGGTTTATCTTCAATCTTTAGGCTTGTCGGTTGTTCTTTTAGACATGTATTTGTTTTGCTAGAGTATCTTTTTGTTAAATGTGGAAATGAAGGCTCTTTTGAATACGATGTTACAATCTTTGCACCATTATTACTATATAACTGGAACTTATCCCCTAACGAGTAGTGCACAATTTTTTACTGAATATTAAGAGGACAGTGTTTTACCATATTGCAAAATTTGCCTATTTTTTAATTTTACAAACTTAAACCCTATTTCTTCATGGTTAGGCAAGTTATTTATTATGCAAAGCAACCTTGATAACCTGCACAATTGGTCGTTGTTTAACAACTTTTGTAAGGTCTTAAATCCATAGGTTTTGTAGAATCTTTTGTTAGTTTCATTATTTGGCTAATTAAACCCCAATATCATCAAGTCAGCATTTATTTGAGTAAGGTGGAAAACACCCCACAAGACCTATCTTTTTGAAGAAGTTGATTTAAAAAATAGTGTGTTTTATTATGTTCTACAAGTCCTTTTTTAATGTGTTCTTGAACATACTAAAACTTCAGGTCTACATGCATTCTTAATGTTGATTATTGCAATGTGGAGTATGATAAAGCCATGTAATTCCTGCTCTCTCTCTCTCTCTCTCTCTCTCTCTCTCTCTCTCTCTCAAGTTGGTAAAAGGTTTGGAGAAGTGTTATATGGTGTTCAATGTAAAGAATATGATATATTCACTATCCCCTTAAGATTTTGATATTGTTCTTTAACGTTACCGTTGATCTTAAAAAAGTTCCAGTAGATTGTGAAGCTTTAAACTTTCGTGATGTTCAAATTACTTATTTTATAGAGGAATTTGGTGAAGGACGCTCTTCACTTCTAGGCTCATGAATCAAACAAGTTGCCAGTGTCTAATGTTGAATGTATCATAGCATACTGTTAATACTTAATAGTTATTTATACGCATTCATCTGAATTTATTTTGTTACTTTACATAATAAAAAGCAAATAAAAACATGCTGTTGCAATGCGCAGGCAACAAAGCTGGTTATATGTTGAAACCCAATTTAAAACTAATTTATCTTATGAATTGAATTGCTGTGATTGTTCTAGTTTTGAGTTTCATCCCATTTTATCTATTTTCTTGGAAGCAGTGACTTAAGTTTGGCCCTATGCAACATATTCATCTTATTTGTATACAATTTCCAATATGTGTTGCCACTGGGAGTGATGAATGCAATTGTCTTAGTTACAGGTGCCTTTCTACACTCGAAACAACATGAATTAGCGTTTCTTTTTGCATTTGCTTCATAGTGCATGTTCCTTGATTTTCATGTTTTCATTCTTAAACAATCCTCTATTGTTCCAGGTGTTCTCAGCTTTTGGGATTGTTCAGAAAATAGCTACATTTGAAAAGGCTGCTGGCTTTCAGGTTGATAAATGATTCTGCTGTTTGACTTCTCAATATGCAACTCAGAGCGTGATTAACCATTTTCATGGAATTTTAACAGGCATTGATTCAGTATTCTGATGCAGCAACTGCTGCAGAAGCAAGAAACGCACTGGATGGGAGAAGTATTCCAAGGTACACCATTTCAATTTTACTTGATCTTAGATGATATCTTTAACTTGTCCCTATTGTATTCATCATTGTTCCTGTACTTTCTCCATACGTCGGTATTATGTACTAATTACTTGTATTTTCTAGATATCTACTTCCAGAGCACATCACCTCATGCCATCTTCGTATTTCATATTCCGCGCACACAGATTTGAACATCAAGTTTCAATCACATCGCAGCAGGTGGTGTATTCACTTCTCTCTTAATGGTTTTATTTGCTCATTTTTGACATGCCACTTTTGACTTGTTTATGTTGTCTTGTCTACGATAATTACGCTGTAAATACGGACTGGTATCTTGCATTTCTGCAGTATTATTTCTATTGCTACTTTAACATGGAGGTCCTGAATTGTTTTTTTTTTTGGTAGATGATACATTATCATAAAAGGTAGCTGGTTAGTTTGAGTGGAAAATATGTAGGGATCCTCGTCTTTAATCCAGTTTCGACAAAAAAAAAGTGGAGCATCCTGATATTTAATGCATTTTATGTAGAATATAACTAAGGTAAACAATTCACCAGGAAGCTCTAACATTCTCTAATTTTTTGTTATATCTGAAGGGCTTCTATTATCAAAAGTTAAGAACTCAAAATTTGGCATAAAAAAAGTATAAGCTGTGCACTAAACGTTGGTTATCATTGTGGTTGGTTACTTTTTGCTAATTGGGCTGACCGATCTTACTTAATGATCCACCATGTGTTTTTTTGGTTTGATCCTTTAGTTATATGCAATTGATTTAATATTTGGGGATACAATATAAGTGGCACTGGTTAAAAAGGGTACTCGTTGGTCATTAATTTGAGGTGGTGAAGTTTTGCAACTTGCTATTTCGTTTGAGCAATAAAATCTCAGTGGAACCGTTAACAGGGTTTGTTGTGGTTAATGCTACTCTTTGCTATCTGCAATGAAGGTCCAAATATGCACCAGTTTGGTAACGTGCTGGTTTTGTCTTGCAGGGATTATACAAACCCGTATCTGCCTGTGAATCCCACCGCAATGGATAGTACTTTACAGGTTGGTCTCTCATTTATGGAGTTTTTTGAAGTTGCTATGCTCACGTTTTAATTGGTCATTGTTGTCAGCCGATAATAGGTCCCGATGGAAAGAAATTAGAGTCTGAGAGTAATGTGCTTCTTGCATCCATTGAGAACATGCAGTATGCTGTGACAGTTGATGTTCTTCATACTGTAAGACAGTTTATGTAGGCTTCATTGATTTCTCAATCAAATATTAAGCTGGGAAATCTAAGAGTTCATTTTATTTCAGGTGTTCTCAGCTTTTGGTACAGTTCAGAAAATTGCGATATTTGAGAAGAATGGTGGAATGCAGGCCCTAATTCAGTATCCCGGTGAGGAAATTGGTTGATTTGAAAAAAATTGCTGTTTCAGGAGCCTTTGTGCATTAAATTTTGCATATATTAGGTAGATTGCTTGGTTGCCTTTGTAAAAACCTTTTGATGTGAACTTTCATCAAAATGATTGGATTAGAGGATGGAATTCTATGAAGAAAATATTCTCATCAAATATATATATATATATATATATATATATATTATTTTTTTTTTTCTGCTTAATAAACTTGCTCAGACTTTGGTTACAAGCAAGGAAGACCCAGTGGGGTGAGTGCCCTTACTGGTTTTGCAATTTTACGCCCCAATTTTACTGTTTAGTCATGATGCCTCCACTGGATTGCAATGTTATGCCTCTGCTTTTTATTTTTATAACCCCTCAGTTGCATATCCTTTGCCTGCGTCTGGCTTGCGGCCATTTAAATTTGCCTAGATCCGTCCCTAGTTACAAGATGCTTGATGCTGCAGAGGGAATAGCTTGATGTTCTTTGATGCTCTTTCTAATTTGTGAGCTTATGATTTTCTGCAGACGTCACGACTGCCGCGGTC
Source organism: Xerophyta viscosa (assembly GCA_002076135.1). Taxonomy (NCBI): domain Eukaryota; kingdom Viridiplantae; phylum Streptophyta; class Magnoliopsida; order Pandanales; family Velloziaceae; genus Xerophyta; species Xerophyta viscosa. The sequence goes on along the minus strand of MJHO01000111.1, from coordinate 551,605 downwards.
GCTAAAGAAGCTTTAGAGGGTCACTGTATCTATGATGGTGGCTATTGTAAGCTTCATCTGTCATACTCTCGTCATACTGATCTTAACGTAAAGGTATAGAGCACTAGTTCAATTATTCGAAAATAGATAAACGGTTCATATTTCTAGACAAGTGGTACCGGAGGCAAAGTTCCGTAAACTATACCATCATTTATCTTGTGCGCTTACTCATGACGGCGACTGATTCATCCTTAAGTTGAGCTGCTTATTTTTTTGTTCTCCAGGCACATAGTGACAAAAGCAGGGACTACACTGTTCAAGATTCTGGGATAATAGGGATGCCACCTGTTGTTCACACCGGTGCAACTGGGTGGCCTCATGCTCCTCCTCAAGGCGGCAGTGCAGCCATGTATCCCGGTGCTCCAGGGGTCCCACATGCTGAAAGAGGGCAGCAGGTACCACCGTCAGCATGGACTCCCGGCATGCAGGGAGCAGCAGCGGCATATCCTCCTCCCCCTTCGGCGGTTCAGGCCACAACCTCCACTTATCAGCAACCATCACCTTATTTCATGCCACCATCATCTACCGCCCCATTTCCACAACCACCGGCTTCGGGCTCGTCCTATCCTATGTCCAATGCAGATGCATTCCGTGCCTCCCAGCAAATTGCCCAGTACGGCCAACACCCCGGCTCTTCAGGACATGCTGCTGGCGTTCCACCACCGGGTAGACCTCCACTTCATTACTAGTAATCATAGAACAAGACGTTAATATCGTCTTTCTTGACTTGTATCTGCGGTTTCTTGGCTACCTGCCTAACCTTGTTATGATAGCGTTGCTGTTGTAGCATTTTTGGGTTTCGATGCCTTGCTATGTGACTCATTTATCTTATCAGATTCAGGTGGTGTTTTCGCTAAATCCTTCCCGTATAATAGGTTATTTGGTTATGTTATCATTTACTCTTATAGCTACTGAGCCTTATTTAGTTTGATGGGCTTCGTTTCGAGATTGCATAATAATGTGGCTCTCAATTCTCAAATAATGAAAATCATGGGTTGATAGCAAGTTGTTGTTGTGAAGAAATTAATGGGTGTGGAGTGTTGAGATTGCATAAGAATGCATGGCTGGCCGCCGCTCGTTACTGCCTGAGCACTGCTATTCATCAGAGTTATTAAGACTCCTCCAGAGCATATGCAATCTATCAGAATGTGTTGTTGTACACTCTGATGTACTATTTATAGTTTTGATTGCATTAGGATCGTTAGGATTTCTAAGAACATTTTTTTTGCTCTTTTCATACTCTACTTTTTCTTGGATCATATATAATATATATATATATATATATATATATATATATATAACAAGGTTATTATGTAGATGGTAAGATATGAGTGTAATTTGAATTAAGGGGCTATAATTTATTTCCAATTTAGTGGAAAATAAACTGAAAGTTGCAGAAGTAATTAGTAAAAGGATTAAACATTAATTTGTTTTAAAAGTGGCGAACAAAGTGCAACTATGAGGCGGAAAGTACAATTATTTTGAGGGGTATGGTTGGTAATTTTAATTGCTTAAATGAATATTAAACTACACATTGGATCATTTTGGCAACAAGAGAGAACTCAGAAGAATGTTGTTGTTTTTATGTTTGCGAAGATGCAACGAAAATATTTTCTCGCCATATTGAAAGTCAAAAATATTGAAAGGACATGAAATTGTATTTTAGATTTAATTTGGAGTCATTTTTAATCTTGTAGCGGGTGGCAATTGTTTATCTATAATACTAAGACATAAGAGGAGAATTTGGTAGTATCTTATTTTTAAATATAATTATTTATTAGTTAAATAAGTTTAAATTTATATATGGTATTTATTATAAATAAATATGATTTATATTTTGAAGGAAGTTATAAAATTATCTACTTTTATATCTTCTAAATATCATTTATATAATTTTCAAAATATAGTCATTTTTATTTATAGATTTGTATTTACAGATTTGTTTCAAAATATTTTTTATTAGTTTCAAAAAAATATTATATATAATAAATCGGTATAGTTGAGAGAATTAAAATGATTTTATAAATATAAATTATAGAATTTTAAATTATATTAAAGGGTAATTACATATCTGTCCTCTAAAATTAACAGCGCGTTTTAACCTCCGAAAATACGAAAATGCGCGACGTGGCGGCGCGCGAGCGCGAAAACGCATTTTTTGATGATGCAAGAGTGAAAATTTTGGGGAACTAATATGTAATTATCCCTTATATTAATTATAAATTTTAAAAATAAATTTTGATTATTTTTTGTATACGTATTGTGGTAGTGAGGTCCGCTAGTTATTTTATATGCTAAATTATGTTTGGAAATTACTTAAATGACGAAATATAATTTGTGTTTTTTACTCTTAATTCTTAAACTATCCAAAAGTTAATTTCTCAGATTATTTTTTTAGTTTTAAGCAAAATGCTGAAGTTGCCACTTTTACTGTGGTTTGTTGGATGGTAATTTCATTTGATATTTTAGGAATGGAAAGAAAGCGACATTTGTTCTTCCAACCTATCTTTTAATTACTACTGTGTTTTCTCCCGCTGTTGCAATCATCGTCGTCATCATCATCATCTCTCTCTCTCTCTCTCTCTCTCTCTCTCTCTCTAGGGCTTCATCTTCTTCGGAATCAACGTTTACCGATAACGTACACGTATCTTTCAATTCTCCGGCGATGGGAGCGATGTGCTGCGTGGCGGCGCGGCCGCAGGTCTCCGCCGCCGGAAGCCGAGATTGGTCTTCACTTGCTGCAGCCGGCGCCGGCTCGGGCGACGAGCCCTTTTGGCACACCAATTTTAGCTTCTCCCCTCCGCTCTCCAACAGATGGGAATATAACAACAACGATGTGCTCTCTGTAGAACATTTTCAGCCCTCATCTTTCCACAGCTCTCTTTCCTCCTACTTTGGTAGCCCTTCCGAGGTTCATCAGTACCCTCCTACTGGTAAACTTTTAGGTTTCCATTGTTTCTTAATCTGAAGCTAAAGCTGTGGTGTAAAAAATGTGTTTTGACTGTTTCTGGTTGTTGGGTGCCACAGCTGCTGTAGTTCTTTGGATGGTAAAGCAAAACTTGCGTGTGCTCAAAGTTTAAAAAAAATTCTGGAATTTGAAAATTGGTTCTTATGATTCTTTGGTGAATCATTAGTTTGGAAATATGACAAATCTTTTGATATCGTCAATGTCAGTGTCGCTCAATTGTCACTGAACATTCAAAACTAAGGAAACAATAGCTGATTTTCGCGTGAATTGACGAGGCCTTCTGCTTAGCTGGCAAGAGTATTTATAAGCTTTGGTTTGTATTGGGAATAGATATAATATAGTGATACCCTTACTAAGGGTTGTGGTGATATCACCAATGTAGCTTCAAATTTTCTGCTCCGCATAAGTAGGGAAGCAAGAGTTGATTGGCATATCAGTTGTCCGTAATGTGTACTTGTTTAGCTGGTAAGAGTTGGTCTTTCTATAAACTCTTTGTTCGTGGAAGTAAAAAAAAAAAAATTAATAGTTCCCGTAATAAGGGTGACAACAAACTATTTGGAGTTAAAGACAGTTAGACTTAGCATGCGCCTTAGACATGGATCCTAGCAACAACAAGTAATTCGTTTCTCTCTCTCGACAAGTCTAGAGTTACGGATTTGGTGAGTATAATTTTTCTGCTCATTAAGCTTGATAGTATGCCTACTATGGGAGAAACCGATACCAGTGACAGACCGAGCCAATTGCGTATTTACGATTCTAATTCAAATGAAACATATGCAGTAAAAAATCCTATCCTTTATCAATGCTATTAGTTTCTTGTTCCTCAATACCCACTCAATAGGTCATTGCTGGCGAGGAGAGAGCCAGGCAAAAAGAGTAAGGCTAGCGTTGGCACTGTTATATTAGTAGTCTCCTATCACTATTCAATGTGACTGAGAGTACTTGATTTTAGTAATGGGAGCTTCTTTTTTTTTTGTGTTTCCATATTTTGAGAAGGCCAAGATTCAGAAATTGAATGTGATGATCAACACCCTCTTTAATTAAGTTGCAGACAGCCATAAGTCAGTGCTGTTGCTGTTATTTGATTTCTTCTCTTAACGTTTTCTGCTTAAATCATTTTTTAAGGATGTTATGTTAGAAAAAGGAACGCTTTAAAGGGAAGTTATAGCATCCGCTACGAATATCTTGTTTCCACTCCAAGAGATTTTTGAAGTAATAGTTCATCAGGTTTGGAGTTTATGAAACTTCGGACCCTTCCTTACTTTTAAGAAATCATTGCCACTTTCGAATGTTCAAACTCCACAAACCCTCCCCTAGCACCCAAGGTCTGCCCCTGAAGCACATATCTACTTCCTGGATGCATACCGTTAAATTAATAAGATCTCGTATTAGTTAAGTGTGCTGATTGTGAGTTGCGTATTTATTCTCTGAATGAGCTTGTATTCGGTAACAGTTTCAATTGCTCTCTCTCTCTCTCTCTCTCTCTCTCTCTCTCTCTCTCTCTCTCTCTCTCTCTTCTTTCTTTTTTTTTGTTTTTTGCTTAATCTTGGTTTATAGTTGTTCTTTCTTTGTCCAGAATATGGAGCAGAGCCTTCAGCATTTATACACGTGTCCGAGGTACCTCATTAAGAACATGGAATGTCATGTTGCATTATTCTGTTGTCATTGGGCATTTTACTTACTCTTTTCTTAATATAGGGAAGCTCACGAGTTATCTACAGTGCTGGGTCGACTTCCTCTCGTTCGGATGGCAGTGAGAATGATTTGACATCTAAAGTCCCCATTCCTTTTGTCCGCAGCAGTCGTTATTTCATGTCAAAACCTATCCATCCACTCCCATTTGTGGATGACTCTCCTGAAGACGAAGTGGGGCATTGCTTCGGCACGCCTGACTCCAGTAACAGTTTGCAATTAGATGTAAAGACTATCCGTGAACTCACGGAGCTCCACTCTTCTGGCAATTCGGACTTGGGCATTTCTCGAAGGGAAGTTCCACAATGTAGCGTTGATCTTTCAGATTTCCCTGAAAAACTGAGAACTGATTGCTTGGGCCTTTCTTGTAGAAACCAAGCTGAAGGCCCAAAATGTGGACTATGTGAAAGGTTACTCTCACAGAGATCACCATGGGGTTCTCGTAGGATCATAAGGAGTGGAGATATGCCAATAACTGGTATTTTATCATGTTGGCATGTATATCACGTAGAGTGCTTGGAGCACACTACTCCAAGAGGACAGATGCATGATCCTCCTTGCCCTCTATGTAACAAGTGTGAGAGCACTCCAGAACAATGGGCAATATCCAGATTAAGAAATGGGATTCCAAGGTTGAGACCAGTTGGTGCAGAGAGGCCTTCAAGAGTTTGGACTTGCACTCAGGCGGGTGATTGTCTGGAAGGGGCTGTCCAGGGGCATAGAGGGAATCACATGCTTCTATTAACTCACAGCCCTTTAAAGAGACATCTTACTTTTAAGGGGAACTCTAGCAAGGATCAAGTTCAGAAGCCAAAAGTTGGGCGTACTTCGTCTCAGTTGTTTGATGGCCGAGTGGTTGGTGATCGAAGCATAGCCAGTTGTTCCAGAAATTTGTCAAATTCTGCATTGAAAAAATGGTGAACATCAAATGTCTAGCATAATGGAAATCAAACTCATATAGCTAGTTCGAGCAAGGCTTTAGTTATTTTCGGAGGGTGACTTTGTTGACTAGGGGGTGTATTCTTATGAATGTTCTTCGGAGAACTTATCCATCTGAACTAGGAAAAATAACTACGGCGCTGGGTTGTTTTGTGCTCACGTCGTGTCTGCTCTCACCCAACGGAGCTCGCATAATGATTTTGGCACCATGTGGTTTGCAAACTCATAGTCATTTATCCGCCTTTTTCACTCTGTTAGGGATACAGCAAACATTCATCTTAAAGTTATCCTTTAGAAGAGAAAGCCACAAATTTGCATTTTCAAACTTTTTATATTGCTTGAAGATGCCGCTTGGTTGTATTTGGGATTTGTACAAAGTCATGTATTCAAGCGCTTTGAAAAGAAATTCTGGTTTGCTATTATCTTGCAGCACCTCATGTGGTCGAAGTGTTCAATGCATTGCTTATTTGTGTTACTTAAAAATACTTCTTTTTCATGTTGTTAACGTCTTTGTTTATCTCTTATCAAGAGTGGCCTTCAGAAACAGAGAAATTTCTCTTCAACTGCAATAAAGTGCACAAGATGTATTGTAGAAGATGAACTTTCTTGCTTCCAGTGAAGTCGCAGACTGCATCTCAAATACAATCTGGCAGGGCATCAATTTTCTTCTATCATTGAATTACCCTACCCAGAAAAGACAGACTTGGAAACTATGGTGAGGTAGGAGACTGTGTGTTCACAGGTGGTGCCTCATTGTGTTTGTAAGCATCGAGTAGATGCAACTTTACAAGGCCGCCGGTGATTGGATCCGTCACTGCAAAAGTGTTCGGAAACCATTTATATGTTTCCAAGCTGAGGGCCTACCTTGTTTAATTGAGATTTGGGCGGTGCTTGACAGTACGGACGGATGCGCGGAAAAAGAATCATGGAACCCTGCGGGAAAATGTGTTTTCCATGGGGTTACGTGATTTTTTCCGTGCGTCCGTCCGTACTCTGAAGTATTTTCGTTGAGATTTATACTTACTATGGCATGGCTGCTATTGTTTTTTTATGAGACATGTGGACGCTCGTCGGCAAACGCATTAGCCTGGAACCCTGATGGATTCTGAATCTTACGGGTGTGCCTCTATGGTCACTGCCTTGTATCTGATACCCATTGTCATTCATTAATGTTGGAGTAGTGACTGAGGAATTATTCTCGATTAACTTGGGTTTGCAATTATTAGATCGGAAATAGTTTCATTTATACATAGCAATTAAAGTTTGACATCCTTCGACTTGGTGATTGAAAGTGGTGTTAAATGATTAACTTGGATGTGCCCATCAATGAAGGTAAGATATTGAGTGTTTTTTTTTTTTAAAGATTATCATAGTAGAATCCGTAATGCAAATGCACAACTCCTAGGGATCTCAAACTTGTGAAAAATCTCCACGCCGAGCTGCAATTGATGCTGTGGTATATGAATATATGCCTTCCATAAACAGGGACTTCTGTTATGGGGTCTAGAGAATTTTTTAAAAAAGCATGTGAGGGATTTCATCCCATACGGACTCGAATTTAAGTGGTGACGCTTTCTGATGCGTCTTGTATCAAGTCAAGCTAACCGCGCTCGGTGATACTGAGTGTTTTTAACCTTCTGGTATTATGTGAAAATGAAAAATATTCAATATAATTCCTAAGGAATCTACAAGTTACAGTAAACGACAGTTGTATCCCAATTCTCTGAGCCAGTACTTTCTACCAAAATAGTTTCTCAAAAACTCTGAAAAAAGGTACGCAAAATATAAATTTTAATGAAATATGTTATATATCTTTCTTTCTTTTGTTAGTTTGTTACATTAGTCACCACTTCTGTTCCTGTTTACGCTTGTAAAAGAACATGTCGCCTATTTTGCAGAGTAGAGACTAATAAATGTCTCTTCATGTGTTTGTCGTTGTGGGTGTCCTAGCTTTGCTCTTCTCTACTGCCCTCTACTGCCCTGTGGCGGGTGGATCAGAGCTCATGCGACCTTCTATGGAGGTGCGACGACGTTTTTATAAATAGGAAGAAGATAAGATCTCAGATAGATCATGACAACAGCAGAATTATGTTTATACCAGCAGACTAGCTGTAACACTAGTCTGTACTTCAGCCTACTCTTCTTAATTGCTCTCTGGTTATCTCTCTCTTTTTTTTTTCTTTTTCTTTTAACAGAAGAGATTGAAAGGAAGTAAATTTTGACTCATTTTTGCACTATGTTCTCCTAGTATTATAATTCAAGAAAAATTATTGATATATAGGTGTCAGGGCATTGATAATTTTGTTAGTTGGCAGTTCATTCAAGTCTCTGCAACAAGATCCTCAGAGAAGAAAAGCCGAGTGAATCAATCCATAACACCGCCGCCCAACTTTTTTTTTTTTTTTTTGGGTGTTTTTTAGGGGTGTGTGGGAGCACGAGTGCGACTGTGCGGGTAGAAGCAGAGAGTGTGATGGTAGCTGCAGCGCTGGTTTGTGTGAGAGGTTAGAAGTGATTTGAACGCGATAGAAAGATGAATGAGACAAGAGGTCTTTGACCAGGCTGCAGGTCTGTCCAGTGTTTGAGACCAAATGTGTTCAGCGTGGGTTGCCTCGGGGTGTGTGTGGCAGGAGAGTTCGGCGGTGGGCGCCGAGCGTCGACCAAGATGCGCTGTTGGGTATTGTTGAGGGATTGCTGGCGTCGCATTTTGTGGTGCTGCGTAGCGAGAGGCATGAGGGCTGGAAGTGCGAGTGAGTGAAGAAGTGTGCAGTTGAGACCAGGCGAAGAGCCAGCGTCGTGAGTGTGCGTAGTGTGTGTGTCGGTAATGTCCGTGTGCAGTGATTAGTGCGTGTCGCGATTCTGTTGCTGCGAGTTGTGAGGTGGTGTGGTCGCGTGCGCGAGTGAGGTGAGTGAAGAGTGCGTGGCTCGCGAGCGTGCGGTGCGTGTGGTGAAGTGTGCCACTTGGCAGTGTCGAGCGGCGGCGGTATGTAGTGTGCTCCAGTTAATTTCGCTGATTTGGAAATCCAGTAAGTAAGGAGACTGACTAGAGACCATCAGAGGGCTGGGTGCGCGCGATGTGGCGGTGAGAGCGTGCGGGGCGTGTGTGCTGGCGACGGCGTCAGTGCAGGCGAGCGCGGCGTTTATGCGAAGTGATTGCTGGCGCGACGAGAGTACTAATCGGGCAGTATTTTAAGTGCTATAAAGGCCGGCGCTGAGCGGTCGCAGTGCTGGAGTGGGGAGTGTGCATCGTGCCAGCGTGAGTGAAAGAGCGAGTGCGCGACTACGAGGCGAGGCGTGCGCGAGCGAGTCGAGCGAGTGCGATGAAGGCTCGAGAAGCTGGCGATAATGCTGATTGATGACGTACTCGTCGACTCAACCGGAGTTTTCTGGAGGCATGGCGGAGTAACGTGAGCCGGGGAGGGCGTGGTGCGTGCTGTGCGGGCGGTCTTCAGGCCGTGCTCGTCAAAGTCAAGGTTCCTCTCCGGGTCCTCCAGCAAGCTTCTTCCTAGGGACTTGGAGGCCAGAGCTTTACCGAGCACTGCATGCCGCAGCTCCTTCAAGGTCGAAGCCAAGAAAGGCGAGTGGCTCCCCGGCCTTGCCTCCCCCGGTTACCTCAACGGAAGGTATAGTGTGTGTGTGTATAGTTAGTTAGTTGGCTAAGAAATATATCAACTACAAAAGTAGTGGTTTTTGCTAGAAATATTTAAATCAACGCTAGCTGTATATGGCTGATAGGGTTGACAAGGTGTCAACTCTGGATGGTCGGGGGCTCTGAAACCCTCCCCACTAGATTCGACTCTCCGTGTTGCCAATTGTATATTTATGAATATTGTGCAAACGGGTACGTGCACGTGTGTTCCCTCACGTGCGACAGAATACTCCTGGAATATAAATATTCTCCTGAGAGATCTAGCTGGGGACAGTTGCATACAGAGCCTTAGCTCCGAAAACAATACATGGGTCCTCGTAAAAAAACATCGCTTGCGTTTATGTGTATATGACAACAGGAAGTGTATGCTTGATGCAGTTTGCCCGGTGACAATGGATTCGACCCGTTGGGACTAGCAGAGGACCCAGAGAACCTAAGGTGGTTCGTGCAGGCTGAGCTGGTGAACGGGCGTTGGGCCATGCTCGGAGTGGCGGGGATGCTCATCCCCGAGGTGCTCACCAAGATCGGGCTCATCAACGTGCCTGAGTGGTACGACGCTGGGAAACAGGAGTACTTTGCCTCGTCTTCGACACTGTTCGTCATCGAGTTCATTTTGTTCCACTACGTGGAGATTAGACGGTGGCAGGATATCAAGAACCCGGGGAGTGTGAACCAGGACCCCATCTTCAAGAACTACAGTCTGCCTCCGAACGAAGTAGGATACCCCGGCGGCATCTTCAACCCACTCAACTTCGCACCCACACTAGAGGCCAAGGAGAAGGAGCTCGCGAACGGTAAATAATTAATTAAATCTTGCAGATCTTCATGCATATGAATTAAAACTTCATATGATCTATATTAACAAAAAAAAAAAAAAAGAACTTTGAGATGGATTATAGAACTGACCAATGAATGTTTGCAGGGAGATTGGCAATGCTGGCATTCTTGGGCTTCGTTGTGCAGCATAATGTCACGGGCAAAGGACCGTTCGAAAACCTGCTGCAGCACCTTTCAGACCCATGGCACAACACTATTATTCAAACATTTAGCCAGTAAAAAAACATTTGCATATATGTTGTTGGATTGGCTGAATATTTCCTTTTGCTATTTCACTTTTGTTAGCCAGTAAACACAATTAATCGCTCGACTTGCTTTTTATTTGCGTGAGGGGGGGTTTGTGTGCAGACTGCAATGAAACATTGTTAGATACCAAGTGTTAAAATGAATGATTAATGGGCAACTCAGCAACTATGAGCCTTGTTCAAGACACTAATTTGTACGAAATTAGTATAATGGTTTCTTTTATTGCGCTTTGAATCAATCTGAATACGCCACAGAATGTTAAAAATTCCATGAAAATAATACATAATTCAAAGGGGCTTAAATAAACAAATGTGAAGGAGGGACCTATTATAAATCATTGCTTTAAGATGATCGGCTTAGGTACATGCCGTAACGGGAAGCTTTTACCGACAGGTAGATGTGCCTCTAGCTCCTGGCTCGTTAATAGCTTGGTCGAACTTGGATACGATGCATTGGACGGATGAGCTATGTCTTTCACTTCTACTGGTTGTAAAGAGAAGCTCTGCATTACAGAATCAATGGTTCTATTGATAAAAATTGACCTAGTCGGCAAATATTCCTTCATCCGACACAAAAAATCAGCATGATTCCTTGCCTGTGCAGGAGATACAAATCATTTTTGGCTGTATTAAAGAGTTAGCATACCCAAAGCACATATCTTAATGGTTTGCAAATGGTTATAGGATAAAAAAAAAGTACGTCACAATTTCTTAGACGATAGAAATATCACTAAAAACAGATCACCTGTCCAACAGAATGTTATAAGTTCATCAGATGCACCTACTCAATGTTTGCACGATCCACGCCATTGAGCAGAATAAACCTTGACGAATAAAGGTTATTCATAAAGTAATTCAATCATGATATATAACCTACAACTCCCCTAGTTTTATTCTTATCTTGTCAAGAAATAATAGTCATTTCCATTATGAGTGTGATTAACATTCATATGTACATGCAGAAGTATGATTAAGAATGACAAAAAAGAGGTGATTTACGATTAAATTTATTATAGACATAGCTAAGAAAGAAGTAAACCATGTATCCTAGTTTTATGCCTACAAAGTACGCAGCTAAAATTATATAACAATCAAAATTATCGATTGTACGTAGGAGGTCAGGTGTGTCTAGTTTCAATACTATGATTTAAAAGACATACCATTCGATAATTAGGAGCCCGAACAGGTGGTTTTAGATAATCCATGTTCTTCTCCATGAAGTCCCACAGAAATGATGTGTGATGGATCCACCTGCTCTTAGTAACTGACTGAGCATTCCCACCAAACTTGCGGTTTCTAAATGCATAATCTGTAAACATGAGCAACACAGGGAGACTAGCTGAGCAAAGAACCCAACTTTGCGTACCAATTTATACACAATTAGCAAACAGATTACTAACAATGCAGCAAACAAATTCGGGCACTTAAATGAAGATGCTTCTCTAAAATATACCGTTTTCTTGAAGATGGAAATCAGCAAAACCACGAAATACACGATCATATAGCTGGCCGGACCAGGCCATTATCGTTGTAGGATAAGGTTGCAGGCCAGGAACATCAGTCTTATTACAAATGATACTCACAAAAAGAGTATCTTTGTCGACAATAACTGTTCCTCCACCTGTAAATCTTCTTATCACAGGTATTTTGTCCTTTATCACAGCCTGTATATCAACTAGCTCCACAGGTTTCCTATAGTTGTTAATCTTAATATATTAGGCATTGTAACAAACACATCATAGGCAATACTAGAAAAGACAAAGTAAATGTGATTTGAGTTTTGTTTACCCAGATAAACCCATAACAATGGCTGGATTATCTGTTCCGTCGTTGATGATGCACCAATTCTCCTCAGAAGTCCTCAGCAACCTCTCCTCCAGATGAAGTTGCTGCAGGATCGGGAAAGATCTCATCTTCACAAGCTTCATTGGTGGAAGAAGAGTTTTTGATGTAATACTCGTCATTGTCGCAGTAACGACACACGCGGCTCCGGCGGTTGGTATCTGGTGAAAGGAACGAGGGCGGCCGTCTAAATGCTATGAAAATGAACCGAGCCTAAGCCCAGCCCAGTTAGTGTAGGGATTTAATTTGGGCAGTAGTACGCTGTACGTTCGACGAAATGTAGGAGATTGTAAGTAGAGGTGAGCATAATTCGGATCAACCCGAATTTTCGAACCGATCCGACCCAAAAATATGTGAAATTTCGGGTTCGGGTCGGATCGGGTTGCGATGTTAAGCAATTCGGATTAAATAATTCGGGTTCGGGTTGGTCTCTAAAATTTCGGGTCGGGTCGGGTTACACCCGAATTTCTTATCTTCTATTTATTTTACTTATTTATTTATATTTTTACACTACTATCCACCCTCGAATGAATCCCGCGAGCCAACCTATGTCTAATTATTTTTATTTTTTTGTATTAGTTAGGTTTTTATTTTATTTTTTTTGTTTAATGTTGCTTTATTTAAACAAAATTTTTAAAATCGGATCAACCCGAACCCGACCCGAACCAATCCGAAATTTTTTCGGTTCGGGTCAGTTCGGGTTGAGCGGTAATTCAGTTCGGATCGGATTGGTAGTTTTTAGTTCGGGTTGAGTATTTTCGGTTCGGTCGGGTCGGGTTAATTCGGGTTGACCCGAATACTAACCCCTAATTGTAAGGGTGTCCTATTGGATGGGTAGAGGCTTAAGAACCTTCTACATTCGGGCTCGATTTTTCATACCGCCAGCGCTCTCGTCTTCTAGTTGATGGTATCGCATACGTGTACTCTTTTACGTCCGACCAAAAAATCCGGCTTGTGGACGGCAATGGCTGAGTCTTCTCTCAGGTAGAGTCTGGTGCGAAATTCCTATAAAAAAAAGAAACTACTATTCTGAAAAAAATAATACTCTATATCGCCTTATTCGCTTAGAAGCTGGTATCCGCACCTCGACGATTACTAATTACTAATGCTACCAACAAAACCACTAAGAGCAAATGCCTCAAAAGTGTAGTTTTAGATTGATGAGTAGGAAAAATACCAACTTTTTGTTAGGTATATGATGATCCAATTGGAACAACAGCCTGACTTTGATGTAAAGTTTGGCAACAGAAAGAAAAAAGTGTGACTTTTGAATTTTATTATGTACATAATTTGCTCTTCATTTTGATTTCATGTTGTTATTTTTTTTTATAACAAGAACTGGCTTCCTACTGGCTTCTCAATGATAACTGGATTGAAGCATTCTTTATTGGAATAATGCCGAAGAAATTCCTGCCTTTCAAAACTCTTTAAAAAAATTCATATATATTAATAATTACTAAATCAAGCTAAATTCACATAATATATAATTATTTTTTAGAAAATTTTGAATACTAAATAAAAATAGACTTTGATGTGTTCTAAAATTTTTATATCGATTTTTTTTAAAAAAATAAATCTAAATAATTATTTTAAGAGTTCTGAAGTTTTTACTGATTATAAAAATTCTGGAGCTCTTAGAGATATTATTTTAGAAAAAATTTGAATAAAATTATATAGCACAAACAAATTATATATATATATAGATATATAGATATATATGTTTTGATTGATTTAGTAAGTTATTCGGAAAAAGCAGGAGCTTTTTTACAGTAATTTAAAAAAAAAAAAAAAAATCAGGATTGTTGTTCTGACAGAACCAATTCTCTATTTGTGGCAGACCTTGTGACCTTCTTGGTTGCTTCTACTGAACAAGATCCAGAATCTGATGATATCTTGCTACCAGATAATAATTTGTACTCTGGATCAACAAACATCATCTAATGCATTGTTTAAAAGGATAAAATTGCATATCAGCTTTCTAAAATCAACAGTCGTGCGTTTCAGCCTCCGAAAATACGAAATTACACGACGTGGCGGCGTGCGATCGCACCACGTCAGCGCAGAAATATATTTCCGGTGGTTGAAATACAAGAGTTAAACTTTGGAGGGTTGATATATAATTATTATTTGTTTAAATATTGGACAACTTCACATGTAGGTGATTTTCTTTTTCTCTTATTTTGTAATTGTTTTAACAGTTTGCTAGTCAACATATGCTTCCATTTCTGTGAATGCTTCCTCGACATAGTTTTAAAGTTTGGGTTTTGTTTGAAAAAGTCATTACTTTTCAAAATTGTTTCAAATAAGTGCCTTCTTTTTTAAAAACTAAAACACAAAATAAATTTCAGTGTGATCTATAATTTTTGTATTCAATTCCTTTACATATATTTAAATAGATTTTTGAGACTCTAAAATTTTTATAGTAAGAAAAATTTTAGATCCTTAAAATACTTATTCAGAAATATATGTATTTTTTAAAAAAATTCAATACAGAAATTATAGAATACTCTTTTTTCATACCCAATTTCTTTTAAAAAAAAATATTTATACATATATATATATATATATATATATATATATATTTTGGCTGAATTTAGTAATTTTAAAAAGAAAAACCATTTATTTGAAAGGACGGTAACAAAAAGAGTGGCCGGATGTAGTGAAGCTAACATAGAAATGACCATTAGTTGACTTTCCAGCTAAGAAAATTGCTGGCTGTATCAATTGGTTTTTTTTTTTTTCTATTTTTTTTATTTTTGTGGGATGAGGTACCTGCAGCGCTATTATTATTTATTTATTCAGCTCAATTAGAACGAAGACTTTCTGAAAAAGATCATTTGTAATTCGTAGAGGCACACATGTGTGTGCTCGTTAATAAATTTTATTCTTACTGACAGGACGGGATGGAGTCCGGAGCCAAATAACTATCTAAGGTCTATCCTACTATCGCGACATGCCGCCATCTCTGTCTGTATTTTTTGAGATCTGTCTCCTTTGCTTAGTATACTATTTACTAGAAAGTTTTAAGCATTGACCTTCGTAATTTGGTAGGTAATAAGGAATCAGTTCATATTCTGAGAAAATTTCTGAAGGATTCCGCTTTTTTTTTTTTCCGTTCCTTTTTTATTTTTTATTTTATTTTTGTTTTTAATCATTGTAAGATCATAGCTGTTCCTGATCTGTTTTATATATTAAATTAAGCACCATCAATTCAGAAGTACGTCTCCTACCCCTCGTGTCTATTTTTATATCTTCCACTTCTATCCAACTCAAAGTTAGCATCTTTTGTAACACTATGAACATCTAACCTGTCATTTTTTTTGGATTTTTCATAATTGATGGCAACCATTTAGTTACAAAAAAACAAAAAAAAAAATAATAAATCATTATCTCTTGTTTATTTTTTTGTTTAAGATTACAATAAAAAACTCTGCCAAATTCTGTTACATGTAACTACCGTAACAATAAATTTACGAATAACATCCACTTATATTCCACCAATTGAGAGTTCTATTTGCTTCAATATAAATAGTACTGAAAATCTATTTTATCCTCTATAGTATACAGAAAAGATAATCTAACTCGTCCTTTTGCAATACTCAAATCCAAGTTCTTGGCTTTATAAGGTAGAAGTTCCATCGGTAGACAGCCTGAGCAATTTTTTTTTTTTTTTTGGTCGATGTAATGCAACATCCATAATGAAGCTAATCTTTAGATTAGGTGGTTTTTCTTTTTGGTGATATGATTTTTTTTTTTTTTTTTGAAAATACTTTCTTTGTCCAATTTTTTCTGACTCTTCGCTAAGCTTAGTTTCTTAATATTTTTTTTCATCTTCTTTTAAATAGAAAATTAAAAAATCTACCAAGTCAATTCAGATTTCATATTCATAATTAGTAGCAAAATTTTCTTGCCTGGGTGTTATTTTATAATCTTTTTGTTAACTTTCTTTTGGGGCTAAAAATGCAAGCTCAATATTTTGACCTTTATTTTTTGAAAAAATAACAAATCAGTCCTGCTTTTACAAATATTAACAAATTAGCCTCCTATTGCATATCAACCCTTACGTAGGAGGTTCATTTCTAAATATTGTTAAAAGTAGAGTTAATTTGTCAAAATCTCTAATTTTCTTCCTTCTTTGCAACTTGCAAGAATATAATTTGCATTTAGACTAGTTAAACTCGTCAAATGCAGCTTCGTGCTAACTTTTTTTTATTATCTTTATTACAGACGTTATGGTTTACATGATCTACATGATCTTATACTAAAAAACAACATAAATTTCTACAAAAAAAAAAAAAAAAAAAAAAAAAAAAAAAAACCACTCAGCAGTGAAAACTGCACTCCATCATCTTGACGAACTCGCCGAAGTCGATGCTTCCATCTTTGTTTTCATCATACACAGCAATCATCTCTTCACATGCACGTAGATTCAATTCATCTCTGAATCCAAGTTGGTAGAGAACATTTTGAAGCTCTGACGCATCAATGAAACCATCACAGTTCTCATCAAACACAGAGAATGCCTCTTTTACTTCATCCAGACTCGGCTCATCGCATTCAAAAATGGCATCAAGTTCATCGATCTCAGAATCCTTCTCGTCATCACCTTCTCTGTCATAATGCATTCCTATCCTTCGCAGAATCATCTGCAAATCTTCTCCGGTAATCTCAGTATCATCTTCTCCAGCAATATCAATGTTGAACTTGTTCTTCATCGATTTCTCATTGCTTTCTGATGTAGATTTTGTTGAGAGTTTATGGAGATTGAGAAACCAGTAGAAAATTTTGCGAAGGAAGAAGAAACTGAGAATGTCTAGCAATGACAGTGAATGAGATATGGAACTTGCAGAGATTTTCTCCATTGGTTTTCTCTCTTTTTTTTTAAAAAAAAAAAGTTTTATGAAGGAGAAATTAACTGAGATTTTGGATTAGGTTACACACAGCAGGGAAGATGAAGAGATGTACATATATATAGGGTATGTAGGAGGGAATTAAGGTTTAAACAATGAAGAAAGACAGCTAGCTAGCTTCAGGATGAGGAAGCTTCTTGTGTGGTGCAATCGATGTTTATGGGAAAATACATGATCTGGTGGTTCTGAATGAACACGAAAAGATTCTCCTCCTCATTTCCTTGAAATATAATCTGAAGTTGCAGAAAGGAAGTCACTTACTTTTCCCAGAGGAAGTTGCTGGTCCTCACAAAACTTTGCGCTACTATTTATCAAAACCATTAAAATTCTTAGTACAATCATATATATATATTATAAATTAAAATATTATAATATAAATATATATATATATATATATATATATTATTGGAAAAACTACTCACCACCACAAACTACCCAAAAAATCACACATAACTAATCTCCACCACACACGTGCCTTTTGATCCGCACAATTTTCTCGTGATCCCTAAAAAATATCAAAATTACAGATATACTCATCATGATATGTAGTTTTAATCGTACCACGTCAGCATGTGCGGTTTCTTGGAGGTGTATAGTAAAGCCCATATATTATATTCAGATCCGACATATGTGGTAATATACAAAATGCCAAAGCTCCGAAAGAATAGCTTTTATGTTCCTAATAGTCTAAGTAAATGCCAAAGTCAATTTAGTTAGGAGGCATATGCCTTGTCACTAAGACTGAACTTACATAGAAGTCCTTGGAATACAAAATGAATGATTTTATTCTTTCAAGTGTATACCAATTGACAGTTTTGCCCCTATTACTCAAAAAACAAGTTTAGGTTTGGGGAAATGTTTAGGGATAATTGCGTATCAGCCCTCCTATTTCAGGAGTGCGCAAATCAGCCCCCCGAAATGCGTTTTCGGAGGGCTGATTTGCAAAAAAACGGAGGGCTGATACGGCAAAGCCCCAAATGTCTATGTAATACCTTTCTTTAAAAGATTAGGAAAATTAGACTATCATGTCAAATTTTAATAAATTAATTTTCTTTTAAAATTCGTATCAGAAAATTTTTTTATTTATTTTTAAATATTTTTTAAAAAAATATTTATATTATTTAAAACTTTTCAACAAAAAATATTTTTAAGTAGGCTTTGAGAATGAAAATATTAACGAATTAATCAATTCCACTAAAACTTTAAGTTCTCAAAATATTTATTCGAAAATATTTATAAAAAAAATTTAATTTTAATTTTTCTAAATATTATATATAATATATAATTTAATTTTTAAATAAATATTTATAAATATAAAAATATATTTAAAAATAAACTAATTATCTATAGAACGGAAAATTACGTATCAGCCCTCATATTTTTAGGGATTTGTAAATCGACCTCCGAACATATATTTTCGAATGACTGATTTACAAAAAAAAATAAATAAATAATTTTTAAAAATATATTTTTAAAAGCTGATTTGTTTAAATTTAAATGGGGGACTAATACGCAATTGCCCTAATTTAAAAATAGTAGGGGACGGATATGTAAGTACCCTTTAGTTTTCAGTTGGACATTGACGTGAACTGTCGGTCATTACGCGTGTGTGCACAAACTTCTACCTATTTGTCGATGAATTATGCTGTCGTTCATGTCGGTGGGAGGAAGGAAAATTTTTATGTCGGTGTATATTATCATAGCAGTAGTCAAGTGCTACTTTTTCAGTAGCGCAAGAGCTACTTTTTAGTGTTATGTGATACCAATGTCTCTACAAGTCGACGAATTTGTACAAACATGATTTAGAAATCGCGATACTGTCCTATGAATTACTAGTGATTGATAAAAGTTTACCACCATATCTTAAAAACATCTATTTGGTTGGAGATGAATAAGGTGGACGCGTTCTACATCGTTAATCTCAAATGATTGATATGAATTGATGAAAATGCTGAGTAAAATTGTACTTCAATGTTTATTTGAGGGACTAAAGTTAATTTTTGTGTCTTTGTGATTAATCGTGAGTTGAAGATCAACTAAGGGGGAATGAGGCCGGACGGCGGAGGAGAGCTCGGCCGCGGAAGCTCTCCTCTTGCCACTTCCGCCGCGGAGGTGGTTGGCGGCGAGGCATTTGAGACTGCGGCGGGGCGGCGGCGGACGAGTTGAACAACCCAAGAAGCTTCCCGTACGCGGTGAAGCAGCACTGCTGGGAGACGGATGAGAAAGTTCGCGGGCGTGACGCGGACCGGTGACGCCGCGACGAGCTCGGGAATTTTGTGTTCCGCAAGTTCGTCGGATTCCATGGCTGTCTCTGCTACGACTACGATCACATTTACTTTTTTCGAAGGTCTACTTTTTATACCTTTTCTCTTTTTTTTTCTTTTTTTTTTTGTAAATTTTGTATTTGGATCTCAGATTTCCGTTGTTTGAGGTATCGTTTCTTTTTCTTTTCTTTTTCTATATATATATATATATATATATATATAGATCTTGTGGGGTTTTGTAATCCTTGGTAGTGTAAGTATATAAGACACTGGTGCAAGTAGATTCTTATGCTGATTTCATGTGAATTCAGCTAGTTATTATCACAAATTAGATATCGGTCAGTTTATTACTTCAAATATATAAAATTTTAATGTAATTTGCGAGCAAGAGAGGACAAAAAGAAAGAATGCCAAGCAGTTTAGCATATTACTACCTTGTAATATAATCGTACTATATCTCATTGTATGAGTTTCTTCCTTCCTAGTGTTCACTTGGCGTCATCTGCTGACACTCTTCTTATCGTAACAACGACGACTAATTTTCGCAAAACTCGGTATGTTTTCTTTGCAATTGTCAGGGAGGGAAGAGCATCTTGGAGAATTGTCAGGTTTTGGAGGTAATTTTGCATGCACTACAACGAAAAAGACTTTCAATGACCGCCTATATCGGTCGTTGATGGCTAAAAATCGGTCATTGAAACTTTCTGCGACCGCGGTCAACTGTCGGACACAGAAGGTTGGTCACTGATACTATCAATGACCGCTTCTAAAATTCGGTCGTTGAATATACACTATTTAACGACCGTTATAAGCGGTCGCAAAATGACACTTTCAGCGACCGAAAATAATCGGTCGTAAAAACCCCTCTTTTTGTGACCACTTTGTCGGTCATAAAAAGTTCACCTTCAGCGACCGCATTTAGCGGTCGCTGATGGGTGGTTATTTTAACAAAAAAAAAAAAACGCTTCCCTCTGCCTTCACCCCGCACGCTCGCCGCGGTCGTCGCCGCTGCATAAAAAACGCGTTCCTCGCCGCGTCTCGGCCGCTGCAACGCTTGCCGTCGGTCGCCGCTGCAGCGCAAGCCTCGGTCCTCGCGCGTCTCGCCTCGCCGCGTCGTCGCCGCCGACGCTCGCCGCGTCGTCGCGCCGCAGCTCGCCGCGTCGTCGCCGCCGCACGCTCGCGCGTCCTCAAGCCGCCGCACGCTCCGCCGCGTCTCGCCGCGCATACTGCCGCGTCTCCGCCGCGCACGCTCGCCGCGTCGTCGCTCCGCAACGCTTCGCCGCGTCGTCGCTCGCCGCACGATCCGCCGCGTCGTCGCTCGCCGCACGCTCGCCGCGGTCGTCGCCGCCGCACCGCGTCGCCGCGTCGTCGACGGCGGCACGCTCGCGTCGTCGGCCGCGCCGACGCTCGCCGCGTTCGTTCGCGCCGCACCTCGCGTGTTCCTCGCCGCCCGCAGCGCTCGCCGAGTCGTCGCCGCCGCATCGCTCGGCCGTTTGTCTCGACGCCACAGCCGCGGTTTGCCGCCGCCGCAGGCCTCGTTGCCGACCTCGAGCCGCTGCAACTGCCACTGCCGCCATCTCTTTCTCCCTCTCAATCTGTCTCTGTATTTCTATCTCTCACTCTCAATCAATTTGCCCGCTTAAATTTTCATTACAAAATTTAATTTCCCGCCCAAACTTTTCAACGACCGACTACTGTACCGGTCATTGATAATGTCGTTCTTCAACGACCGATTTAAATTCGGTCCTTGAAATATAACATTCAATGACGGATTTAATAGCAGTCTTTGATAATTGTGATATTCAACGACCGTTTTGCAAAGTGGTCGTTGCAAATATTACTTTCAATGACCGACTTTGTAACGGTCGTTGATAATTGTGATATTCAACAACCGCTTTATAATCGGTCATTGAAAGTAATATTTTCAACGACCGATTTATAAGCGGTCATTGAAAGTTGATTTTCAATGACCGACTTCTGGGCAGTCGTTGATAAGTCTAGTTTTCAATGACCGATTTAGAGCGGTCATTAAAATATGCTTTCAACGACCGATTTTTAGCGGTCTCAAAAAAATCGGTCGTAGAAGACCCTTTCTGTTGTAGTGATGGTTTTTTCTCTTATGTTTCTTATTATAATACATTATTTAGCAACTAGTATAAAAAAATAAGCCTATATTTACTAAACCTTATTAAGGATGCCATTTGGAGTTTATATTACAGGTCTAACTAAAATACTTTACAAGTTATTATTATATTTTAAAGGCATAGGAGTGGGAGTGTAAATAATGTCTGATTTGATATAGCAAATGTTAGGTTATATTCTTCCCTTTGAGAGGCAACTGTTACTCGCGTGAAAGGAAATAGGACTAAGATAGAACTCGTACAGCAGAGTGCAATATTATCAGGTAATTGTGAATCCTAAATCATGATTTTCTCTTGGATTTAATTTAAGATGTCATTTTCTATCTGTGCAAGATATCAATAACATCATTGATTTCTGGTGTGATACCGTCCTAATCAAAAGGGCAAATCTGATTGAAGTCTCGCAACATGCAGACTTATTTCGATTATATCCATTCATGATAGCTTCTTGAGCAGATACACACTATTTGATCTAATATATAAAATCAGTATATTTTTTTTTTGAGATAACAAGGCAAAACTCTTTCCTGAATCCCTGCTAACTCGCAGATTACAGTTTACTATGTACACCTATATGACCGGTTTAAATCCAGGTGCACGCAGGAGAGTAAAATGCTGGCCTGGCGTTCGCCCCTGGACCAGATATAGAGTACTGAGAGTTATCCAGCCATTCCTGCAACCACTGTAAACTCGCGATCGCGGGCACATCCTCATTACAGGCACCCCTAGGGTTCGAACTGGGAGCTCGCTTAGGAGGACATAAAAAAAAGTAAAAATTAATTATTTCTTTTTTTTAAAAAAAAAAAGGTATACTTAGTCGACGTATTCAACCCCATTTTCCATATTTCCATGTTACATAACATGATAAAGAGGAGATTACAGCAAACAAAGGAGATGTTTGGCTCATCTACAATCTTACACTTGTGGTTGATGAAAACCAACTAAAACTAGGGCCTGCGAGACGCCGGCGGAGAATTGAAGAAAACTCCAGTCTTAGGGTTGGTATTTGCTCCTGGGTCCTGGTAGTCCATCTCCGTCTCTCGCATGACTCTTCCTTCGAGTATCCGCATCTCCTAAAAATGAACAAATGAACACCGTAAATCTGAGGAGAGAAGAAAAAGAAGGGAAGAAGCAGATTTTAAAATAGTAGTTACCTCTGATGATGCTGCAGAATCAGAAGGATCATCTCTCGGGTTATAATCCCTTAGAATTTTTATCCTTCTGCTTTGTGCTGGTAAAAAAAAAAAAAATTATATGCGGTTTTCATGAGATCTTTTTCGATAACTTATTGTAAAGAATACATGAATATTATACCTTGCGAGAAGGAAGCGAAGAGAAGAGCTGGTAGGATGACGAGCAGCAAGATAGAGCGTCGTCTCGCCATCTCTTGTTGCTTCTCCTCCTGGCTGCTGGGCTGGTACTCTACTTGTGATGATATGATTTATATTTATTATTACAATTTATGGGTGCTTATAATGACATTATATTATATGGTTTGTGGGTAATGGGTTATCAGGTAGTGGGCAAGTTAGGCAGACAATGCAAAGGATGATCATCACTTTAAAGATGGAACTCCACTACCCCTTGTTTATGAAAAGGAAAATACTCGGAAAAACAAACACGGAATCGTTGCAAAGTCCACACAGCGGAGAAACGTGTTTACCTCGCGTCCGTGACGATTCCGTATTTATTTTGACTCATATGAAAATTGCTGGCCTTTTCGATCTCTATATATATCGCCCTCCAATCTCTCTCTTTTTTTTTTTAATAATCACTTATGCCAAATATGAACTTACTCAGCGCAGTAAATAGAACTATAAAGGGTATTTAACAATCGTGTTCTTTGCAAAATAATAAATTTAATTAATGTAATGTTTTTTAATGTTAATTCCAACCAAAATGACTGTAATTTAATTAATAGTAAAGTTTAACTAAAAGTGTGTCAGGAGAAATGTCAGAAAACACTAAAAGAGTTCAATAAAGCATCAGATCCCAAAAAAAGATAATCTTGAAGAATATTTGCTTCCCCGGTAAGTTCGTTAACATTTTACATCAAATAGAGAATCCACGACTTCGAAAAATAACAGCAGAAGTCAGCGATCAGAAGATCATTGGAAAAATAATATTTGCATTTTGGTTTGAAATTACTCTACATCTTTTGATAAATCCAGAATTTCACTAACCTAAAAAAAAAAGGTACTAATTTTCTCTTGCTAACCGTGAACTTTCTTGAGTTTGAGATTCTTCTCCTTCCCCCTCTCTTCTCCCAATTTCCACCGTCACCCACAAGTCTCTCCTCCTCCTCTCCCCGCTATCATCGCCAACGATCCCTCTATCCGCCGCTACATCGCCGCCTCTATTCTTCCCTTTTTCCCCGTCCTCCTCCACCGGCATCTGAAACCGACAAACAGGACAAGATCCGTGCAGTCTCAACCACTCCTCTATGCAGACGCCGTGAAACCGATGCCTGCATGGCATCTCCTTCACTACCGCTACCTCCTCCCCCTTCTCCTCGCCGGAGAAACGTAGCCCGTCGAGGCAAACAGGACAATCATCCTCGATCCTCTCCGATACCACGTCTTGACTGACGATCTTGAGTGACTCGATGGAGGCTTTAGATGCTGGGGGTGGGCCCGCTAGACGGCGGCCGCGGGAGAGGAGATCGGCGATGACGCCGATGAGCTCGGCGTCACCTTGGAGAACGACCACGGTCTGTGTCAAGGGGTTCCGCAGGACGGTCCTACCTGTCGGCAACGAGGAGACACCTTCGTCGTCGTCCGGCGACGGCGGGGGTCCTCTCATCACTCTGACGAGGATAGTGAAGACGGTGAAATCTGGCTCCACCGCCGTCGCCACGGATGGCCTCTCTCCTTCTCCTTCTACCGTCGCCATTAACTACCAATCAATCTCTCCAAGGGAGAGAGAGAGAGAGAGAGAGAGAGAGAGAGAGAGAGAGAGAGAGATCGAGAGGAAGACGAGAGCAAATCAAGAACAGAATAATATTGGATGAAGAGGAGGCAGGTGATAATAGTAACTATTATATAGAAGTTATACGGTAGAATCTGGAACTCCGCACGCCGACCATCTAATATTATTTCAGAATCTAATAATTTGAGATCGATCGGAGATATTTTCTCGTCGCCGAACATCCGGCCACCGACTAGCGAGAATTTATATAGTTTTTTATATTTGCTGGGTTTATGGGTGACCTCCACGTGGAATGTTTGGCGGGAAACTGACTATGGGCAACGGCTTTTGAATCCTACATTCAAAGTTGTGATCGAATCTATTCATTAAAAAAAATCAATTTTATACATAGATCAAGTAGGAAGTAGGAACTCTATGTCATTTCCGTCGTCCATCACAATTAGTATAAATTTTAAAAAATTACACAATTTTTATTCATTCATTTGAAATTTCAAATATTATTTTGAAAAATTTTTAATTATAAAATTATACATTTTAATATAATTTACAACTATTAATTAAAAATTTTGATTAAAAATACAAAACATGTGCCAAAAAAATTAATTAAAAGTTTAGATCATTTTTTTTATAAACTGTTTGATATTTTTGTAAAAATTATTCAACTATGAAGTTATAAATCATATCAAAACTTATAACTTTTTAATGTATATTTTTCGTAAAAATATTAAAAAATGTGATAAAAAATATAAGTCCTATCAAAATTCAAAGTATAAGTTTTCGCAATTGTTCAAATTCAATTAATGAATCAAGTTTCAAATATGCAAGCCTATCAAAATTCAAAGTATAAGTCTGCTTGATTAAAGGGTGAGATTGTTGATTGATATATATATATAGTTGGATGTAACTGTGACGGTTATCATATGGGAAAAAAAAGTGATTATTATATTAAAAAAAAGGTACTAACTTTTTTTTTTATATCTTTTAATGTAATCAGCCGTTCTAGGAGAAGAAAATTATATGGATCATAAATTGGACAGAAGTTAGATTGTATTAAAAAAAAAAAGAAAAAAAAAAGAACACATGATCAACACCCCAAAGGCTCGAATGTTCACGCCAATTTTAGGGCCTGAGGGCCTGGACTAGTTTACTAGGCCGACGTTGGTCCCTTCAAAATCAATTCAGAAGGCTTACATATTAGCCCTTCCGATATTTAAACTTTACGAATAAATCACTCGATTTACTCGTTAATTTTGACATC
This sequence comes from Xerophyta viscosa, assembly GCA_002076135.1. Taxonomy (NCBI): domain Eukaryota; kingdom Viridiplantae; phylum Streptophyta; class Magnoliopsida; order Pandanales; family Velloziaceae; genus Xerophyta; species Xerophyta viscosa. The sequence continues at coordinate 525,896 of MJHO01000111.1, read as the reverse complement.
ATAAGATACTTATTCAAAATATTTTTAAAAAAAATATTCAATATTAAAATTACAGATTTTGATGAGATATATAAGTTTCATATTAAAAATATTTTTAAATATATATTTGAAATTCTAAATTTCAGCGAATTAATAAATTAATTTTAAAATTCACTAAGACTTTAAAGTCTCAAAACACTTATTTAAAAATAAATTTTAAAATAATATTAAATATAAAAATTATAAATCTCATTAAAAATAATAATTTTTATATTAAATATAATTTAAAAAATATTTATACAATGATCAAAATAGTTCCGATACGATATCAAAGAAAGATTTTTTTTCACAAATTTAATAGTAATTAAAAAAATTAAGAATTAATTTATATGAATAAAAAAATTCAAGGGTTGATTTGCAGTTAGCCCAATCAATTCTACTAGCCAATCTGTGGGTATATTATTAAAAATATATTATAAATAACAAAATAACTACGATTATTTTCTGTTTTTAATTTTTCCAATAGTTATTTTCTGTCCACCGCACGTGACACCTTCGTGCGTCTCTATTACTTCTCCATCCTCCCGTCCCCCTCTCGATTGATTTATCGGGTTTTTGTCTGCTCTCTCTCTCTCATTTGCTGCGACACCGACCATAGAAAGGAGCTCAAGAGGGTAAGATTCAACTCACCGATCTCGGGGCGATTCGTGCGCCGTCGGATTGGCGATGGCCTGCCGACACGTCGAGCTTGGGGAGATCTACGCTCGCTATCGCGGTGAGCTCACCATTCAGATACTCTCTCATCGCCTTCGGCTGATACATATCCATCTTTTTCGTCTACTCCTTTCGATTATTCAGCTTCACTGCCTTGTTTTCGAATTCCTTTTGGTTTAAATCCGAATAACTAATATATTCTTGATTTTAAACATTTTGATTCTTTTGGAGCTAAGATTCTTAATTTTAGGTGATATCTGCTGAATTTATTCACCATTATTATTGGACGTTGTATTTCTTTATGTTTAGTTGGTTTGTTTTTGGGGTTGCTCTGATGTTTAGGTGTTTCCTAGAAGATATCTTTGGCATATGGATTGGTGACATTTCATAAAACTGGAAATGTTCGAAGGGAAATTTAAGGAGATTTATTGAAGACTCAATTAAGAAGTCACAATAAGTAGTCTGAACAAGAACGCATTGGATGGTTTTACAATGCCTGCTTGCTGAATGTATGTTGTTTTATTAGAACCAAAGAAAGTTCTATTTATGTTTATATGGAAAAAAGTTCGTTTCTCTATCATGTTACCTCTTTTTTAAACTTTTAGCTTCTGTTATTAGGATTATCACTTATGCTACCTCTGGTCCTTAATTCTTGGTATCTTTGTGTCTCTTTTTTTTTTCTTTTTTTTTTTTTTTTTTGTTTTGCCTTTTTTCTGACTTTTCGCTTCAGTTATTAAGGTTATCACTAATGCTGTGTTTGGTCATTAATTATTGTTCTTTTGGTTTTCCAACTTCGAAATGTGGTTGCATAACTGCGCCCTTATGCATTATGTATCTTTCATTTAAGAGTGATTTCTTGTCTTATTGGTGTGTTCGCATGACTGATGTAGGAATTTCGTAGATTTGCTTTTGTAGGATACGAAATAATCCATCGCCTTTCTTATATTCTTTTGTTCTGTAATAAATCCAGACATAGTCTCAAGAAATAATTTTGCAAGCTCAAGGGAGTTGCTCGCTGTGCTTTCAAAATCTCTTGAAACACGAGGGCCAACAAGGTATGGCTTTGATTAGCTAGTAGTTGATCGCTCAAATTTCATTTTTGAGTAAACAATTATGTCACACTGAAGGATGGCCTGAAACTTGCTAGTCTTGCTTGGTATGAGGAAAGCAAATTACAAACAAATTTCCACGTACAAATGGAATAAAATTGCAAAAATATGTTGTTTGCATTACTGATTGCCACGTGCTTTGTCAATTGCTCATCTTGTTTTGCGATCACATGAACAAAGCTATTTTACGCAGTTGAAGCATCACTAGGTATACCTAACTTTCTTTCTGCTTGCTGTCTCTGGAATTTGTCACTTATGATGATCATCGACAGGGATACACTTTTCAATGACCTCTGGAAGCTCATGTCAAGTCTTGAGTTGTCAGTAAGTATTAAATCCTTGTATCTGTAAATCCGTATAGTAAACACTTCGCTAAGTTGTCTTGCCATTTTGTTATCTTCTTTGGATGGTCTATTTGACTTTCTTGTAGGTTGACTCTCGTCAGTTCAATTACTTCTATGATTTTGTCTTCTTTATTTGTCGTGAGGATGGTCAGAAGAGCATTAGTAAGTTCTGATTTCTTTTTCTTCTTATTGGCTGTTCACTTTTGTGATTATCGACTTTATATCTTCTCCATGCTTGACTTCTTTTTGTCTTTGAGAAATTTGCAGCTGTAAATAGGGCTACAAATGCATGGAGAATAGTCTTGACTGGTAGATTCCGTTTGCTTCATCATTGGTGCGATTTTGTTGAGGTATACGAAATACCTTAGTTATGTATTGGTGATGGTAGATGTGTATCCTTGTTATAGTAACGAATTTGGTTTAGGATAACATATCCTGTTTCCAAAAGGTTCTTAATTTTCCAAACCTTCCTAGCAGGTGGTTCTGGTTGCTCTTTATCTTCTGTTCTTTCTTTACTATTAACAAAACTGTATTTTGGTTGAACCAGAAACACCATCGGCATAATATATCTGAAGATACTTGGCAACAACTCTTGTCTTTCAGTCGATATGTAAACGAGGATCTTGAAGGTTATGATCCTAAAGGTTAGATGAATTAAAAGAACCCATTTAACTTAAATTCCCCACGCTGTTTGACATTCTCTAAGGTGAAGGAGCTTATGTGGGTTATATGTTTTACTTTGTATACATTATTATGCTATGTTCTCTGTGACAATGCGCAAGGCTTTGATGTTTGAACTTCTGCAGGTGCTTGGCCTGTCCTCATCGATGATTTTGTTGAACATATGTACAGGTTTGGCTTTCTTCTTTAATTTACGGATAACTAACTGGATGGCGTACAATTGTCATATACAATTCTCATGAAGGCTGTGGCCTTTCTTCCATAGGATTTGATTCCGTCTAATGCAAGGTTTTAAATTTCGTGTCATGCCGAGTTTCGATAAATTTTGAACTCGAGACGTGCCGATAATAAAATATTATTTTTATATATTTTATTATATTAAAATTTTATTTTTAAAATTTTTAATTAAAATTTTTTTTTTAAAAAAATAAATAAGTGGTCACGCGCAGAGCGTGTGACCACTCACCAGCCGGTCACGCCGGTGGCGCGACGTAAAAAAAAAAAAGTGGCAACACCGAGCGTGCCGTCCGGAACTTAAAACTATGGTTGAATGTCAAGCTTTAGTTTGTCCAACTTTGGTGTCCAAAGCATTCTTAATTTTTTTTTTTCCTTGCACCAGCCCTTCTGAAAGTCTGGTTTAGTGCTTGACTTGTGTCTCTTATGTTGATCCTCTAAACCCAGCATTGACAATTCATTCTGCTCTATTATCATTCTCTAGATGTGTGAAGTATGATCTAGTTTTATAGATTGTTCTCTATATTAAAAGTATATTATTTAAGAATAACTTTTCTTTCTTGTGCTTGTAACTATTATAAGCATGATAAGCTTGCCTACCTGTTGCATTCTTTTTTGTTGGCTTCTTTACATATATAGAATAACTGATGCAGAATCAACAAGTCGAGTGATTGCGGCACCAGAAATTCCTGTTGCAGCTGCAATGATTTGGAGACACAGCCAAGCATATCGAACACTTTCAGTGGTAACTTTTACAAATATTGCGAGACTTAATCTCAAAATCTTTTCCTAGTTGAGAGAAGATGATTCCTAATTTTTTCCCCACCATCTTCAAGGATTAAACTTAGTCCCTGGGTCCAAGAGGAAGGGTTTTCCTATAGCCAATGGACACACTGAGCAACAAGGAAGCTCAGGAGGCCCAACTGACATCATCAAATCTAAGAAATCGAAGGGTGGATCAAGTCGGAGTTGCTGGCATGGTAGTCTACCTAATCGTATGGGCGATAGCACTAACGTGTCATGTTGATGTTAACAAATTTGATAGGAACTGTGGCTTCTATTACAGAATTATGGAGAGTTTTTAATACAGAAACACTCTCTATCGGGCAAAAGGGTTGAAGAATGATGACATGCGCGCGTGCTTGCTGATCCAGTTTCTTCTTGTATTTGTATTTTGTGGGCAATGTATTTCTATTTGTATTGCTATAAAATCCCAATTTATTTACAGCAGAACAAGGAGATATTTGCAATGTTAATTCAGACAAGGTAAAAGTATCGGACTCATTGAAGTGATCAATACAGGTGTGTCAATTTTTTTTATGTAAGTATTCATACGCGTATATAAAGTTTCGGGTATGTACTCGCCACGGGTGCAATATTGTAAATCAAAGAGTCTGAGTAATATAGGATGTTGGCCATTCATCTTGCATACCCTGGTGATTGGATAATTAAGGTGGTTGTCAGTTTTGTGTTGTGTAATTGTATTTATCTTTTCTAAGTTTTTCTCTGTCTTAATAGTTACCAATTATACTTTGAATTTACCTATGTTTCTTTATATCATACTTTTTTATATTATACTTTCTTTTGTTAAAAAAACTGGAGCCTTATTTATATCAAAGTATTTTTACAAAAAATTGAATAAAAAATTTGTAGAATATATTAAAAAAAAAATTATATTTAAAAATTTGTAGAATATATTAAAATATTTTTTTATATTTAAAATTTTACAAAAGTACTAAAATAAATGTGCTTTGAACTGATTTTGTAAAATTTTCAAAAGATGAATTTTTATTTGTCAAAGTTTTGCAAAAACAGATATTTTTGAGGGAAATCCCAAGATCATATTCGTTTTGGATTATCAAAGCAATTTTATTTTTGTTACTTTATTTAGTTACCGAATAAATAGATAACACACACACACACACATACATATATGTTATTTTCTAATCGAGTTAAAACTAAGATATGTTAGGTCCCATCAGCAATTGTCGAATAATTTGATCGAAATTAATGATCCAAATCTTATCCTGGTCAGATTATATTTTTGAAATGTGATTTTGATCATTATTATCAATCAAGCTGTTCGATACAAAGTTAATTATACGTCCAACTTCACGCTTTATTTACATGCAGTATCTTCCATTTCTTAAAAATTTTAATTTATAGTTTTATTTAAATTTGGTTCATATCTTGTGCTAATTATTTGGAGCAGTTCGTTTTGTGTTTCACAGTAACAAACTCACGTCGATTGTCAGCGTTAGCGATCGCGCGCACGAGGGAGGAGACGAGGAGAAGATGAAGAGCAACTCCACACTCCTCCTTGTGATTCCCTCGTCATCTCATCCTCATCATCAAAGAAGAAACCACAGTGAAAATCACCAGCTGGTCGAAGATGTCGCGCCAGGGTGGATTCTTTGTCTTTCTCGACGTAGCAGCGCTGGTGAGGAGTTATTACTGGTCCCGGTGGTGCGCATTGCGGTGGTGGTGTGCTTCGTTATGTCGGTGATGATGATGGCGGAGAATGTCCTCGATCTCTTGCGCCGGCGTCCGGCAAACTCTCCAAGTACCACTGGTCTAATCAACCAAGACTTGGGTGCTTAGAGGAGAATGCTAACAGTGGTGATGGTGGTTGCGAGCTGACTCCAATGGTCCTCGTTCAGATTTTGATGTACAACGAGCTAGAGGTTTACCAGTTGTCCATCGCCGCCGCCCGCTGGCTCCATCAATCACCTCATCATCTGAATCCTCGACAATTTTACTGATCCGGACATCGAGGTATTTCTACGTATGTAATGTATGTATTTATCTATGGCTAAAGTCAAAAACGAATTTAATTTTATATCTTTTATCAACTCTCAAAAACTTCACCTCTCAATTAAGCTCCTGCCGAGAAAGTATTGGATTTATTGTATCGCCGTGTTGGGGATATACCACAGTGTTGACAGTGTCGGGTCAGATTTAATGTATCACAGTGCTCTGCAAATTAATCACTGTGTTGAGAATATAGTTTTGCAAATATATCAAAGTGCTCATGATATGATATCGAATCAAGGTGTTGCGTGAGATGAACCAAGGTGCCATCGGTGGAAACATGGTATCATGTGGGCTTTATGAAAAGTAAGAATTTTTCGGAACTGAATCGAAGTCCCAAACATTTTTAGGGGATAAACTGCAATTTCCCTTTTAAAGAAGAACTCAATACAGAAGATTTTTCTCAAAAAACAAAGGATATTTTTACAGGACATGAAGGCTGATTCTGGTATTGTTGCTGGCTTAGGTGGGATCTATGTTATATAATTAGATTTAAACTGAATTGAAAAATCTCATGCTGAGGTGCAAGGCCAAATGCTAATATGATGCATTATTTGTATTGACAAAGCCATGCTTTTGGTTTTGGTTAAGATACTCTAGGTCTTTTTTTTATGTGGTTCTTTCCTTCATGACCTTTCTGCTACTTCTCTTTGTAGCACTATTACCAAATAACCTTGAAAGATATTTACTCTCTGAGAATCGACATACTTTCTTCTTCAAAATTTTTAGTCGAAAAAGATTAATATAAATGAACCTTGAGCAACATAAGTAATTCCTTATGTGAAAAATTTACACTTTCCTCATCTTCTCTGCTTATCTAATGGGTAAATTGAAATGTGTATATATAAAATTGCAACACTAATTTTGCCTCTTTATTACATTTTTTTTAAGGAAAAAACTACTCACCCCCAACAAACTACCCAACAAACCACACACAATCAATCTCCACAACACACGCGCCTCGTGATCCGTAAGAAAAATCAAAATTACAGATATACCTATCGTGATGTGTGGTCTTGATTGTGCCACGTCAGCATGTGTGATTTCTTGTGTGGTTTCTTGGGGGTGCATAGCAAAGCCCTTTTTTTTAATTATCCTGGTTGGATTGAATCTCTGACTGGATAGATTGAGTAAGCCTTTGCTCTTCAATCTGATCGCTTGAATGTTCACCGCTTTGATTGTCTTCTTATGGTGTGAATGGCTCATTTGATTCAGGGAAAGCTGCTTTATGGTGGTATTCTTCAGTTATTGTATTACTATATCAGCATGATTGCAAACTGACATATTTAAATCTATTCATTGCTGTGTTGCAGAGTATGTCAGATGTCGCTGTTCTGATTCATTTGGACTTGGGAACATATGTGCCAATGTAGCCAAAACCTGTGATCATAAAACCAAGACCTTGAACGAACAGGTATATGTAGTATCCTTGCCTCCTTGTTAGGAGATCGTAGCAACCACATATGATTAGGAACATTGCCATTAAAAGTTCCGAGAAATAGAACCTGGTCCAGTATTCATAAGAAAAAGGTTAAACTGATATTGGCATTCAAAATGAGAAATTATAATTTAACCGTCACAGAGTAATGTATGCAGGGTTAAAAAAAAGGAACTTTCTGTTGAACATGTTAGTTGGCATTCATGTCTCTGAAGCTAAACTCAAGTATTAGTTATGATATTGCCTTAGTAGTTGGTAGTTTCCTGAGTTTTTCCTGTTTGAACTTGGAAGAGAAGCTTGTCTTAATCCCTTTATGGAAAGGTTCTAGAAAACTTATATGGTACCTTTGCCGTATGTTGAATCGAGTTTTCTTGGGTTTCTCGATGAGTGGCTTTGTCTCTTGAGCATCTATTTTGTCGTAATTGTTCTCGAATCCGTTGATTGGAGGCTTCGGCTTGTTAGCATCTCCTAGCTTCTCAGTGACAACCCATTCGTTTACTCTCTGCGACTCTGCTAATCCAGTTAGAGCTGCCTTGATTCGATGTAGAGACATCACATTCTCAAAAATGACCCAAAATATTATCAGATGAAATGAGCTGCAGCAAATTTAGAATCATCTTTCATCAGGAAGCTCTAATAAGAGAGTAAACCTGAAACTCTTGGATTTATCTACCTTGGGGTTCCAACAGATTTGCAGAGTGTGATAACTGTAGGAATATAAACTGTCCCCCATATTGGAATTGCAACTTCAGGTACCAAAACGGCTACTGGGATCACCACGCAGTAGTAGATGAAGGTCACTGTATGAGCTGCTATCTTTCCAACAAAGAAGAAGCTATAAATAAGATGAAGTTTCTTCAACAGGGACACTTTCTGCACAAAAAGAGACTGGATCAGAAACCCTAATAAACATGTTCTCGCAAGAGAAGGAGCTAAGGCTTGCCTCGTTAGTTATGATATCCATCGCCATCTTTTTGAAAAGATTTGCCGGTCCACATGACCATCGATGTTGCTGATAACGGTACGCCTTGAAAGTGCTTGGTAATTCACTTTTAACCTATCAAATTCCAAATGTTTTTACGCAGAAAAAGTATGTTTATCGCTAGTGAAGATTAATAGGTGGTGCAATTGAATACTATGATGCAAAAGAAGTTATACATGGACATCGCCTACGTAAACAAATTTCCATCCCTGAAGACCCGCACGAACAGCCAGATCCATATCTTCAACAGTAGTTCTATCCTTCCATCCTCCAGCTTCTTTTATTGCTTTAATTCGCCAAACTCCAGCAGTACCTGATGATCATAAGAGCACTATACTTCTCAAAAGGAATATCTCGAAGCAGAGTCAGTACTTATATAGTAGATAGTTGGCTAGTGCATTAGCTAAAAGATCAGAAAAAGTAAATTATGTACCACAGGAATCTTTCAATTATCTACATGTGTGGGTTAACGACAATAATTGTTTCCATATGTTTGAGTAATATACATATTGTATTGGTCAAAGTTGAAAAGTTGGATATCTAAGGATATATTAGACAAATATGACGAAAACTATAGTGTTGCTGAAGAAATAGTTCAATACTTATTCGATCAATGTAGTGCACCCTGTCTCTGAATCAGCTAGTTGCACTTTCTTGTTTCAATAATATTGTAGAATGTATTGTAAGCAATTTTTTAAATTCAAAGTTGTAAGCAACCACTGTTAGTGTGATGCATGATGTTCTGTAGTTAAAGTGCACCGACAAGTTATTTCTTGGGAATTTTTATTTTATTGAAAGAAAGAGGATCTCGCAGTAAGTTGTTTAGGTCTTTGAATTAGAAGTCGGTCATATTCTGAATCAGTTTACCATTGAAACCGAAAAATGCGCATGTAGTTGATCCCGCTTCCTGCTCAATTTTGAAGTGGTAGTCTAGTGACATCTCTTGTATCCTAGTCATCATGCACTCATCGGCATTCACTACAAAAAGAAAATGGAATTACGTAAATGTTTCACTCCTGTGTAGAAAAGTTAGCAAATAGAAGAATGAAACATATATCTCATGTAGAATTGTCATGCAAATAAAACAAAAAAATAAAAATAAAAATAAATGTCATGTATCTTCCCAAGTTGGCGCCGCGAACAATTATCTTTTGTCTTTGTCTTTTGGAACTAAACTAACTTTTACGTCTCCTAGCAAGAACAGGAGCATCAAGCATGTATCAGTGCTAAATTATGCAGCAGCCTTATTTCTAATTTAATTTCTGGTCTCTTTTAAAGCTAGCAATTATATTAGCAATGCTTAACATTTGCCGCTCCATATATCACTAACGCTCATTGCAGATCGCATCTTTAAATTTTGATTTATACTGCATTTGACATGGATTAATTTTGTACATTAAGCAAGCAAAAGTAGCAGATTTTTTAGCTTAGTCAGAAGCTTTTTTTGAAATTCTGATATTCAGTTTTTTGGCAAATTTGTAGGTTTTGTTAACATTGCGTACCGAATTTCCAACGAGTTTGAACAAGTGCTATCTCCGGGTTATGCAGGAGGAAAGGGACAGTGCGCATCAGAAAGTCGGGTTCAGGTTGGAAATCAGCATCAAACATCGCAACATAATCACATTCATTGACATATTCATGTTTCATTCCTTCCCTGAGCGCGCCCGCCTTGTATCCTTTTCTATTGTCTCTAACCTCATAGGTAATATTTATACCCTTGCTCTTCCACCTTTGGCATTCTACTTCCACCAGATCCTAACAATTTCAGGATATATAAGAAATAAAGCAAGAATCAGTGCAACTGTTGGAGTTGCGTAAATCAGCTTTTAGCATGTAAACTGCAGCTTCGCTAAAATAATAGGATACGATGACATTTTTTTCAAACATTTTGATAAATCAATTACTTTAGCTTTTTTCTGATGTGAACAAGCTTATTTCTCTTACGGTTCGTCACAGACCACAACATTTCTAGTTCTAAATCCAGCATGGTATTTTTTTTAAATTAAAAAAAAAACATGCTGGATCTAGATGGTTATTTTATTTTTATTTTTATTTTTAGGAAGTTCTCCAATTACAGTCATGAAAGCTACAATTCTGCAGGTGAGTTCCAAAACATTTACTTATTAATATTTTGAAGCTTTTTACCAAACAATTTAACATCTTCTTAGAAGAATTATACTAACTTGCACATGGTATACAACACATGCTTGTCTCACTGAAGGTTATTGGACTTTTGTGATGGGGACAGACCGACCAATTAAGTTGCTCGATCCCTTGCAAGAAGCTGATGTTACAGCTCCTATGTCACACTCAATAATTATAAATTGTTGGGAGCACCGTGGGACCACCCAAAACTAGGCCACTCATCTGTGGTTCTCCTTAGTCTCTCCCCATGAGCAAAGGAGAAACGTGGCTTCCTCTAAATTCAATCAATTTTTTTTTTTAAAAAAGAATTCTCCGTGCATTTACGTCTATCTGAATTGCATTGAACGAATTTGCTACTTCGCTCTTGCATTCGTTCGTTATGAGCTAACTTTATATAAGAATTCAGTTTTTGTGCTACAAAGGGTCCATATAGAGTCCAAATGGGAACTATAAAATTCCTGAATGGATGGATGAAACGAATATTGTGATGGGAAAGAGCGTATCGTCGTATTCTGATGGTATCTGACATATTATGAAGGACTATTATTGATAAATTCAAAGTTTATGACAACTAGCAGTACGTATTCTGATGGTATCTGACATATTATGAAGGACTATTATTGATAAATTCAAAGTTTATGACCACTAGCAGTACGGCACAGATTTTTTTTTTTTTCCTCTTCATTGCCATGTTTTTTTTTTTTTTTGTCAGCAGCACGACGATTTTTTATGCTCCATTATATCTTTGGATCTAGCTTATTCCTGCTAGTTTGCTAATATGAACTCGTCTTTCTATATTTTTTCCCAGCAATGCATGTACTTTATATATTTACTTAAGAGATATTTAGAATTTTAGATCTGTGAATCTCAATGGCTGAAAAGGCGTCCAAAAAAAGCTGCAGACTCTGAATTCATGATGCCAGAAACACTTAAAAGTGGAGGGAAAAGGGGTAATTATTAATGAAAAAAAAGGAGAGGGGGTCCATTTGTTTGTGGTAAACAATTCAATGTGCCAGAGATAAGGCTACACAATTTTTGCTAAAAATAAGCGAGTTGCCAATTTGGTTATTTAAATGTCAAGTTTCTTAATTAAATATTTAATATATTGCGCCCTCCGCCCGTGGGTCATTCGGCCAGGGCGCTCGCCTCAGGTAGCGAGCGCCCGGGTTCGAATCCTGCGGGTGCCTGTAGTGGGGATGTGCCCGTGGTCGCGTGTTTGCAGCGGCTGCGGGGAAGCTGGTGGCTGGATAACTCCCAGTACTCCATGTCTGGTCCGGGGGCGGACGCCAGGCCGGGGTTTTACTCTCCTGCGGGCACCTGGGTCCACAAAGTGGTCCTATAGGTGTTCGTAGAAAACCGTGGTCCGCGAGTTAGCGGAGACCCGGGGGGAGGTTTCGCCTCGTTATCTCAAAAAAAAAAAATATTTAATATATTGCAAATTATTTTAGTGTTTACCTTGACAACAGGATCTGTGGAGTCATCAAGCACCTGGACAATCATCCGATCCGTCGGCCAGTCGAGCGTGCATGCAGCTCCAATGGAGAGCTTGTACACCTATAATCAGTTGTAAATTATACCAGCATTTCATAAGAAGAAGAATAAGACCATGTGCATTCTGTAAAGTCTATGTGTTGGGTGATCGAACGGTGAACCTCTTTCTCATTGTACATCGGGATCTGTACAAGCACCAGTGGATAAGCAAGAGATCCTCCCAACTCCAAATCTGACTGTTGGTGCTGCTGCATTGGAATCCATTTGTATTTCTTCTCAGGCTTCAGTTTGAAGATTCTTACAACAAGCGCGACGCCCCCGACGTAGAGTTTCTCAGCCATGATCATCACTGTCATTAACAAGCTGACGAACAAAGCAGCCCTCAGCAATGGAGCAATCACCAGCACCCTCATCTGAACCCAGAAAAGCAGAGCTTCTTTTCCTACGGCTCTCGCATCGACATATTGCAACACCTTATTCAAGATTAACCCCAGAAGCAATGGTGATGAATTTGAGTTTCCTGATTCTTCATTTGTAAAAGTGAAAAAAAAAAAGAAAAAAAAAAGAGCTAATTAGATAATGCAGAAGAAACAATTTTAGAAGCAGCAGAAATTTTATGAATTTTGGTTTATACCTGGCAGATTACTACTGGTTGGAGAGCTCATTGTGGTACTATGGATTCAACTGTTTGTCAGAGCAATACAGGCTGAGCTTCTCTGTGTGCATATATACAGGGAATTGAAAAGAAGTGAAGAAGAAGAAGAAGAAGAAGAGTGGGGCCTGTGATAGTGATTTCTTTTTTTGTATCTCCAATTCTCTGACTGTTGTTGTCGAGAAATTAATATTTGCAACTTGGTACCTCATTCATTAATGAAGAACTATAATAAAAGAGTGATTTTTTTAATCTTGACCGTCGAGTTTGATTTCTATTCTATATCTCGATCGGAACTCGTTAAGATAAAATCTCTTTCTTTTTGCAAATTTTTGTAAAACTGTTGCAAATGAAAAATACTACGCACCTCTAGTTTTATATCTATATTCATATCTTAATATATTTAGATAGAATGATGGTTTGATAGATGCTACAATTTGATAGATAATAAGATTAATTTAGCGGTGAATTTAAAGATAAATATTATCTATTTACAGCACAAACATTTTCCTGGACTAGATTGAATTTTTTTTCTAGAATATTTTCACCTTAGCTCAAATTGGCATTACCAACCAACTACTTTACCTGCCCCAAAGGTTGTCCTTTTTTTTTTGGTTAAAAAAAAAAAAGATTTTTCTTAATCTGCATTCAAAATGTAGGGTCCTTTTCTTTTCTTTTTTTTTTTTTTTTTTTTTTGAGGAAAAAAAAAAACATAGTTTTAATAAAAATGATTATTGGAGCCCTAAAAATACTTGTTTAAAACAGACAAAGCTGAGGTTGGTAGCTACCTTAGTTTTAAAATTTCCATCCTGCAAGTGGTAGGGCATCACGTAGAAAATCTAATTATTATAAATTTGGCTTTTCGTTCTGTCGGAAAGAATAGAAATTTTACTGACGTGCACATGCGTACGACGTATAACTTTATCTAAATATCAGATCCAGAAAAATTTTATCTGGATTGAGCCGGATAACGGATTCTAATGATAGTACTGGTTATTCAAAAAAAAAATTTAAATATATTTAAAAAAAATAATAATACTTGTTAAAACATGGTTTTTTTACCATGCCCTAGAAATACTTAAAAAGACATAGTTTTTAAAGAAACCTGCACAGGACCTTCATCACGCACGTCTTGTAATATTCTAAATGGTTGTACTTCGTATAATTATTATAGATTATATCAGAATTCTCAATATTAAAACTTATTATTCTATAAAAAATGCCTAAAATAAGTAAGCTTTCATATAAAAAAATTATGTATCGGACGGCTGCAATTTAAGTTCACGGGCAGCAAATCACGGCTGCAAATCATGCATGAGGGTCTAATGAATTTTTTTTATGCATAAAAAGATAATTTTTTTAATTATACCTTCAAAACCAGCCATGAGATTCTTTTTTTATTTTTTAAATATTTGCCTAAATATTTAAGATTTAGAGATGGGGATAATGCTACAAACCAAAATATTGGCTGAAGTAATAAGACGCCACAACGTCGGAGTATAATAAGGTTTGAACTACTTATTCAGCTTAAAATAATGATTTTATAAGCTCGTGCATATAGAATTATTATAGGCACCATATGAACAGACCCCTGCGACCGGCGGAACTCGGTTGACTTATCGCGGCATGCGTATATATCAATGAAATTGACTTTTTGGATGCTTTTAGCTACTTTTGCATGTTAATAATTCTAATCAAACTCTTGCTGCACTCCGGATCATTGATGGTGGTCTAATCCTCAGACTAAGCAGGATCCCCAAGCAGCATTTACTCATTATATCAATATAAATGGTCAACTCATTAGTAAATATGAAAATAATAATAATAATAATATATTTAGGTGGTGAGCCCTCTTACAAGGGATCATTTCAAGATTTCTTTTTTCTTTTTTTTCTGATTGGTGAATGTTTAGGTGATTTTGTGTGATGCTTGGGAATTTTCTGTAGTTATTATATCAATAAAATTAAATGGTCTAGTCATTAGTAAATATAAAAAAAAAATGAATTAGGTGGTTGGCCCTACTACAAGGGATCATTTCAAGGTGGTAAAATAACTCATGATATATTAGATTTTTTTTTTTTTTTTAAAAAAAAAATTACGTATACGAATCCATGCTGATAATACTATCTCTTCTGGTTACTACCGGCACTTATTATTTCAATATCTGAAAATCCGATAATTCGAAATATTTGGTTTTTCATTAAACATATCGATAGCATCGGAGCTCCAATCTGACTTCTTTGTACCACACAGTTGGTGCTTTAACTGCTCGTAGTGCGCTCGTTCGCTCCAGTAATTTCAAATTCTCAGTTGCATATAACTGTTCGCCGGCATAGTTGCTTTCATATAAAATTCCCTATTACGTAAAATTCCAAATAATATACAACTTGATGGTAAAGTTCGCAGACGTAGTTGCTTTCATGGATAATAAAATTCCAACAAAACTTAGTTTTTTTGCTCTTTTTTTTTTGCTTTTTCTCTGATTGAAACAGCAACTAAATTTCCCAATATAGTGATAGGAGCAATCATTCACTCGAAAATCACGTGTACTCCTTATATATATATATATATATATATATTCATGTTAATTTTAGGAATATTTGAATTTTTATATTTTTACAATTAAAATTATATTTTTATCTTCTTAATTTTAGATGGCACTTTTATAGTATTTTGTTCCTGTGTCATCATCGTTTACATGTGATCTGAGGTGAGATTTATAAAATTCTGCTATATTTTTAATGTATATGCCAAGTATGACTCTTTTTGTCCTCTAGAAAACAAATGACAGTGCAGTCAATATCAACCTAAATTTGACCGACTATTAGTAAAATTATATATATATAATTATTTATTTATTTAAGTCATATAAATTATTTATCTTAAGTTTCTAATAATATTTTGTTTTTATGGAATAACTACATAGCAGCCCTACTTTAGTATTAGTAATGAATATAGGAGAATTCTCGTTGCGAGAAAGCAACAGTTGAGCTACCTTTGCATATTCAAAATATTTTATTATAAAAATCTTATCAAAGTATCAACATAGATTGGATACATAAATTTCTATATATTTTTTTTCAGAAATATACATAAATATCTTTCTTAAAATTAAAAATCAAATATATTATTTGAATGGTAAATTTTGATTTTATTATTATTTTTATTTATTTATTTTTTTAATAGGTACGTGGTTTATATTTATTTCGTGTATATTCAAATTTAATTGTTTGGTCTGCATCGGTTGTGCTTTTATATTTGTGTGCTTTCAATCTCGCTTAATTATTCAAACTTAGGTTCTGCGAAAATAGTATTATTCAGAATATAACTGCGTAAATTTTATCATTTACATATAATACTTTTTTACAGAATTTATTACTAACATATTATTTTGTTATCATTAGTATAACAAAACTTTATTATATATTCTTTAATGATTTGTGAATAAATATGAACATCATAGGAGTAGATGCTTAGAAAACGAAAGCAAGACTAGAAAATATCGTACTCGCTCCAGCTGGCTGAAACCTCAAACCAAAAGCTCAATCATTTCTTTATTAGTTTTCAGATAGAACATTTTCCTTTTTTTACCACCATCATTTAAAATTGTATTTTTATACTCTCTAATTTAAAATAATATTTTATATCTTCTTAATTTTGTAATATGTTAAAATTATTTTTAAAAAAAAAACGATGACAGTTAACTTAGTTTTGTATTTTATAAAAATATATTTTTAAATTAGAAGGGTACAATTTTATAAGTTTGAATTACTGAAAATATAAAAAATGTAAATAACCCCGGATCTTTAGCCATGAAAACTAAATTAATTGCTAAATAGTTTTTTTTTTCTTTTTACTTTAGTATTACGACGAATATATTCCAACAGGGTGGTCCCTGGAATTTATGACATGCATCCTTATATATATATATATATGAGATCGAAAAACACTTTTTGGTTGATTGTTCCAAAGAAAAAAGGAAAATACTTGACAAGCCCATCTACGGCGCACATGAGATCGAAAAACACCTTTTTTTTTCAATAACAAATATATTTATAAATAATTTTTACCATATATATAACTGTAACTCTCAAAAAGTATGCATATACAGTCACATACATGTGTTACACATTCAATGTGAATCACTGTGCTACAATAATGCCACAGAAGATTCATAATTTGGACCACTCATAAGAAGCTGTTACATCCGAGGTTCACTACACAGCGAAATGTCGAAAAGGACATGCAGCCACT
The DNA here is from genome assembly GCA_002076135.1 of Xerophyta viscosa. Taxonomy (NCBI): domain Eukaryota; kingdom Viridiplantae; phylum Streptophyta; class Magnoliopsida; order Pandanales; family Velloziaceae; genus Xerophyta; species Xerophyta viscosa. Next base: position 509,062 of record MJHO01000111.1, on the reverse strand, counting down.
CAATGTGGCCATGAGAATGCGATCTTGATAAGAGTAGATTTCCGTCGATAACTCGAATCTAATAAAAAACCACAGTGAAAAGCTGGTGAGCAGCTAATCCAAGTACACTTCTCAGATTCGACGCTCGAAGAACGACAGATAACAACCTGTACACAAAGGACAGGCAACAATGAGATACAGCAAAGAATATGAAGCTATAATAATCCAGACAATCAACCTCGTGCTGCACGATGCTGATGAATGTAATAAATGGAGAGACAGTGACATTCAGTTGCGGTTACACGAGATAGAATGATACATGAAATCTTAGAATCAACAAGTACTGGATGAAATTACACCACAAGGTGAAATCTTGGGAACATAAAGTTTTGAATCCATAAGAATTACACGAAAACAGTCCCCCGCACTTGGGTCAACCGGATGGGGTGCTTCGCCTCAACAAGCATGCACCCCACCCAGATTCAACTCCCACCCTCACGGGAAGTGCTGCCTGCACCACGCGTTTACTATGGTTGTAGGGAAGCTGGTGGCTGCGTATTGCAGCACTCCATGTCTAATCCGGAGACGGACGTCAGGCCGAAGTTTTACTCCCCTGGGCTCACCTAGGTCCAATGCGGGCCGGCGGGTGTGCGTAGAATAACGTAGTCCGCGAGTTAGCAGAGACCCAGGGGGAGGTTTCGTCTTGTTATCTCAAAAAAAAAAAAAAAAAAAGAATTACACGAAAACATTAAGTTAACTCCACCATCTTTTGCATTGATACGACGAATTAGCTTTGAATAATCACCTGTGATATTTTGCAGCTACCAGCACATCCTCGTATTGCAGCTCATTGTCCCAGTTGAGATCTTGCACCATGCCTAGATCTCCACTGTAGGCCATCCCAACTTGTCTTACAACTTCTGTTGGCATTCAGATAATGGTCCGCAGCATGGAGGGTCTTCTTAAAGGTCCAACCAAGCCCACTCACATTATTGTAATTTGGCAGAAAGTAACGCTAGGATAGACCCGCACTGCTCAAATATACTGCAAAGAAGGCAAACCAAGTTGTCCACAATAAGTGGATGTGATGTCGCATTTCAACATTCTTATTTCAAGTTCGGTAATCATACAAAAAGCTGTAATCTGTGTCGTTTAAAACAACAGCTGATATACCGCTTAAAAGGTGGGAATTCAACACGCGAAGCACATTTGCTTCTTGGGTGGAAGGGACATTCTATGAACTGATATCACACCTTCTGAGTGCCTAACTGACTTTTATCTTTTATCTTTTATCTTTTTTTTTTTTTGAAGGTTCCTGTTATTTGAGGTCATCGAAGATTTGACCTTTAAAACTATTAGGTTACTTAACAATCAAGCTGTTTTCTTGAACATGACAACAATTAGGAAGTCCTCATGGAATCTCATGTATATGATAATGAATAGAACTTTTTTGAAAACGCCTTGTAATTGCAAACAGCTTGAACTAATAGGGTTTTATTTTTATCCAGAGTTCACTGAACATGATTGCCATAGCGTTGGTTTGATGAAGCCCTTAGAAGTCGTTGATAGCTGGGATATCTTATCTGTTGATTATTGCTTGCATTTTTAACATTCAAGACTCAATGCAAGAATGAGAAGATCTTGTTTTATCGGAGCAGCTATGCAAGGTTGAGCAGAACTTGTTTAACTTTTCTTGCATTATCACATTTAGTTGAGCTATTTAGCGCCTATTATTGCATCCTAAAAGACCATCCTCAATAATGTAGATTAAGAGCGAAAATATTTTGAAGGCTTTCTCAAATTTTGAGTTGGCTCTCAGATAGGTATCTATTAGCATAAATTTCATGTTATTACATCTTCCATCTACTGATCATTCACCAGATTTAATGGTTTACTGTTTGCGATCGCTCGTCCTTCATGCTTGAAAAGTTAACATGAATGCAAACACCAGCAGATTCTTATCAAATATACTGCAAACAGTATCAAGAGCTTGGCAAACGGCAATGGTTACAATGTTGCAAAAACTTGATACCTGAGAGGGATCATAGAGGCTATCTAGGCTCCAGTTGGATGGATAAAAAACCAACGTCATAATTTAGCAAAAGGGCGTGAATGCCAAGCCCGCCGTCGGTTTTCCAGTGGTTGGGTAGCAACAGCTCTTCTTAGTGTCATATTATAACCTGACCACTGCAAAATTGAAAGATCCTATAAGGCTATAATAATTCTATTATTTTGATTTTTACCATGCAACAAAAAAAGCAAAGACAATTAAGTTTTTAATAATAAATGGTTACCTGTTGGACAAAGTAGAAGAAATCAAAGGCTTGTGCAGATGGCATGACTGAGAAGATTGAAACGATGCCTGGTAGCAAGATCTTCATGGCTATCTCATGCAGGAAATGTTTTTGGGTGGCTTCTCAACTAATGTGGCTGTTTTTTATCAGGCAATATGTGCAATATTTGAGCAGGCATATTCCTTCTTTGGTGTCAGATATATTTCTATTTGGCAAGTAACGTTTACAAGGAAGTAGACTTTATGACGTAACATATATGTTTTATGAAGCAATAATCGCACTCTTCGTTGTTCTGCATAACATAATTTTCGTATCTTATAGAGCTTAAACATATGTTTAGGGGCTCACCAGTATATGTTATCTTATGAAAGAACATGCATGATTCGAACTAAGACTATTTGCAATAACATAATATAGGATCTTTGCAGGCTAAATAATAAGAAAATTACTGTATTCAAAGTCGGAAAGCGAAGAAGAAACTGGTTGGTAATAGTTTTGGTATCTTTCTCGTATTGATGGCTGGCTTTTGGTCAAACACTTTTAACATAATCCAAGAAAAGCTCAAACCATGGAAGAATTGACAAGTTACAGGCATCTCATCACTGTTCTACCAGTAATCCCGGCAAGAGCAAGCACCATCCTTGAAGTGGTGGAATCTGTTGAGATCGCGAAGGACTATCTGCCTGTCGAACACCATCGACACCATCTTAGCCATGGAGTGGCAGTCTGGGCACACCCGAAGGTTCTTCACCACGCGAATAGTGGCTCCCGGAGGTGTGTTTATAAGCCCGAAGGCAATGGCAAGCTTCTCGCTGTGATATCTAAGGCTGACTTTCTTCTCCTCCTCGGCCATGCCCGCGTGGATGACGCGCGAAGTGTCTGGTTCGTAGCCGACATTCTTCAAATGCTCAACGACCTCATCTACCATCTTGTGTGCTTCTCTTGATTGTGGGTGCCTACCATCTCCTGAGAAGAACTCGTGCACGGTGTTATCCACTTCTATCGAGCTGCAACCAGGAATCTTCACAGCCCCACGTTCACTCATCAGCTTCCGTATTCTATTCACATCCTCCCATCTCCCATCAGCCGCACACATGTTCGACAGGATCACATAGTCACCTCCGTGGGAGTCATCTAATTCCATAATTCTCTCAAACACAAGCATGCCAAGATCGACATTGCCGTGACCACCACATGCAGACAGGAGAGTTCGCCACAGTATAGGTGTCGGGTTGATTGGCAATCCATCGAGGAAATTGTAAGCTTCATCTAAGCGTCCAGCTCGAGAGAGCAAATCAACAACACATCCATAATGCTTGATCCCTGGCGTAATTCCATAACATCTTTTCATGCTATTGAAATGTTTGAGGCCTTCTTCCACCATCCCAGCGTGGCTGCAAGCGTACAAGACACCGAGAAATGTGATCTCATCTGGCTTGATCATTTCCTTTTGCATCTCTTCAAACAGCGAAAGAGCACCACCTCCATTCCCGTGGATCGCATACGCGATAATCATTGCTGACCAAGCTTGCGTATCTCTAGTTCCCATTTCATCGAACACGGCGACCGCGTCCTCCAAGCTCCCACATTTCGCATACATGTCTATCAACGCAGTGTTTACCTTCACATATGAATTGAACCCGTTATTGTTGACATAGTCATGGATCCACCTGCCGAGCTCTAGAGCTCCCAACAAAGAACAGGCAGCAAGAGCGCTAAGCATCGTCACGTAAGTGGGGATTATGCCGCTTGCCTGCAACTCGCGGAACAAAGCAAGCGCCTCACTTGGGCGGCTACTTCGAACACACGCAGTGATCATTGAATTGTATGTTACGATGCACTTGTCATCCATCCTATCAAACAACGTACGAGCAGCAGAAATGTCTCCACACTCCGCATACAGGTTAATCAAAGTTGGTTGCACGAACACGTTATGGACAAGCGCAAACTTGATCGCCACACAATGAGCTTGTCTTCCCACCTCCAAAGATTTGGCATTAGCACAAGCCTTGAGGAGGGTAGGAAAAGTGTAATCATCAGGGATAATGCCAGATTCTAACATTTGAGAAAAGAGTAGGAAAGAACTCAAAGGGGTGTGCGAGCAAGCGTAGCCTCGGGATATGGTGTTATATAAGACAACATCTGGATAGGGAATTCTGTCGAACAGTTCGTGGGCGTACGCCATGGTGGAGGGGGCTGGGTGGAGAGAGGCGGCGGTGATGAGCTTGGGGAGAATGCTTAGGCTGCTGTGGTTTCCGGATTTGACGGCGGCAGCGTGGAGCTGCTGGAACTCTCTCAGGGTTGTGCATTTGGGGAGGAGAGAAGAGAGGGGTGCGTTTGGATAGGTAGAAAAATTGGCGGGAGGACGTTGGTTGACAGTTAGAGCAGCGCCGCTCATTGTATTAACGGTAAATTGAACTTAGTAGGCTATTGGAATCGGATAACACTTATATATTACAACCAATGAATATATGATAAGGAATTGCATGCTTGGTACAATATTTAAGTTTATTTAATGTTTATCATAACCTGACGTGATAAGAAGAAAATAATAAAAAAAAATATAGTATTTATTGTGCAAAAATCTTTTCATAATTTTAGCAATTTAAATTAGTTATTTAATATTTTATAAATACTTCTAATATTGTCGAGAAATATTACATAAGAATTATATGTATTCTCAATAAAATAGGGAATCAATTTAAGATAGTATATTTTTAGATAATACGTCAACATTTTTTATGATATATAAAGTTCAATTCATATGGGGTAATTATATAACCATGAGTGTAAGGATATTTCATGTGCATGAACCGGGAGTAAAATCTTGGATTTACTTGCCTCCAAATGTGCTGTTGAAAAATAGACATATAAACCTTTAAAAAAATTTCTGAAAAAATCCAAAAATCTCTATCACATGGTTAAGGCCGGCCCAGTAGTGGTCCAAGACCGAATACATCGTCCGATTCCGATTCGGCAGGCCCAAAGATATACTGTAATTAAGAGCAAAATTCTCTTGTTTCACATGCTCATTTGATAATTAACCGGAGCTCCGATCATCACTAAAACATCTGATCGTTGACGCTCCGCCGTCGGATCGGGGGTCGAGAGGTGCCGACCTTATAGCAGTCCGATCCGACGGCGATGATGATGGACGCCTCCAAGCTCCCTTTCCGCTCCCCACCCACACGCCCCCTTCTCCGCGCCGCCCCGCGCCCGCCCCGCTCTTCTCTCCATCTGTGCACCGCCAGCGCGCTCCACATATACGCGCGTGTGCGCGCGCGATCCTCCGATATTCGGCGCGCGTGTGCGTCCTGGGTCAGACCATCCCAGGTTCTCCATCATTATCGACGCCGGGAGCTCAGGCACTCGGATCCACGTTTTTGGCTACTCCTTCGCGCCCGCCTCGTCCATCCCGGCCGTCGCATCAACGGCCGTGATGAGATCCTCTCCAGGGCTATCAGCGTACGGAACGGATAGAGCGGGAGAGTCGCTGGTGGAGTTGATCGAGTTCGCGAAGAATAAGGTGCCTAAAAATCAATGGGCGGTGACAGAGATCAGACTAATGGCGACCGCTGGACTGCGGATGCTTGATCTCGACGCGAGAGATAATATTCTGGATTCCTGCAGGCGAGTTTTGAGGAGTTCCGGATTCAGATTCATAGATGAATGGGCATCCGTGATCCCAGGTTTTAAGAACTTCAATTATAATCAATTTGATATTAATGTCTATATAATCAAGGGGCAATTAATATGCAGCCTCACATATTTTTCAATCTTACTCCACCCCCCTTCGATGTTTGAACTTAACGTAAGGTCCCTTTTGTTTCACGTTAATATAATGTTCCTTTGTCAAATTATAATTTTACAGACGTGGTAGTTTGTTCTTAATAGGAGTATAATTTCACTACTACCAGCATAGTTCTAAAGCAAAGGGAGTATAATTCAGAAGAAATATAATTTCTCAGAGAAGAAGTATACTTCTATGACGTGGTTGTACTGTGTTAAATATGGAAATATAACGTTTAAAGCAGGGACCTTATATTTGAGGAAGAGATGTGAGGCTGTCTTTAGGAGGGACCTTAATTAAATTCTATGTTGATATCTTGGATTACTTTATGATTGCTCATTGTTGTAATACGATTGCTAGGATCTGATGAAGGTATATATGCTTGGGTGACGGCAAATTATGCGCTTGGTACACTAGGAGGTGATCCTCATGCAACGACAGGAATAATTGAACTTGGTGGTGCTTCTGCTCAGGTCTTATTTAGTTCTTCTAAATCTTTTCAACTTTAAGCATATGATCATTTAGTTGCTTCGCATTGTTTCTTTATATCACTGTAGATTCTTCTATCTGTTTGATAACATTCAATAAGAAGCTACTACATCTGTGCTCGTTCTCATATTTATTCATCTGTAAATTTGTTTGCCCGTACTGCAGTCGCGGATTTGTAGCTGCACTTATTCTGATCTCAGTTTGATTCTTTGAAAGCAGGTAACTTTTGTTTCAGATGAGTCTTTTCCAGCAGAATTTTCACGCGTAGTGAACTTTGGGGAAGCCACGTATCATCTCTATAGTCACAGCTTCCTTCATTTTGGTCAGGTGAAAATTAATGGTGCTGCTGCTCTTTAATTATACTATTGCAATATGTTAGGTGTTGTTTTTACAGTTTGTAATGCATAAACTTAAGATTCATAACCTTAGACACTGTCTGCAGTCTTAAGTGTGCACCATTAACACTCCTCTTGAACTCTATTTGCTTTCTTTGCAAGTTTATGTAATCTCAAATTGGTTACTCATAAGTATACCATGAACCAGGAATCGTAACGGATTGTAATACTTTGTGAGTTATCTGTCTTTATGAGCTAGTGCTGATGACTATCTACTGATTAATGTGAAGGACCCTAATCATATTGGTTTATGTGAATTGGAAGCTTAATTAACGAAAGGTTCCTTAGTTTGAACTTGGAGATTATGCAAAAGCTTCTATAGTAGATGTCGAGAAGGATCATGGTATATACGTGGTTGTTTACTAGATATTTAGAAGCAAGATCGTGATATAGCTTAAAATTGGTTATGTTCTTCAATACTTTCAAGTTCTTGTAATAATGCAATCACTTATTAGAAAACATGATTCAGTCATCCTACTTAGAACAAAAAAGCTGCAGCAAGACGTCATATACTTTCGCTAACTTAATGTTGGTAATACTTCTTTGGTCTTGTTTTTTGACTGAATAATACTCTAATGCATATTATATTGCAGAATGCTGCACATCAATCACTTCGTGACATTCTCAGTTCAAGGCATGTGAATTCATGTAAGTTGTCTCATTGCTTCACACCATTTCCCTTGCTTTATAAGTATAGTGCAACTTCTATTAAAATCCATTATGCAATTAGGAGCAATGGTACTATTAACTAAAAATAACATGATACACCAAATTTTGTGTGTATGTGTGTGAGTTGGTGGAAGGAATAGGTGTTAGGGATTGATCACGAGATCTTTGCGGTATATTAGTTTGGTGTATGTTCTGGAGAGACCCAGATATTTACCCAAGCATTGTGATTTATACTATTGCATTCGAGTCATTGAAACCCGAGACAACATGACTGTCACTGTGAATGATGCTCACCTTGATGTTCCCCATCTTTGTTTGTCTTTTTCAGCCGTATTTTTACTCTTAACATGTTTGTTGATGGTTCTCCACAATGTATCTAGCGCCTTATCTACACTAATGGTTCCTGAGTTGAATTTTTAAAACATTTCTTTTGTAAATTTACTTCTCTGCTTAAAGGGCCTCCCCTCTGCATCAGTCAATAAAAAAAAAAAGAATAGAAGATGGAAAGGTTTTGTCTTTCTCTTTTAGAATGGAAGTCATTCATAGCATTGCTATCTATTATCTACTACTATGTAACCATTTTTTATTGCTATGCAGCTTTATCACACTCTCCAAGACCTCTTGTAGATCCTTGCGTGCCCAAAGGGTACTCTCCTGATGACAGAAATGAGCCTCCTTCCAATGCTGAGGGTAATTTTTCGGAGTGCAGATCTGCTGCATTGATGTTACTTCAGAAGGAAAAAGGTAGCTGATGATTGATGTAATGTTTCATTAGTTAACATCAATTACCGTTGCCATTGCATTTTCTATCTTCCTAGATTACGATATTAACCTTTCCTAGTTATAATGCTTAGACAAGTGCTTATATCAGCGGTGCCTCTTGGGATCGACTTTTGTTCCTGAGCTACGGGGGAGATTCTTAGCAACTGAGAACTTTTTCTATACTTCAGAGGTTTGTAATTACGCTTGATGTTTATGTGGTCCCTTCATATATGTAATGACAGCATGAAATAGATATGGAGTTCTATTTTAAACTCGTCATGCAAAGTTACCAATGCTTGTGCTTTCAGTGAGTATGCTACATTGTTACTTGGATCATGCACGTATAACTTGTTGTATTTCTCATAGTTTTTTCAACTTGAGAGGACCTCATCCCTCTCGGAATTCATGATCGCTGGAGAACAATTTTGTGCGGCGGACTGGCTTAAGTTGAAAAAGAAGTATTTTGGTCAAAAAGATGAAGATCTATTACGTTATTGTTTCTCGTCAGCATATATAGTGGCCCTTCTTCACGATAGTCTTGGAATCGCTTTGGACGATAACAGGTACGTGAAAAGAAACTATCTTTTGTTCAAAATAATATATTGAGTTCACATTTGTAAACCTCTTGGAATACTAGATGATCTTTCAAGTATTGTTCTCTTTGCAAACCAACTGGATGATGAATTAAAAAATAAGATTAAGGGAAAATTGCGTATCAATCCCCCTATTTTGGAGGGTTTGCAAATTACCTCCTGGAAACGCATTTCCAGGGGCTGAAACACGCGAAAAAGGGAAATGGGGGGCTGATACGCAAAAGCCCCTAAGATTAAATTAAAGGAAGACCCATGATGATGGTGTGCAACCTTCTTCTTTGAGCAGGATTGAATTTGCAAATCAGGTGGGCAGGACACCTCTCAACTGGGCGTTGGGAGCGTTTATCATGCAGACCGTATCAAGTCCAAATCCAGTTCGATCTGATTGGTTAGCTTCTATAATTCACAGTAACTTCTTGATACCTCTCTTACTTGTCATCTTAGCTCTGTCGGCATTTACGGTATGGATGGTGTCAAAGTGGAGGAAACCACAGTTCAAAACCATCTACGATTTGGAGAAGGGACGGTACATTGTAACCCGAATTAGCAGGTAGCCGTAATTCGTGCGGAGGAATGGCAAACAACAGGGGGCATTCAGCAGAACCCTGTATCAACATTAGCTGTAAGTTTAGTTCCTTCATTCTTTTCTTTGTCCATTCTTCCATATTTTTGTATAACACTTTTTACACGCGGGACGGTGAATGTTGAAAGTCCCACTCTGTATATGTGATCTACCTGTAACGTCCATGATGAAGTACTTGTAAAGTTCAAGACTGCTTCCTTGGTAATTTTGGAAAAATGAATGTGTTCTTGCTGGAAATTTTAATTTAATTCGCAGTATTATACTATGCAAATTTACTTGATTCACACTAGTCTTGGGAATTTTAAAATAATGTTTTTCTTCATGCTGCATTTTTTCCAAACATTTCTCACTGGACTTCAAGAACTATTTTTTCGTACTATATATATATATATATATATATATATATATATATAAGATGCTCGATGCGGTGATGCGACAGCGTGGTTATGCTGGCGGTAAAAGCTTTTGAAATTGCAAATGTATCAATAATGTAAAAATCTCCTCTTTCTATATCTTCGCATAAAATCTATCTACCCCTTTCTTTGGAGGAGAAAATAACCATGCAATTCAATAATTTAGTAATTCAATTAATAGATAATAAGTTAGAAGATAAGGGTGGAACAAACGGTGCTTATTCTTGTGAAGAAAGTGTTGAAGTTTTTCCAATTCTCGCCGTGAGTGCTCTGTCACCATCAACTATTGTAATAGACTTGTGCTGTAAGGATCGAATATCCGACAAAAATTGAGGATTTTAATGTCATGAAACCTGTAGCTCTAGAATAAAATAACAAACTGTTAGAATTTGATAGGAGAGTACAATTGTATGCTACTAAGTTATAAAGATACTTGAAGTAGAATTTTTTGACTTTTTTGAAAATTATCTTCAATATTGTTTTTTAGTATACAATATTTATCATAACATAATTTTTAGTAATGATCTTTAGTACGGCCATATCTTTTACAATAATTGGAATAATATTGCTGACAAGTATATCCGTAATGTCCTGCAGAACTCATGGAATCAAGTTGGATCTTAAAGCAATGATGAAAACGGGCTGTTTTTGGATCAAATTAGTGGACACTGGGCTGGACCTGAAGCAAGTTGAGTTCGCGTGGTAGGCCCGGTAGCTTTTGCTGGGCTGGGCTCACAAAACGACTTATAAATAGTAGGGATCATATCTGGTAGAATTCGGCTCAAAACGCGTTGGACTTGGCCCGATTTTGCGCTGGACTAGTCCAGTAGGGCTCCAGTAGCGGCTGTCTTAAACAGTCGTGGATGAGGCGGCGCGATCTTGACCAACCTTGGCAGCAGCAACTACAGGACGCTGGGAATGGAAGCAGCGGCGAGCTTCCCAATCTCCGATCGAAGCGCCGTAGTTTTACCGATCTCCGCCGGAGAGGTCAATGATAATGGCAGCTGTTGTAATGGTCAATGATAATGAAGACAAAGGAAGCGGCGGGCAGTAGCGGCAAGCAACGACGGCTGATGAGCGGCACGGCACGGCGGACGAGCGGTGCGGCGGCGCGGATGAGCTTGGTGACGCGGCGCAAAGTTGGTAGTTCGGACTGTCGATCTAAGTTTTTTTTTTTTTTTTTTTTCTTTAATTCAACGGTTACCATTCAGTCATTCACTGCTTCCAGATTAGATCCAGATCTTAATATCATGTGGAATTAATTATAAATAAACAATTAATTAAGAATAGGTACAAACATACTGATTTAACATGAAATCCAAACAGAAAAAAAAATTACAGAATGCTTGTTCTTAAAATTATGAGAAAAACGATGGTATCAATTTATTATAAACTAGTATAAATTCCGTGCAATGCACGGACTATTTGTATAAATTTTTATTTATTTTTAAATAATTTATTATAATTATATTATTTTATAATGAAATGATAAATTTTATTTAAAACAATTGAAATGTTAAATATTTGACATTTATAATAAAAAATTTATTTTATAAATGATGATTATATATTTATAATTTCTAAAAAATAATGTTTGTAGGTCCTCATGCCGTAGATGATATGATAATGTAATATTCACTGTGTCGCTACAAATTCTTCAGTTCTTCATCTTATCCACAATCATGAATAACTCCTACACTCTCTTGCAGCTTTTGGTATACAATATTTTTTGTATATCCTTAAAATCTATTGTCGTAATTCTCAAGAAATATTTTTAATCCTTTTTGTGATTTAACCCGTAAAACGGCAACATACAAAAAGTTGGAGTAAACATTTTATAAGACATAAGATATACATGAACTTGAATATAGATATGTTGATAGCATATCTGGACAACCGAACGATCACTGTAGCTTAACAATTATTAGGATCGGGAGTAAATCGTTCCGAAAAAATAGTAATAACTGTTATATATAGAGATAAATGGTTGCATCTTTTTATGAACATATACATCCTTTCATGAGGTGAATGGTTGCATCCTTTCATGAACATATGTATTATTCCATAAGCATATGCATCTCTAGGAGATTAGACACATCATTTCATAGCACCGCTTTAGGATAGACACGTGGCATAGCAACGCTTTAGGATGGACACGTGGCAGCAAAACAGGAATATAGCTCCGCTTTACATTATTGTAGATAGATAGATATATGTATAAAATATATCTCAGAAATATCGTATTTGATAGATTTTTAAAATATATTTCGTATAGATAATAAAATTTTAGAATATATTATTATGACATACCAAATAGAAAAATCTCACAACATTCTTTCTTAATAGAAAAAATTACTCACGTCTTGACTTAGACGAAGAACCATCGACTTACACAATGGCGGAGTATCTCTGCAGTCTTGACTATCGAGAACCTTTTGTATAATGGAAAAAAAAATAATTTACAATAAAATATTTACATCATATTAATATATATTTTCTCATATTTAAATTATAAAAATTAATTATGCAATCATTTGTTGAAAAATTTATTTTCAAAATTTTTTCAAAAAATATTTTTAAATAAATTTTTTGGAACTACAAAGTTTAACTTGTTTAATGAATTTTAAAATAATTTTTAAACCAGTTTTAAGACCGTTAATTGGAACTCCAAAATATATTTTTAGATGTATTTTTTGAAAAAAATTTGAATATTAAATTGGTAGATCTAATAAAAATTTATAATTTTAATATTGAATTTTTTTTTCAAAAAATATTTCTAAATGATCTTTTTTTAAACCCGTTATATGGAGTGACATGGTGTAACCTTTACACCAAAAATCTCTCTTACCGAAACTTTTAACTTAGGTCCATTAAGTTTTAAAAAGCTCCTATCAATACCATTTTCGAATACATGATGTTTACAATCACAGTCACATTTATAAAATAACTTCAACGTTCAAAATGTGTTTTTTTTTAAATTCTCAGGGAGAAGTCCATCATGATTAGAAATTTCCGGAAATCTTATAAGTTTTTATGAATTCTCATCTAACATTTTGATTGTTGTTAGATTCGTTCAAAGTTTAAAATTCTACGCAATTATAATCTCATGAGAAGAAATTATGTGATATAGTGTACCTATTTCGTTGGACCGGCACCATCGTATGAAAATCGTTGCGTACATGCGTGAAAATGAGATCACCAACACTCTTTTTGTACCGGGATTGACCACGATGATGCCGATAATTCTTTGAATTGTTTGTTGGGACGTTCCTACGGCTAACCAAGGTACAATGCGTTCAAATTCGGACATCGTAGAACTTTTCAAATCAAAGGGTTTCCGGCTAAACAGGTTGTTGACCGAGCCGATGTACTAATTTTAGTTTTCGCAAACATATAATGCATATGAAATATATTGTCATTGTTATAATTCTTTTCTTTGTAAATGTGTGTCTTAGTGCAGTATATGGTCTATTACCCGTATGTATGACATATCTAGTGATTTTTGTAAAGGAATTATTACATGAAAAATATGATATACTCATGGAGTTATGTAGAAAAAGTCCCTGCTTTATAAATTTATTTCAAAAAGCTTTTATAAAAAATTACAAAATCACAAGAAAACTTATATTTATAAATATTTTTTAAAAGAAGTTATCTTTTCTTATTGTTATATTTTTAAAAAATATATTTTGTTTTCCAAAAATTTTATAATTAATAAATTTTCCGGAGTCTTGAAAAATCTATTTAGATTTTTTTTTTATAATGTTTAGTACAAAAATTCTAGATCATTTTTATTTCAAATTATTATTATTATATAATTGATTTGATCTAATAATTACAAAAATAATAATTATTATTTAATTAAACGGCATAAAAATGCGTATATGCAATAAATTATTCACCAAATCAAGTAAAATAAAGTGTCAATATGCATGATGGTATTATGGATAACGTGGGTGGTCAGGGTGTCCAAAGCCCTAATCTGAGTGATGGAGGCCAATAAATCTTTTGAATTAATGATATCAAAAGTCAACTCCTCAATTTAATTATTTAGAAAATTATCCAGCGTTCGTAGGCGTCTTTGCAGAGCGTTCGTAAGTGTCTTTGCAAATGGTTATTTTATTCTAATTTATTTTTTTGAGGAATAAAGAATATTTGATCAAATTAGGGCGTAACCGTGTCACTAATCATGATAGTAAAAGAGGTCTGCTATTCATCAGGGACCCCCGACGGCCCTGATACAATCGGGATCGTCCGAGGTCTCTCGGGATATATATAAACACATCCCGAGGGGTCCGCGGACGGCCCCGATTGTATCAGGGCCGTCAGGAGTCCCTGATGAATAGTTTTTCTGTAGTAAAATCTTTTGGATGTATTTTAGGACGCTAGTATGATCGAATATGATATGCAATTTCTGAGACGTGTTCGTCACAATTTGTTATGTATATGTGAACAAATGATATAAACCTCGTATTTTAAATGGGGTATGTTATGGACCATATAATTAAATAATTATTTTAACAGTAATAATTAAGTCGATAATAAAAAGAAGTGCACTCCATCTCATGCAACACGTAATAAAGCAGCTGACTTTTGAGAGGCTCACTTAAATGCCAACTTTTGACTTCTCCACTACAAGTCAATGCCCTCCTCTCTGTCTCTCTCTATAAATATTCCCTCCAACTCATCTTCTTCAGTCCCTTGGATCACTGTTCTCTCTCTCTCTCTCTCTGTCTTCCTATTTAGGTGGTGGAATATAAATATTTGTAAGAATATATACATAAATATATACAGAATTAGAGAATGGGGAGGCCACCATGTTGTGATAAGATGGGGATGAAGAAAGGGCCATGGACACCAGAAGAAGACATCATCCTTGTCACTTACATCCAAGAACATGGCCATGGGAACTGGAGAGCTATCCCATCCAGTACTGGTAATTTTAATATTTATATATATTAAAATCCATTAATTAATTTCATTTCTTCATTCTTTTATTAATGGTGAAATTAATCGATTTTAATGTTTTAATTTGGTGATTATGATTTTGTAGGGTTGAAGAGATGCAGCAAGAGCTGCAGGCTGAGGTGGACAAATTATCTCAGGCCAGGGATCAAGAGAGGGAACTTCACTCAACAAGAAGAAAATCTCATTATTCATCTCCAAGCTCTTCTTGGCAACAGGTATTTAATTTCCAAACTTAAATCAATAATTCATTTTTAAAAAAATTTCCATCATTTTTAATTCACTATGTAATATTTATCTTCTTTTTTTTTATTAATTTTTTTTTTTTTGGCAGATGGGCAGCAATAGCATCATATCTACCAGAGAGAACTGACAATGATGTGAAGAACTACTGGAACACACACCTGAAAAAGAAGCTCATCACCAAACTCCAGACATCATCGAGGACCGCCGCCGGCGACGACTCTCCGGCGAACAGCTCATCATCGAGTTCAAAAGGCCGGTGGGAGCGAACACTCCAGACAGATATACAGAAGGCCAAGCAGGCTTTCCAGCAAGCGTTGTCCTGTGATCATCGAGAAGAAGATAACAACAGCTCCCAATCTTCTTCCATGAATGATCTCAAGTCCACAACTATTAAGTACGCAGCAAACACTGAGAACATATCAAGATGGCTCGAAATTTGGACGAGGAAGACAGCCAAGCCTGAGACTGAGACCGAGGCTGAGTCTGAATCTAGCATGGCTAACGGCAAGAGTATTATCAGTGAAAATGAAGGTGCAACAATGGCGCCGGAGATTTACGGGTTGGTTAGTTCATCGTCATCTTCAACTCCATCAGAGACGATCGACCACCTGCATCTCCATGGGCAACAACAACAACACTTCTCCGTGTTGGAGAGATGGCTTCTTGATGACAATCTAATGCAAGATGAGATCTTGTTGATAGATTACTAAGTTTTTGATGTTTTCTCCAAAAAAAAAGAGATTAATTATGAATATGTTAATGAGAAGATTAGTTAATTGTATGCCAGAGTGAGATAATTACTCCATGAAATTACAAGGAAATTCAGTAGCAGCCATGCTGCATGTACATTAAGTAATTGTAATTAATATTTTTTTTTTTGAAATTGTGGTGTTTTTATTTTGAATATTTAATTTCTGTCTAACTTGTTTTTTTAGTGTTTGTACTTATAGAATTTGTAAAAAAAAATTACTATTTTGTAAAATTTAAATAAATTATTTTTAAAATAAAATATTAAACTAGAATTTTTGAAAATTATTTTATTTTTGCCTGCAACATTTATTTTGTCAAACCTATTGTTTATCTAACTTATTTGAAATCTCTCCGTCAGAAATACTAGCCAAAATTATTTACAAACTGACAATATTATACCAACTAAATATAATACTAAACTAGACATCTAAAATGTCTTAGAATTCTTGGTCAGAGAAAAATTTTTTTAATTAAAAAAAAAAAGTTTTAAATGCAGGATAATTTGTTTGAAAAAATGATAGTACTTATGATATAAATGAGATGATGGATGTAAAAAAAAGTCAAGAATATGGCCGGCTGAGTACATGCGATAAAGACCGCAATCGAATCACTGTTGGTGTTAAGGACTGCTCAGCTACCCTCTTAAATCCTCTCATAATAGATTACTAATAATGTTTGGTTTGGGAGTAGGGGTAGTAGTTACATGGGTAAACCACTTACTCGGGTAACAAGCCGGTAACGTCTACCCTTGTTTGGTTTGCAGGTAATGGTTACCCGAGTAACACTTACCCGTGTTTGGTTTGAATGTAACAGTTACACTGGTAAATTATTAAATAAAAATTAAAAATTAAAAAAAATAAAAAAACTATAATAACATAATATATAAAATATAAAATAGAATAAATATTAAGAGAGAGAGAGGGGAGAATATAAAAAATAAATATTAAATAAAAAAATAAATAATATTAAATAATATATTTATAGAAATATATTAAATAAAAATAAATATTAATAGTAATAATAATTATAAAATATTAAATTATAATTATAAAAAATTAAATAATTATAATTATAAATATTAAATAATAATATTATAAATTATTAATAACTATATTAAATAATAATAATAATAATTAAATAATTATAAAATATTAAATTAGAAGTTTAAAATTTAAAAAAAAAATAAAAAACTATAATAACATAATATATAAAATATAAAATAGAATAAATATTAAGAGAGAGAGAGAGAGGGGAGAATATAAAAAATAAATATTAAATAAAAAAATAAATAATATTAAATAATATATTTATAGAAATATATTAAATAAAAAATAAATATTAATAGTAATAATAATTATAAAATATTAAATAATAATAATAAATATAAAAAATTAAATAATTATAATTATAAATATTAAATAATAATATTATAAATTATTAATAACTATATTAATAATAATAATAATAATTAAATAATTATAAAATATTAAATTAAAAGTTAGATAATTTAAAGAAAATAATTATTAAATAAAAATTTAAAATTTAAAAAAAAATAAAAAACTATAATAACATAATATATAAAATATAAAAGAATAAATATTAAGAGAGAGAGAGGGGGGAGAAGTTACCCTGGTAACTTGGTATCCACCTATTTAGGTGGGTACCAAGTTACCCCTTTTTGGGGGGAATTGTTACCCACGGGTAACAATTCCTCCCGCACCAAACGTGGGTAATAGGGTGGTAAGTGGGGTAAATTACCTATTTGGTATCTCGACTTGTGCCTATATTAACTTTTCGTACCCCATTTTGCAAACGCACCTCAGCGCATACCTCCAGCGAGAATCCGTGACGGCGCCGTTAATATGGATGACGTGGCAAAATAGGTTTTTTACCCGTTAACATTTAGACCCCAAAAATATCAATTTAGAAGCATATTTAGGAGAAACTTTGAACATAAAAGTTGTAGATTTTGATGAGATCTACAACTTTTATATTTAAAAGTTTTTAAAAAAAAATGCTTCTAAATATGTATTTGGCTCCAAATTGTTTAACGATTCAAAATCGCTTATTAATCCGGTACAACTTTGAAGACTCAAAATACTTATTTACAAAGTATTTTAGAAAAATTTAAAACATAAAAGTTATAAATCTTTATCACACTCTGAACCAAATTTTATATTCAAAATATTTCTAACTAGTGTTTTGGGGTATGGAGTGAATAAGTAAAAATTTAACTCGATAAAATTTGGAGCCTTATAACACTACTTAAGAAATACTTTTTGAATAAAATTTGAATTATAAAATTAATAGAAATTATAATAAAGATCTCAACTTTTATGTTTAAGTTTTTTTCTAGAAATAGCTTTAGTTATTCAGAATTAAGTGTTTTTGAGTTCTTGCGATTAGTGTAAGCCGTGGTTTAATAAGTTTTTCGAGGATTTTAAATATCCGTTAACAATTTTGGGAGCCCGATTCACAAATTACAACATTTAATATAAGCATTTTTTTAAAAAACTTCTAAATACTTATTAAAGTTTGGTAAGTAATCTTTATAAAAAAAGTTTTTTATAACTAATTAAAATTACAAAATAGGCTTTTTTTCCTAAAAACTGCTATCAGATAATGCTTCTAAATTGTGTATTGTAGGCTTTTGGCGCTGCCCCAAAATGTTAACGTGTGAAGAATAAAAGAGATATTTATTCAAAACAACAAATCGGATTCGCTCTATCGTCAAATCCCATCGGTATATTAAACTGGCGCAGCGCTCTTTTGACGGATAGTCGCATGGAAAGACGGATCATCATGTATCACAAAACTGACGCTGTTATTAGTACCAAGTAGTGTTTAGAACACGATTATGCAATATATATAGAGACATAGAAAAGGTTGTAAATCGAACATGATTTATTAATATAAATAAATGGTACAAGTCGGGGTACCAAATAGGTAATTTACCCGTGGTAAGGTTAACACTTACCACCCTAATTTATATTCAAAATCTTCTTTACACAAACCAAACATTGAGGATATGAAATCTGCAAAGAAAGATATATACATCTGTAAGGTGTATTAAAATATGAGGTTTGTGCTATGCCTGCATCCAAAAAATCATACAATAAATTATATAATATACGTGACAATATCAGAACTACATATCACAATTGATATAGTTATATTTTTTATAATTTGTGCGGATGACGAGATAAGTGTGCAGATCACGAGACGAATGTATGGTTGAGATAATTTGTGTGTGATATAATGTGTGGTTTAAAGCTTCTCAAGAATTTTAAGTGCCGTGAGTTAGAGCATTATGTTTTTAATCCTCTTTATTTTCTTATACAAAATTCCATGCACCATCCCAAAATTTAAATCCGTCAGAACACATGTTTATATACGATTGAAATTATTTTGAATATAAAATGAGTTAAGATAGTGTGAATATTATGATTCCTCACTACCACTTTTATGTTAAATTTCTCTTTATTTCGTGTATTCATAAATCTCAATTTACCAAGACACTCTAATGTAGAATAGAAATAATATTTGAAAGTAATATTATTCGTTTGGAAACTAAGATGCGTGTTCGAGAAACTTTGAGCTTAATTCTTCTAATCCCTTGCAACTTATTAGAGGCATTTTATAGGAAAATCGGGCCTATTAATTATGCCCAAATGTTTTTCAGAATATTCCGTGATATTTGGAGACCATATTCATAGAAAGAATGGATGTGTAGGCTTGTTAGCAAAGCTCACAAAATAATGGTCTACAGTTAAAATGAGATAATTTCTCTAGGATATGAATTTTAATAATTGTAAACTTTCAAAATATAAAATTTGTAGAGTTTATGTCAGATCCCCTCACTCAATACACTACTTATTCAAATAAAATACTCTTCCTACCTTTTGTACTGTATAATAGAGTGTCAATTGAAAGTTGATGTAAGATTTAATCCTAACTAGAGGTTGTAACATTACTAAAAATGATATTATTTTGGGATGTCTATTATATATAATGTATAACGTAGTATGGGGTAGAATAAACTTCTTTATTGCTTACTGCCGAGCGGTGCATTCAGCTAAGATTAAATGAGCTGACCACCAGATTCACGAGTAAGATAAGACGAGCCAGAAACATTCAACACTTGACTAAGGGTGCCCAAAGTCATCCGATTACACGTCCATGCAGCATACTGGAGGCTCTCAGGGCCACTCATGAGGTGCCGTTCCGCGATTCTGCCTGCTTAGAAATCATCGGTGAGCGTCGTAGTCCGCAAAAGTTAAGACTATATGGCCGCCACTACGAGAGGCCTTCCGAGTAGATTAATACCCAAAATAGGTAAATGACTCATAACTGCTCGACCTTACCAACCTCTACGCAAAGTTATAAGCAACAAGACCAAATTAAGTGGCGTCGCACAGCGCTTACGTGGTAGTGCGAGGGAGAGATGGAGCAATGTTTTGCATTTACTACATCAACCGAAGGGCGTGAAACTAATTGCCCCTCACGATAAGACGGTGAAGGGATGTAAAGTCTTGAAGACTTGATCCGAAAACTGGTTACCCATGATCACTAATAGTCCTCTGGATAGACACGACCATATCGTATTGTTGACATGGCTAACTTTACACGTTTGAGAGCACCTTGATTGTGCTAAGACTAATTATACTCTTGGCTTGCATTATAATTTGAGATATTGTAGAACCCGAGTGAATGATAAGAAAAGCCGCTTAGCACGACCCTTATAACCCTTACAATTTTAGCACAAATGCGGCATCGGCTTACGCGAGATCGCTCGTAATTTTTTCGTTGTCTTTCTATCTTTATTTACATTTCACTGTTCTTTTTAGTTAAACTTGATTTTTTAAATACTTTCTTTAATTACTTGGTCGCGGGTTACATTATTTTATTTATTTTTTTGTATAGAGAGTTTTTCAAATTAATAATAAATTTGACATTTATCGGTAATAATCTTGTAGATAAATTTTTAAAAATATATTTTGATATTTATAATATGAATAAGAAAAATCAGATAATAGGCAATAGTTTTCTGGGATGTAGATACACATTAGCACACCAAGTGTTAAGCATATAAATGCTAAAATTTAAAGCAATACCATACCTACTATGTCTAGTAAAATATATTACTAATAACATTCTATGCAGTATGATTCATGATGGCATTTAAATTCACTATCAAACCCCATTCATTAAAACAATAAAAATAACGGATATAAACATATTTTAATGATTTAATAAAATTTCGTATATGTAATACAATAATTCAACCACTACTTATTATTGATTAAATTTAATATAATATGTTATATTAGACAATAAAATATTTTATATTATATATGTCAGATGTTTTGTGCCAGCTTAGTATATATTGAGTGTTGACATATCAATACGTATCGAATTATTATATAATAAATAATTATATTTTATATATAATAAAAAAAAACAATTAAAATGTATATAACATTATAATTATATATTTAATTTAATAATATTTATTATTTATATATTTTTATATAAAAATAAAATAATATAAAATATAACTTATTAATTAATATGATATATATAATAGTATAGATAGATTTTATATTTGTTTAAACTCTTTAATAATTACTTTCACACAACTACCTATTTAAATTTGGGAATAACTTTTGATGCAAAATTTTAAAATTTATAATATTTATATTAAAAAATATTTTTTGTTTTAATTTCATACTGTCGATTGTAAGTATCAAAATTCCTATGATGTCATATACTCATCACACACAATCTCAAGTCACAAATATTGACCAGGTCAAATTATCTTAAATAAGACATTCAGATTCTCAAGAAACTAAGACTATTAATTCAACTCAAAATTTATAATGTCAATAATGCTTTATTTTCACAGAGATTAACAGAAACAGGAACCCACCCTCTTTCTCCTTATCTTCCTATGTTATTCTATCATATCTTAATATTATAACTCTACTTCAATATCCTTATACATTATTCTCTACTCATATATGCCATTATTTATTCCAAAAATGTCTATCCACATTAATAATTCATACACTACTTTCTAATAAAACTACTACTGAGATAATTGTATACCTTAACTCATCCTAGATCTAAACTTGATTTCTTCTTGTAACTTAGGATTAGGGGATCCAATATTCACCACATGATCGTCAGCATCATCTTCAGCAGCCCTCTCTGATCCACCACCATTTACTTTGGATTCTACATTATCTTGATAACATCCCATTGTTACTGCCTTCAGCCATTAACAGACACACTTTCAGATTATCTGCTAAGCGTTAGCCAAATATTCATACAGCTGTATGTTTGGTCAAGTATTATCAGTTGCAATATTGAGGTGTTATAAGATCGGCGGTAGATTTGTGAAAGGTATACGTCCGGAGGAGTTGTGCCTTGTCGTCTGTGTACATCCAGATCCTCTGTATACTCCTTAATATTTCTATTTTATTTTATATTTATGTTATATCCGATCTTCGGAGAGTACTCTTATTTTAACTTTGTATCGCAGTCACTATCAAGTTCTGATGTTCGGCATACTGTCGCGCTTCTGCATCTCGCCAACTCCAGAGCTTATCTCACTCATAGTAACTCCTGCAATTGTGCAGCTGCCTTTCTTGACTCAGTGGTGACCATCTCGTTCTCGCAAACCTCTTACAATCTATCTGCCCGCGGCTATAGGTGGTCGGTTGTACATGCGGCCGAGCCCGCTCCTCAGCGGTTGGCATACACGCGCCTAAGCATCATTATGCAACTAGGGAAGGCAGTCGGAATGCACGATAGGCAGAGTGGGTGTAGGAAGAGTGAGAGATAGTTGGTCAGTGGCTTCACGCGAGGGCGGTGTTGATCGGTCGCGCTGTGTTAGGCGGCGCCTTGTAGGAGCAGGCGACACGCGGGAAGCTGATCGTGAGTAGTGACCTCAGCCCGATCAGCGCATGTGAGCGACGTGAGGGAAGCAGTAGAGCTCAGAGCGCGAGACGACGGCGACAATGAATAACTTTCAGCGTCGCATGCCGTCAAGGGCGTACGCCGCCGCTTGGAGCTTCGAGCCGCGTGGTTCTTGCAATGTACTCACTCTGAAGTAATAAGGGTTACGCGTGCGGATGGCTCACGTATCCTGCAGTAACCTGCATGTTGGACCCATGGCTAACGAGTTGACTTATGTTATCCACTCGCGCGATCCTGCGTGCCTGACTCCGATCGCGTTAGTGTACGCTTTTCACGGCGGGCCGCATCCGGACCTGGTCCATCATTGCCCCGCCCTCTTGAACTTGTTATTTTTATTTTCTCACATCACAAGCTCACGTACACACTCACACAACTACTCTAGCTTAGAGCTTCAAATGCATTATAAGTTAGGAGATTAACATCAATGATATCAACTGTACGAGGAACACAATTATACCGTACATGTATTATACTAACCGATATACTGTCTTTTATGTATTGGTATGAGAGAGAGAGAGAGAGAGAGAAGAAAGAAGAAGAAGAGAGTTTTTTTTTTTGTTAATTTTATTAATTTATTATGAGGTATTAAATGGGAGAGAGAGAGGGGAGGGGTTGAGGATAGAGAGGAACAAGTGTCAGAGGTAAGCTACACAATTGATACCAGCAGCTGCCACTCTTTCCTAATTTAGACTTTGAGGGAATTTACTGGATAGACACATACATTTAACACAATTTAATACCAATTTTGCACAATCTGACCTTCAAAGATATATATGGCACAATTGAGCTAGCTCTCTTTAGCTGTATTTTCAGTCTTTAGAAATTGCATTGTCCGTTTCGCATTTGGAAACCCTGTTTCTTAAGATATATCAATTTTAAAATAATCATACATTAGTTCCACTTTTCCATCTCTTAATAAATTTTTTGTTTTTCTAATAATTACTAACTAAGCAAAAGTACATATATTATATATATATTTTTAGATATTTTAAGCACCAAAATTTTTACTCCTTATAAAATTTTAAAAATTTTGCAAAATATTTTTATAATATAAAAATTATCGAGCACCAAAATTTATATTTTTCTTATTAATTATTTTTTTTCAGAAATATACTTATGCGTATATATTTTGGAATGAGTTTATAAACTTTTAGAAAGTAGTGCTTAATTGAACTAATTTTGAAATGTACTGCATATTTTAACATTCTAGACAAAAATCCTTTTTAAAATATAGTACCGCAAATTTTTACTAGAAAATATTCCTGTCAAAATTATCGTGAAAAAATTTGCCCATAATCGACAGATATTATACGATCGTCTTAATAAACAAATTTTTAGATTGCATCTATTTATGTTTCATCAAATTCATCCATCTTTTTATGTGAACGACTTTGTGATACAAATTTCAAATAAAGGTATTATGTTAACTTCATAGTTAAACATTTTCTTTTTGTTATTTTCTACTTATTTTCATTCCCATGCTTGTCCAAACAGAAGCAATGAATTTGATTCCTACTTTTATTTTTTCATTTCATCTACTTTCATTTTCATCCATTTTTCTTTTCCATTTAATAAGTCATATTCAAATAAAGCATGAAAATATGGGCAGTGCTAGTGATGACAACAGATTCGCCCACAAATTCAACAACCAGTATGATAGAAAAAATTTATTGGGAGTATTTTTTCGTAAAAATATTTAATATCAAAATTGTACGTTTTGATAAGATCTACAACTTTTATTTTTAAATATTTTTGTATAAAATATTTTTAAATAAATATTTTGACTCTAAAATTTAAAACAAGTTATAAAACTATTTTTAATATCTGTTAAATTTTAAAGTCCCAAAATATCTATTTAAAAATATTTTTAAATAAATATTTTAAAAAAAAAATCGTACATCTTATAAAAATTTATAATTTTTATATTAATTGTTTTAAATAATGGTGCTAATTTTTTTTTTTAAACCATAGGATTTTTTTTTTTTATGAATCAGTCGGGAATAAATATTTTCAAAAAAAAAAAAAACAATAACTTTAAAGAAAGCCAAAAGGGTAAACTGGCTCAGTTTTTTCACTCTCTGGTACTGCACATTGTACTTCTGAGCTACCTCTGAACAATTTTTTTTTTTTTAAAAAAAAAAAATTAGTATGGTAGAATACATAATACAAGTACCTGTCTATGCAGCTCCGACCGACACTCTGAAATCCGAATACATATATTCTATAAATAGAGTTCCTGTCACAGAATACAAAAATTTTTAAAAAATTCTACAAAAAATTTTATCCCACGTTTTATAATACGTCTTTCATCTAGTTGAGCAAACCACCTCCGCAGCTCTTAAGAAATTTTGAACAGCATGAACGGCTTTGTTCTGACCCTTAAAATTATTATTATTTTTATTATTGTTGCTATTGTTATTATGGATTGGGCCGGCACAGAATTTGACTGGTTGGTTGAACAGAATGACGATGGAATGGATTAGGTTATGGGCTTAGTTGCACCCAATTGCACCATTTTGACTTGAATATTACTTGATTTTTATAATTAAAGTTGAAAAGTCTAGTTTTTACTGCTAAAATTTATGTAAATAAATAAAATAGTTATTTATAAATCTAATAGACTTTAAAATTTTAAATTTTAGAAAGATTTCTGCAATCTCCCCCAAGCCCAATGTGACATACTAATGACAATGTCCACACTGGTATTATAAAAATAAAATTCATAAAAATTATAATAAAATACCTTCATCGTCTTGGTAGGTTTAGGTCTTGTGACCCGTAAGATTACCAAATTATCATAGAAAAATTTTAATAATATACGATCGTCATAATAGATAAATTTATAAATATATTAATGACTCATATTCTATCAACCGAATTAGGTTAGACTTTTTAATTAGTTAAGCAATACTTACAATCCAAATTCTTGCCCACAGTCTTTATTTAATATCTTTTATGTTCTAATAAATAACAAATGTATTGTACTTTTTGAATTAATATAACGATTAATCGGTTCGAACTTTCAACTTATAAAATAAAATTTTCATATTTGATCTACGATCTATGCAAACACTTTTTTTATAAATGTGAAAGAATTTTTATTATTCTTTATTTTTTATCTTTAACTCTGTTAATACTGAAAGTCTATTTTTTTTAATTGGCAAAATATGGATATATGTGAATTTATACATATATTATAAGAGTAGCACGAAATAAACCGTTACATTGTGATTTAAAGAAAGTAGTCAAAACCCTCCGTAGGTCCACAACCTCCGAGTTGCGTTCACCTGGCTTATCTCGTCCGTTCAAACATTTTACACGAATCATGCTACAATCGAACGGTAGCTGTACGTTCGCAGCCAAGATTCTTGGTTCGCCCGCCGCTTTAAAGCAAGTGCCTTTTTGCCCTCTCAAAGAATTGGGGGCGATTTTAGGGTTTAGGGTTTTAGAACAGGTTAAAAGACTTTCCCTTTATTAATTGATTAACTGAGTTGATAGAGAGAGAGAGAGAGAGAGAGAGAGAGAGAGAGAGGGGTTAACAATGGCGGCTGAGACGACGAAGAGAAGCCGCGTGGAAGACGGCGAGGATGAAGTTGATCCCAAGCTCGTTGCTTCGCTCGAGAAGCTTCAAGAGATCCAGGAAGAGCTCGAAAAGGTCCGTGTTTCATCGCTATTTTAATTTGAACTTACGCATTTTTTTTGAATTTGAAGAGTTTTTTTTTTTCGTGAAATTTGTTTACTTGATGAGATTTAGCAGTATGGTGGATTTTGGATTTCGTACGTGACAGTTGTGTTTTTTTTCTGTAGTATGTGATAAACTTTCATTCTATACCTGATGAATTATGCACGGTGTTAATACTGAATTATGATAAATATTAAATTTATGTAATTAAAAGTAAATAAAATTTGGTCGTGACAGTTTCTAACTTTTATGGTTTGTTTGTTATGTTGCAGATAGATGAGGATGAAAGTAATGAAGTTCTGGAGGTAGAAAAGAAATTTGAGGAGTTGCGAAGGCCCGTGTACAGCAAGCGCGCCAATTTGATCAAGTCTATCCCGGACTTTTGGTTGACTGCTGTGAGTAATTGTTCTATTCTTCACTATTACACTATCCGAGAAATTCTTATTTTCAATCTCACAAAAAGCCATATTTGAATTGATTTTCTGGTGTTTAAATTTGCAGTTTATGAGCCATCCTGCACTAGGTGATCTTTTGAGCGAGAAGGATGAGAAGGTGAGATCATTATACAGAATTTATGACTATGAATAATTTCTATTAATCCTTTTCCTCCCATTGATATAGATTTTCAAGCATTTGATTTCTTTGGATGTGGAAGATGATGCCAGTTCAGGCTACACCATTACCTTTGTGAGTGCCTTCTCTATTTTAGTGTTTCAGATAAACTTTTTAGTTATAGTTCGATAACATGTGGAATTTTTTTCCCTGCTTTAGAATTTCTCACCAAACCCATATTTTGAGGATTCGAAGTTAACCAAGTCGTTAAACTTTGAGAAAGGAGGCAAGAGTACACAAATAAGGTGGAAAGAGGGTATGGTAAGTACCAACAATATGTTCAAGCTGGTTTACTCGTATTTATAAATATTTGCTTATCTTTGACCAAACTTTTTTTTTTTTATTAATTGAAGGGAATTTCCAATGGGGCTGCTAATAAGAAGGGAAACAAACGGGCACATACCGAAGAGAGGTTTGTTTGTTTCTATTTAATTATTATAATTCTTAGTTCTTGCATTATTTACCTTAGAAGTGCTAGCATTTATGCATCAGTTCGAGTAAGTATTGCTCCTATTTTCCTTCCTAGTATCACTCCACTTCGACAAAAGCAACATCAAAGTCAACTAAAACAACGATAAGTTCAACTACAGCAATAGAAAAGAACAACTTAAATTATGTTCAACTCGAGCAATATAAAGTGAAACTGCAGCAACGTCAAGTTCATCTAAAGCAACTCTGTGAGAGTTGAGTAGATGGAAAATGGGAGAGATTAGAGGAAGGATTGCTACTAGTTTTGTTTAAGCATTAAGGAAATTTGGTTATTAAGAGAAAGGATTGCTATTTATTAACTTAAAATGTTTTTCAAAAGGAAGCACTTGAATTATTAGGGATATCACTGCAAAACTTTTAGTAAATGGGACTGTTTTCTTTTCTTCCATATTACTGTTGTTAATATTTTATCTTTTTATGCTTGTGCTGTAAATGTTAAGATTAAGGTTCCAATCTTGAGTAGCCATTTTATCAATACACATTTCAATCTTGAAGCACAAATCTAACACCAAAACCCCGCATTTTTTCACTGCAGTTTCTTTAGCTGGTTCGATGTGAAAGAGAAAGAGGGGGTTCTCCCAATAACGGACGCTTATGACGAGGTATACATGCAGAATAGCCTACTATGTATTAGCTTATATGCACAGCAGCAAATAATCATGTAGCTCGACATTTTTTTTTTGGTCTTAGCATCTTTTGGAATTGAAGACGATAAAAGTTACAAGAATTATCACCCATGAATATTTGCGTACCTAATTATATTTTTTGGAAATTACAGGTTGCCGTAGTGATAAAAGAAGACCTGTGGCCAAATCCTTTGAAGTACTTCATCAATGTGAGAATTTTCTTTTCACACCTTGTTCACATTTCTATTGTAGTCAATGCATATTATTTTTCGTGCTTGGGAAGTCTATTTTTGATGATCCACTTCATTGTGTTTTGATCAGGATGTCGAGGAGGATAGTGATGAAGACGATGCAGAGGTCTCTCTCTCTCTCTCTCTCTCTCTCTCTCTCTCTCAACTGACATGTGTCTATTTCATATTATTACCTTTTCTATACCATTTCAAGTATCTCAAAGATCTCCTTCCTGAAAATTACTGTAAATAGTTGTTAAATTTGTGATATCCTTTTCTGTCTCAGGGCAAGGGAGCAGATGATGATGAAGATGATACAGAGGATGATGAAGATGACGACTGAATATCTGAAGTTTGTTTCAGAATAATCACAACTAGAAAACCTCAACAGAGAGCTTGTGGTAATAGTTATAGGAGTTCAACAATTTTCCGGGGATGTCGGCGTCCGCCTTTTACTGGCTTAGTGAGTTGTGTTGTGGAAGCAAGCATTTTATGGGCTTTCTTTTTGACATTCTAGAACTTTTGTGTTTGGCGCACATGTTGCTTCTTCTATAGCTTTAAGTTACAAACAAGTGAGACAGATTCTAAGTACTGTGGTGTTCTTGGATGAGTGTCAGGATTCCTTTCTTTGCTTCTTTATACTGGGGTTATGTATCTTAAAGATTTTTGCATATTGTGCCCCTGCCGGTGAGTTGACCGGGAGTACAGATGGTTCATGAACTGCCAAGGTTAGATTTCTGACGTTGCAAGGACCGTGTGTTTGTTATGCTGTTGCAATGAACGCCGTTCTGTTCTTTATTGATCCAAATGGTCGGCTTAGGATTCTACCTGATCATCTTTTTAATAAAATTGACGTTCAATTTGAAATGGATATTAGTGTTGTCCTTGTTGATATTGTCACCCACAGCGTCTCACACCCATGGGTTTTGAGGTGTGGTGTGTGTCTCATGAAGCACACGTCGTAGGTTCAAATTCTACGGTGGCCCTAAACTGTGGAAGGAATAGACAATTTTAGTAAGTTTTTAATTGTATTGCTAATGCGGTGGCTGAGCAAGATACCAGTATTTCATGCCTAGTTTGGAGGGTATATTAGGTTGGAGTTTTACTTTCTGATTGCGGATTTGAAAATATGACAATGCAAATATAAATTACAAAAATAATTTATATTAAATGTTTAAAAATATGAAAATATAATAATATTTAATAATGTTTTATATAATTGAGATAAATTTAAATTTAGAAAGTCTAAGTTATATCAATTAAAATAAGAAACAATAATATTTAAGTATATGATTATATTATATTACTTAGCATTGTGTGTTATTATTATATAATATTTTAATTTTTCTAAAAATATTTTTAATAAATATAAATAATATAAATACTAACACGTGCGTTGCATAGTTATGTCTGGCATATTCAACATGCGTGTTTGATTTCTTTTATGTTTTTGTTTCTTCGAACACTTTTCTAACACGTCCAATATATGCTCAGATGTGGCGGCATAGTGTCGTTGTCGGACACTATATAGACACTGAACGGGCCAAAATTTTGACGTGTTCGTACGTATTAGCTATGTAGCTACTGGGTGCAGCAACTGTATTACCAAAATAACTAATCATCCTAATTTGGCACATTGTGTGTCCTTTTTGGTGTTTGGTGCAGTGGAAATAGGAGGGCAAAATTTTTGAGCATTATATATAATAACTGGGAGATTTCTTGGTTTTGCGATTGGTGTGCACAACATTTTCTTTAAAAAAAAAAAATACATAAAACATTTCAAGGGAAAATGACCAATGTTTTACTTGTGGACATAGAATTTGAATATTGCTGCATTATTTTAAAGATTTTCTCAATTGATCTGGGACTGGCTTGCTTCAAGTTTTGAAGAAAAAAAAAGGGAAAAAATGAGTGTAGAAAGTAAAGTGAAAAATGTGGAAAATCACGCAGATAGCATCATAGTATTTAAAAAATAATAATAATAAAAAAATGCAAACGCCGTATTATTGCTCCAATTAACATCCTCTTAAAAGCTCACACATTTATCACTTATATCCATCCCGAATTCAAAAATCTCACACATATATCTATTGCCCGAGAATAAGTTAGAAGATCGATAAGCAGAGATATTAGGAATTTAGGGGCAAACCTCGCCATAGTTAGCCAAGTTGTCAAGATCATTTCATAATATTGAAATCTCAAAACATATTAGGGGCAATTGCAATTCACCTTCCTGAAATTTTTATATCATTTCAGCCCCTACCAAATTTTAAATACCATTTATCCACCATCTCAAGTAATAGTACTATCATAATAGACTGATGAAATAGATACATCACAATTCTATAAAAATAAAATAAGAGTACTCCTAATATAAATAACGGAAACTTATATTTCAGTCCCTGCCTTTGTTTTTGTACAAATAAGCACCTCATTTACATCCAATTATTTTTCCCATTCCCACAATATTTATTTAGAAATATTTTTTAAATAAACTTTTGCATACAAGACAAGACCATATCAAAATCTATTTTGTATTTATTATTTTTTAAAAAAAATACTGCTAAATAAATATTTAAAAACTCTAAAGTCTTAGCGGGATTATCATTTGAGCCCATATTCCATCCCAAGACCCTAAGAGAATGTACCATATTGCTCATGGAAATTGTGATAGATTTTTCAGCAGGCCCTGTGGGTGTGGCAGCTTCAAATAATATTATATTATAAGAGCAGTATTACACAGCTTTACTATTTTTTTTTTTAAAAACGAAAAAGAAGTAATATCTACTTTCATGAACATCAGTAACTCAATAACTTAACAGGAATCAGTAAAAACTTGTCAGATCCAACTGGATAAACCAAATACATAAAAAAAAGTTCTGTTCATGCTTACCATGGAGATACAGCTACGGGTACCGAGGATTTTCATACTCTAAAACCGAAGATGTGTATTATATCATGCGGGTGAAAGAATATTTGATGGGAGAGAAGGCTTATTTCGCCAAAACCAATTGTGTTTTTAAGTATTTGATGTTTCCTGATTCACAGTTTCCTCTGCCTCGGCATTCGTCACCAGCTGCGGAGTAGATGAGAAACAATGAAGCAGAGTTTCAGATGAAAAAAAAGGTGTAACCTAAAAATATGGAATAATCCAAAATCTAGACTTCAAAGATGTATTAAAGCATTTAAACAAAAACATATAAGAAAACAACCAAATCCAGTCATTTGCATAAAGAGATTTTCTTTTTTCTTTTTCGTATCAAGCTAGTGTGCAATCAACTGATCGTTTCAAAAACATAGAACTACCTACCTTTAAGGTTGTACTTGAATAATACCAAAATTTCAAATTTGAAAAGGCAGAAATTCAAGGAATCAATCTTGATTCAAAGAAACGAGTTTGAAAGCAACACTCATGATATTATCAAAAATGTGGACACCTTTCATGGTTCCAGTTGAATACTACTACAGGTTCAAATTTGAAAGTTCAAGGAACTAAGCTTGCCTCAAAGAAACATATCGACCAATTACATCTAGGTGGACCAGCATACGTATATGCATGATTTCAGAATAAAAATTTGAAAATCTTAACCATCTCAGCTCGAAGTTATGCAGAATAATTTACGATATTCTAGAAAAGAATGAATCCCATTGAAAGACTGAAGGAGCAGAGCTATTATTACTACACCGAGTCTTTACTTTCATATGAAAGAATTTTATGGTCGGGATAAGATGCCATTAAAGCAGAGGAACTAGGGCATAGAGATGATTAAAACAAAAGCCATAAAGGATAAATTATTATACCAAAGATCCAATTAACTCATATGCGTCCATTGCTTTGGGATCTTCCTCATCTTCATAACCAACTTGCAGTATTCTTGGGCCATTGACAGACCACAGAGCTCTTCGTCCTGTCTCCTGTGTAATGTGAAACAGAAGCTTAAACCAAGAGGTGGAAAAAACAGAACTATATCAATTATAGGAGGAATATGCTCAAAAGCGTGCTTGTTTTATTCGATTATCCATGCCACTCATGTGAATTATGCCTCAATACCAGACAAGAAAAAAAAATGAACTTCCTTGATTCAAGCTGGCCTTATGATTGATAGTTTGATACTAATGTAATAAGCATGCTTATACAGTTATGTAAATCAACACAACCTATACAAGTACTATTACTATATATATATATATATATATATATATATATGCTAATAATGAACAACCTAAACCAAGACATGCATGTGTTGTTAATGCCTTTTCCTTCGCAAAATTGCTAGAGAGTACCATGTTCATTGCATGAGTTTGTTAAATGAACCCAACATGTCACCCCATTCATCACTTGCACCTATCTCGAGACCCGTGAACTCCACTCTTACGTCACTGGGATGAGGGTTGGGTTTGTTCCATAATAGTGTTGTCTTATTATGCGAATCTGAAAAGCGACAAAAGCATGCTTTGAAAGCTTAGGGGCATCAAATAGATAATCAGTAGTTTCGCTCTCACATGGTTCAAAGTTATGGTGCAAGAAAAATGCGCCAATTAGTTTCGCTTCACATGGTTCAAAAGTTATGGTACAAGAAAAAATGAAAAATGCGCCATGTAGAACCTAGAATGTACAATCCAATTTTTGCAATCGGCATCAATTTGATATATTTACACTTAGTTAACATGCAAATTCTTTAAAGACCTGTAAGGCAATCAAGTATATTGCTTCCAATGCCTGCGTTCGAAGTTCTGGGTCATCCACTGCCTCCCTTTCATGCGATAGAGCATTTCCTAACTCCAGGGGCATTTTGGATATATCTTGCTCAGTATATACCTGAAATTCAATACTTTTATGAAATCTATTATTGGCACGGCATCCTTTAGAAAATTTTCTAGTACCTGAAGTCATTACCTTCTTTCCAGCAACAGGAAGAAGTAAAGCCGGCCATAAAAATTCTGAAATCAAAAGCAGATTCTGCAGTTGAGTGTCTGCTTCAAAACAGCAGTTTTTTATAGTCCCCAATATCTGGAACATAAGTTTTGATAATCCCCAATATTGTCAAAACAGCACAGTTGAGATTGACTCTAATTATGTAACTCACTTTACGATTCTAAGGCAACTCAAAATGTAAGAGAGTAAATCTATCTTGCTAGCAACTTAGCTCTTAATTTGTTGCGAGTTTGCAAAAATTAAACATGCGAGACACCTAAATTTTGATTGAAGAATAAAGTCAGTTTGGTACAAAAATGAACATAAAGGTCGAGTTAGATCGAACAACAAAGAAACTAGCCTTAACCACCACGAGGATATCTATCATATATCGAGTGTTACTTTATGTAAATCAATCCCATCCAAATTAGCATAACAAGATACTTCTTTAAACAAATAAGTTGTTACTCATACCCCCTTTTTCCTCTGCAAACTAGCAGAATCGAATTGGCGAACAATCTGCTTTAAGAGCCCTCGCTTAGGTTCCAGTAACATTCTCCTTCCTGCTTCTACTTTTGAGATGTTTATAAGGATAGAAGAAACATGTTCATACGTATCCTCTGAAAAAAAGGACAACAAATCAGGAAAATGATTCCGCAAAGACGATAAAAGACAAGTACACAATGTCGTCCAGTTTCAAAACCAATAGGGGAAAAATCAAACCTTCGGTTTCTCTTGAAGAAGACCTGCAAAAAGATCTAACAAGCTTGGCAACATATAGCCCCTCCATTTTATCATCTCCAACCTGAAAAAAAAAAAGAAAAACAATAACAATGAGTCTCACTTACATTAAGGTATAAGTCAAAAAGCATAAGTTATGACCTTCATGAATATGCACTCAAGTAGTATAGTGATGATAAATATAACATGATAAGAGTCAAAGAAGAGAAACATGTGAAACATACTCCAGCAACAATCACAATTCACAAATTCTGTCATGTTACCATGGCAATTGTCTAGAAGAGGAGATTGCCTAACATCTCACCCAAATACAATACATGATTAACTTCACAATGTGAATTCTCAATGAATATACCGCCTTTACACTCTATTAACACCTCATCGCATTTAAAGCACATACTCACCAAATTGTCCAAATCTTTAGCTCCTTAGAACTGTATTCATTACTATCCACAGCAGTTAATAGATACGCTGCGTCTCCCACATTCTCATATCAGGCTCACATATTAACACCTTCTGTGCCCACCTTTTCTACCATTTTCCCTACAGCACATAAGTTGTAGCCTTCAGATCCTACTACAAACCGCCTCTCTCCATACGAGTGACTGGTTAACTTGATTATCCCTTGACCCGAGACCGCACGGGACTGTAGAGTCTCCCGTCGAAACCGATTATCTACTCAGCACTTACGAGGCGAGTGCGTGAGTAGTGCCGCATATATACCTGACACACAATAACCATATTGACCTGCCAGCAAGGAATTAGCACCGGCCGCGAACCATTGAGGGCTAATCTATACTTCTACATGTCTCCCCTGCCGCCCCCCCCTCACCCGCCCCCACACCCCTCAGTAAAACTTGAAATTCCTCCTAGCGCTCCTATTGTGATAACAATATATACCTCTTTATACACCATGCGCGAGTCAGCTATAGAGCTATCCCCTCCACTCAACTGCGCATGTACCACCCGATCCAGATGAAGGCTTTTCTGGCAACAGGGGATCCTAGAAAACTTTATGAGGCTTCTGCGCAGAAACAATCACGTCACGCCATCGGGATCGCGAAGCAAGAAGTGCGACGAGCGACGGGCATATGTCATTGTTTCCTTGCACGAATGATACGGCGAGTCGGAGTGCGATCCCGAGCGCGTCTAACACGCACTCGCCGAACGATCAATCTAGTTCCTTCCACCCACTTGAATGCGAGCCAAAGTTGAAAACTTTAAATGTGCACTACTAGTATATATTCCGGTGTTCCTGTGTTTGTGGGGGTCCGATGTCTTCTTATAACGATATATGCGGGGACTCTGAGGCTACCTGGGGAGAGGGAGAACGTGGAATCCAGAACTGGATGAGTCCTCACGCCGTGCCTGCCTCCCACTCTATAGTCCACTTGCGAGCGGAGACAAGCACACGATGCTTCCGGCAAGCGGTATTAGTTCTCTGCTCCATCCGTGCTATTTACATTGCACGGAGTGGCATATGCTAAAGAATGTTGTGTCGCAAACTTCATCATCGCGCACCCCCTTCAGCATGGTAAGACAGAAATCTACGACTGGCGTACACCCTAGAATCGTGCGTGCATCTGTCATGATATACACTATTTATATTAAAGATTTCTATTGGAGTGCTAGTTTAGTAGATTGAGGCTAACTCTCTCTAGCCGATTGGTCATTTAAGAAAAAACTTTGAAACTACAAAAATTATAGATTTTGATGTGATTTATAATGGTATATTATATGTAGCTAAATATCCTGTTCAAACAAAATAGATTTACTCTCATCCTCGGATCCTCTAAAAATCAATGTAGGTACATATATATATCTAGAATTTATTTCTTCGGACATCTAAATGACCACTCATCTCTCTCTCTCACGCACGTCAACGTCAACTGCACTCTCCAATACTACTATTGAAATTGGATTCAACTTCAGCAATCCACTATACATAGGACGTACTCTGTTATGATACCTGCTATGACACACTTATATATATATGTTCTAGTCAATACTCATAATAACATCGATACAGAAAACCCATTTCAATGATAATGAGATTCTCTCGGTCCCTTCAACACACACTCCCCCTATCTGCATCATCGCACTTCCGATAGATCCGTGTCCTGCTCGGTTGCTCCTGCTTGCCCCTTTGGTCGCGGCGCACGGCGCGCGGCTCTTACTATTGAGAAGGACTCTGTGCTTTTTACAGCTTGCTCTCTCCGTGCCTATAGTCGGTGCAGAAATCCCATAATATAAAAATAATTTGAATTATAGATTTTTATACTGAATTTTTTTTAAAAAAAATAAATAAATAAATATTATAGAACTATTACGCGACAACACTTTAAATACATCATAACAACACATATCTTAATGCACTGAATATCAAAATAAACACCATTGTATTCATAGCCATCAACATATGTTATGTTTACAATCAACTTACACCGTGGTTTGCGCTACTACTTCATTTGAATGTACATAATTCGATGCATGGAATAATTCATCTGGAATTGTAAATAAAACACTATTTCTGATAATAGACATCCCAAATTTCTCTTTTCAGTCCAGCTAAGGTTCGATGCAACTGCAAAAACTAAAAAGAGAAAAAAATGATTGATCTTCTAAACGAAATAATGAGGCCCCCTCCTGGAGATATCATCAATTTTGTACGACAATACACGACTACAAACAGATCTTCTTCATCCTACACATATCACAGATTTCTATTAAAATAAGAAACTGATTATGCACTTCGGAGCCATCTTAAATTAGACAGCTAGCATTCGAGAAGAAAGTTTTTACATCGGATGCCAAAAAAAAGTCCAAGCACCCCAGAAAATATAACCAACAAGCTTAGGCAAGATAACGGTACAACTTCCTATCCGTTTTATCCCTTTCCAAGAATTCCCGTTCGATGAGAGACTCGATCCTTTTCTTGATCACAACCGGGTTGGGTAAGAAACGAGACTGCAACTGCTTCGTGACCTCCGTCACTATGTTGTTGTGGTCCAAAACCCTCCTCGCTTTCATAATCCTCACGATGGCTGCCTCTATCTGAGGCTTCCTGTCTTCCTCTACTCTCTGTCTAGTCTCCTGCTTCTCCGGCTCCGATTCTTTTTGCGCCACTACGGTTCCTATCTTCACCTTAAAAAATTTGCTAGAGAACTTGTCGTTCACAAAGAAAGCATCATCCTCTGCTATGTCCTTGCTCATGGGATCCTTGCAAAGGACATTTTTGCCCCTGACGAGAGCGAGGGACTGGAGGCAACGCTTCAAATCTGAGGCCGGGATTTCGGTGGCTTGCTCTATCTCTTTGTAACTCAGTCTTTCTGCCGAATTAAACAGCATAAGAATACACATTTGATAGGTAGAGACATTGAGCTCATGCTTCTGGCCTTTCTCAAAAGTCGCCTTCAGATCTGCAGTGCCCATGTTCGTCTGCCATGTCAGCCTCCGACCGGTATGGGTCCCGAGATAAAAGGCACGGAATCTCTCACATACACCTAGAATTTCAGCAGGGAGGTTACAGGGGGTACTGGGCTGTGTGGGCCAAGAGCCGGTGGTAAGTACCTGCACAGTAAGAGTGGGCCCCTCGGTAAGATCTGATGATGATTGGCATGCGTAGAAACTTTGCATGGTATCCTGAGATGTCTTCATATCTGTGAACATGCCTTCTAATTTAGAAGTGAACTGATAACCGCATTCAGTCTTGAGCTTGACAATCAAACTCCTCTCAGCATCATCAGAAACGGTTTTTCCAGAAAGAAGTCGTTTTGCAAGGTGCTGCTTGTAATATTTCTCGAAAACATCCTTCTCCTGTAAATACCGGAACAACATCATTACTTTGTCTAGGACAGTTTCGACCTCCTCCTCGCTGACACCTTTCAGCCCCTTGCGAAGTTTGTCGTCGACATAAAGGGAAATAAATTCAGGCGACCGGTTGTTCAGATTGATGAAGTATTCG
Source organism: Xerophyta viscosa (assembly GCA_002076135.1). Taxonomy (NCBI): domain Eukaryota; kingdom Viridiplantae; phylum Streptophyta; class Magnoliopsida; order Pandanales; family Velloziaceae; genus Xerophyta; species Xerophyta viscosa. The sequence goes on along the minus strand of MJHO01000111.1, from coordinate 470,894 downwards.
AATGAAGAGTTCAGAGCGTTTTGGAAAGTCTTATCGTTGTTGAAGGCACTGCTAATAATCTTATCATACTTGTCCTTTTGATCCAAGAGACGCTGAACAAAGTCTACAGGATTCTTCAATCTCTCGGGATCTGTAACCAACTGCTTCCCAGTATCTCGAAGGTGAGAAGTCATAACTTCTCTTATGACCAAAAGGCCCTCTGGAACACGGCGGAACAGGTTGTACATCCTGCTTAGATCTTCATATTTATCATCCACAAGCATGTTAACGAGGCCGGAATTCTCCATATGAACCAATCTCTGCATGTGATTTTCGATCATTCCCTTCTCCACAACATTTGTTATCTTTGGTTCAGTTTTGGAATCTAGGTACTGCGAGACTCTTTCCATCTCCTCATTAAGCCGTGCTTCGGCTCTCTTGAGGTAATCTCCACAGTCACAGCATTCAATGAACTGCTGGGACTCACCACTGTAGAAGCTAGCTGAAACCTCTAAGAAAGGCTTCTCGAAATCTTCTTGGTAGACAGAAGATCCTAAATCCATAAGCATCTTTGTTACACTCCTCGTTAATCCTCTGTTTATTACTTCACCAGTTCTTTCTCTATGAATGAGTTCAAGAAGCGTGCTCAGTAGCCTGTTCTGAATCTTGGGATAATGAATTATATTGTCTCTCCATAGGTTCAACCCAAGCTCATGAACTGGGGTTTTATGAGAACTAGGAACAAAAGTCCTATCCATATACATTAATATGTCCCTAATCATCTGCAGTGCCTTGTTGTGATCGTCCCACTTTCTATTCAACTCCTCAAGAAAATAGCTCCCCTGAGCAGCTTCGATACTTTTGCATATTTCTTTCAAGTGTCCTGTCATCGTGGTCACCAGTCCAGAGTAAAGCTTTTCTCCATATTTATGCAATACCATATTGTAAGCATTCCTGAAGATGAATAATGGATTAAACCAAGAGTTATAATCCAATATTTTCTTCTACAGGGATAAAGTACATAAGCAACATAAAGCAAGCCTCTTTTATAAAAGGCAAAACCATGCACTTGTAATGCGTGATGAACAAACCCCCAAATCAGCATGCAGATTGGTAAATTGTTCTAAGCAGACTGAGTGTGAACTATATAAAGCATAAAGAATGACAGTTAAAAGTGGACGGTGCGTGGTTAAGCCAACATACGCTTTGTTAACATTGAGGGTGGAAAGGTGTGTGCCCAAGAAAAACTATTACAATGATTTATGTATATTTCATCATTTTCGACCAATTAGAAGTGGAAAAAGTTGGTCCTTCGACCACATATGTGAAGAGACATATGTTACTACTCATAAATGTAATCAGCTATAAGCAAAGAAGCCGACTTTTCCATTTATTTGAACTGTTTAGGCGCTTCATGTAGGCTGATCATCAATTAGTCAAGTCAGGCTTGAGCTGACAATTATTGCTTGCTGCCTGAAACTTCACATGCTCGCTGTTGCCCGCTAAAAAGAAGCCAACACTAGCTCCATGCCTGAGGAGATGAAGCGTTCTAAACAGTTGTATGTCCACCAGATAGCAGTATGAATGTGCAAAGGTTCACTTCTTACCCAAAAAAAAGGAGCATAACACATCATATGTTGTCCTCGTATGCAAGAATTACAACAACCACCATGAGCAAGATTCATGCAACACAGATGTAATGAATAAAATAGATAAACACGATTTCATAATAGCACTTTCTGTAACCAGCATTTTAATTTGGAAAAGAAAAAAAGAAATGTTCTAATTTCACCCAATCACACAGTCCGATGCCATTGCAGCACCCAATCACACTGGTCCCACAACCATTGTATCGCTTTTATCAACCCATGAGTTCAGAATGAAACTAGTAAGCTTGTATATATAATTAGCAAGTGAAGTTCAAGCTGTAGCTTCCCACCGTGCTTCCGCAGCTTTCATGACAGCTTCATTCTAAGTACCTTCAAGCGGATTTACTTTGTTTCTTTCATGTAGCACCTTAGAGGTAATCTTCTCTTAGGTAGCCCTTTCCCTTTTTTGCACAAGGGTTCCACTCTTATGTAGCTTCACTCTAAACTGCTCCGCTTTGCCACATATCTCAAATAGCCCCCTCTTAAGTAGTAAATTGCCCGCACATGACTGAGGATCAAATTTGTTGACATTCAGTTGCATAACTTCACTCAAAACCATATGTTACAACCTCACACAGTACACCAGCTCATATGCATTGCATTGGGTGCACCTACTTGATTAGCCCCATTCTTAAGGGTTAGACTCATGGAGCACCATCTTAACAGCAGTTACAATTGGTTATAAACCCATCCCTAAGTGGTACCATACAAATGTGGGACTTAATCTAAAATGCCAACGGATCATAATTTCAAGCAAAACTTCTTTGTAGTAATGAATGAACAAGTTAAAAAGTGAAATATAGTAACAGCTTTGAAAGTGGATGACAAGTCTTACTGGGGCACGAATAATAACTCATAAAGATGCAATCTTTAACCCAAGATGGTAACATGCAGGCAATGTGTTGTGTGAATCACAGGTGCATGCTTCCTAATTTGTATAAGTTTGAGGAGATCCAGTTTATGGTAAGGGCCAAAAGATATACTAAGTGTAACAACACAGAAACTACTAAAATGAAGAAAGTCTCTAGAAGTTAGGTTGGTAGCTAAAGAACACAGCTACAAAGCATTGTCAAAGGCTATAGATTTAAAAGTAGAATCTCTTCATCCAAGATTCAAGTACAAGAGAAAAATAAAAGAAACAAAGGAAACAATATCCTTGTTCTAGAAACAAATAAGGTTCCATGGAGGTCCAAGAAAACATAAAGCACTACATGGAGGTTGTTACCATTCGGTTCCTACTAATCAAAAAATAACTATTACTAGACCACCACCAAGGAAAAAACAATCCCATACTGTGGAAGTAAGCCCAATACAAGTATCTCCATGACCAAACTGTCAATAGTACAGCAAGCTACGGAATCATGTAGCACGGACACGGACACGTGAATACGACACGACACGGGGACACGCCAATTTTTAAAAAACGTAGGACACGGGTATGGCAATAAAAATATAAATAATTAAATAATAATTTATACGAAATATTTAAGTATTAGATAATATAATAATATTCAATAATAAGTTCATCCATAATATTATATTTTACGTCTTTGAAATAAATCCAAATAATAAGAATCTAATTATATCAACTAAAACAAAATAAAAAATAAAAAATATTATATAACTATATTATATTACTTACCACTATTACATAATGAATTAACTCTTCTAAAAAACAAACAAAAGAAAAAAAAATTAAAAAAACAAAAGAAAAAAAATGATATAAATACCGACACGTGTGTCACATACGCCCAACAAAAGTGTTTTAACATGCGTGTCCTATTTTTCTTTTCTAATTTTTTTTTTTCCGGACACGCCACGTGGTGTGTCCGATACGTGTCCAAGCGTATCCGATGAGTGTCGTGTCTGACACGTGTACCGACACAGACACGTTGACATTTTCGGAGTGTCCATGCTACATAGTACGGATCATTGCAGATGCAAGGCAAATTGCACTCCAAGTGATCTCCAAGGTTAGACGCACTGAAATCATTCCCAAGAACAATACCATACTTAACAGAACATCATTTGTAACTTCAAGTTTGCTAAAATTTTTGCCATGATAGAGGAAGGAGCTTATGTTGCAGTTTATCTACACCATTTCTTCTGCTATTTATAGAGTTTTAATGGCAGCTGTAGGTGTTCCCTTGCAACGACAACCTCACTCCCATTAATCCACCGATGCTTCTTATCTTTTTTTAAAGAAAAACCATGATGCGTTCGTAACGGTTCATTACTCCAAATAATTTATAATCTTAAATAACAGATTCAAAACTATCAGAACAACAGCAGTTAAACCAACTAAACAAATTAATCAAAATGAAAATAATAATTTCTATAATTATAATTAATTGGCTATGTAACAGATCAAAATCAAGTTAAACTATTAAAGAACCTGTACAACTCCTCGAAGGAGAGTCCAGACGCATTGTGGTTGTAGATCTCGTGGATAGCGTGTTCGAGAATCCTCCATGTCCTCTCGGAGTACTTTGGATCGAGCTCCACACGATGCTTGAACGCCTCGATCTTAAAGTTACGCTTCTTCCCTCCTCCGCCGCCGCTGCCGCCGACACCACCACCGCTGCTCATCCTGCCGGATCCCAAATCGATTTCTCGATTGTCGTCGGTTCAATTCCAAATCGATCCTTAGGCTTTCGATTCTCGATTCGACGAGGAGGAAGTTGAAGGAGAAATGGAGGATGGAGATGATGAGTAATTACTTTTTATTTTCTTTTTGTTTTTTAGTTTAGTTTCTTTAATTTTATTGGCGGTTCGGTTCAAGAATCTGACCCCATGTTTTGGATTTGGGCCTTTAATCTAACGGTGGTAGAAACTGTTAAGCCCATACAATTTTATAATATTTTTCTTGTTATACATTATTCAAGCTCAACAACAGCCTGTATACTATTCACCATTCTTTTTGTTATTATATCTTTGTTTACCACAAGTTTTGGGACAATTTCAAATTAGTCCTGGCTTTCAAAAAAATTGTTCAAATCAACCTCCAAAAATATTTGTTTAAATCAGCTGGCCTCACTGAAAACTTTAAAATATTCCAAACTGCTAATATAAACATGCATTTAAAATATCACAAATAGCAAGATGATCTAAAATATGCCATGCTTTATATATATATATATATATATATCGAGACCTTTGCTAATAAATTCTAGTATTCCTAATAAATACTAGTGCCTAAACAAGCCCGAATACACCTTCAAAAAAAATTTAAAAGATCAAATTAAGTTGGGCCATTTGTTTTTTAACGTCTCCATATTTATAAAATTCAAATTACTAGTTTTAAGCCTCCTAATTAAAAATAGCACTAATCCTTCATATAATTTTTTTATTATTCCTAATAATTTTTATATTTAATATTAAAAAAATGAAATATAAATATATATATATATATATAATAATATATATATATACTAATATTATATATATATATATATATATATATATATATATATATATATATATATATATAACAGGGAATTGCTGCAAGTCTTCCAAAATTATTTATGTTGACTAATATTTTTTTTTTAACAAATTAATATTTATATAAGCCGAGAATGGCTAGGTTGACTGAATGAGAGGCGTTTTAAAAAGTGCCATTATCCGAATTTTTTATACTTCATGGCAGGAGTCTCCGTTCATAAAGATCAGTACTCAAATTCTATAGCGTCGGTCAAAACTGAACATAAAATTTTGTTTACGAATTTAAAATTTTTATAAAAACATACGCTCGTATTATAAATTATACCACAATAATTAAAAAATTATATATTATGCGTTGGTGAACCTTCTAGGCTTCTAGAGCAAACGAGATGAACAACTCATCCATATTTTTAATTTAATCAACTGCATTGTGGCTCTTCTGGATTGGGCCGCAGATAATTGTACTTTTCTTTCTTTAACTTTCCTTTTCATTAACACTAATCCTTCATATAATTACTTTCTCTACCATTGTAAAATCATCGAAAATAAGTTATTTTCTTTATATTATATTCTTATTAGCATTAAATAATATTTTTGGAAAGTTAATAAATTATGGAGTATAACTCCATTATTGCGTATAATTTATATATATATAAATATATAAAACTAAATGATGAAAGCTATTACATCACATAGTATGTTAAATAATTTTAATTTAAAAATAATATAATATTTATATGAATTGATAAAAAAATATTTAATTTTTTAAAGAATAAAATCTAAGATAAAAATTACATAAAACATAATATTTTAATTAAAAAAAATCCCATATAGTTATAAAAATTAATCTAAAAGTAGTATTATATTATTTAATTATATAATAATAACTTTTTAAAGTAGATCGTTATCCATATTTAAAACTATATATATATACATATGGATATTTTTGCTATTTCATGTCATGCCTCAGATAGTTTTTATTTATGTTATGTTATATTTTTTTATTTTAATAATATATAATGAATAAAATATATTAATTTATACAAAATTAAAAAATAAAAAGTTAAGTTTTAATATCATTTTTTATATATAACTAATATATGCGGATTGCACAAATATAAAATTAGATATTACCATGTTATTCTACCTGACAATTACTATGTACAAATTTCATTACACGTATACCAATTGTAATATTGCGGATCTCATTACTCTGTTTTTTCCGAATCGAATTCTTTTCTCTTTATTTTTGATAAAGACATGTATTTTCTTTAAATAAATAATTTAAACAAACTAAAAGAAAAGATGGTATACTTATTTTTATTAAAACACCAAAAGTGAAATTAAAGTAGAAAAGAAAATATAATTTATCTGTTGGATCTTAGAATTCATCTTCAGCCCTATTGATCATACTATATTTTTTTATTTAATTGATTTTTTTTTTTTACATTAAATCTCATTCCTTGTCTATTAATAAATTAATAAGTTCATTTATAATAAAGGGTAGTGTTGTAATAATCTTGAAATCCAGGGTTTTTGATGTAGAAACCTCCTACCATGTAATTTAACGGGAAATGAGGAGCGAGGACACGTATTTCCCTATATTCTTTGTTCATCGTCAGTTTCTAGACGCTTTTTTCACCTCTCACTCTAATCTTCTGATTGAACTCCCGAGGATTGGAAGAATCAAGAAATATATAAAAGTAAATAAAACTCTTGAAAAAGAAAGCTTGATTTTTGAAGAGCAACTGAAGAAATGGGTTCTGGATCGCTCCTCAAAGTTGTGTTGAAGAACATTGATGTTTTTGCTGGGTAAACTTTCTATAAACTTCTCAAAGTTAGTAGCTTTAATATCTATCTTTTTGTCTTAGTTTACTATTTTTACTGTTTTATGTCGCTAAATATTGCATCTTTCCTTGTAATCTTGTGAGAACCAGTCGTCTGTTGTGTCCAATTTTGTATCTGCTTAAGTATTGGTGTCGGAGAATTGGGAATTCTAAGTTTGTTTGTTATTAATTGAGAAAAACCATGGTTTAGTATGATTTTTTAGGTTTTTAATGTTGCATAATTATTGCAAAATTCCAGATTTAGTAGGCTTTTCTATTTGTAAGAGTATCAATAGGTTGTAATACTAACAAGGTTATGGATAAATAAAGATATTTACTATGTAGTTTATTCTCTAGAAGTAGATTAACAGCCGGCACCGGACCAACGGTATTTTTCGAGCTCGCTGCTAGTGGGCTGCCGACGAGGAGCCTACACGATTCAGTTCATGATTTGGTTCACAACATAGAGGCATTCTGATTTCTCAATTCTTCTCATGCAAGAGTTTCTGAACGTTTCCTTTCTTTGTGGATTATGTTTCTGTTATGTTTAAAAGTCCATTTCCATTTTTAATAGTGGTTTCTATGTTTTGTAATATTGTAATCTCAATCCGAAACTCGATGTTTTTGGGGTTTTTTTTTTCCAAAAAAATCTTTTTTTTTGCAAAACTTGAACAAATGAACCCCTCTAATTAAGTTACGTTTCCGGAACACTTTTTTAGCTCTCCCGGAGCATTTCAGCTCAAACACTACGATACAAATGCTGGCAACACTACACTAGCAGTCTAGAACATTTAGAGTTTCCAAATATTTTTATTTTTTATTTTTTGGGAAAAAGTTGAGAAGGCAGGAGTTGATTTGCACAAGTATTGAAAAGCATGGGCTTTTTGACAATGTTTTCCTTCTTACATTTGATGTAAATTTTATTTTCCGTAATTGGTAAGGAAAATGTGAACTTAAATTTCCTACATGATGGCAATTCTTTTTGGTAATACCTAGCAGGCTTAAAACAACAAATCTTCCTACTGTTCTTTAGTATATGACGTGATACTTGTACTCTGAAAACAAGAACATAATAATACCTAATTACCTGTGATTTTGAGATGCAACAAGCAGAAACTTCATCTAATCCATTATATTCTTTATTCTTTTGCAAGTGAATAGAAAGATATAGCTGCACTTTGTGATAATCTATTAAAGAATAGAACAGTCTTATTTTGAACTTCTATTTTCTGGATTTACCATGTTACATCACAGATCATAAATCAAATTTCTTTAAGTCTATTTATTTATCCAGTTCTAATGTTTATATGCACATTTTTACGTCATTAAGCTTTATAAAGGTTGCATGTGTATATTTTTTTTCCGTCTTCCTCTTTATCTATCTGCTGATTCTTTTGCTTCCTGATTTGCAGGCCTATTGTTACTCTTGTCTACCCTTTGTAAGTGGCATGAGATTTCTTTTCTTCGTTAAGAGAAATATTCTATCCTGTCAAATTAAACTTCAGCTTGTTGTTTTTGGGTTCGACAGGTATGCTTCTGTGAAGGCGATAGAAACAAAGTCGCCTGTCGATGATCAGCAGTGGCTGACTTATTGGGTTCTTTATTCCCTACTTACACTCTTTGAGCTTACTTTTGCAAGAGCAATCCAGTGGTAATTAAATTAATTTTTATATTTTTCGTGTGCCCTTTATTGTTCTTCTCCATCCATGCAGTTTAAAAAAAATGCCCTATTCCGTCCGGGTTCGAACCCCACGGGTGGCTGTAATGAGGATGTGCCCGTAGCCGCGAGTTTACAGCGGTTGCGGGGAAGCTGGTGGCTGGGTAACTGCCAGTATTCTATGTCTGGTCCGGGGACGGACGCCAGGCCGGAGTTTTACTCTCCTGTGCGCACCTGGGTCCAAAATGGTCCTATAGGTGTGTATAGAAAACTGTGGTTCGCGATTTAGCGGAGATCTAGGAAGAAGTTTTGCCTCCTTATCTCAAAAAAAGAAAAAAAAGAAAAAAAGAAGAAGGCCCTATCCCCTTTTTTAGAAGTTATTCCTACATAGATTGTTCATTTTACTATTTACTTATTTTTAGAAAAAACATATATGTTTTTAGTAGTACGGAGTTTTATATGGACTAGTTATAATTTGCTGCAGGTTTCCGATATGGCCATATGTAAAGCTGTTATTTGTCTGCTGGTTGGTTTTACCGTACTTCAGTGGTGCTGCGTATGTTTATCAACATTATGTGAGGCCAATCTTTGTGAATGTGAATCATCAGACCGTAAACATCTGGTACGTCCCTCGTAAAAAGGATGGTATCAGTAAACCCGAGGATATCCAACTAGCAATGGAGAAATTTATTGATGAAAATGGAGCAGAAGCATTCGAGAAGCTCTTGAACAAGGTAAAAACTTCTATTCTATGACGAAATGTTGCGTAACCTTTGGATGATTTACTTAGTATTTGTTTGATTTATGTGAATTTCAGGCTGGTAAAGGGTCAAAATCGAAAAAAGATGGTGGTCATGTGTCATTTAGAGAGGAGGAGTCCGAGAACGAATCTAGGTGGAAGCCTAGCCGACGTTTAACGTTTGAGGATGAGGTGGAGGCAGAGACCGAACCAAGTTCATGGACATCGAACAACTTCATGATCTTGGATGACGATCATCAGAAGAGATACTACTGAGAGAGGTATGTCGTATCTTTTTTTTTTCTTTTTTTTTTTTTTTTTTTTTTTTTTTTTTTTTTTTGAGGTGACGAGACGAAACCTACCTGATCCCAATATTACACCACCTGAGTGTCGGGATCATTTTCTAATAGACGGACATCGAACCATTTTGGTCCGACCTGCGGTCGAGTAGTAAAACCCCGGTGTGGCATTCTCCTCCAGACCACACAGTGAATTATCCCTTTGGGCCTATTACCTTCGCACAGGCGTCAAAAAATGCAGCGCCCGCACTTATCTCACATCCTCCCGGAAAACGGACCGCACTTATCTCACAGCCACCCAATTCTCGCTTCATGAGGCGAGCGCCCTGGCCGTCGCACCCAGGACGGAGGGCAAGAGAGGTATGTCATACCCTAAATAACACTTAAAGAAAACAAAAGTACTGGAGTTTCTATATCTCTAAAAAATTACCAAATTGTGTTCTTTAAACCTTCATGAATCGAGCTTTGTGCTGCTTAAAGGTGAGCCAGTGATGTTTAATTGCGAACTTCATTGATTTTGCGAGAAATCTTGCAAGCTGTAGCTTTACCCGAAAGGAAACTTTTGTATGGCATTATATTATATTTAAATTTCGAGAATTTATTGTCGTTTGCAGGTGAATGTTGATACTTGAGACATAGCTTCGGTTAGCTGACATGGAATGAGATGTGTTTCTAGAAACAGTTATGTATTTCGTCTTGTATAAGGTTTGTCGTCGTATGGTTGCGTGTTTTTAAGTTCGGCAGTGGTTATCAAGTATGAAACTTTTTAAAGATCATATGTAAATTATCTTATTTTAAGAATTATTTAGCTCAGATTTATAGTGTTTGATCGCTGTTGCCAGTAATTGAGAAATGTTAAGTTGTGGTTGAGTGGTGTAATCACTGTTTTTATGTGTGAGAGCTTTCTTCTTTAGGGCAATATCATAGCAGCTCCTACCTCCTGTCATAAAAGTTAATATCAACACAGCTCCTCTAAAAATTCTCATTTTATTTATTTTCAAGTTAGAATAAAATAAAATAAATTCGAATTTTTAGAGGAGCTGTGTTTGGAATGTGTATATGATTTGGAGCAAGTTATTTTCATAATGGAAATTCACAGATTACATATTTACATGGTATTAATATCCAAATATACAAACTCAAGAAAGAACACGGTATATGTACAACATAAATGCCGCCCTTGCGGCGGTCTGTTTGCATCTTCATTTTTCTCGCCGAGAAGACAATAGGACCTTGAGCCTAGGCATATTTTGTGCGCCGAATATTTATTCAGCTTCCTGATTTCGAACATTAAATATAATATTTTAAATTTAAATTTTATTAATTTCAATAAAAAGTCATATAACCTTGCAGAAAGGGCACGAACACTAAAATCGAACTCCAGATATACTGAATGTTCAAAGTAAGTGTGTGTGTGTGTGTGTGTTTGTATATATATATATATATATATATATATATATAACAAAAAAGAGAGTCCAGCATGATAAACGGCAAGAATGATATATATGATATCAACCAAAGTGTAAACTCAATAAGTCAGACATACATTAACATATTCAAAATAGAGACTTGTTACCTTCAAACTATTGCAACAAGCAGACGGTATCTCTAGGATCTTGATCTCGTCCTTCTCCTGGCAAATGGAACATCCTAAGCTCTTGTATCATCTGGAATACGTTAGACTGCCTGTGTTCTTCACCACTCGAAAGACTCGAAGATGTTGAGGTAGTTGATGGAAAAAAAAACCTCGTGTTTTGGTACATGTCCACTGTCCTCCACATCAACAACAATTTTCCCGACAAATGTTGTCCTACAAAATTTATGTAAATATAAATTACAACAATTTTCCCAGACACTAATGATACTCCTTAAAGACGGAAGGAAACAACACCAACTACATATCTAGAAAACACAAACAGAAGCTAACAGTTGACTGTTAAAGAATTGAAAGCAATAACAGTACCTTGGGGCTCTCCCCTGTCTTGTTTTAACATGAAATATAGGTTGCACCGGATTAGATTCGTACCCCCCCCTCAGCTTAAAAAAAAAAAGTTACAGAGCTGGGGGAGTGGTGTGATTCGTAACCCTCTTTCTCTAACAGCCTATTTGGATTGAACTAAAACCTGCTTCTTTCTTGCCAAGTGTCCTCTTCTCCTCCAAATCCCTCATCCTCGCCACGTCTATCCACCTCCCTTCGCTGGCATAAATGCTTGACAGGAGGATCGAATCGGACAGCTGCACTTCGTCCATCGACGATAGTTTCCCTGCTGCGAGCTCCCCTATCCTAGAATCACCATACGTTCTACAAGCTGCCAGCAGAGTTCTCCAAGCAGTAGCATCCCCTCCACATGGCAACTTATTGATCATCTCGTAAGCCTCTTCCATCAACCCCGCCTTTCCCAACATATTAACTATACACCCGTAATGCTCCACACCAGGCGACAATCCGTGCTTTTCGACCATTCTTCGTAACAACTCCTTCGCTTCAGCTAACATCCCGCTATGGCCACAAGCATCAAAAAGAACTAAGAACGTGACCTCGTTCGGTCTCAGACCTTCCTCTTCCATTCGGTAGAAGAGTTCTAGGGCAAAACCAGCACAACTGTTAAAACCACAGCCTGATATCATCGACGTCCACGCTCTGACATCCTTATGATCCATCTCGCTGAATACTGCAAATGCATCATCAAGACACCCACATTTCGAGTACATCTCCACAAGAGCAGTTCCAAGGACAGTGTCTAAAAGTGAAACATATCCGTCTTTGAGAAATCGATGGATCCCTTGTCCGACTGCTAGCGCTCCGACGGAAGCACATACCGAAAGCAGGCTGACAAATGTAGCAGTACTCGGCCTTATTCCTTCTCTTTTCATCTCATGTAACAAAGACAACGATTCTTCCAATTTTCTGGATTTTGCGTACCCGTCCACCAAGCAATTGTACGAAACCAAATCTCTCCTATGCATTTCATCGAACACCCTTTGAGCTTCTTTTATGGACCCATACTTGGAGTACATAGTCACCAACGCCGTAGCCACATTCAACGCTGTGTAAAATCCAGTTTTTAAGCAAAATCCATGGATCCCTTCATCTACCAATTTAGAATTAGCGTACCCGGAGATCATATTAACAATTGCAGCGGCATTACAATCCCCAAATTCCACCCGCATCTTGTTAAAAACGTTCATCAAACTATCAATTTCCCCGATATAAAGATAGCCTCCCATTAACGTGGCCCAAGAAACCGCGTCTCTTACCATAGGAATTTCATCGAACATTTTCTGCGCATCACATATCGAAGAACAAGATGAATAAACACGTATAAGAGAATTGTAAACCTCGACGGTGGAGAGGAAACCGGACTTGCATACAACAGTGTGGATTTGTTGTGCGGATCCCAAGGCAGACAGTCTGGCGCAGATCTTAAGAACTGTGATGAATGAGAAACGATCCAGAGCGAGATCGCCGCGGGATCTGAGAGAATTGAAGATACCGAACGCTTCGAAGAGATTGGGATTAGGGTTCATAGAGATGCTTCGGAGAATGGTGTTGTACATGAAGAGATTGGGACTGATGTCGGTGTGAAGAAAGAGGGAGCGAGCGTAGGAGGGGTCGCCGGCGGCGGCGGCGAGGAGCTTGCTGGCGGCGAGGGGATGTCGGTCGTAAGCGGATTTGATGATGTATGCGTGGAGTTGGAGAAGATGGGAATGGTTGCTGCATGATAGAAGAAGATTCACGAGCGTAGTTCTCTGTAAGAGCATGGCAGACAAAATTAGAGTATTATATAGAGTTTCAAAGTAATTATAAGCTGGGACAAAAAGAATATTTTAGAGTTTTGAAACTAATTTCAATTGGAAATGATTTTAATTTAAAAAATTAAAAGTAGGGATTTTATTATTGTAGACATCGGCAATTTAGGAGTTATAATATATCAAATTATTGGAAAATACATGTTCTTCCAGCTAATTCACTAAAAAAAATAATCTATATTAAAATTCATTTTTTTTACCTGATTAATCACTAAAAAATTAATCTATAATTAAAATTTATTTCATTGTAATTAACTGATTAATTATTAAATCATTAAGATATTAAAAATATCACGACAATTATTTAGAAGTATTTTTAAAAATAATTTTGAATATAAAAATTATAAATTATATTAAATTTTTTTTCATTATTTTTTTTAAAAATATTATGGAGTAATTAAATTATTTTTATAAACTTTGAGATTGAAATTAGTTTATAACAAATTCAAAGTCAAGACTAACTTACAAAAACTTCAAAATATGGCCTGATTTTCCAAAGGGAGACTTCTGTGCAGGCCTAGCCTTGTCTGTTCAGGCTTTAAAAATATTACTAAAAATAACTAAATAAAACTATAAAATTTGGAAGTGGCCGGCCCATGAGCCCATCTATTACAGAGACCTATATAAACTACGCTACGTTTTACTCGACGACGGCGCCGCAGAGCAGCGTCGAAGAAAAAGGCGGCGGCGGCGATGGAGGAGCGTTATCGGTATCCAAATCAATGTTGCGACCACGTAAAGATATGTGGATCGGTCGTGACATTTGATTTTTTATATGAGATAATACGATTAGTGGAACTACGGATAATTTAACCCCAATTTATTTATCAAAGTTTACGACTTGTTTTGGATCTCGACGAATCTAGTTTTACTGCTTTTTTCTTTTGGTTATGAAAATTAATAGTTTGATTTGTTTTTTATTATTTGCTTGTGTTTTGACGATATACAAGGAGGATTTTAAATTTTTTTATTTAGACAGTAGTGGTAACAATTGAATTTTTCTCTAATTAGTTTCAATATAGTCCGTATGAAGTTTAGCTTTTTCTTAAGGACTTGATTATCTGATGGGACTTTGGTATTTGTAGATAAAAATAATCGCACGTCGCTTACTTTGCTGATCGCATGTGGTGAAGAGGTAATATTTTATATTCGAGATATATATTATAAAATGCAATAAGCTCCTATAGATCCAGTGCTTACTATGAATATGTTCAGCATCAGAACAAGAGAGAAATCCTTCATATATATAGGCATGTATATATATTGTTGCATACAAACGTCAATTTATTTGTGATGTAATATGGCTGGAAAATACACCGATCTACTTGCGCGACAACTCAGCAGGGGTGGACCTGGCGACATCTTATGCGGGCGACACTTCGGACCAGTGTGGGACCTGCCTTAGCATTTGTGCCCGTCAAATTCGAGCTACCGTTACGCATGCATAATTGAGATCAATTTCATGGAAGCTTACACAATCCTGTAGTCTCTTTTCCCATTTGGGAAGACACTGATTTCAGTAGTCCTTTGGAACCCGTGGTTTTCTTTCTTGATTAACCAAGGGTTTTCACGTAAACCTCCGTGGTAGTACTTTACATAATCTTTCCATCTCTTATGCTTGCGTGTACCCTACTACTTGGCTCCATGGTTATTAGCGAGCTTGGGCAGATGTGATTTGAATTTATGCTTTGTCGATTTGTTTGCTCGCGTGCTTGTGTGTTTAAATTTAGTTAACCAAGCTGAGGGTTTATTGGAAACAGTGTCCTTTGTGTGTGGTTGTATACATCCTATTCTTTCCAGACATCACTTATGCGGGACTTCTTACTGGGTTGTTGTTGGACTGACTCTTATCATTTGGCGTTGTCTCTGAGGAACAACAAATTGTTTCCTATTCACTAAGACAATTGAGTAACAAGAGTCATGAGCCAAGGGCATGAGCTTGTTCCAACTGTGGATCATGCCAACCAAGGCCATAGACTGAGCCCCCTCTTCGCAACTTAGGAGAAGGGGGCTCCATCCGCCACCTTGAGTAGCAACTAGCCCTTGTGCCTCCTCCTACATCCTACTCCTACATTTTATCCTTCTGCAAAGGACATCGGATAGTTATTCAAGAAGTTTGAGAACCTACCCGATCTAGAGCTTGATGAGCCTCCTCACAAGGCGTTGAACTAAAAGAAGAAGAGGAAGTAACATTCGACCTAGCCCGGAAGCATGCGTCCTGGCACTCCAAAGGATCTGTATACTGGCGAACCTCAAGTCCCTCCGATTTAAGCCACTGTTGTACCGCCTAGAGCTATTTGGATCCTCATATAAGGCTTTGGCTCACATTCTCCCCATTTTATTAAGAATTGCTCTGCAACCATCCCAAAGGTCCAAAACACGCCTAAAGTCAAGTCTTATGATGAAATCAATAACCTAAGACTCATGTCATTAAGGTCGAGACAACCATGGAGGCCTATGCTAATGATGATGCCTTATGCTGCAAGGCATTTATGGGAACCTTGGATGGGAGCAGCGAGCAGATGGTTTTCTGACCTCCCAGTGGGTTCAATAGGGAGTTGGGCTGAGTTAAAAGAAGCTTGCATCACTCGTTTCTCTCAAGCTTTGATCTACACAAGAAACCCTGATGTTAAATGCTTATTGTTATTTGTTGATCATAGTTAGGTGTTATTCATTTCAACTATATGCTTTTGTAATGTTGAGCGTTGCTTGGCTCTTCAAATTTTTGTATGCGCATTAAATTAAATAGTTTATATATTGGTTTGCAGTTTTTTGTTTTCAAGGAAAAATGCATAAGCATTATTATTTATTGCTCTTCAAATTTTGATGTGCTCATTTCTATATTTCTTTGCACATGTTTATCTTCTTTTTTAAAGAAACATTACAAATTTATCTTGCAAGATGCTATTGTTTTGAGGTCTCATAACATAGACTTTCCGAATGTTTACTTTAAAACTTCTCTAAATTAAAATTGTCTGCAAAGTGAATTGTATGCTTCATGCATGTGAGCTGCTGCATTATCTCAAAATTGGACTTCACTGTTTTTGGAAGATATTTAGGAAGGTCTAGCAGACTAGCACCGCTCTAAAGGTATTTGGAAGTTTGCTCTTGTCTGGCTCTCTTGTTGCAAGTTGCTTTCATTTCTTTGTCATGTAACAACTGTCGACTAATTCATACTGCCCTGGCCCGTATGTGCATCTTAGCAGGATTTTTTGTAATAATAAAATTTTCGCTCATGATGTGTTTTCATGTCCGATAAGCTCTTTATACTTGTGTTCCTGGGCATAATGAGGAATTATTTCAGTTTATTGAGGTCTTTCGGCCAATGATTTTTTTTTCTATTAATGTCCTTTTCATTCTGAATGCCCACAACGCTTTGTTCTACTCATAGTTTTCGGTACCGGACGGCACGTTCCTGTTCCTGCAGTTGTCGGCACGGCACGTATCAAAAAATCTTATATTTAAATTTTTTAATTAATTTTTTAATTTTTTAATTTTTTAAGTTTTTTAAAAATAACACAAATATATATCGGCACGGTTGGCACGGCACAACGTGCCTGAATATGAGTTTACTGAAACTCGGCTCGGCTCGGCACAAAAAACCTTGGTTCTACTTGTCACAGTTCATTGCGCTTGTCATAATATCCGTGTTACTGCTCATCATGTTCTGTCCAATTTAGGGCAAAGAACACTGTCTAATTTGTGTTTTTTGCAGGTAATATCACTTCGTTCATGGTGAGTGTTGAACCTCAAAAACGAATTGACGTCACTCACCAGTCCTGGTGGTGGTTGCCGTGGTAGAGTCATGATGAACAGGAGGTCGGCCGAGAAAAGAGGAGCCGTGGTGATGTGATGGTGAAGAAGAGGAAGCCTATTAAATCGCTAGACATGACATTATTAAGAACCACATGCTGTGCATCGGGATGTGTAACATGTAAATTCTAATGTACAATATGTGGTTGTTTTGATGGCCCTGATATGGTTATGTTAAAGACTTGTAAAGGAAATTATCTAAACGCACCTCTCCAGAGCGAGCAAAAAAATAGATTTTTGTACTAGCAGTATTACTGAGATAGAAAACCTTTTGAATTCTTCTGATTCTGCTTATAAAAGCTGTAGTTGGAGTTGCAAATTGGCGTCAATCCGGACTAATCTGTCTTAGTTGTCTTTTAGCATGTGCTCAGTTTGCAATGTAAGTGAAGCCTATTAAATATGTTGGCGAAAATTTGAAAGTTCGATTCTGAAAATTTAACTGGGAAAATATATTGTTCTTTGCTGTTGCTGTTGTTGTTAACTTGAACTGTGGATGAAGCTTCTTTTATGTTTCAGTTTCAGTTACCCATCTAAGGTTGTTATTTTTTATTTATTTGTTTTTTTGAGATTATCGTGATAGAACATGTAATACGAGCGCATGCTCCTGTGGAAATCTCAAACTTGCCGGAAATCCTCATGCTAGCCCCGACCGATGCTCTGTTATCCATCTAAGTTACAGTAGCTAGTGCTAGTCCTCAACTTTGTCCTGCTGCTAAAGATGAACTCATGACATGATTTTAGAAGTGAATTGTGTTGATCTTGGAGAAAGTTTGGGTCTCCAGCATTACTCTTCTTAGGAACAATATATTCTACAAAAAATACATCATGTGTTTTTTCACTAGACACACGTCGGCCGAGATGATGGACCGGGTTGAGCATAGTGAGTCAGTTCGAGCTGGGCTCCGCGCAATTATGTAGTAGTTTACGAGAATATATGTATATCTGGTAGTAATGTGTTTGTAATGGTAGAATTGGAAAAAGGGAGATTTGTAGAAGTTTATAGGGTAGGTTGTAAAAATGGTTAGTCACTTCGAGGCCGGGCAAATATCAACCCGTACCCACGGGTAAGCGGGTACCCGTCCGCAACAGACGGGTACGGATAAAAAAACTACTAGAGAAAGTAAATACGGATAGCACCTGTCCGTACCCGCAAAGTGCGGGTAAAACAGACGGGTACCCGTATTACCTACATTACCCGCATTAATTTTCAAATACATCTCTTGATCTCTTCCCAAATAAATGCGGTCAGGATCTTTCTTGATCTCATATCTTCCCAATTATATCTGCTAGGATTTTGTAATAGTTTTATCTTCATCAATCTCCTCCAAGTTTCAGTAGCACATTTCTCATCAGCCTTTCATCTCGCATCTCCGATTCTCCGGCCTCTCTTTCTTCCCTTCGATGCTCTGAGGTCTGCTGGATTTCTGGGTAAAAGGAAGAGGGAAAACCTATATTTTGTTTTACCTAATGCTCTGAGAACTGCGTTCGTATGAAAATTTTCAAAATCAACATTCTTTGAGGCTTTAGAAGCTGTTGTTTGTGTTTTCTTTTTCGATTTTTTTTTTCTTGGTCCTCATTGTTTTCTGATGTTTAGACTGGTGTTATCTTGGCCTTAGCAGCTGTTGCTTGTTTCACTGACATAGCAGCATGTTCAACTCTTAGCCCGGGTACCTGCCCGCAAACCCGCTGACGGGTACAGGCACGTAAATATAGACCGTCCAAACTCAGTTATCCGCCAACTGACACCCGTCTACCTATTATCCGTATCATCCGCAAGGGTCTGACCCGATCAACCCGTTTGTCAGGTCCAATCACTTCAAGCTTAAGTTCACTCAGATTATCTAAATTAAAAATGGAGGTTCGGTAAAAAAAAAAAAACCCTACTTATAAATTTGAATAAATCAACTCAGTAAATTAAAATATTAAGTTATTTTTTTTGGAATACTTTTTTAGCTAGTACGAAACATTTTTTAGATCGTAAAAATACTAATATAGCTCACTCGGAACACTTAATCCAAGGACTATAATACATGTGCTAGCAATATTGCATTTGAACACTTTTTAAATTTTTAACAATAACTTTAAAGAAAAAATTGAAAAATATTAACTTTATATATATATATATATATATATAATTCTAATTAACAAAAAATTGTAAGTGGAGAGAGATTGGGACCTGTGCTTCTGTTGCTAGGAAGAAAGGACAAGCTACTCTAAATCTCATGCTGCCCTGTCTTGTTAATCTTTTGCAACTTTTCTTTTTCTACCTCACTTTGATTCTTTACACATTTCACTCATTAAATCCCAACTTTATTATATTCATCAATATGCATTATTATTATTATTATTATAAAAAAGCATTGGTAGTAGTAAAATACTATAAAAAACCAAAATAATTTACCATTTAACATAGTAATGTTTACCACTCTTTGTTTTTTCTCATTTTTATATTTAGGCAGCCCATTGTTTGAGCATTTACTTTGGCAGACATAAACTTCAGCAGGACTCTTCTGCACATGATCTCAAGATCATGTTTCTTTCTGTCCCTTCCAAACTCAGTCAATGCAATTAACTGTCCAAATCAAACCCTAATTCTTTAATCTATATTCGGTAATTTTTTATTAGATACACACTGATTCTTCTCTCTGAATCCCCAGAAATAAAATAAAATATCATAAAGAAAATTACAAAAAAAAGAAGAAGAAATTGCAACAATAGCAGTAATATTAATTCCTGACAAACAGTCTGCTTGGTTGTTCATGGTGGAGGAAACAGCTCGAGACAGTCTAAGAACAACATACAATAATATATATATATATATATATATATATATATATACAATAATATATATATATAATATATATATATAATATTATTTAAACCAAATTCTACTTTGTTCTGAGAAATTCTCTAGATGATACATAGTAGCTAGATAAGGATGAAGAACATGGAAGATTGGAAACAGTCTAAGAACATCTATATCTAGTCTATGTTTCTCAAGAACTCAATGTTGAAGTTGTCAGGATGATCTGAGGAGGCTTCTGATGATCTCCGCCTGCGCGCTGTTGGTGTCCATGGTGTTCATGAGATCGGAGAGCCTGTCACTGAGATCTTCTACTTCCCGGTGCAAACTCTTGATGTAGTTGCATGTTTCTTTGAGCAATTTTGATGCTGAAGCCTGTATTTTCAAATTCAGTATAATTAATTCTCTCTTAAACCACATTTAATCCGACATTAAATGGTCGGTTATTATATATATATATATATATATATATATATTGACGTACGAGCTAAATTATTTTCAGCCTTTTCGGCATTATTTCATAAGTTTCTTTTTTTAGCATAATTTTCTTGAAATTTTGAATATATAAAGCTAAAATATTTCGAGGAATATTTAATGAGTACGAAGTTATATAAATTACCCGGCTGGAGGTCCGGCGGCGGCTCTCCGGTAAAAGTGACTGGAGCTTGGAGATCAATTCGTCCATCTCCTCGTCGGTGATTCTTCGCCTGCTCGACATTTCCTCAGTGAAGATCAGCTGTAATTTCTCCAATTCGAGAAGTGAAGACGGGAAAAAAAAAAACAATAATTATTTCGAAAATGGAAGAAAAAAAAAATTATGAGAAAGATGTGTAGACAGTAGCTATAGCGAGAGAGCTTGTGGAAAGCTATGTCTTGGTTAGAGAAGCTATAAGAAGAGAGATTTGTGGGCCCATTGTCCCCTCAGTGAGGCCCATTAAGGGCCCATTATCTTTATCATGGCCAACTTATACAATTTTTGTAAAATATTAACATAACTTTGTAGATCCTTAAATTTATAAATGGCATAGACCAAAGTTTCATCGACCAAAAACTCTTAGCCTTTTACGTGTTCATGCAGTTTTATTAGCTCATACCAAATTGTTCGTGAACTCACTAATTAGTTTTTAGACCTTCTATTATTAATAATTCTGTAACCATTTTGTTCGCGAACTTTCATCTTTACTATTTTGCAGTTTAGCTTTTCAAAAAGATTACAAATAAATCTAACGAACATCCGATGTTATAATTCACAAATGAATTTACATAATCGTATTTACAACTATAATAATTTTTTAAACTACAAGTTCAGATCATTTTCATCATTTTAAGAATTTTGGATTGCAAATTTGTAAAACATATCAAAATAACAATATTATAGTTCATCAATCATCACTTGGCCAAAATATGTCGTGCAAGTCGAATTGTCGAGACTATTACATATCTTTATTATCTAACTGTGATACGGAGGAATTACTCTTCGTTATGTACTGCTATATGGTGTTATTATAGCCTCAGTGTGACTACAATCATTGTTGACAAAAAAAATATTTAAAAAATCTACAAAAATTATATTTTTTAATCTATTAAAATTTTGAGTGCCAGATCCGTATTACGGTACATACGAGCGTACCAAACATGTAGTTAGGTATGTTTTCTTCGGGTAAATAGGTATTAATGTTGAAAGGTTTAAAAAAAATTTATATTGTAAATATGTGTCCTGCGAAAATTAAAGGCTTAACAAGTTTAAAAATCAAAATAAAAAGAATGTATTACAAGACATACGAATTTACCAAATATATATATGTGGTATTTTTTTAAAAATTAGTATAAAAATGGTAAATTTTGATAAGAATTATAATTTTTAAGTTGTAATCTTTTTCAAAAAATATGTCTCAATCGGTGTTCTAGAATTGTGAATGTTAATGGATTAAAAAAAAATGAAGCGAGAGGGCAAAAACAATGAACTGTTCCAAGAAGTAAGAACTGTTCGAGCACCTTTTTTTGTTCAATTGCCCTTTCCATATTTTTGTTTTTATTTTATTTTTAAACCCGTATAATACAGTATATACGAGCATTCTAAGAATATTTTATAGAAAAATTTTCAACTAAAAATTATAAATTTTGAAGAGAACTACAACTTTATATTGACACTTTTTAATAAAAAAAATATTTTTAAATAGTATTATGGGATCCTAAATTTTTAACAGATTTAAAAATAATAAAAATCGTATTATCGTTCAAATTGTAAAAATTCAAGAATTTCAAGAAAGTTCAAATAACCATTTAGAGAACTGTAGCTTTCGATCGGCGATTTATATATATAGTTGGAATATCATCACTGTAACCTAAAAATGCTTCTTGTCTCTCTGTCTGACCATAGTTTGACTAAAATCTTCTCATAACACATTGTTTAACATTTTTTTTTTCTTTTAACTATATTTAGCTATTTTTCTAAATATTTATATATATTTATATGGTCGAAGATCTCTTAGTCTAGATAATAACGAGGTAAAAGGATCATGATTGTACGTAAAATGGTTAAAAAATACAAAATAAGTAGCAATTTTGGGCCACCAAAATTACTGTTTGCCCCCAATCTTGTACTGCAAGGGAGATAATTGGAACAGTAGTTTTTACTGTGGGATGATTATTGAATGGGCAGTAAGTATACTGGGCCAAGGTGCAGGTACAAAGGCCCGACAGATAGGGCCCACATAGCAGTAGGGCTCTAGCCCAATCGACAAGGGCACGTGGAAGGTGCGAGTACGAGCACGTGACCAGCAGTGGCTGCCGCCCGAAGCCGGTGCTGACGGCATGCAGCCACTACACCGGGACCTACATCGACCGATACGGCTCGATCGCATCAAATCCAGTCACATGATGTAGGATCCAAACCCCATTGCAATCAATAAGTCCAGTTTAATGAATTGTACCTATGCATGCATCTATGAGCCAACTTGGGGAGCAATTAGCAGGGACAAAATAGTAATTGAACATTTAGGGTTACCCTACAAATGGATCATCTTGTTCTCTTATCATGTGATTGTCATCATAATTTATTAAGTTGTAGCCCTGCCTCTCTCTCTCTCTCCACCATGTTAACATATAGGACAAATACCATATAGATCAGTCCCTAAATTCTCTCTTTATCCAAATCAAATCCTAAATTTTTTTAGTTGTTGTTCAAACTTACAAAAAAAATTTCTACATTGATTTTTGAAAAAAAATTCAATATAAAAATTGTAGATTTTGATGATATTTACAACTTTCATTTTAACATTTTTTGAACAAATATTTCTAAATTAATAGATGTTTTGAGGCTTCAACGTCTTAATGGATTTTAAAACTAATCCATTAACCAGCTAAATTTTAGAGTATCAAAACACCTATTTAGAAGTACTTTTTGAAAAATATTTTAAAAATTGTAAATATTATCAAAATTTATAAATTTTATGTTGAACATTTCTTTAAATAACATATCTAAATAAGTGTTTTAGGGGGTCAAAATTAATGGATAAAAATGAGAAATTTATTCGTCAACTTGAAAAAAGAGGGGCTAATATGAAAGTCTCCCCAACATATATCCTCCATATTTAGATAAAAAAAATTATGATTATTTTTGAAAAAAAAAATAATACAAAAAGTGTAGATTTTGATAATATCTACAAACTTCATGTTCAATTTTTTTTTTAAAAAAAAATATTTGTAGACTGATAGTTTATAACTCTAAAATTAACGAGTTTTGAGTGGATTTTAAAAACTGTTTTGATGGTGGATGAGAAAAACATCATACATGATTTGCTTATAAGTTGGCAATGAAGGTAACCATCTAGAAATATTGTTTGAGCGGGGTCTTAGGTTAAGTTAACATATTCATAATTAAAAATCGGTTACGTACAGATTTTTCGAATCTCAAATAAATATTATTATTTTTTTTGTTTGTAAATATATGAGGATGTATTTGATAAAATTAACTACTATAATGAATAGTCGTGAATGATATTTGAAAAGCAAAGAATCGATGATGGAGGTGGGGGAGAAGAGGGAGAGAGTGATAGGAAAGGTCGCGATCATGACTTATGGACGTGAAGGGTTTTGCATGGAAATGGCCACCTCTGCATGGGACACTCTCACGTGGTCGTGCCTATCGTATCATACATAAACATATTCATATGACCGTGTTTTCATTTTCGAGCTAGGGTTTCCCCCAACACATACGATGATAATCATATGATATATCATATATGGGGTCTCCTCGTGAATTTATGAATTTTGTTTAGATCCTTTTGAGAGATTTTTTGGATTTTGATTGGTTGGACAGCGTATCTTCCGCTGCATTTTGCAGAGTCATGGAGATGATGACAAATGAAGTTGAATAATGTTGATGATGACATATATTATAAGTAGTATTTTTTTATTTTTTTTTGAGATAACGAGACGAAGCTTCTCTCCGGATCTCCGCTAACTCGCGGACCACGATTTTCTACGCACACCTATAGGACCATTTTGGGCCCAGATGCACGTAGAAAAATAATATCTCGGCCTGGCGTCCTCCTCCGGACCAGACATGGAGTACTGAGAGTTATCCAGCCACCAGTTTCTCCGTACCTACTGTAAACTCGCGACCGCGGGCACATCCGCATTTCAGCCATTCCAGATGATCGAACCCGAGCGCTCGCTTCCTGAGGCGAGCATCCCGGCCGATCCGCCCAAGGACGGGAGGCGTAGTATTTAATATATATATATATATATATTAATGGACATTTTGCTGAAGAGTGCACTGTAAATAATATTTAATACAAAGAATGCCACGTATTCTATTTTGGCACTTAAGTAATAAGAAGATGGGCGAAGCTCCCATATATTCTATAACGTGATTAAATTTCGCCCACTTTTGTTATAATAAACTATTTTTATAGTGACGATAATAATATTTCAGTCAAATTCTACCGTGCTAGGATCTGAGAGTAACAGATGTACACATCATATTGCATGCTAACGATGCAATTTTTGTAAAATTATTTTTATAGTGGGGCAAGCAAATTTCCAGTGATGGTGATAATACAATAATATCTCATTATTACCTAATAATCTCCCATTTAAACCGATCGCGACGGCACAAATTAAATTGCTCCATGGTCTTGAGCTATACTGAAGCATGTGATTTGAGGGAATCCTAGCGAACATTTTCTCCAATTTTTAATTAATTTCAAATAATAGAAATTTAATCAAATTTCACTTTTAATGTGGGAAAACTAGTACATTATCATCCATGCTTGCACATTGTCTTATGGTTGTAATAATCTTCTATAAAATATAAAAAAAACTATTTATTATCATTTTAAAAAATAATTTTTTATTACTATTAAATATTACGAGCCACTTTTTTATTATTATGAAATATAGAATTTATAGAAATTGATATAAATAGTTATGAAGCGAGTTTTTATCTCTACTAGATAATTTTTTGTTAATATAAAAATAAAAATAGTTAGTCATAAGTCTATTTTTTAAATATTAATATTATTTAGGTGTATCTTTAGTTACATCAATGTAACTCATAGATTCAAAAGTAATAATCTATAATTCTAAAATTTGGGTGGTGGTTTAGCGGCGCCGTATATCACAAATAATTATTTAATAGTTCAAATAACTTTAAATTGTATATATTAGTTATTATAAATATGTTACGGCTTATATTCCGTACAAGTATAAAATCATTCACTTTTTCTCTCATATATATTTTCTATATGCTCTCAGATGAGGTTTATTAGTACATAAATTCTCATCACGTATGAAATTTAAAGTCTCCTGAGATCAAGTTGAGAATTTACAATGTAATTAGTCTGACAGATTCGATTTTTTATATTATGTGTTGTTAAATGAATTGATTGTAATATATATATATATATATATATATATTGTGGTATATATTTATTAGGATTGCTACTTTATGTAAACTTGGTGCACAACCCCCTACGAGCGGTCAATTTTGGCGATGCCTTGTCGTTGTCAATTTTTTAAGAATACGATGATAGTTAATTTGACGATGATACTAAAAAACCGTCATTTCGAATTAATTAGAATTTCGAATTATTGAGCTATAAAAACGCAAATGTCTTTTTCTTGAGAAACTATGTTATTTGATAATTTTAAAAGAAAAGGAAATTAATAAAGGCAATGCCCTTTATTTTATAGACAAAGAAAAGGGGACTTCAATACCAGACGCTATACTATTTTAATTTTTACAAATAAATCTCTACTTGTAAATTCATTTATTTTTTCCATACCATAATATTTATTTAGAAATATTTTTTTTAAAAAAATATCAAATATAAAAATTATAGATCATATAAAAAATTTTTGCTTGTAAATTTTGTTAAAAAATATTCTTAATTAATTATTTTAAAATTTTAAAGTTTTAATGAATTATTACAAAACAGTTAAAATTTTAGAGTCTTAAAATTATAGATCACATTCATATATTTTCTTAAGTATTTAATTTTTTTTTAAATATTTATATAGCAGTTAAAATATTTTTAATATAAAATTTTAAAATAATTAATTTATAAAAAATTAGAGATAAACAATTGATTTATAAAAGCTTTTAAAGAGGGGGAATTACGGAAATTAGATCAGAGCCCCCTGCAAAACATTTGCAACACGCCGCCCCTCCCAACCCCCCTATCGAATCAGCCCTCTAACGCTGTTTGTAATTTTTTCGGATAAAAATATTTTTATACCCGTTAACGCTTCGGTACCAAAAAAAAAAAAATTTAGAATTATATTTTAGAAATTTTTTTTAAAATATAACGTTTTGATCTCGACAAGATGTACAATTTTTATGTTGAAATTTTTTTCATAAAATACTTCTAGATAGATGTTTTGAGAATTTTTCTATTTCAGCAGATTAGCGGGTCGATCCGTTAATACTTTAATGCCCCAAACATCTATCTAGAAATATTTTCAACTTAAAAATTGTAGATTTCATCGAGATTTAAAAATTTTATATTAAATTTTTTTTCTAAAATTATTTTTAAATAGATATTTTAAATTTTAATATAATAATATATAAAAAGTGTATTTCCGACCGAAACCAAAAAAGGGTTTGTAAATTTCAGTTTTTTAAAAGCAAAAAACTAACACGACATTTCCCAAAAGAAAATGGCCATCTTCTTTCTCACTGCCTCGCCTGTTCTCATCCCTCTCTACAACAAAAGCAAGTTCTCTCTCCTCATGTTTGAGTTAAAATTTTCCAAAACTCTTCTTTTAGTTGTGAGTCCTTATACAAGATTTGATTTTTATAAAGATGGATTTTATTAACTATTGGAATTAAAATGCGATTTTGGTAATTTTTAATTTACTCTTGCTTTTCCTGTTCAAAATTTCCCTTGCTTGAGTAGAATTACTCCAGATCTCTTCCACTACTTAACTGTAGTTTCATAAGATGGGATTTTTAGACATGGATATCAAATAATGTTGGTGTTCTTGTAAAGATAATCAGAACTTCATCTAAAATCTAGTGTTCTTTTTGCCCCCAATTTGATTAATACTGAAGGAAATGATTCTTTCTTATAGGAATTATATGCTAACTGAAAAAAAGTTCTTTTATAATCAGGAATTTTGTTCGCTTATCAAGAATTACATGCATTCCTGTTAGAATATTTGCTGTCACAAAATTTGAACATTTGATCCTTTAACCTATCTAACCCTTAATCAATATAATTCCGGCATTTTTATAAGGATATTCTTCCACTTCAGTTGGTTGGAGAAAGGATTCAACTCATCAATCATCAAGATCAGTGACAATGCGCTCTGCTAATAGTTCTGGCTACAATATTCCTCAAGAAAAGCTTGTGTGGATATGGACCAAGAGCAAAGAAGTAATGACAACTGCGGTCGAAAGGGGGTGGAACACATTCATATTTTGCCACGAACCACAGTCTATCGAACTTGCCAATGAGTGGTCATGTAAGATTCCCACCACTAAATATTGGCAACATTGCACCTCTTAACTCACTTGTTAATGCATATATAAGTTTATACTTTATCTCCTAGTGATAATGTTGATTTTATCAGTAGTTAGTAGTTATCAACTGGGTGATTTTATTGATTCACTAGTTACTGCATATATACTCGGAACCTTAATTTATAAAAATCAGAAACGAGTGGTTTGGCGGACAACTAAACCTCACTAATACCACATTCATGAAAATCGAGTCTTTTTGCTCTAAAGTTTTGAAATTCTTTTGATCGACTAGTTAAATCATATCTACACTGAAAGATTCTTAGTAAAAACCTATATAACTTGCCTTGACGATATACACTTACTAAAATTTTCAAAAGGTTGGTAATTTATTGATCATTCGTTAGAGCATGTATAGATATATAGGTTATCTCCTGATGACATGGCTTTTTGCAGCAACCGCGATGATACATCCTCTGTTTGTTCGTGACTCGGACATTTGCAATGAACAAAACCAAAGAGTTGCTAAGCTTTATGATGTATCTTCTCCAAAAGAACTAGAACTACTGCAGGTGGATGAGAAAGAAGTCGATAAGTTTGTTATCAACTTTCAGGGAAAATGGCAGGTTAGCTCATTTGCTTCACAGTCAAATTTTTATGGCATTGAAGAGCATTTCTAGATTGCATAACTTTATGATAAGTCCGATGCTTTTTTTTTTTTTTTAACATTGGGGGGGTTGGGGGCGGGGGTGTCCGAGGAGGGGGTAGGCATTGTTTATTGTAAGATGATTGTATACAAGCTGTAGACTGTTATAGGAAGACAGAATTATATATTGTGGTAAATAAAGAAAATGCCGTTTTTTGGGTTTCTTTTTTTATTATTTTTTTTTTTTTGGTATTTGTAGCTTTAAATACTCAAGTTTGCTTCAGGTTATACCTGCAGAAAATCTTGTTGCAGCATTTCAAAGCTGTAATTTTATAGGAACCATACTAGCAGTTTCAACAACTTCATCCGAGGCCCAGGTGTTTCTTGAGGTATTCAGATATCAAGCAGCTCATTTTAATGCTCACTAGGATCAAAGGAACTAAAACAAGTCTAATCATGTTTGTGCAGGCGTTGGAGCAAGGTCTTGGTGGAGTTGTCTTAAAAGTTGAAGATATAGGAGAGATAGTCAAGCTGAAGGTGCATTTACGTGTTACGCTGCTAGAAAATTTCATCCTTAAGCTCACTTGCACACCCTAAGTTTCTAATGATTTCGGACTTAAAAAATCTCAATGATGATTGTTTTGAATATATCTTCATAAATTGGTGACCAAAACCACACAATCCCACATGAAGCTTTCCTATAGTTGGGTTTCTTATTTGCAAAAGATATGCCAACCATGAAGAGACCTTTAAAAAATTAAAAGTATTGCATCCTTAGAGGAAAAAAAAGCGGTCTCCAAAAGCGACATACTTTCACTTATGAAGTAGTGTCTCCAAAAGCGACATACTTTCAATTATGAAGCAGTGTCTCCAAAAGTGGCACTTTTTCATTTCTAAAGAAGTGTTCAAGAGACATCTTTTCACTCTTCAATAAATTTCGTACTCAAATGACCGTGTATAAATAAAAAGGTCAAAGATCTGATAGCCCATGTCGTCGCTTTTCATAATGATGTGTCTTATGCTGGAAAGAGAAAGTGTTTTGAAATAGCCCCGCAGGGGGGGGGGGGGGGGGGTACGATTGTGATAGTTCATAGGCGGTTTGCTTGCCGATGGAAAGGGACGGTCTGCCGTGGAGAGAGGCGGTCACCTGGCAGATGGCGAAAGCTCGACCATGCCGTGGCGTAGATGCCAAGGGGAGAGGAGCAGCGGAGATGAAGAATGAATCCCATTGAGTAGATGGGATTGGAGGAATCCGAATTTTTAATTTCCGTCGATGTTATATACCTATCAACCAAACGGCCTTACTAGTGTTTTGCAAAACATTAGATTTTGTTCGTGTTACCATCTATGTGCATTTGTTATTCATTGCCACCTATGTCTATTTCTAAGTACATGATAATCAAACACCATTATGAAATTTCATCTTCCGAAATATTATTAACTTCGTCATAAGTACAAGCTAGCTATAGTATTAGCAGTTTAAGTAGCTGAATTTTTTTTTTTAATTTAACCATTATTGTACTATTTCTTTACAAAGCGTCGTGCTTAGCATGGGTTTAACTCTAGTTTTACTTGCATAATGGAAATAATGTGTTACAAACATCTCATCTTCTATTAAGAACTACACCAATTTTAATTTTGGAACATCTCAACGCTTTCTCATCCATTATCTATCTGACAAATGTTCCGAAAATGGTGACTTGCTAGTTATTGGTTGTCATATCATTGCTTTTGTATTTTATAGGCATTGTAGTAACACTGTTTTCCTTAATTTTTCCCCTTAAAAAGATTTCCCAAGCAAAATTTCCACGTTTATTTCTTATTATTAAAACCAAAGTTGTTGTTTTCTTTTTCTTTTTCCTTTTTTGGTGGTGTTTAGAACTCTTGTGTTGATATGCCAGGAATATTTTGACAGAAGAAACGAAACAAGAAATCTTGTAAGATTGACAACTGCAACTATAAAGCGGATTGAGGTAGCAGGAATGGGCGATCGTGTCTGTGTGGATCTCTGTAGTCTCATGCGACCTGGTGAAGGTCTTCTTGTGAGTCGTAATGGAGAAAATATTTCCATGAGTATATTTTTGCATTTGCTTTCTCTGTGAGTTGCTGGAGAATAAGTTGTTAGTTCCTCGTTCCTCAATTCCAGTTTAGATTTCAAATCGTAGCTTCATTATTGTCACAGCGATAAATATCCTTCACAGGTTGGTTCTTTCGCTAGAGGTCTTTTCCTTGTGCACTCAGAATGCATGGATTCTGGTTACATTGCCAGCAGACCATTCCGGGTGAATGCAGTGAGTTCTTGCCTTTGATTTGCCTTATACATTATAATTAAAACATTTATACTCATCATTCTGAAGACCCATCGATTACTTGCTCATCTTTCCTTTTATTTAATGTTTAGAAGAACCATCTAAATGTTGATATATTCCTGATGAGGTAGTATACACGAAAAGTTTCTCAGTTTTGTTTAATTTATTAATAGGGCTTTGCTATGCACCCCTAAGAAACCACACAAGAAACCACACATGCTGACGTGGCACAATCAGGATCACACATCACGATAGGTATATCTGTAATTTTAATATTTTATGTGGATCACGAGGGAATTGTGCAAATCACGAGGCGCGTGTGTGGTGGAGATTGGTTTTGTGTGGTTTGTTGGGTAGTTTGTTGGGGGTGAGTAGTTTTTTCCTTATTAATATGCTTTTCCCTCTGTTATAGGGGCCTGTTCATGCCTACGTTGCAGTTCCTGGGGGAAAGACCCGCTACCTTTCTGAGTTGCAGGCCGGTCGAGAGGTGATGGTGGTTGATCAGTACGGACTCCAACGTGCGGCGATTGTAGGACGTTTAAAAATTGAATCACGACCTCTCATTCTTGTGGAGGCACAGGTATGCCGGACATTTTCTTATTATTCTAAGAGGCAGACTACTAGATAACAAAAATTAGAGAAAATCGTTTGAGTTGTTTTGGACATGCGAAGTGAAGATCCATTCACACGTAAATTAGGTGTGAGATATTGGATATGACCCCTACCATAAGGATTAGGAGAAGAGGGGTGGATCCTCTCAAATACGCAGCCTTCAAGTTTTCTCCCATTTATAGTAAAAGTTAATATCTAGACGTATTTTCAAAAAACTTTTGAATATAAAAGTTGTAGATTTTGATGAGATTTACAATTTTCATGTTCAAAATTTCTCTAAAAATGCTTCTAAATGTTTGTTTTGGGCTTCATCTCTTAATGGGTATAAACGAATTTTATAAATTATTCTCAAACCCGTTACTACTTCGGAGCTCCAAAATATTTATTTAAAAGTTTTTTTTTTGGAAAATTTTTGAACATACAGTTATAAGTTTCATTGTAATGTACAACTTTCGTTCAAAGTTTTTTCAAAAAATATATGCAGATATTAATTTTTGTTATGAATTGGAGGAAACTTGAGGGATGGGTAATGTTGAGAATTTGCCCCTAGGAGAAGATCTTAGAAGAGTTGGGTAGAAACTTTCCCTTGTAGATTCCTCTATTATTCTTCATTGAAATATCAGATTTAATTCACTCAAATATTAGTTTAGATTAAAAGGGATCCACAAAAATACAATAATTTACTTATAAAGAAGGCGGAGAGAAAATCAACCAAACAATTGTTGATAAAGTAACTTATTTCTGTTGGCCTTTTTAATTTCAACCATCAGATTGAGTGAATTAAATCTGACTATTCAATGGAAAGTATTGAAGAAATATGCAACGGAGATAATCCATACATTAAAAGGAGTCCATGTATCCATCTCCACCTTACAAGAAAAACGGCTTGTTGTTATAAGAAGTAGACCTAATGTAATTGCTCTTTTATATATATATATATATATATATATATATATATATATATATATATATATATATATATATGGTGCTTTTACGCCCCCTTGACCCTATAAAATAACAAAACTGCCGTTAATATTTTTCTTAAGGACAACTAACTTTACGAGGGCAATTTCGTTACTTCATATGATTAAGGGAGGTATGAAAACGCCATTTTGCGTTAGAGGGGTATATTCTTGCAATTTAAAAAACTCGGAGGTATAAAAATGCAAATACCCCTATATATAAAAATATATGTTCATATATTCAAATGCTTTATGTGATCCCAGGACGACTCGAGTGAGGAAACATACAGTATCTTTCTCCAGAACGCTGAAACCGTTGGGCTGGTTCGCCCTTCTGATGGTTGTTCGTCTCTCCGAAGAAAAAAAAAAGCCGTATCATTTCTATCTTGTTCATCTTGGCAGGCTTGAAGATTGATCTCACCTTTTATATTCTCTTATTGCAGGAGAAAGCAATGGAAAGACCGTCATCCCCGTAACATCGTTGGAAGTTGGTGATCGAGTCTTGTTGCAGAGGCAAGGCGGTGCTCGTCACACTGGGATAGAAATTCAAGAGTTTATTGTGGAAAAGTGAATATAATCTGTCCATCCTAATCAATTTTTTTTTTTTTTTTTTTTTTTGATGAAGTTGATTGATATGATTCATTGGTATCTATAAGAATACACTGTATAATGTATACTATGAATGAAATCTCTGTTTTGTTACTATATTTCTGCTGTGGTGGTGGACCTGTACTGCTGCGCTGGATAAATTTTCGTTCAATCATAAAATAGTTTTTTAGGCATGTTTCTTATATTTCTAGAAAATGGTCTAGCGCGCTTTTAGATTTTACTAAGACAGTAGGGAAATGACCATAAAATATTTAAAATTATTTTTATTCTGGATATTTTTAGATACAAACTTGTAGGTTATGTTAAAATCTTTATAATATGTTTAAAGTTTAAGTGGACTTAACATTTGAAGCATGTAGCAGACAATTTAAGCCCCCAAATTCAGAATTCAAGTTTTTCTTCAAAGTAATAATAAAAAAAAAAGAATAACTCAAATATACTCGTACAATTAACTTCATGTAGGATTACATCACATATCAACAAACGAGAGACATTCAAAGTTCAACTCAAGATAACTTCATGGTTTCTTGTTCTGTTTTTTTTTTCAACAAATGATTTATACATTCTTCAACATGAACAGGGTACAAAGTCAACGCAAAAGATGACTTCATTGGGGTTTTTTTTTTTCCTCTTTTTCTTTATAAAAAAAAAACACACGACAACAAAACTTTAAAAGAGCCAACTTATTCTATACCATAAAATTTGAATTTTGATGTAGATGAACGGACCATATGCACTTGTTCCACGATTATGAATATGAGGAGTATGGTGGGCAACTTCATGTTGCTTATATATACAAATACAACGAGCAGGACTAGCCAAAAAAAAAAAGAAAAAAAGAGAGATAGATTTAGTGGCGAGGTAACACAAGAAAGCAAATAAACGAAGAAAACGAATTGATATGCGAAATAGAAAATCCAGCACAGGTGGAAAATGAGGTCAAGAACTATGCATATAATGGAAAAGATATAGGTGGAAATATGATATAGACTTGATATTGAAGTGAGAAAATTCACGTACTTTTTTAGTTTTTTTAATTTCAGAGGCCGTTGAGAAGAGCTCTTTTGCAAGCCGGTCGTTTAGATGAGTTTGTGCTGGGAGTTGCCGGGGACGAGCGAAGCACGCTTAGTAGGAAATTCCTCTCCTGATCAAAAGTATAAAAGGTTAGCTTCAGAAAATACACCTTAATATTCAACAGATCAGATAAAGCACAGACACCAAAGATCAGTATAAACTTTAAATATAAGAAACACTATATTATCTTCTAATATCAACACACAAGGTTTGTCGAATTAAATGTCTAATGGCATAAAATAAACAGAAAAAGAAGTTGACAACTACTGGTATAAATGACCCTAGCAATGGCTTCAATTTAAAATCAGAAATGCCATCAATGAACCTGATGACTTTGATACAATTAGAACCACATGCTGTGCATCGAAATGTATACTACACACATCCCGATGCAAAATATGTGGTTCTAATTGTATCAGAAGTCCTGATAGTCCTGATAAATAGCAGTGATCTCTTAAAATTCTGTTTGGAATGGAATATCAAATAAATGTTTGGGAAATAAACACACTATTTGTCCTATAAGACCGTTTAGGATATTGCCATCACCTAATTTTGCAGCAATAGTTCAAACGTATTCCTAATGCTGCAGAACTACAACAGCTAAATTAACAAAAAAAAAGCGGGAGAATATGTAAAATATGCATTAACTGCCTCAATGTATGTCCTCTACAACCAAGGTTTAATGTGCCGAGCCGAGCGGAGTTTCGGTAAACTCAGATCCCGGCACGTGCCGACCGTGCCGATATTAATATTTATTTGTTATTTTTTAAAAAAGAAAATTAAAAATTAAAAAATTCAAATATAAGATTTTTTGACACGTGCCGTGCCGACAACTGCCGGAACAAACATGTGCCGCCCGACACGGGCTATCCCGGCCGGCACGGAAAACCATGTCTACAACGTCATCTTTGTCCAATGGATCTGCAAAACTAGAATGAAAGTTACTGCATGCCAAGTTGAGGCATAGTAAGTATGAAAACTAGGACGAAATCTGTGCATGCCAACATGATGTCTAGCAGTATATAAAAGGTCACACTAGTTATTTTAAAAGTTCTTACATGCAGAATTCGCTCTTACATGTTTATCATTATGTATGATTTCAGTGTTACTAAAACTTAACGCAGTTATATATGTATGAAAAACAATGCTGCATGTACAGAAGATAAATAATTATCAAAACACGAATAGTGGTTCTGAAGCATCTGACTAAGAAATTCAACATTCACCATGTTCATAAAAAATCTACAAACTACAGCTTACACTCGCGGAAAATGTTGGGCTTGAAATTGTTTCTGTGAAGGACCGGAAAGGTGGGACCATCTCTGGAGGGGATCCACACTCCGAAGTGGGAGCTAACAAAATGTTCCCATTAGTATATTCAGTTTCTTCGATAGGCTGCAATACCATATCTGCAAGATTTCTATTTTTGTCATCCGTTTCTTCGATAGGATGCAATGTCACGTCTGAAAATAAACAGGACTTTAGCAACTTGGTTGAAAAACGGCAATGCAAGAGACCTCTAATTGAACTTATTTTAAAAAAAAAAAAAAAACCTCTAGGGGGTGACTGGTGAGTAAGGAATTTCTCTACCTACCTAGTTGAAATTGAAAGTCCTGTCATACACTCGGTGGAAAAAATGTCCATCTCAATTTAGAGATTTTTTTTGGGGTTCTGATTATTTCTCGAAAAAAATTAAAAGGCAAAAAACTAGATTCTGGGCATTAAAAAAAATTATCTAACCTTGAATATCTAGAGCTGAACCCGTACTTGGAGACAATAATTCTTGATAGCACTCATCAATTGGACAGCTGTTATTTCGCAAAGCATTTGCATTGTACATTGATGGATTGCTGAACTCAGAACTACTTTGAGAAGGGAGATCTTCAACTATGTTGTCGCTCCTAAGGTCCTCTATTAGATCGTTGATATCGAGTAGATCTACACAAGACATCTCACTCAGCATTCCACTCTCATCTGTTTGCACTAAATAGTCTTGTAATTCCTGAATAAATAGACAAAAAGAATTAGATAGAACATGTGTTTTATAATAACACAAAGCCTATATGTGATAAGCATAATTTTTATATATAAATTTAGCATTGATTGTACACTAATTTTATTATTTGTTGGTTGTTTGCAGGTCAAAATTATTAAATCGAAGTTAAACGAGCATTAAAGGTTCGACTGGTGGATCGGAGCAATTTTGTATTATTCTTGATAGATTTGAAGCCTAACTGAAGCCTGTATTTTAAGAATTTGAAGAGAATGAAAGGAAAAAGAACGAAGATAGCAAGAAGTAAATAATGGAAGGATCAAAACTATGAGTCAGAGACGAATGTCAGAGGTAAAAATAGATACATAGATATCCGTACCTTCCAGGCATCATCAAGGCTCCTGTTGGTGCTTTCACTATTGACTTTACTGGCAAGGGAACTGAGAAGTTCTGCTTGTTGTAACAAAGCAGATAATTTACGGCCATCCCTTCTAATATAACCGCCATGATTCTCGTTATTTGGATCTGAAAATCAGATAACATACTGTTAAAGCAAATTTCTTTTTCTACAGAGCATGCCATATATTAGGACAAGGAACTTAAAGCTGCTAACCGTTAGACGCTATAACCTTCTCTTTGGTTTGGATGTAATTATGAGTTTGCAAGCCACCCACAACGTTAATATTCTGAGAAAGAACCACAAGAGGTAGCCTTGAGGGGCCTTCGTGGTTGAATTGGTTGTGATTTTTTGTAAGACCTTGTGACTCGTACCTACAAATTTAAGAGGAATGCAAATGCATCAATTAACTTAATCTTGAGTATACAACAACAAAAGAATCAACGCGCTTTCACCAGATGGGTTGGCTACATGGATCCTTGTATGCATGTGGTTTTTTTTATAGCCTTTAAGAGAACCCGAAAATCCGGGCGGAAGATAAAGGCACCCTTCCAGATATTATAGATGTGAGAAATATTACAAAAACTATCCTCGGCATAGTTTGTAACAAACCTAATATTTTCTCAGGTCTATTACAGAACTAGTCAAGGCTGAACAAAATGGGATATTAAGCCATGTATGCATGTGATTTATGTAGAAACATGTTTTCATTCACATCAGGTAAAATAAGGTCATTTTAAAAAAAAAAACAGTTTTTGCCCAAATCTTTTTAGGATCTTCACCTATACCTCTTAACAGGTCTCATTACCATTTACCAAAACCTCACACCTAACTGCGCGCGTTATGGATCTCCGTTTTACAAGACCAGACCACACCATCGTTTTTTCCCCCATATTGCTCCGTATTCGCTACACTAACTTTCTCCTTAGATCACTTGATATTTAACCATGACATGCATAAAAATAAAAATAAAATAGAAACTTTCACTTATTACCTGGTGTGGCAAAGTGGTGCTTCCGATTCGGGAACTCTGCGCGATGCACATCCATTATGGATGTTAATTTTCTTGCTACATGTGTTTATGCACGCTATGTTATTCTCCTTAGATAATGCCTCAATTTTGGCCCTCTTCTTACAGAGTGTGGAGAACCGATTCTTCACTGCATTATCCGTTCTAATCAATCAAACGCAGTTTTTAGTTTCATTCTTCAAGTAGGAAGCTTTCTCAAGAAAAAAAAAAAAAGAAAAATTGTTCAAGTAGGAATCGATAAATTTGAAGGCGAAAAATCAGCACCTGCCACAGACAACTTTTGCAATCTCAGTCCATCTATTCCCAAATACCTTTTGAGCCTGCATAAGATTTTAAATTAAAAAATTAAAATTAAAAATCTTGCTTAGCCTAACAAATGCTTGAAGTGCAACTTGAAAAGTTTCTGCTACTGTTAACTTTGGCAGTTAACTTCTATAATTCTATACCCAGGGAAGCTACATGGTTTATTTTAATTATTACATCGACACGAATACAAACTAATGTGACATCCAACTGGGATATATGATTGTAAGCGAAAGGAGGAGGAAAAACATCCAAATGAAAGATCAGGCAAAAAGTTAGTGCTTTTTTTTGTGATACCTCGCACAAGAGCATGTCCTCATCAGGAGACCACCCTCCTTTCTTGCACTTAGAGTTCAAGTATGTGTACCATCTGCAGTAGAGAAAATTGAAAATAACATACTGACCAATCACGCCACACACAAGAAACAAATAAAAAAAAATTAAATGGTTTTCCAAGCTTCAATGTACCTCCTCCGGCATTGTCGACTTGTCTTACCCGTGAATAAGGCTGCAATGCTTGTCCAGCTATACACATAAAGCAAATCAAATCATTTGACTATCATCTGCTTTGCTCTCAATCGAAGTAAAACAAACTTAAACAAAGAAAAGAAGAAACAAAAAAGAGGCAGAGTAAAATACTTACTTATCTGTTCCATGCTTTGATATATAATCTCTGAGCACCTCATCTTCCTATCGCCAAACAGAAAATTATCTTAAACTCCGATATAATTTGAAATTAATTAAGCAAAAATTAACATGGAACACATAATCTAAGGTAATTAGCAAATCCATATAGGTATACTCTCATGAACTAATTCAACTATTAATCAACAAAAAGGACTTCCATTCTGGAATCACTATTAAAAAAGAAGAAAAAGCCCTGGAGCTAGTTTCAATCATCAATACCACTGAAAATGATCTTTAAAAACCCTAGATTTCTCAAAAAAGAACCCCAAATTCCACTTCAGTAATCACAAAACAACCTCAAAACAGAATCTAGTAGTAAATTTTACCAACATAACTAAAACTATTTTTCAAAATTCCACATCTCGACTATCCCCACAAAAAAAAGAGCATAATCAACGACCAAAACCCCAAACAGGCAAAATTTCATGATAAAAAGAAACTACTTTCATATAATCATAAATCAAGCCCATCAGATCACAAAATACGCAAACCAACAAGCAAAATTGCAGTATAAGTTGAACCTGGGGAGTCCAGGAGACAATTTTCTTGTGCGTTCTCTCTGCTGCTACTTTCGCCATGCCTCTTGCATCATCCAGTCTAACCGCCAATTCCGATCTCGAGGAAACTTTAGTTGATTAAGATTGAGATCGCAGAATTTTCCCACAAGTTTTTAGCAGTGCGCGGGAAAAGGCGGAGTTTTGAATTTCTGCGATGATAACGAAGATTGAAAAAGAGAAGTAATTGTTGATTTGTTATGATAATGGATCCGATAACCTCTCCGGTAGATTTAAGATTTAATATTTAAATACCCTCGTGAATTCTTGACTGCGTGACCAAAATTCATTGTTACCACGCTCCAGCAAAAAATCAAACTTTTTAATTTTTTTTTTTTTTTTTGTTAATGAGGGAGTTAAATGCCAAATAAAACATATAAGTATTACGTTAAGTTGGTTAATAAAGCTGAATTTTACTAAGAAATTTTTACAAAAGATCATTAATTTG
Source organism: Xerophyta viscosa (assembly GCA_002076135.1). NCBI lineage: Eukaryota > Viridiplantae > Streptophyta > Magnoliopsida > Pandanales > Velloziaceae > Xerophyta > Xerophyta viscosa. The sequence goes on along the minus strand of MJHO01000111.1, from coordinate 431,288 downwards.
AGCTTATAAAAAATACTTCAATATGAATTATCAAAATTATTCAATTTTCAGAAAAGATTATTCATTAGAAAATTTAAGAAAGAAGTCAAATAAAAGTTTCAAACTTTAAAATGGCTGATTTGTAAATAACTGAAAAGATAGATTGATTCGAAATTTTTTTTAAAAAAATCAGCAGGGCTGATATGCAATTATATCAAATAACAATTACCTCCAATTTGGTTTGGAAAAGGATTCAAAAGTTGAACCCATTTCATTGTCAACAGTGCGATGACAACCACAACTTTGTTTTTTTTTTACTTGTCAATTATTAGTCTTTATTTATTTATTATTAGGGGGTTGCATCCACTTTTAGTTTGAATTTGTAGCACTTTTATTAGGATTGTCTTTTTTAATTTCAAAATCATTTTTAGTTTGACTAGGCCTAGTTTTAGTTATAAAATGGAAGGAGTTAACAAATTTTTTTATTTATTTATGTGGCATTTAATTTGAATTTTATTGGAATAGATAGATATCAATTCACATTCTCATTCCTTGTTGAAGCATATATTCATGAAAATGAATTCCATAAAAGGCAACAAATTTTACAACAAACCAATCTTTTATGAGGCCATTCAAATAAATAAGGTTGCAGTAACTTTTCATCTATTGAAAAAAAAAAAAAAAAAAAAAAAAAATTGAGATCCAGTAGATCGAAATTGTTGTAAACAAGTCCTTTTCATAGTCGGTTTTTTCTTTCTTTTATGACCGTCATAATATATTAACTTATAAATACTATATTTATTAACCGATAACTTCTAGTATTTCTAGTTAGACATGCTTGCTCAAAGTCTAATGTTATTAATGTTATTTTCTACGAAATATAGAAGTCTCCTGAAAGTTGCGCTTGATGTATTCGACCATAAATAATTTTTAACATTGATCCAGAAATACTTGCTACCCTTTCTGGTTCTCAATCCACTTGAATTCAAATAAAAGGCAAATTACTCCCATTACCATCTAAAGCCACTAATAATATAATTTTAGTAAGAAATGTTAATATGTTGGTCTCTCTCTCATAAACCTCGATTCTTACTGGTAAATTGAACATTTTAATTCCAATTGGCTTGTTAATTTGCCCTAAAGATATAGCCGCCACAGTTAGCTCGTAATTGTCGTCAATATCGCCACCCGCCGCCCCTCTCTCTCTCTCTATTTTTTTTTTCTCAAATTTATCGGTTACATTAGCTTATTTAAACTATATTATCACGCCATTTATGTCTTAGACAATACTATCAACGGAAGTACAACATCGCTGCCTTCAAAATCCTGGATGGATTGTCGAAAATGGTAATATTTAGGAGTACTAAATATGCAATTTGGTTGAGAAATTTTATAATCCTTCGCTCAATTTTCTGTAAATGTCCAATGTACAAGGACATTACCATTTCAAAAAATAAAATAATAATAATAATAATAATAAAAATACAGATATCCTAGCATTTTCTTCACTAGATGATAGTAGAAGATCAATGGTAGTGTAGTGTGTCCAACGGTCTATTTAAAAGTCCAAAGGCCCAACCTGAGGTCCATATGTTCAAGAGATGGAATCCTGACCGTACATCTCGAGAGCACAATGATGGGTATAATTCATGCCATTTCTTTGGGGTATAATTAATCATGTCAAAACAATTCATGCCATTTCTTTGGGGTATAATTAATCATGTCAAAACAATTCATGCCATTTCTTTGGGGTATAATTCATGCCATAGTGAATGCTTTTCAAAACTGGCAAAAATCAGCCCATATGTTCTCAATCTTCTCAAAAAAAATCTACAGCCGTATACTCGAATGTGTTTTGGACATGCAAACGTAGTATTACAAACTGCTAGTGCAGTGTTGTCAGTTTTTATCTCAGTGCTAAAAATACAATATTTCGACGAGCAAATACAATATTACATACCAGCAAAAAAGTGTTGGATCGAACAAACTTAGTATTCTTATTGAAGGTTAATTTGTTCAAATTTTATATTTGAGGGACTTTTTTGATAATGTCTCTATCTTTGAGCAAATTAATTTCTGATAGCTAGTAAAATCAATGGATAATTTCACTGCAGATTTTCTATATTATTTCAACATCACTTAAGTTCTCTTAAATTTTTTTTTTTTTACACTTAGCCCTTTGACACCTTTTAATGCATCAGTAATACAGTTTAATGAATTTTTGACACCTCGACACATCCGACATTTTGCACCTTGACATCATTGTATTAATTTTTAACACTTTTTTTATAATTTTTGACATCTTTTTATAAAGAATCTAAGTGCAATTTTTTACAAGTGAACTGTAGTGTAAGGCAAACTCTTGCCTTAGACTGTAGTACAAATCACCCAACTAAAATCAAAGGACTGTTTTGGAGAAACCTATGTACACCTTTTTAGGGTTGGTAGGAACCTTACATAGTTCATACAACATCTAGAGATAGATCTATTTTATATTCATCCCTACTCCTTGAATAACTCCTAATTATAGTGTTCAAACTTTTCTCTAAACCATGAAATCATGGGATGGTGACCTCATAAAATATCTACTCATTATTGCCACTTCTCCATAATTTTTTTCTTTCATAAATCATCACGACACGGTCAAGTAGATATCGTATTAGTAAAATGCTACCATAGGGGTCAAAAGGCCCTGATGTAAGTGGCTTTCATCCAATCATTATTCATTAACATATCGTTATGTCGATTCAGTAATTGGGTCACAAATTTTTTCCGCATTTTCACTATACCGATCGTGAAATTATGTTGCCAAATGCTATCTTAATTCCTCAACACAGTCTTATACACGTACGTGACACTCCAACTACTATTCCGCAATACTACTTTATATACATGTAACAGTATCTTAACTACCCGTGATATCGTAAGCACTATTTAGAGGATTTACTATATTAAAATAAAATAAAAGCTTTAATATAGGGTGTAACTATATAAAAATGTGGGTACTTTTATATGGCTGTTAAAATAGAAGAATGGCACATATTGATATTTTACCAATCGAGAAGTCTGTCTTTCAGTCTCGATAGGTCCTAAATTAATATTATTCTTCACGTAATATAGGCATGTATCGTCTATATATTCAAACATGAAATCTTTACTTTCTAAGATCAAAGTTTGAATGATCACCATCCGTACGTCTTAAACTTCGCGGGGCGACTATAGATTTTAGTAGAGCAAGAAACAAAATATGACACTGAGTACTCTGATACTGGGAGAGGGCTCCATACATGCATACTCAGATCTCTACTGGCATGTCCATGTGAGCTGTGTTTTGGACTTTCTTCCTTCTAAGAAAGAAAGAAAATAATAATAAAATAAAGTTATACTTAATCTTTTTATTTTATTTTCTTCTAGATTAATTTGAGATGTGTTTTTGTGGTGCTCTTGGTTCAAGCACACAGTCCCCATTTCCCAGAAAGATATGAACGACTGTTCTGAAGCTACCCCAGCACTAAATTACTTTTAAAAAAAACAAAAAAAGCTCTGACATTTTTTCATAATTATAATATGGTCCTAGAACATCTGATCTTTCAAATTAGCCCCTAATGTTATACATTTTTTCGCTTATAGTTGTTACATCAATTATATTTATTTATTATTTTTTTACCAGGTGTTAAATTTCGAGAATTGGTGTATCCAAAAGGTTTTATCTCGTTATCTTAACAAAAAATAAAAAATTAGCTTGAAATTAAGAATTAAAAATGATTGCAGCTGATTCATCTTTCTTTTGAACGGTTAACTTAACATGCCTTTATTTTTCCGAGTCAGAAAAGGTGAAAAATTTAAAGATAGATAGGAACAAGATAAGTTTCTAACTCAATTTTTGAGCTAACAAGTTTACATAGCTAGCTATCTTGATCAATAGGGGTAAATGAGTAAGTGATTTACTGATATATATGCCCATGGAGGATGCTTCAAATGGTGGACGGGTGGCTCATTAAATATAATTTACGAGTTGGAATATTACTCGCTACAATACATAATAATAATTTTTTATAATTTTTAGAAAAATATATTGAAAGTTGTGATAGATATGTGTTTTATTTAATAATGTGTTAATGGATATGTATACTTATCTTTAAAAAAATCTGATATTTACTACGGATATAGTTTTACCACGTTATTTTATAAAAAAAACACTGATTTATATCGAAGAAGTATAGTTTGAAGGGTTTAGGGACCCACTGCTGAAATGCTGGAGGTGTAGTGGGTGACAGTCAGTGAGTCACATGCATCTCTTTTAGTCTTATCTTTCAGCGCCAAACACCTTTTCTTTTTCTCCAGGGACCCCCAGGGACCCCCCCCTCCTCCCCTTCTCCCTCTCCCTCTCCCTCTCCTGTCTGATTGTAGCAGTGTAAACAAATATTACCACCCCTTGCCAAAGGTACTACCCTACTACACCTTGTTTTCTCTATCTACTCTTTTTATTTGTATTCTTCCTCCATCACATATTCTCTCTTTTTCTTCACTTTTTCTCACTCTAAGATACAAAGACAAGTAGCTTAATCTGTGATTTATTAGGTTAGCATGCTTTATTAGTGGTTAGTTGGTGCATTGAGCCCATCACCATTGAGGAATGGAGCTCAAAAGCTACTCAGTGACTGACAACTTTTGCTTCATGGCCCATCTCACAAAAATCAGTATCAATCTCTTTATATTCTAATCCAATTTTATCAATGTTGATATTCATTATATAGCACCTGTGAGATCAGCCTGAAAACACCACCATTAATTGAAAGATATATATATATATATATATATATATATATATATATATAATATATACTATATATATATATATATATATATAATATATATATATATATATATATATATTAATATAATATATATACTATATATATATATATATATGTCCTTTTGAGGGAGAAAAAACTATATATAATTACTTGAATGGATGGATACACGTACGTCTTGGGGATCTAAAGTTCTTAATCCTCCATTCAAAACCTATGTAACTTGACTTGGTCTAATATCATAATATTCACTGCAAATTAATAACTCCGACTCACTTAGGCTTGGTTGATTCTTGGATCTAGGATGTTCCTGCATATGCAATTATACCGATAAAAGCAGCAGATTCACATGGATTCGAAAGATTCCGATTGGGTAAATGATTTTTCATATTGCTATCAGTGAAAACTGTGATTCTCAGACCAAGCCCAGAATGCAGATTGATCATCCATATTGCAGAACATGTTGCAGAAGCTCTCTTCAGGAACATTAACACCTTGCTCAATCTTGGGGATCTGGAGTTCCGATCTCGAGGAGCTTTGCAGCAGCTGAGTCATGCTCATGGGTGGTCTAATCTGCGTAAAGAATGGCCTGCTCTGATTAACATTAGGGTTCACTGGGCTCTCAGTTGCCGGAGTTCTTGATATATCCAAGTTTATTTCAGAGCTATTCTCACTTCTATTGCTGCAAGATCCCTGATCAGTCTCCTTGTTTAGGTTTATTGGTTCTTGTATTTGATCTCTTCCCTTCAGTGCCATTATCTGATGAACAAGTCATTAATCCTCTTCTCAAATTCCAACAGAAACTTGCTTTTTAAAAAAGAAAAAGAGGAGAAAAAAAGAAATATATGTATGTAATGATTAGAAAGCAATATAAGTGATGTAGGACTATGTCTCAAAAGACTAAAAGGCAATCCAGAGACCCTGTCATTTTGAGCCAGATCTTTCTCAAAAGTCCCCCAAAATTCAGTTCATCATAAAAGATATGTCACTTCCATGCAAACACTTCATTAATTGAAAAAGAATGAAGTATTTTTTTTTCTTTGTTTCCTGTCTTTTATTTTTTGCCAGAAATACTGTACATACCTCAGCATGGAGTTTCTTGTTATGGGCTTGGAGAGCATCATTCTCGGATTTTAGGGCTTCAAATTGCCTTTTAAGGAGATCAAAATCTTTCTCTAATTGTTTTGTCTTCCACCTCGCTCTTCGGTTTTGGAACCAAATAGCAATCTGTCTTGGCTGCAGTCCAAGTGCCCTGGCCAGCTGCATCTTCCTCTCTGGCTCAAGCTTATTCCCAAGCTCAAAGTTCTTCTCTAATGTTCTCACCTGCTCCATGTTCAGCCTCCTCTTCTTCTCCCCTACCTGCGATCCATCATCCGACAACTCATCCTCACCGTTCATCTCTTCGATTCCTGAAAACGACATCGATCTCTTCCCCCCCATCATTGCTGCCCAAAATTCAGTAGAGCATAACCAGTCGATATATATATGTGGAGCTACTACGATTTTGCATGTATTCTAAGCAGATCATGGTACGGAATCATTATGTATAATATAGGCGATGATTTTCTCAAAAATATCTACAGTAAATTGCGTGAACAAAAAAAAGTTAAAAAATCTAGGAAATTAAATCGAATACCTCTGAGGTCTTGAGGAGTGGTGCAAGGATTAGTGGGGAGAAGAGCAGATAGAGAGGTCTGATGACATTGTTCTTGGTGTTCGTCATGGCGGTGATGGTCACGGGGAGTTTGCATTTGCAGAACAAAGTTAGCCGGGAAGAAAGATGAAGCCATTTGATTGAGGGACATGGCTTTGAACTAATCTATGAGGCTGATAAGCTAATTAATCATGGAGACATGGAGATCTCACGTAGTGATGACATGTAATAGAGAAGGTCTCTCATGGAGGAAGGAGAAGAGAGACTGAAGGAGATGAGAGAGCTTAAAAGATAAATGAGAAATATGTATATATATATGTCCAAATAGAATTAATCAAATAAATAATTCAAATAAACAAGGGGGACCCTATATATTTTGTGTGAAAATTGAGAGTAATTTGCAGATTCTTTTACTTGGTTAAATTTCTATATATATATATACATATATATTATAATTATAATATATATATATATAATATTAAATATTAAAAAATATTAATAAAAAATATATATATATATATATATATATATGTATGTGCCTCCAGCTTGGCTTTCAATATCATACTATTCTTATATTCTGTCAATATGGCTGCTACAACAACATGGATTTGGACAAATATAAAATAATATATACATATGTAACCTCCTCCTACAATCTACTGCATTGTTTTTCTGACATTTCTACTTAGCTCTCTTTGTAATCTTGCAACCATGCACATATACACATGCCAAGCGATTATCAATCATCAGGTAATCGAAGGATAATTAAAATATAGTAGTAGAACTTTTGACGTTGAATTTTTACATTGATTTCTTTTTCTTTTTTTTTTTTTGTTCTGTGATTGCCGAGTTTGGTTATAATCCTAATTTCGACAAAAAAGGGAGCAGTACTATAGTTTGAGCATTTCTTTCGAGCGAACACTTCTTCGTTCAAGCTCTAGAGCTAGTCGGAATGTGCAGTACGGTAATGCTATATTGGAAGATATCTAAGCCTCCACGCATGATGTAGTTCACAATAGTGCAAGTCGAGGAGTAAGCGCCACTTCGAGTATCGTAGGTAGATAGGTCCACAAATTGAGTTGGCATTTGCGGTTATCTAAATTTTTTTTAAAAAAAAAAATTAAAATGAAAAAGAAAAAGAAAAACAGAAAGATATACTTCCAAATTGTTTCAGTGAAATGTTGAGGTTCTATGTCTTCTTTTGGGTATGAGAAGTTCATTTTCCATCTCAGGCATGCATAATTTTACTGATAGTTATCTTTAGTTTTAAGTAGCTTAGCTTGCATATACTAGAAAGAGAATCTAAATAAGTCTATGTGGTGTTGATTACTTCTTCACAAGGGAAAGGTTGTGGGACCATTAATTTATAATTTTTTTAAAAAAATATTATTATAAAGAGAATGGGAAATAGGCTGTCTGTGTGTATAGAAAAACAAAAAAAAATTGCTTTTTTTTGTAAGAAAAATAGCTGTTTGCACATGACAGTACTATTAGGTTTGCACATACATAGCACCATACTTCTTGGCAATCTCTATACCCGTCATATATATATATATATATATATATATCAAGTTACGTTCACTCCTTAACAAATTTTACTGTTATAGATCTAGACTTACTGTTGCTCCACTAGCAAAATTCGAGTATGAAGATATATAAATTAGAGCGCCGGAAACTATGGCGTCAGAATCTCTAAATTAGACATTTATATAAATATAAATGTTACCATGGGCTACAATATACTTTGCCTTATATGCACTTCATAATGTATAATATCAACGACCAATGCAAAAATGTTGTATTCAAATTTATAAGAAATGACCGGAATAAATGTTTATATATAATACAATATTATAGTATAATATATATATACATATATATATATATATACATATATATATATATACATATATATAATTAATATATTATATATATATATATATATATTATATATTATATATATATATATATATATATATATATATTATGAATGGTGCTTGGAGGGTGTTTTAGAGAGAAAGTAAAAGAAAAAGAAGGAATCTTTAGAGGCAAAAGATGGGTCCTATATGTAAGAGATGGGGCAGCAGGGTTTGCTACCTAACCCACAATCACCTAACTTAATCTGCTTCACTTCTCATTCTCTTTAAATACAAAAAAATAAAGAAAAAAAATAAAATAAACCATGCTTGAATTTCCCTGCAAACCACAGAATCACTCTCAAGAAATACATACATACATGCCTGTGTTCTTTTACTATCTAGATCATCTATCATAGTCTGGTAACCCTAACCTGACACTAAACCTAACCCTAACCCTAACCCTAAAAAGATTTCAGAACAGCAGAAGGAAGAAGAGATGGAGAGAGAGAGAGAGAGAGAGAGAGAGAGAGAGAGAGAACTGAGAAGGACTGGGCTATTTTGTCTTGGCACCCTCGTGGCTTCTCAGATACCCTATGTCTTTCTCTATCTCATGTCCTTTCTCTCGTCATCACCATCATCACTATCTCTCTCCCTAAATCTCTCTTTCTAAGAACCAATTTATCTCCTTTTTTCCTAAAAACGATACAAATCTTGTAAAATTCTAATGATGCATTGTTTTCCAACACCATGTTAAGTACAAACACACACACACACACACACACATATTATATATATAATATATTATATATATATATATTATATATATATATATATATATATATATAATAATATATATATATATATATATATATATATATATATTCAAAAACTTTAAAAAAATTATCCTACATTCCAGTGAACATATGTCAAACTTGTAAATAATAGTTCTTGAAGCACCCACCTACCAGCTCTCCCGTCATGAATAACTTATCCCGCTATCCATTCTTACATTTGTTAGGGTAAAACATGACCAAAATCCGAACCCAAAACAGCTTAAAAGGTTATATCCAAAAGATGTGATCTTTTCACCCACCTCATACACCTTGGTTGAGTACTTGAGATCGTTCGTCGTAAAAAATTTTAGGATCATTGTTATTTTTATTTTTGCTACATTCGAGTAAATGAGTGGTTAAGCATTCATGTTAGATAAAGAAAAACATTATGCTCCTATTAAGTACAATTTAAATGAATTATTGTTATAATCTATTCTACGTAATGTCAGCAATAGTAGATTCTATTCTTCTAATGCTAATAGATTCTATACAATTTGTGTATATTACTTCTTCATGTCAGAAAAATTTACTATTTTAAAATACATAAAAAATGAAGAGCTTAATTAAGATATTATTAAATTCATAGAAAACAAATAATGTTAAAAGTAGTCGCATATAAATGCTATTTATTTATAGCTATATGACAGAATTTTCCTTGATGTTACCAGCTTGTGGTCCTGAATGTGGCCATATATATTCGGCCATGAAACTACCCACCACATGGTTTTGTTGGTTGGAGAAATTTTTAAAATTTTGAAAAATAATTAACAATTCCAAATTATCATTTAAATATATATATATATATATAAATATATATATAAAAATTAAAATTAATTGTATAGATATATTTATGTATAATATATTATTTATATATAATATTTGACATATATATATATATAATATATATTATAATATATTTTATGTAAGTTCGATCCAAAGATTTCCAATTCTTATAGAACACATACGAATAACAATGCCTTGGTTATATGTACTGCGTTGGGATTCCTATAAGTGTTCTATGATTCATCGGTATAGAATGACCATCTATATAATATATGAATAGTCTATAAGGTAATGATTTATATTGTATATTTATAGAGTTTATAACATTTGGCTGAAAAATTTATAAGTTATATGGGTATTTTCATTCTAACAAATCATTCTAATAAAAAAAAATGAAATTCTCACTAGATGGTTTTGTATTAAATAATTTCTTTTAATAAAAATATTTCTAATACTAGATTTTGGAGAAATGCCCGATCAGCCCCTTCCTAGTGTCATGTCAGTCCGACCAAATATTGATTTACAAGCAGAGAGCCGATCAACAAAAGCTTCAAAGTTTTGACTATTTATGGAACTAAAATCGGATCGTCAGCATATTGATGATCATGAAATGAAGCCGCTCGCAGACCACTCGATCAGGATAGCATAAATCTTGAGAATTCTACAAACAAATTTCGACAAATATGAAATATGAAATATTGTTTGTTTCTTTGAAATTCTGGGAGAAGTTCAAAATTCAGCAACTTAACTCTCTTGAGCAGGATCGATGCATTGGTTTGTGGACTGTCATCTCTCATACATTTGAGGGGTTTGGGCCTTTCTAGGGCCCAATATAATCCCTCCAGCATGATTGATCTGTTTATATAAATGTCAGATATTGGGCCTTTCTAGGGCCCAATATAATCCCTCCAGTATCTGTCTCCGGTGGACGGATGAGGGCTCAGAAAGCGCATGTCTCATCTTTGTGCGTCGGTGCCGTGGAGACGTTAGTGTGCTTTGCGACAGATATGTATATGTGCGCCCCTTCGTATACAACGGGTGCTGGCCTCATATGTATGCTATTAAATTGGTTGGCCTCCGTTCCATTTTTTAGGATTGAGTGCGGTTCTGGATATACGACGGCGCCTTGGTGTTAAAATAATTTCGCAACGTTGAGATTGAATAAGATGCACGCACTAAACTCGCAATATGTAATAACTAATGAAACTAACAAATGTCGAGTACCCTTTCTTTTTTTTTCTTTTTTTTTTTTTAAACGAGAGGCCCTACAAGTGATCACTCCACTTAGGATGACGACCTCGGATCCCCTGTGGTAAAAATCACGGGGATCGCCTGTGGCTCAAATCCTAGCCGTTAATCGAGCTTCGTACGAAAAAATAAAATATTTCTCATAAATACAATTACTAAAATGGCAAGAAATATTTTTTATTTTAACAATATAATTAAGTTATATTTTGCAATCTTCGATTATATAAATCAAGGAAGTTAGACTTTGTAAAATATTTTTGATCGTTCTAGATTTAGGAGTGTTTCATAAAAATATACTTAAAAAGTCAAAAGACCGACAAAAATGTGTTATATTTAAATAATATATGTGTGTTATGATATCGGGATGTAAGGGCTCTTAAATTTGACCACAGGTGGATTATCCCATTCACTTAGGATCAATATTATCTTCAACCATTGTCTTATGGTGATAAATCTAAGAGTAGCTTATATATATTAAAATCGTGATAATATGCATAATACATCACTATCATATATTATTAATATAATATATATGGTCTTATTGTGAGTATAATTTATTATATAGAAATATTTATACTATTAAAATTATATGTCTAATTCATCATTAATTTTTTTGAAGTTTTGCTTTACTGGGCTTGCTTCTTTTGTTTTATGTTTTGTTTAGAATATAGCTATAAAAAATAAACTAATAAATATTTGGTCGGCTGGCCTTCACTATCTCTCTTTCATTCAAACACATTTCCCTACTTATCCATTCCACTAAACTTAGATTCATATAATTTACATTCATCTCTAAATTCTTTCTTGCTTGCTTTCTTTTCTCATCTTTCTGTGATTTTATCAACCTCACCAATTTTCTTACCTTTATTTGTTCACATAATCCATAATATTTAATTTATAATGGGTTGCACCACCTCTAAGCAAGCTCGCCGGGAGGCCCGGGACCTCCGCCGGTGTCCGTCGCTGCTGACCTCCACTGAACGGCACCACCCTCAACCCGCCCCTGCTGCACACCTCCCTGCTCTTCCTCGTTTCACCTACGACATCGACGACAATGAAGACCACCTCCTTTTCTCCGACGAGGTTATGAAGAAGATGGCTAACGATCGTTCTCGCACTGCAATGAAGCCGCCGCTGCCGGCACGGTCAACACGACTGGAATCGGCGTCGCTGCAAGCTCCAACCATCATGCCAAAGAACGAGCCGGAGATCATCAACGCGTGGGACCTCATGGAAGGTTTAGAAGACATAACTCCTCTCAGGCCATCGTCCGCCGCGTCGGCGCAGCGGTCCTTCTCCTTCTCCGGCGCCAACTTCAACCCCGCCATCACCTCCGCATCCCGAAGTGCGCTGGCCGAACTCACCGCTACACGGTCCTTCCACCTCCGATGCTCGCCGGCAAAGCAGAGGTCTCCGGACCTCACAGGAATCGTAAAGGCTAGGGTTCAAGTCTTACAGGACCGAATCGACGCTAAAAGATCGTCGGCGAGCAGAACCACTTCTGCAGTGCCGTCGGCGCCAGTCGGCAAGTCGTCTTTCGGCGGCGACCGGAGGGTGATACTATACGTTACGAGTCTCCAGGGAATTCGGGAGACTTTTGAAGAGTGTTGCTACGTACGTACGATTCTTAATGGTTATAAGCTACGTATCGATGAGCGTGACGTTTCCATGCACGCCGGATTCAAAGATGAGCTCGAAAAATTACTCGACAGTCAAGAAAACACTAATAATAGCACTGATAATGTTAGAAATAGCGGTGGAGGTAATGTGGGAAAAAATAAAAATAAAAATGTTGAATTTGAAGGGCAGAGGAGGGTGCTGCGGCTGCCGGTGGTGTTTGCAAATGGCAGACATATCGCAGCGGCAGAGGAGGTGAGGAGACTGCACGAAGCAGGAGAGCTGGCGGCGGTTCTAGATGGATGCGAAAAGACGGCGGCGGAGGAGGACGCCGGTAGTGGGGATTGTGGAGGGTGCGGTGGAGTGAGATTTATGATGTGTAAGTATTGTTCAGGGAGTTGTAAGGTCTTTGTAGAAAAAGACGAAGAGGAGAACGGCAGCGACGGCGGAGAATTCCGGCGGTGCTCGAATTGTAATGAGTATGGGCTCGTCAAATGTCATTTCTGTTGGTAGAAGATCGTTTATTTGGTTTACTTCTTTTTTATGATTGCCATCCAAAAATTATATTCGTAATCGGCTCATTTTGTATATAAATATTATAAATAGATAAAAATTTACAGACGAACCAATTTATATTCTACGAATTAAAAAAGCTTCACATATTCGGCGAGAGGCGGTGAAAAGTCTCGTGCCATTTTATATGGGATACAAAAAAGATAAAAATTTTCATTTCTCACATATAGTGCTTGAATATGCTTTAGATATCAGATATCTACTTTATGAGATATAAGCTCGACCATTTGCTTTAACGTATTATTACAGTTGGATACCGTAGTAGACTTCAAGTGAGAATTTTTGCGTAGAAAAGATACATCGTGAATCCTATTTGCCTACGGGAAGAACTTTTTATTTTATTTTGTTTCTAAAAAATACCCTGCAAAATTACAGCACTTATTACACTAAAATGTTACACAACAAGCTTTTATTTATAACCTTAATTCGAGGAGAAACACCAAAAAAAAAAAGGTTATCTAATAGATTACAAAGGCTGATCTGTAGCTATCTAATGTTAGATTGGGATAGCAATTGTATTTAGCCATCTCTCAATCCACATCAATTTTTTTCTTTTTCAGCAGACTATCTACATTTAGAAAGATAGAGACATTAGCTAGTGCATTCCACCAAGACCAGAGGTCTTGAATGAACTCCTTGAGAGCTTCGGAAGCATGAAGAGACCGACTATTCCGCAAACAAATGCTATTGCAGACGCCAGGGCAAACGCCGGGATGTTGCCCTTTCCGAATAATGCATCCCATGGTCCCGCTGATAGCGATATAATCACCTTTGCAAAGATCATTGACAAAAATTATTTTACTATTTGAATTTGAATATATTGTACAAAATTATTTAGAAAGTTTATATTTTAGTGGAAGTTTTAACTTAGGTAAAAGTTCAAATTTAGAAAGAATTTTATTATGGTAGGAAGAGGAGCAACTTCTATAAATATAGCATATATTATTTATTTTTATCAAGGAAGAAATACGCATATAGCATATGTTATTGCCGAAACCGAGCATGCAGGCCTTATCCCGCCGCCGTCAGGCATCCGGTGCAACAGATTACGATCAGTTCACGGCACATTCCAATACCCCCTTGCACATGCAATTTTAGTAGATGCATGGACATCATGGTATATTTTCCTAAAAGCTTAACCAGAAAGTATTGATCGATTTTATATTATAATAAAATAAAGAATTTACGTAGGTAAGATATGTACCTGAGGAATGACTATAGAGATGTTCAAAACTCCGGTGCACAATCCTGCAATATCGCAAATAATCAGTCACGAAATAATTCCATTTTTATTAATTTTTCCCCTTTTTTGCGCATTCCATTGCTTAACAAACCTACCTTGTCCTCCACCGCCACGAGCAGCAAGCTGTGCAGTAACACCGAATGGAACACTATACAGAACCTGCAAGCATTTATGCATGCAAATCAATCGTTTTTGCAAGTTTATACGAGCATTATTTAAAATTATGCTTAGATTTGGTAGTACTTACAGCAAGAGGAAATCCAAGGGCTGTAAAGATGGTGAATGCTGCGACCCTAATATCACCATCTGGTCCGATGGCTTGCTGGATTCCTTTGTGATAATCCTTCACCGAGAAATAGCCCACTATGCAGATAGCAGCCATGGCGATGCTCACGCAGAAATTACTAATCACCCAGAGTATCCTTGCAGTTAATTTCCGACAAAGCGGTTCGATCATGAACGAGCTAACTGCCAGAACAATCTGAAGATCGATAAAATTCATTTAGTATTACTTAGCGTAACGTACTTGTAAAAATGCTTTATTTTATGAGATGAGTTTGAGTTCATAGGAATTAATTACCGAATTGAGTAATAGAGCCCAGGCTCCAGCTCTAACACCTCTATAATAAGCGTTGATTTCAGCTTTAGTTCCACTTGGATTGCCATGGTAGACTTCGCGGCCCATCCAGTCGGTATCGTAGAGAATGAACGGGAACCACGACAACTGTACATGAACGAAAGCAAAATTTAACCAAGAATTAGGATTTTACTAACACGAGCAATGCTAGGGAGCAATAATTCTGAATACTAGAGTGAGATGGGGTTTAACTTAACATGTGATAGAGGTGATTAGAATTTAATTACTAATAAATAAAACCGAGTTCGAACGTAGGAGTTAGAATTTTACCCAAGTAAGAGAAGTGACAAAAAGAACGGAATGCATTCCTGGCGGTAGATTCTTGAAGGCCCTGAAGATATCAAGGAATCCTACTTTCTGTTCTTCCTTTGAACCATGCTTACCATTAGCATGTTTATCAAGCGGGGTCTCTTTCGCGAAGACCAGAGTTACGGTTAAACAGAACCCGAGGAAAAGCTGCAGTGCAAAATACAAGGAATATACAAAATATAGTAGTCTAAACAATTTAAGAATAAAAGACAGTATTAGAGGACTTACGATAGCTATCAAAAATGCTCCTTTCAGATTTGCACAGGCTTCACAGCAAGCAGCATTTTGCAGAAATGGAAACCACCTACATGGAGAGAAAAAGTCAAAAGAAGATGCATAAATGTAAGTTATTATATGATAGAGCTATCTTTGTATTTAAATCTCTAGCATATATACTTGTGCCATTGTCCAGTAGCACCAGAAGCATATCCTAGAATATTTCCAAACGCCATCCATGAAGCGAAAATGGCGTTAGCGGCACTGCATCCCTCAAGACCTATTACATAGAAGGAAACAATTAAAATGGCATATCATAAAAATTTAATCATACAATATCATAAACTAAAGTTAACAAATAACTCTAGTCTATGTTGGCGTAGTGAACGAATGTTCACCTGAGAGATCGGCCATAAGTGCGCGGGCAGGGCCCTGTCACGGTTTTTGAACAATATAGAACATTTAGTATGCTGCACAGAGAACATCTTCATAAATAATAGTTGACTGTGAAAGTGTTGGCTTACTTGTACTGCGTTATTGGAAAAATCAAGCATCCAGAACCCCGCAACAAAAACCATAGTTGCGTGCCAACGTGGACCATGATAAACACTGTAAATGAAATTTTAGTACAGACTGATTTTTATTTGACTTCATTTCAGGAGGCAAACAAAGGTCTCACCTGCAACTCTGTTTATTCGTGTCACCGAGTGCATACCCTATGTCTGATGAAAAAGCTATCAAACACACCTGACATCAGAGGATCCTGTTAAATATTTCAAACTCAATAAATTGTGATCGTAATAGTTTAAAACATTTTGGTACTTACGGCACACATAATCAGTAGGCAGCCAGTAACTATAAATGGCCGCCTCCGTCCAAACCTTGAACGGCATCTATCACTATATATACCACATAGTGGTTGGACCTGCATACAGGAGTTTTCCATTAAAATTTGAACTTTCATTATAAAGCTCAATAATTTCTGTAATAATATGCCAGCAAAGTGTAAAGTTATAAAGTTTAAACCAGATAAGATCGTGTAATAGGTACTTACCACAAATCCTGCTATAGGGCCACAAAGCCACATAATCGAGGAGAGGGCATGCGGTAAACCAAGCGTCTGCAAATACATCATATGACTGAGAATACGTTCAAGATTATTTACATCTATGAAGTGAAGAAGTAATCTCATTGATCATACAATTTTTTCATAGATTACCATTCAAATTCAAAAACATGGCAATGACTATATTAAGGACGTTGTTAACCAGAGTTTATAAATTGAGCTAGTTCAGAAGTTTGACCAGCAGCATAAAACAAAATTGACTCCAGTATAAGTTCTATTATGTTAAGTGATAAAGTGCATGCGAAACACAGACTGAGAATGGGATGAAAACAGAGATTTTAAAAAAAACAAAAAAAGAAAAAGAAAAAAAAAACAGAGACATGACTTAAAGCTATGTACAATTGCTATGATTCTTAGCTCTTAGCCTACCAGAATCATGTTAGGTCCTTTGAGCTGGAAGATTACCAACATGTCAATCATAGTGCAGCTCTGTAGCATGCTTTTGTAGTGGCTCTGGAAAAAGCTAGGTACTCGAATAAAGATTTAACACATGGGATGCTCCTTAGAAAGTTGAATACCAAAACTAAAGCTGTCCTAAAATGTCTTTACTTGGTTGTCATTCCTGCCCGTAAAATTGTAATTGAAACTCATTGATTCAATCTATTATTTTATTTAGCAAAATTTCATTCTAAATCTATTATTTTCTCCAAAAGTAACATGGACTCATAGATGAAAGTCTTGTTTTGCTTTCAATTACATCACTTTCTTTTTGAATTGTTTCATCATCCTTGAAAATCTCTTACCTATTACTGGAAAGCAACCAAGTACAAGAAGACACCTAGAGTTATGATATTTGGGACAACCATAAAATAAGGGTAGCAATCTAATCTTTTCTTGCTTGCCTAATGCAAGTATCTTATATAGCATTAATACATAATCCGTCTAGTCGGAAAGGGAATTTAGGTGAATATATATATACCTAACATTTTCTTTCCAACTAGACGGATATATATTTGAAATCCATGTAGTTGGAAAAATATAGTTAGTTGTATATATATATATATATATATATATATAGAGAGAGAAGAGAGAGAGAGAGAGAGAGAGAGAGAGAGAGAGGTTTTCAGCTCTACCTGAGAATAACCTTGATAAGCTAACATCCCAGCCGTTGATCTCCTTGATCTAACGGTTGAGATTTAATTTTAACATTTAACGGCGTGACTCGTTATTCCGTTAAGTGTAAATTAAATCTCAGGCCGTTAGATTAAAAAAAATCAACAGGCTGAGATGTTTAACTTATCAAAACTATTTTCAGATCCGGAACTGATAATAGCCCTCTCAATACATATATATATATATAATATATATATATATATATATATATATATAATATATAAATAAGACTAATCTCCACCGACAGAGCTTCGGCCCGCTCCTGTCGGGTCCGTAGCCGGTTGGATCGCGGCGATCGACGGCTTTGAAATCCGACCCGAGCCTCTTAAAAAACGCGCGTGATCTCGGCGTCGGATCGCGAAGATGATCCGACGGCTGAAATCGAACCCGAGGCTCTTACAAACACTGCGCGTGATCTCAGCCGTCGAATCGTCGCGATCCAACGGCTGCGGAGTTTCGACAGGAGCGAGCCGTGCTCCTGTCGAGTGGAGATTAGCATCTCTCTATATATAAATATATATATATATATATATATTTGCCATCTAGAGAGAGAGAGAGAGAGAGAGTGAGAGAGAGAAAGTACTTATTGCACTGGAAGTGGAGGACTTTGCAGGATAAATTCGAAACAGCAAACCAGTTTCCAAAAATCAATGCAACTCAAGAAGACACTATGCTGTATCATCGTCTTCACGCCATTCAAAAAAGAGAAAATATTTATTTGGAAAGAACCCTGATTACGGATATATGCTATTAAGATTTCATGGCAAAATTCTGGTCATTTTAGCCACCGAAAATGAAATAAATATTCAATAATAATAACAATCGCATTATTTGTAATCCATTCAAATCCAGTCCCATTCACAGTCATCACCAAGCAATAACCAACGATGAAATCCTTCCGAATATCATATTGACGAACATTTCGTTGATGTTATTGACGAACATCAAACCGGAGCCCTATATGAGGAGCGAAGTAATAAAACGGTTTCAAAAATGTATATTATCAGAATTTCATGACTAACTTCTTGGCTTCTTGGTCAAATTTTGGCCACAAAATGTTTCCGCTCCAAAAAAAGCTTCCAGAATCTCAAAACAAGAATGAAAAACTAACAATCATATTAGCCACCGACCCACTCATACCCACCACACACCATTCAAAGACAAAACCCCCAACCCAACGTAAAGCATTTAAAAATTGTACAAATTACATGTACCTGAACGTAGGGAGTGAGGAGCGATAGTTGGAGTGCCCAACTATATTGCACCCCGCCGGCGACGCAGCAGGCGAGCACCAGCCTCCACAGCCGCATCTGCGTCGGCGACGCTCCAGACACATTTCCATTCGCCAAATTCTCAGTTCTTCCCCCTCCCTCCACCAACTCCACCTCTGCACCCTTCGCCATTCTCGATCAAATGATCGATGATAGCCCAACTATGAATCAAAATTGTAATTCTCGCAGGCGATTTTTGCACTTGTTGTGGAGATTTTGAATGTATGGAACGAAAGAGAGAGTAGAGGGAGTTTATATTAACGCTCGAGATAGCGGTATGTTGTGGCGCTGGATTATATTAGCAGCTTAGGAAAGGAGCATGTTTATCCGCCGTAGATAATTACTTTCCTGTTTCTAGAAGCAGCATTAACCTGTGACTGACGGATCTATAAATTTAGTTTCGGATGACGCGAAATCTTGAACTTTTTAGGGCAAATTGTTAATTATCATAAAAAAGATTTTTTCTCAAATTAATTTAAAGTGCCTAAACCTTTTTAATTTCAATCTAATTAAATTTTAAAATTTACAAAACATTCCTAAAAATCTATATATAGCTCCAAAACATTACTTCCAAATGTTGGCCCTAGTTGATACTTTCACAATTTTATCCCTGCCAAAAAATTATCAGATTTAAAGAGCAATAATTATTTAATTGTCTTTTTACAGCAATTTAAAAATTTTTTTTTTTAGGAAGTCGCTACCTTCATTAAAAAAAAAACGTTGTATTAGTTGATGACTGACAGAAGCTCTAAAAAATACAAAGTACATCCGATAATATTAAAAAATTTCCAAAAAAGAATACACCCAGTACAAAAATGCCAAAAAAAATAATATATATATATAAAAAAAAAAAAAAAAAAAAAAAACCGTCGTCGTGTTTGAGGTTTGGGGGGGTTGGACCGATGAGGTGGTGGCGGTGGGTTGTGGAGGTCCGTGGGGAAGGTGGAAGGGTCCGTGATGCTATAAGGGTCTAAAGTTTTAGCTAAATTTGAAAATTAAAAAATCTAAATTCCTTTTTTATATAAATAACTGGAGTTATTCATTTAAAAATACTCTTTGAAATCTAATGTTCAAAATGGTAGCAAAAGAATAATGGTATGACACAAAAATAATATTACAGGAAATAGTTAATTTTGAGAATTGAAAATTTTAGAAGTTAATCTGATAATAACAACATTTTTATGATTTTACATGCAGTTATTTGATAGGGTTTGTACCCTAACGGAGAGGTTGAAGGATAAGGGGACAGTGCAAATGGACCAAGAATCTGACCAGATGCTGACGTGGCAGAGTAGAATAATAACCACGTGTGGAAATGGTGTTATCTTATCATCTTTCCTAGTAGTAATTAATGGTGAGGATAGTCCCCAATTATTACACAATTTCATGTATGTGAATAGGAAAGATGCTATTTTTGTTTCATTTTTGCTAGGATTTAATGTCGTTATATATTTGGACATATTTTGGTTTTGGATATTTACATTTAGTAAAAAGTTTAGACAATGACGGCAACGATGACTTCAGATTATGTGTTTTACGCGAGAGCTGCATTTTCCTACATTTTCGAGGAATTCAATCCATAGGTGGAGCGCGTACGTTCAATATCAATATTAGTTGTCTCTCAAAATTGTGACCAATAATTAAAACATGTCTTAATTTGTGTAAATTTTAAAAGTATGCGGGATATATCTTGTATCTAACGCAGCGGCAATAGATTTTTAGTATCCATAATAAGTTCCTACATTCTCGGGAACTTAATTTGGAGAAGTCGGATTCGGTGCTTCAGCGGGTTTACCAAGCAATAAAAAATGTCGAATCTATTTTGGATAATCCGTACATTTGATATACCATTCCATATATTACAATTGTTTGATCAAATATCAAGATGTAGGGCCCAATTAAGACAAACTAAGATTTATCATCCGATAAATTTTTGATAAGACGAACTGAGAGCTAACAAAAATAGACGATGGTTTGACAGCGGATCTCTCTTTGATCTACATGTAAATCAAAGATAATGTTGAAGCAGAGCATTCATGGCCCTCAAATATGACATTATTCATATACATTGGAAAAAAAAAAAAGAAGAATATTACACTCAAAGACAATAATGATTTGAGCATTTTGCAATATAATATTTAAATAACTTTTAAATCTATTTTATTTGAATTGTTGTCGAATATTCACGTGTTTATAACTCGCACACACGTAATAGCGAGGAGTCACGAAGTTAAACTAATGATCTTGAACAGAGATCTTGGTAGCATCTAACATCATGTTAATATAATAATATTTAAATTATTATTTTATCAACACAGTACATACCGTCAAACTTTAACTCTATTTTTCGGAGTTATGATGAGATCCGATGACGGTGCAATACAATATTCTATCACGAACTTTCCTGCTAAACCTGTCGCGTTACGAGGGCAGCCACGTAAGCGTGCTCGTGGTTAATCCATCTTTGTGAGGCTAAAGAAGGCAATTATTTTAGTATTTGTGGGTCCTACATTAATTACAATGCTTGCAGATATCAAAAGTTAAAAAAAAAAAGTAACTTTACAGCCTTAGGAAAAAGATCCATATTCCACATTTGAAATGATGAGAAATATAAGAAGCACAAGAAAAAAGTCAATGAATGATGGATAATAATTTTGATGGAGGTGGTGATTGGATTCTAAGAATACTTATATTTTTGTGCCCTATCATCCGTATAGTAAAAATATATCATCTAATTTAAAATAATAAAAATATGCATTCTTAATTATGTCAAATGACAGAAAGTTATGTAGATTGTTTGAAATAAGATAAATGACAAAAACTATTTCTGGATATTGTTTTTCAATGTTAAAATTGTAGAATTTTGATAAGATTTAAAATTTCTATGTTCAATTTTTTCCCCTAAAAAGAATATTCTAAATAAATATTTTGAACTTAAAAGTCTTAATATATTTTCCCATTTTGAACTCAAAAGTCTTAATATATTTTCCCATTTTATAAATATATGAGGCCTAGACTAAGCACCTTCAAGTAGATTCACCTTTTTTAAAGGGACTCGGTTGTGTGGTGCAGCCGGAGCTTAGAATGCACCTCGGGCAGGGTTCCATGACGTATCAGAGTGTGACAGAATAGTGTCAGAGTGATCATTCTGTATGTATGCTAGGTGCTGAGGTCAGACGGAAGTGCAAGACTACTTCGAATGTGGTAGTAGCGGCCTTACTATACTGGACCAGGATACTAGCAGTACACCAATACTGGTGAGCCTAGATTAAGACTTACACCTACTAACCTACTATCCGTTTTGTACGACATGAACGTCGTGTCTTATGATGGGGTACATATAATATCCCATAAACCCAAATCTTATGCCCAAGGAGGTGTGGATGTTAGTGGGATTAGTCCAATACTCCTTGATTAGGAAAATTTTTTTTTTAAAAATATAAATATAGGAGTTCTAGACTAAGTACCTTTAAGTATATCCATCATTTTCAAGAGAATTCAGTCGTGTGGTAAGGTCAGAGCTTGGGGTGTACCTCGGACATGGACCCGGAATGAGTCGGGGGATAACATAGCAGTACGGAAATAATTTCTAAGCACCGTCCATCTATTACGACACCCGCCTACCACGATGAGGAGCTTGGATTCTTATTCTAGATTAAAACACACTTGTTTCCTGAGTTGTCCTACATCATTTAAAAGAGAGAACAAATGCTCATATGATTCATCTCCATCCCTAATTCTTCCTTACCCAACGTTGTCTTTGTTTTCTATAATAATAATTCAGACAACATATATTCTTTTCTTCTTTGATTTGATGTACATGTTATCTGAAAACAAAAAGGAGGCTTGCATATCAAGCCTCCTTGAAATATTATTTACGAATATATTTCTCATTTACAACATATTATATTCGGCATTCTAAATACCTATTTAAAAATAATTTAAATTAAAAAAATTAAAATCAAATTTATTTTTTCATTAAATTTTTTTTTTAAATATAAAATTTGAAGCTTTCAAATTTTAACGAATTAATAGATTAATTGATAAGTTGATACCTACTAAATATTAATGTCTCAAAATAAATATCCAGAACTATTTTTTAAAAAAAAGTTAAATTTAAAGTTATAAATCAAATAAAAAAAATTTAAATTCGAATTTTTTTCAAAAAATAATTATATAATAATAAAATAATTTAAAATAATTTTATTAAAAAAAAAAAACTAATCTAAAAAATTAAAAATTTAAAACTAATTTGCAAATAGTTTTAGAATAGAGGTGATATGTGATTTTTCAAAATTATGGTGTCAAATCGGCAGGTAAACCTACTGTGAATATCTAGACTTGCCATTCTACGCAGGAAGATACGATAATCACAAACATAGTTCGACGTTTCGGTCGTGCCGATTAAAATATCTCGGAGCCAGCATCGGCGCGATGTCAGGCCAGCTGACACAAATTTTTACTATTTTTTTTAAATGGAACTGTGTATTTTTCCTTGCTTTTGCCATTCGTGCTTACACCTTAAATCGTCACGTGCACTCACTTGTTTTAAAAATATATTAAAAATATATAAAATTTATTATAAGATATAAAAATAATACTTTATTATTTGTATAATCAGCATGTTTCGAATTCCGAATTTATCAAAAGGCAGAGAACAAAATACTTTGGTCACATGGGACAAAGAATCTCATTTCTATTGATTGAAAGTTGTGATGCTACGAGCATGGATCCAAATTCATCTGTTCTGTATGTATGTACACCACATATCTTGTTTGTCCTACACCGAGAGTCCGGCAGGACCGGTCGCTCGGACTGTGGACGTCCGGTTGCCAGTTTAACTCCCATCGTTCAAATAATAGTTCATCAAGTGCGTGAATATAAATCTGTCGGTAAAATATCAAATATTGAAAGAACATGTGAGCTCTGGAGTTGGACGGTCAAATCAAGTTGAATGCTATCTCACGATTTATATGTTACGACAGTCGCACAAATACAGATCCATTACGAATATAATTTTTTTCAAAAAATATTTTTAACTAAGTGTTTTGATGTGTCGAAATATTAACAAATATTAGATCAGGTCTATTAACACGATGAAATTTCAAATTCTCAAAACATCTATGTAAAATTATTTTTTTTAAAAATATTGAATATAAAAATTGTAGATTTCATCAAAATTTATAATTTATATGTAAATTTTTTTTTTTTCAAAAATTACTGATAAAATGATCAAAATGATATAACACGATTTTTAGTAAAGATTAAAAAAAAAAGTAGGTACTATAAGGGCTAAACAGAAATATATTTTCAATCTAGGGGCTATCTGAAAAGTTCCCTTTGCTCTTTGCTTGTTGTCTCCTCTAGACATAACAAAGAGTATTATATGTCGGAGTCAAAAAAGAATGCCAGGTCATTGCGATGACGTGTACTTAAAATATTTTTTGACAAATTAGCATCGGATTCTATCTTTTTTAAGCCGAGATCTGCTCTTAAACCTAAATATTTCTGATCGAGAAGTTTGATTAGAATTTTGGATTGATGATGATCTAATTAGCTTTCTAAAGCAAGGTTAGGACTTATATTCGGCCATATTATGCATGTGTTTTATTGTCTAATTACAACAATATCCCTCATCTTCTATTATCACTTGTTTTTTAATATTTTAAATAAATATATATAGGAGGAACAACATGTACATGTAGGATTCAAAATCTTTAAATTTTTAAAGATTTAAATGTATTTGAGAAAAATGAAGATTTTTTATTCAAATTCTATAAACATCATCTATAATAATATACCAATTTATCTTCTAATATTCCGTAAAAAATAATATGAGATTTGGATTTGTTCAAATCGAAAGGTAAATGATTATTGATTGATTAAATATACATCGGTGCCACTTTGAATTTATCTATGGACATAATTTTACATTCGACATTTTAAAAAAATAAAAATAAAAAAGGTAAATTGGTTGTTCGATTTAGTTCCTTGGTGGTTGAGGGGTAGTTTGGTAATTGGCTCAAGGCATAATCTTGCATCATCAGTGCATAATAATGGAATTTAGTCAACTGTTGAAAAGTACTGACGCATACAGTCAAAAAAATTTGTCGATATCATATGATACCAATTAATAATGAACGAAATATATTATATTTTGTATTTAGCACTTCAGTTTAAATAATTGATATTTTATAAGTGTATTTAAAAATTATAAATATTATTTGCCGCGTCATCATTCACATTAATTAATTTGATATTTTGAATTAAATCAAGTGAAAGAAAATCACGTCCCCATTCAGCCTTCGCCTAATTTTAGAATTTTTTTTTAATTTTTGAGATTATTACGGTAAAATCCATAATATAAGTGTACGTTTTCGTAGAAATCTCAAATTAACGAAAAAAATTTACGCTAAGTACCGACTGACGCTATGAAATTCGAATATAGGTTTCGGGTACAACTTTTTTCCTATAATAAAAGAAAGTACTAAAATTTTAAAATCAAATATCACTCGTTGCTATGAGTTATAAAGGATGCAAATGCACATTGGCAGGCTTTAGCCCAAGCTATTTCAAGCTTAGGCCTATTTGCTAATCCTTGTTAAGCCCACTTTTTTTTTCTATTTGGAGTTTCTTGACATGATAGTTAATTTACAACAACTATTTTTACACATATGTGATACACGGTTATAAGTCATATATATATATCATACGTATAAATAAAAAGTATTATTTTTTTTTAATTTTCTTATATTTTTAATTTCATACAAATCTTATTTTTATTAAAATATTATATTCTATTCGCAGCATCTTATTAGATAACAATATATGTCAAATGTCATACACAAACTTTTTTGACGATTGACATTAAATATTATATGTATATGATTAAAAATTTTGTACTTAGTAAAATTTTATTCTTAAAATTAATAATAAAAATATGTAATATAATTGCGTTTATACTAATTTTTATATATGTATATATATTATTTTTATAAATTATTATTTTAATTAAATATTTATTTGTAATATTATATCTTTTATATTTTTTAAATAAGTTACATGACTTTATAAATTTCTAACAATTAATACAAATGCCATATGAGTTTTTTAGAATAAGAGTGAATGCCACACGGCACACCAAAAATTATTCAAAATACCATGTGATATCGACTTTTATTACCCAATTTTATATATATATGTATATAGATTAGGTTAGTACAATAAAGATGTGATTTTTCTTATCCTTTTTGGTCCATCTAAATATTTTGTTGGGAAATGGAATTCAGATCCTCACATGTAGAGAGTGTTTTAAGTGCTGGTGGTGTGTGTGTGGGTTGTGTGTATATTATATATAATATATATATAGAGAGAGAGAGAGAGAGAGAGAGAGAGAGAGAGAGAGAGAGAGAGAGAGAGAGAGAGAGTGTGTGTGTGTGTGTGTGTGTGAGTGAGTGAGTGATGGTGGTATATTAAGATGTAATTTACACTTAGGATACGGGATCAATTTTCTTATGCCATCTTCCTACATCTCACACTCATTCTCCAAATAACGTTTCAAGTGTCTCTTCAAATATTTCGACAACGGCTAAACGGTATATAGTATACAGTTGAGAGTGAAACTTGTTAACATTTGATTGGAGTAGTAGTGTGAGGTGCAAGAAATTGACAAGGCAAACTAATCCCTTATGATCCATGAGAAGTTGTGGAATACCGAATCAAATACATTTGACTTCATACAAATCAACAGTTCAAAATTGTGGAGAGCCTAACCTTCAGGAACCGTAGAATATATACTTTCCATCTGTATTACCAATGGGCGCCGGTGATAAAGGGTGTAATACAAAAAATGGGACCCACATAATGCAGACTTGCAGAGAGGATAATGATTACGCGAATACAGTAGAGTCTCAGATATTTACGTGGTTCAGCAGGAGCGCCTATGTTTAAACACAGTTGCAGAGAGTAATTTTACTGTGCATTCGAGAGATTACAATATGCCAAACCTAGGGATAGACGGCGCTGACATATATCTATATAAACTCTATATCACATGCCGAACAGTAACTGGTGTGGATACTAAGTTATTTCGGTCTCTATCAACTGGCTATCGCATTAGATCTAGTCGCAAAACTCGGCTCATATTGATCTTGCCTCACCAAACCCTAATATGCTTATCATAGCAAAACTCAAACCCCTTTCTAGAAGTTTATAATAATAATAATAATAATAATAAAAAATCACAAACCCAGATGGACTGGCTGATGTGAACATCTTGGAACCACTCACGTTGGGTTTGTACAAAAACTGTACCCCCCCCCCCCCCCCCCGAAACGCGTTTTTGCGGTGACAGTGGTGGCGCTCGCGCGCCGCCACGTGGCGTTTTTTTTTCGCGTTTCGGGAAGCTAAAATGCGGAACAGTTGAAATAGAGGCCCGAAATACAATTATCTTAATTATCAATTTCTGGAGGCCTTAGATTTTTAAAATGCTTTTTTTTTTTCCAAATTTTTTTAATAACGAGACAAAACATTTCCGATACACCAACCTCCAATATTATTAAAAGGGCAATTTCCAAATATGATCCATCAGTCCGTATTGAATCAGGACCGTGGTAGGAAGTAAAGTTCCGACCTGGTGTACGCCCAACCAAACGTAAAGTTCTAACACTCTACTCTATCCGGTTATTATATTAGTAATTTCAGTTGAAAATTTATTAAATTGTCTGTGTTTTTTTCAATTTTTGGTGGGTGATGACCGAGAACCCGACTTTTAACTGTCATGTCTGAAGAATCCTTCATTAATTAATGCAGGAATGATATTGATGATATTCTATACTTTGAGAAAAAAAAAAAAGAAGTGTAAAGTTTTTTCAGAAGAGTAGATGCTCATGCATCCTAAAAGCTCACCAATAATTAAACACTTAGAAAATGACCCCTTATAATATGAGTCATGCACTTTTTTGGTAATTTTTAAAGTTTTTTTTGGACAATGAGTGAAATTTTGGATGGATATATAGTGCTCTAGATTTTTGTTTTCAGAAACGGACCGAGGTACTGCGGTTTCACAATAGTCTATTGAATCGGTATATTATTTTTTAACTGTTTACACTACGAGCTTTCTTCTATTAAAAATAGAGGTATTTATCTTTTTATACTTCTTATAATTGAAAAGTATTAAAATATTTTTCTAAATTAAAATAATTTTTTTATGCCCTGTTAATTTTTTAAAATGATGGAATTATCCTTATCTATTTTCTTGATAAACGAAAATAGCTGACTTGACGAATATAATTTCGTCATTTTATAGAGTAAATGAACATAAAAAAATATTTTGAATTAATGGGACAGATCGATTTTGGCTATTTTAAGTTATAGGAAGATATATTTTAGCAAATATCTGAAAAAAAATAATAAGGAATTTCGAAACTACGTTCACTGTGATCATCACACCAAATTCTTTTTTAATTCTTCCTCAAGTCAGTCAACTAATGCCAACAATATTTGAGATCAAAACTCAAATTTTTATATTCAAAAGGAAAGCATTATGTTGACTGCACCCTGATTCGACGTAATTCTATGCCTAAAAAATCTCTAAAATACGAAGAACAGCAACCTCGATCATCTCAACAGCTGATTTAACCTAGTTAATTAGAAAAATACGAGAAAAATCACATAAGCAAACTACGAATAATAGCAGCTTGAGCGCTGCTAATGTCAGAATTTGAGAGGAGCTCTGAAAGTCTTTCACTGAGATCGTCGACTTCCCGGTGCAAACTCCTTATGTAACTGCATGTCTCTTGCAAGACCTTCCCAGCAGATTCCTGCAGCAAAAATTAGTACATTTTTCACATAAATTCTGGGGTTTTTTTTTCGAAATATTTAACCTTCCTGAAAGTAATTTCGACTATAACATTTTTTTAAACTTTTAATACAAATTTGAAAATGCGAGCTGAGGGTAAAGACACGAACCCCTCCTAATCTCATTAAGTGATACCAAATCCGGTCCCGATCTATCGCCGAAGATGATGAAAATTCAGATCGATTATCATTTAAACAAGTCTAAAAGAGAAAACAAAGGACTATTTAAAATGGAAAAGTCGGTCCAATAACGTGTATGCAGTGAAGGAACCCCTTGTATATTCAGAAGAATAAGGCTGTATATATATATATATATAGAACTTATGCAAGATCTTGGCAACAATATCTGCAAGAATAATTAGTATATTCTTTAGTTAGCTGCTTTAGCATTATGATTTGGGAATTAGTAAGCAAGTCTCCTGGAAATTTAAGCTGGTCAAAGATATACGGCTTATTATGTATTGATTAAAATAAGAATAACATGATAAACTTATGAAAGATCTCTGCATGCAGCTTAGGAATATACGGCTTTAATACTATATTAAAGAAAATATCATGATGAACTTAGGAAGAAATACTAACCCTATCTGAGCCTCGAGATCGTGTCTCGGGGATTATCGATTGCAGCTTCGACACAAGATCATTGATTTGCTCTTCTGTGATTCTCGACGAATTAGACTGTCTTGAACGGGTTCTTCTGCTAGACATTCTGATCGATAATAATAATGTTTCAGAAACCAAGATTTCTAGTTATAACCAGCTCTAACAATGACTAGTCAGAAAAAGAGAGAGAGAGAGAGAGATGCAGATAAATATGACTAAGTGCAATAACAGTTGTATCGCTTATATAGGTGCATGAAGAGAGAGAGAGAGAGAGAGAGAGAGAGAGAGAGAGAGAAGGTGGGGGGATTAGGAAGAAGGAATCAGAAAATGGAGATTTGTCATACTGTCAAGGGGTGATCTGCAAGTTGAATGTAATTAGAAAAGGCGTATGAAGAAGATAAATGTTTTGTTATTACTTTTTAATTTTGATTGAGCAGTAATTTAGGTTTTTTTTTTCTTTTTGTACCATTTTGAATTTTTTTTGATACATCAAATTCATGATATTATTGAAAATATTAATTTTTTAACTATAATTTATCGGCACGTATTAGCATTCGGTCGCGATAAAAAAAAAAAACCTCGGCATAATAACAATCCGCGAGGCATATAGTACTGGTGTAATATTAAACCACGATATTAATAATTCAGCTTAAACATTCGCTGAATTTATCTATTCCTCATTTTAAAAACTATCCTTAAATTCGAACATACTAGTGATACTTTTAATGACACGGGTCACACGCTGGATCCATAAGAGGCGAACATTATTTAGGGTTTTTTTTCATTTGATAAAAATAGAAAAATGGTTTAATTTCAGTTGTCAGGGTTACGCACAGGCCGCATTATCTTACAACTTTTAAATACGTATATATTGAGCATTTATTACAAATCACTGCAAACCATATTAATGAATATATTCTGTGAGCTTCGGAACCTGTGTATTTTGATTTCTATTGTTGCTGATTAATGCTCTTCAAAATAATCGAAATACTCTTTTTTACACTACTCTAAATAAATAATCTTTCAAATTTTCTTTGTCCTAAGTCCCAAGCCTACTAGCTTCAGCAACATCACATGATCTAAAAATGGCATATTTTTTTTTTTATGAAAAACTTTACAATGCTCCGGATATAATAAAAAAAAGTTTTATGAAAAATCATGATAATGCTCCAGGTATTAGCATTCTTATAAGTTTCATGCAATTGGAAAAAAAATCAATTAAAAAGTTATTCGAAAAAATAATAACATGTGTAACATCATACTTCAAAAGTTTTTTTTATAAATATCATAAAGTAGATCAAAATCATTATCAAATAAAACAAAAATAATAATATAAATAATAATATTTAAGACATAGTATTTTTATCTATTTATTTGATATATTATTTACCTGTATTTAAAAATATTTTGAATTGTGAAGTTGCACATTTGATTTTCTAAAAAATTTTCTAATTAAATACTTTTTTAAAGATTATCTCCAACAAAAATTTTTAGTGAATTCGGCATTAATTAATATAAAACTCAAACTCGGAGTAATATAAAATTTCTACTTTTTTACCACTACTTTTCAACTATATTCCAATATGTGCAAGTACAATTTCAGGAGGAATATCTTGCTGTTTCATGACTAAGACTAACATGGTTTCTCCTTCCAATCGCTTTATCTTCAGGGATAATTGCGTATCAGTCCCCCCTATTTTGGAAGTGCACAAATCAGTCCCCTGAAATGCATTTTCGGGGGACTAATTTGCAAAAGTAAAAAAGCAAATCAGCTCCCGAAAACGTATTTTCGGGGGCTGATTTGTACAAATTTAAAAAACGGAAGGCTGATACGGCAAAACCTCTTATCTTAATCCTAAATTGATCTTATTTTTCAGGATAAATATCATATCAGCCACCTATATTAGGAATTATACAAATCATTTTCAATCTTTAGGGTTTTGTAAATTATCTCTAAAAATAGAAAAAAAATTACTAAGGAAGAGATGTTTTATCAGCTGGTTTTTTATTTTCTGTGACTAATTTTCATAACCAAGTAAAACCCGGAGCTGATATACAACTATCACTGTATTTAATCTAAGGTTTTAAATTCCGCACAAGAACCGAGGATTTTATAATCTCTGGTGCACAGGCTTACTAAGAGCATCTAAACGTTTTTGCCGACATATAATTAACTTCTATTTGTAGCTCAAGTACTAAATATAAATTTTTATATATATTATGCCATTGTTGAATTGAAAAATCTTTCTTTATCAGCAATAAATCAATATTCGATATTGGTTTCCTATTTACCAAATTGGTTACACAATCAAATAACCAGTATTTTCTTTTAACCTTTAAAGGTTAATATGGAAATCCGGGTGTTAGGTAAATATTAATCCTTCTAAATTTTATTAAAATTTTTTACAAAAATAAAATGAATTAATGAGTTCTCATAAAAGTTATCAACAAAATTAGTTTCATATATACAAGTAAATGAGAAAATCCAATTATAACTAATCCAAGTATATAACTGAAAACTTATAAATGTGCACACTATAAATAAAAGTGTACGTGGCTGTTGAAAGACATGCTTTACTCTTTTGACATAGTAAAAACTTTTTCCCCTCTCTTCAGCGGACGTAGGTTTTGAAGTATAAAATTTTCTGTATCGAACCGAGTCGAGTTTCGATAAATACATATTTCAGCACGTGCCGACCGTATCAATGGTGCCGTGCCGATCATACCGACGTGCATTTATTTATTTATTTTAAGATAAAAATAAAAAATAAAAAATAAAAAATTTAAGATTTTTTAGTACGTGTCTTGTAGGTTCGTATCGTACCGATAACTACCGAAACAGACACGTGCCGTCCGGCACGAATTGTACCGACCGGTACCGAAAATCATGCGTAAGTCACATCTCTTTATTTGCATTTACGACGAACCCTAATAGTGAACGGTTGAGGTTATCTCAACTAGTGCTTGATGTGATTCAAATTATACCAAATGTAAGAAAAATACACTCTATGAGTTAGCGAACCTGAATAACCACTGCCAATAAAAAAGATCAGGTGGCGGGAGTGGTCTCCGCATCCTAAAATCAGTTTTTTTTTTTTTAACGTAAGAGAGAGAGAGAGAGAGAGAGAGAGAGAGAGAGAGAGATGGTTTCAAGGGATTCCAGCGTGCATCGCGGGTTCACATGGTCTGGATCTAAACGACAGCAAGGAGCGTACAACAATCGATGAGAATTAATTGTTATTTAATCAACGATCTGCTCAGGAGTATATATATATATATAGAATAGAAAAACACCTGCAATGATCAGCTCTGCAGTCCAAGAAGGATTCTATATAATCCTCCTTTTATTAATTATTATCAATTAATTAACTCGTTTCTAATTAATTTATTAATAAATTTACCTCTATTTTATCCTATTAATTTTTACCTTTCAATCCTAATAAAATGCAAGATATTCTTACATTTTCTTTCCCTTCCTTTTCTTTTTTGCAGGCATTTAAGAACAATCACATAAAAGTTATATATATAGAAAGGCTATTCTCATGTCGAGATGAGAATAGCTTTAATAAGCTAATATCTCAACCGTTGATTTTTTTGATCTAACGGCTGAGATTTAATTTTACACTTAACGGAATAACAATTCAAGCTGTTAAGTATTAAAATTAAATCTCAACCGTTAGATCAAAAAAATCAACGGCTGAAATGTTAGCTTGCCAAAACTATTCTTAGCTCGATCTGAAAAATAGTCTTTATATATATATATATATATAAATAAGAGAATTCTCTTGCAGAAATGCAATAGCTCCCAAAATTTCACCCAGAATTTACATGATCAAATCATGCTGCTCGAAATTGAACTGTGAATTGCGAGTGAACTAGATCCATTACTGTGTAAAATTTTTAGATTAATTTGGAGATCCAGCATGGCTGACACCTTGACATTATACTATCTAAGTTTTTAATGGCCGGTCACATATTTCTAAAGAATGCTTACATAATTATGGAAATATTATATAGAAATGTCAGATAAAAGTAGTTGATTTAGTACAAATTACTATGATGAAGCACTGTTGTAATGATGAGCATATGGTTTCATATGATCTTGCTTGTTTTACACATGGGTGGGTCCAAAATTAGACTTACAGGATCAAAATAACCTTTTTATTATTTAAAAATAAAAAAATTCTTTAATTACAAAATTTTGATCTTTGTTTATATGAGATTGTGATTTGTATCCCAAAAGCTGTGATCTTTAAGATCCTCAAACTGCTTTTATTTGTGGTTGAGGTGATCTTCATAGTCTAATCACTCTTTTAGTCAATTCTGCTACTCTCCTCCAACTCCAAAGATGCTTTTTTTTTTTGCAATTATTAAATTATTGTTATTTAGCATCCCTATAAAGATTTTAACTTTTTTTTTTTGGGGGCAAATCTCTTTTTTTTAAAAAAAATTAAAAAATTAAAAAAAAATATCGTAGTGGAATCCTAAATTCGCGCCCTCTAAAGATCTCAAACTGGCAAAAATTTCTACGTTCAGTCTTTACCAACGCTTTGAGATCCGAGTACATACTTCGTGAACCGGATCTTCTGTCATGAAATATAGAAAATTTTTCAAAAAATTCTGCGAGAAATTTCACCTCACGCGGATTCGAATTTGGATGGTGATGCTTCCTGAGGCACCTCCCATCCAGTCAAACTAACCGTACTTGCAAATCTTTTTTCAATTTTCCATTCAGTCCAGGTGTTGTTATACATTATCATTTTTTTGATCTGAAGGAGACGGTAGCTAACCCACCAATCTAAAGTCTACTCAATCCCCCCACACGGGACTCCAGTCCGGGACCTCCTCTTCATGGGGAGGATTTTCATGCCAAGGTCGCTATTAATTGGACAAAGTTTATAGGAACCACTTTCTAAACACCTAGTTACAGTCATTTTTACGAAACTTTAATAACTTTTTGAAGCTTCTGTATCTTATAGTTTTGCCTTTATATATATAAATAAATAAATAAATAAATATATATATATATATACCAGCTTAAAGAACTGTTGGCACATTAGCCCAATAAAGAAACATAAGTACAAGTCTATTATGAAATAACCATGTACCGACAGTGGCGGATTTAGAAATTTTACGCAGGGGTATCAAAATACAAATACAAGAAAAAAAAAGTTGGTTATATGTAATGATCACAATTTTAACAAAATAGTCGATTACACATAACAAATGATCACACTAATACAAAATAAACTTGATTACATTATAAATGACCTCGTCGAGTTTTTATAAATTTTGAAATCGATATATGATAGTATCATTGGTTATACTCTCAAAAACATCATCATCTATATAAGTGAGCACACAATCACTTAAAAACTATATTGTAATTTGAAGAAATTTGTGTACGATTTTTGCATCTTTGTATTACGGATAAATTTGTTTTTTGGGAAAGGAACTGGAATTCGCTAAGCTGTAGAATTAGTTGATTCTTTGCCCTTTTTTTAATAATATCTCATAATTCTATCAAAATTTTTAAAATTAATTGACTATTCAAATCATCAAATTCTGAGTTTGACGAATATAAAAAATAAATAAATACCTCGAAGACGGTGGCAAACGCCATTAACGAGAGTGAGATTAGAGAAGAGAGAGAGAGAAAGGTGGAGGGAGGAGAATCAGCGGCTGCACTCGTTGAGAGGGATGCATATCAAATTATCATAACATGCAGTTGATTAAAGTCTCCTTAAACCCCAACTTCTTTTCCTTAAATGCAAAAAAAAAAAAAAGAAATAAAAGATGTTGCTGCTGGGGTTCGAACCCGCGTCCAAGCAGACTTTCCCGTGCCCACTAACCGCTACACCAATCTGTCCAATGTGAAGGGTTGTAGAACTATTAATATATGTACCTCTATATAATATATATACCTAGGCTTCCATCTAAAAGCAGGGGTATCATTTGACACCCCTGGATACATACTAAATCCGCCCCTGTGTACCGATATTGCGGTAGTCTAATTCTAAATTTAAGGTGTACGAAAATTACAACTTTAGTAGCAGTTCTCAACATCGACGAGATTATAGGAGATCATTGGTGTAGACACCGTTGCAAGTGTGCATGGACATGCACTGGTCAAACTTATGCACACACTTGAGAATCAACTAGAACGAGCAAGACTTCGAATTGATTGTAATTAATTTGATTATTTGTTGGTCAAAATTATTAAATGAAAATAAATGCGGTATGTTCAACCAGGAATACATAGAGTTATTGATTTTGATCTTATGATAAGTACATGTTTCAATATTATGTACCCAAAAAAAAAAAACAAAAAAAAACAAAAAGAAACATAATAGGCTATGTGCTGGCAAATCTTGTAAAGCAGATGCTCTTTGTTTAGGTCAGGCCTTGGCCCATGAGAATGATTATTAGCTCTGACCGTGCCTGAATAAGGACAAAACCTAATTAACATGACGACACACGCAAATGAATGGATTATTATTGATAGAGATGGGCCTCGGGCCCAGAACTGAGAAAGGCCCAAGTCAGTGGAACCCCAGGAGAAGCCCACCAGCACAACCCATAAAGGAGTGCCAGCCGACCACGATCAAACCAAAATCTCGGTCGGCAAGAGGAATGATAGCCGAGCCAGAATGCACAATCCAATGATAACCTACCCCCGTAAAGGTCCATAAAGACAACCAATGGAGAAGCAGCGCATGGCGAATAGCCCGCAACCAAGACCCATTGTCATGATCCGCACGGAGCTCGAGCATGAAGACAGAGTATGAGGTGCTCATGCATCCGCCCCTTTGGAATATATGCAGCCCACACAAGCGTCACCTCGCTATCTAAACCTCCAATCGCAGTACGGCATATGTAGCAATGTTTCATAGAGAATTAAGGCAACCCACCTCGTCACATCATTTTTTTAATTTATTTCTAGTATTATATGCATCTTGCATGCCTTCGAATAAAACTATCCACAAATATGTAAATTTTATTTATTTATTTCTTTTAGTTATATGTCGACCTACATGTCGATCAAGGACATTCACAAGAGCTAAAATAAAAACTACATAATATGAAAAACAAGATAGGTTGGTCAACAGAATAAAACCCTCACCCCAAACATGATATGAAAGTTTACATAACCAGGTCATGTAATTTTTTGTATTTTTAAGATAATAATTGCATAAATTAAATATCTTTATAAAAGATCGACAGAATTGTAGTTTTTTATTTTGCTTTAAGGGCGACCAAATTATCAATATTATTTACCTTCAAGTATATCTCATTAGTCAATTTGTTATCATTTACATTAAAAGTAATGCTATTTGGTCCAAACATTTAATCTGAAATAATAGTCTAATTTGTATTTTTTCGCGCCTTAGGATCAGTAAATTTGATCCCGTGGCACGAAAAAACACCAGACTATTTTATCTGGTCCAAAAGGCACTTGCAAGGGCAATATGAATTTCAAAATACATGCCAATGTGATATTTAGGGAAAATTTGTGCTCTGGTCAACCTAAGTTTTAGATATTTCAAGAAAAGGAAAGAAAGTGACGGTGGCGTATTATAAATTAATTAGTCATCCTCATGATACTCGAAAGTCTATCTAGTGATAATATAAAAAACGCCAATCGCGAGTGTATCATCTAGTAGTTAGAGGAAAATGGTGAAGATGACGAGCCTACTATCCTTGTCGATGTTGTTAGATTGTTTGTAATCTTGTCCTTTGATAAATTTATTTCCAACAAGCAATGACTTCTTTTATGTATGTTTTGAGCTATTGGAGTCACTCGAGACTCTACTATACGGATAGGGACAAGCCCTTAATGGTGTGTGTATATATATATATATATTCAACTCGATTTGAGAATAAGTCTTTATAAGTTAACATCTCAGCCGTTGATCTTCTTAATCTAACGGCTGAGATTTATATTTTACATTTAATTGCGCCGTTAAATACTTAACAGCGTGAATCGTTATTCTGTTAAATATAAAATTAAACTTCAGCCATTAGATCAAGAAGATCAACGGCCGATATGTTACCTTATTAAGGCTATTGACAGATCTTACCCGTTTATTCCACTGTTTATATATTAGTAGTATAAATGGCTCATTTATTGCCTTAGATTTATAGTACGACGAAAATTGTCAATCAAGATGTAAACTAAAGAAATACTAAACATTTTATCGAGTAAACTTCATTATTTTACCTTATCTTCACGCCTCGGCATCATTTTTCAACAATTCTAAATGAAAACTACCAAAAGTTCTCTTTTTTTTTTTTAACTCAGTTTTCTTTTTATTTGCAAATAAAAATGAAAGAGCAGAATTTGATGAAAATGAAGAAATTTTAGATATACATGCATGCTAAAGATGGTAATAAAGGATACATGTATGTATAGATAGATAGATAAGAAAGGTGGAGGTGACCAATCAAAATAAGCAACAGAGACCTTGATTTTTAGGATATTTGATGATTAAGACATAACATTGGAAATGGACAGCCATAAAACCATTTCTTCATCCTCCATTCATTGCTCCTATGGAGTTTAATTTTTGTACCCAAAAAAAGAAAAATGACGACACGATCTATATTTCTTATATTTTTGTTATTATAAAAAACATTATACTACTGAAACTATCTTAATTTCACACCTCTTTTTCTTTTCTTTTTGTTTTTTTTTTTTTTTTTAATTTTTTGTTTGAATGGATTGTTGTGGTGGGATAATCGTATCCCTCCTCAGATTTCTCAAGAAAACAAAAATTAACCGTAAATTTTGATTTATTTTTTTTCTTCTTTCTTTTAGGGGACGAAATCAAGATTCGACATTTGATGTAACCATCCACGATGTATTTAGGGTGGTTATAAGTCATATGAACTTATAGAGAGGGAGAAAAAGAATCATATTCCTCTATCACAAACATCTCCTCAATGAGGTCCTACTTTAGCTGGAAATTCCAAACTCTTATCCATTTTCTTTGATTACTTATACTCCTAGTTAACCAAATACAATGAATTTTCAAAAAACTTTTTTGGAAAATAAGCACTTTAAAAATTCATTGTGATATTAGGCTTCCAACTAAAAATAGCACCATAATTGAAAAATAACCAAAAAAAGAAGTTATTAATTGTGTCTAATTTTAAATAAAATAAATAAATGAAAGTCCTCCAAAAACAGCAAAAATTGTGGCCAATCGCCAAATTTTCTCATTTTTTACACTTTATACACACAGAGAAGTTATTTCAAGCAGTATACACAAATCAGTATTTAATGTCCACAAAAAGAAAAAGAAAAATGTGTATATCATTATTGACTATCTTTTAACATATCTCCAGCTTGTTGATAGAAGAGGCTGTGAATTAGTGGCGTAGAAGCAATTTAGATTCGCTTTAATATGTTGTTGGAATAAAATTCAACTTTTTTGGCGGCTCCAAGAAGACTCCTATTTCAATTTGGCATCACAACAATGGTAGATATGCCCCGAAAAAGACATATACAGATTTCAATTTTAGATTCGCTTTAATGTTGATAGAGTTCGAATTTGGGCTGCTATGTATCGAAGGCCCACATACGCAGACGAACAAACCGACGAAGATGGACCCCAAGAAGCCTGCCGATGTCTCGCGCAGACTAGATCTCCGAAGACTGCACCGCGATTACGTTAGGAACGCGCGATACCGAGACTACTTTGGGGGTTTCCTCATCCGAGGTCCATTACACGATCCGGAGACATCGCCATACACGCGGATTACTCCCAAACGGGTATATCGGAGATCACGTTGCTGTCAGGAACGCGTCCACTACAAGAACATGTCTTCCGGAGATTTAATGGGTTACGTGGCGCAAGGATAACCAAGTCAAGCCAGGATATCAGTCGAGATCCGAAATTTTTTCAACCACCGCCCAGCTGGCCTAATCCCCTGAGGCGTATATAACAAGCCGTCTACGGCACTGTACTTAGGATCGAATTCTAGTTATTTCTCGAGAGAACACTTGTCTTAGCTTAGTATGAGAGAATTGTAAGTTTCATGATTACTTGTATCTCTTTTACTCATAGTGAATTTCTCTCCGCTGGATTGCGTGATCGCCGGTGATTTTAATTTGACAATGAGAGTTTACATGTAAAAATCTGTGTTCTTTGTGTTTCTGCTATTTCCTATTTGCTATGTTTCTTAGCCACTATATTTTCGATCATTTTATTGATCGGTCGAGAATCAGCACGATCATACGATCATATATATAGTAATAAATATATAGTAAACTAGCAAGGGACGATAATATTTTTTGAAGAAAAAAGAGCAAAAACATTGAAACACCAATGGACCAATATTTGAACAACAAGAGGCATTCAATGGAACATCTATGAAAATATTAATTATTAAATTTAAAAACACCTCTAATTTAGAATATTAAAAGTTGATTTGTGCTCGATAATTACATGTTTTTAGATGTCCTCCTGAACATTTTTCTTTAGGATTTTATCGGTCATGATTCACGTCATATTGACATGGCAGAAAATTATTGACTAACATTTCTTTTTTGTTAGGATTTTATTGAAAAAAAATATATATACAAAGGAGTAACATTTTTTGGCAGGATTTTTATGGGTCATGATTCAAATCGAATTTAAGTGGCAACAAATTGTTGGTTAAAATAAGCGGATGTGAACCAAACAATGCAATGAGTAGCTACAATGTTAGATCTAAGATAATGTTTTGCTCTAAATTTAGGGCCAAAAGACACTCACTATATAAAAAAGCATACATCAAATGTTCACGGATTTGAATTCGTAGATTTTTCTTGGGAAAAATAAATGCATCTTCGAGCGGTATCAGTCGACTACCACGAAAAATTTGATTGTTTTGCATGATGGGAATCAGGTCTTTGAGGAATCATTATTTGATCTCAAAGTTTTCGATGCTTTAAACATATGAAATGGTTCAAAGTGAAGTTTTTTTTTTTGGTTTTTTCATGAAAGCAATGAATCCTATTCTTCTCAAATTAGATGCTAAGGTGAGTGTGGGACGCATATTTCAAGCATCCTTTGTAAATTCTAATGTGAATTTCATCAATTTCTATCTTATATAGCTTGATCAACTTTAAATGGGAATAATATAATATTTAATAACTATACAGTCAAAATTTTGACTTGGCTAGATAATTATATAGAAGTCAACATCAATGAGTTTAGCTCAAGTCAAAGTCTTATGTTGTCAATCAAGCTCATGGATTTGACTCCAACACTAAGGTCATTTTGATAAAACATAAATACTTTAATACCAATTTAATAAGTATAAAATTATGACAAAATTTAATACAAATAATCATTGCCTATTGGGACATTAATAACAAAACAAACATTACATTGATTTTTAATGTAATGTCATATAAAAAAGGTATGTCTGCACAATATGATAATTTATAATTTTTATTATTTAAAGAATAATTAAACTATCAAAGTACCCCCGACTTAATATCCTCTTAAAATCTGCTCAATTATGTGCCTTTAACACAGTATGGATGTACGTGAGTATAGGAACAATGACCAATAGGTGGTTCTTTTTTTTTGCATTTTGGATATGGAACTAATTTTATCAGCAAGTTTGTGGATTTTCTCTTTATGCAATGTAAATATGGGTTATTTTATTTATTA
Organism: Xerophyta viscosa; assembly: GCA_002076135.1. Lineage (NCBI taxonomy): Eukaryota > Viridiplantae > Streptophyta > Magnoliopsida > Pandanales > Velloziaceae > Xerophyta > Xerophyta viscosa. The sequence continues at coordinate 389,886 of MJHO01000111.1, read as the reverse complement.
TATCTGAGCATGATAAGTCAACATATACGTAAAAGGATAAACATGATGCAGCACGTAAGAAACCACAACATCAATAGTAAATTAACTATCTATTGAACAACAACATTAGTAATCAATAAGCTTAGCTAAATAAAAGAGAAATAATACGAAACTTATATCCAATTGTATTTTTAAGATAATATGTATCTAATAGTATTTTTTTCATACAACAACTACCATCTAAATAATTTACATTTTACTTGTTGTCAACTTCTATAAATAAAGGAAAGAGGTCAAACATGACTGCTAAAATACTAAAATCACTGAGATTCGAATTTTCAATGACAATTGTTATGATCAGCTAATTTTGGTAAGAAAACGTAAACTTTATCACCTTCTTCTTGTTTACTCTATCCCGATCTTTCACACGTACCGTAGGTTTTCTTCAATCAGTATATAATAACATAATACTCATTGCAACACCTAATAGCACGACCGCATCAACAATAAGTTAAATATCAATCTAACAGTAACATAATCAGCAGACTCAGCTATTAAAATAAGAACAATAAATATTTATAACTAAAATTACTTATGCAGAAAGAAGTCGATTTCAACTTGAAAAAGACAATTACAAAAAAAATACAATGCATAAGTAGCAAGAAGTTACTAATATATGGTTAATTATAATTTCATTTAGTATCAGACTTTTAAATAATTAACAAAATTATAAATTATATATGTGAATACCACTGCATAATTTATTAATTCTAAGTGTGTCTTGTATTATCGTTCAATTTATTAATTGCTTAGTTAAAAAACTAAATCATGGATATTTTGGAGTTTTATCAAATTTTTTTTACTTCCAAACTATTTTTTTCTAAAAGTTAACAAGTTTTACAGAAAAAAAATATTATGAAATCAAATTCAAATACTTATAGAAAGAAGAGCATTGTACATAAAAGAGAAAGTCTGAACTTTAATAAATAAATAAATAAATTTTACAAATTTTCATAATATTCATTTTTTTTTATAAAATTCAAATTTAATGAAGCAGAAATAAAAGATGCTAGTGATTCCATCTTTATCATTGTGATGCATGCGTTTCGAAATTTTGATATTTTTTGTTACAAATTTGTAATGAAATTTGACTTCTATGTTTTTTCAGATAACAAGGAACAATTACATCTGTAAACTAAAAATTAAATAGTTCGGCATATCCAAGTAATGGAAAAGTGACAAGAATTTGAATTTTACAAACAATCACGGTTGACCGTTACTATTCTGATTAAGAGCCAAAAGCTGCACAATTTGGACCTATCCGCATCTACTCGGCTCCACCGCTATGGGCCATGCATGGCTCAAAAGTGGTCCCTACAGTGGGCCATATTAGGTAATAGGACCCATATTGTGGGCCAAATATAGGCCATCTTATTGGTTGATAGTGGGCCCGGCGGGCTGTCGCTGTGCTGCATGGACCACAGCCAGAAAGCTGATGGCTGACAGCAAAGAGTATAAAATCAAATTAATTGTCAAATCATTATTAATGTTAGAGGTGGGTTAATATTGTTTGTGACATGCATCTATCTCTATTTGTACGAATTTTAAAACATTATATATATAAACTTTATTTATTTAGTTAATTTATTTGTAAGTATTTTTTAAAAAAAATTTAACTATAAAGTTGTAAATTTTGATACAATTTATAATTGTCTAGTTAAAATTTTTTTAAAAAATATAAAAATAATATGCAAAAAAGATGATCAAAGTTTTTATATTATCTTTTTGACATATTTTTAGTATTTTTACAAAAAAAATTTAACTATAAAATTATAAATCTTATCAAATTAACAACTTTGTAGTTAAAAAATTTTCGTAAACATTTCAAACAATATACCAAAAATTGATAAAAAATATCATCTTTTTGACACATTTTTGATATTTTTACAAAAAAATTTAAAATTTGCCCCTGCCATCTTATTTTAAGATATGTTGCTATTTCGAATTAATATATGTAATTCTGTATGCTCATTTGGTTAGAATAAGGGCCTTTTTTATATTATTGGATGTCAAATTAGGAATGAATGGATCATCCAATTTTAGTTTAATGACTCGTGCTACTATTTAATATTTAATATTTTTGTATTTTTACTGCTCCAACTAATTTTTTTTTAAAAAAAAAAAAAAAAAGTCGATAGACACATCATGGTAGCAACTAACAATACGATTCTCCTAACCGGTGTCGTGTTAGAAAAGGGTATGAGAAAATTCCTTCACTGGCTGCTTTAAATCTTTTCTCAATTCATTGTCAATAATATTCCTTTTGCCACTTAACAATGTTGTGATCAAATTGAGCTGGTGATGTTAGGGTTCCTGTTCTAAGGTCAATTCAGTTGAAATTTCCACCAATAATGCAATTTTTTATAGAGTTTTTAAAAGATGATTTCATAATGATATTTAAAAATTATGGCATAACTTATTTTTGAGTTGTCATTTTTTTTTACTTACGCATAATACATAACTTGATAGGATATTTGTCATATATAGTAATTCTTGATATGTCGACGACGAGTTCAATCAAGAATATTATAATAACATGAGAATATTTGTTTGCTTCTCATCCTTCGAATGCTACAGCTTACTTCAGTTTGATATAAGCTGTATTGATTTTTTTTTTTTTTTTATAAAAATAAAGAGTTAAAGAATCGTGCCTCTCCTTTGACCAAATAATAATAATAACAACATAGAGCAAAGGCAAACCCTGGCCTAGTCATCTATATATACTCTTCAAATTTCAATAGAAATCCATGAAAGAAGTAATGATTTTTGAGCAATTTTACTTTTCCAAGCTATTATACACCAAGAGTAACCATGCAATCTAACTAAGGAAAGATGATGACAAAACTTTTGATACCATCCTCATATCCACAAGCACCACCCTACAACATCCAACATGATAATATTATTCTTATACATTAAAAATCAAGAATATTGTCCGTGTTCTAGTGATGGGTTTGAAATCCGGCGTCTGCACAATTGAATTTCGTGGAGTAAAGGCTGGTGGTTTTGTCTTGTGACTAAGTGTTGGTAGGGATGTACAATTTCTAGCCCGAAGATTTATATATTATGATGGTCAAATAAAATTGATCAGTTACGGACTTAATTTTTATCTCATAAATTTCAAAAAAAAAAAAAAATCAAGACTATTGGACTAATACCATTAATACTATTTGTTGTATTTCTCATTGACTAAGATGCTAAGTAGACCAATAAAAAATACGAACGCATCGTTACCTTTTATGCACGAATACGACAAAGGGACCTTCCATTCATATATATCGGAAATGAAAAAGACAAGCCCATGCCCAGTTGTCAAACTTCGACACGGGGTATCAAATAGTAAACTTTCTTCTGCATTTATTAATTTGTCGATGACTAGAATTATAGCAACTGATGAATTTATAAACATGGCAAAATCACCCTACCAATCCAATCTAAGAATAATAGTTTATTTCATGCCTATATACAAATACAATAATCCAAGGTTGTTCAATTTTAAAGCTAGGAAACTACATTTTCTTTAACTAATAAAACAAAGATAAGTTAATAGAGTAAAACATAGTAGGTTACAAATATCCATGGGAAAAGGATAATACAAGGGCAACCAGCCGTTTCGTTTACCAGGCTGGGACCCACATACCAATTTCCAAACAAATAAAAGAATTTAAATATCCTAAAACGTATAAATAAAAAAGAAAATAAATATTAGTTATTGGGAGAATAAAGTGAGGAGAAATCTATTTGCGGCAAGCTCGACCGGTTGGAATGCGTCGTAGAAAATATTACTATTCGAATTTGAAATTATGTGGGGTGAAATCTTCCGTAGAATTTTTCGAAAGAAAATTTTCTGTATTTTATGATAGGAGTCTTGTTCATATAAGGCTTGTATTCGAATATCAAAATGTCGTTTGAGACTGAACAACGTAAAAAATTTTATGAGTTTAAAATTTTTACGGGAGCGTGTGCGTGCATTATAAATTTCATCATAATAATAAAAATAAAGAGAATCGAGAGGACAACAGAACTAGAAGAGAAGACCTACAAGCAGGAGAGAGAGAGAGAGAGAGAGAGGGGAGAGGGGGGGATATCCTGGGAAGAATTTTGGGAGCTAAGATGGAACCGAAGAGAGAGAAATTTTGATTGATGCCCATTCGGTCTATAAGTAAGTCTTCAATCTCCTCCAAGATCAGATCTTTTCTATGTATAGAATCTTAAACTTCTTCTCATTCTGTTTCAATTCGCCTTGCTTCTTCCTCAATCTCCTCAAATTCGTAATGTTTCTCTGTTTTTTCTTGTAACAAACCTCCATTTTCAATCAACTTCTCCTAAAATTTGATTTTGATATTCAAGTTCCGTTTTTAATGTAAATTCAATACAAATCCAATCTTTCGATCTACAGCTCGATTAACTGATTCCTAAGATCTCAAAAACAGAAGCATAGATCGGAAGAGCATTATTGTAATTTTTAAATCAATCTCCGGCGGCGGCGGCGATGTTGGAAGGTCAATCTTGCTTGATCTCTAGGGCATTGCCGAGCTCCTGCGAACCGGACGCTACGTGGCACTACATGCACTCCTACCTCCTCGAATTCACCACCAACAACCCTGCTCCGGCACGTGGCAAGCGCCAGCGGTCCTCTGCCGGCAGCGTTGGCGTGGGCACCGATGGCTCCAATGACGTCAACTCTCTCATCCCGTCTATCGGCCGCGACCTCTCCATCCATTGTCTTCTTCGGTGCTCCCGCTCGGACTACGGCTCTATAGCTTCCCTCAATAGTAGCTTCAGGAATATCCTACGCTCCGGTGAGCTCTACAAACTCCGCCTTATGAGCAATATAATCGAACACTGGATTTACTTTTCTTGCAACGTGCAAGAGTGGGAGGCTTTTGATCCATTTCGTAGCCGTTGGATCAATCTTCCCAAGATGCCCCTGAATGAATGCTTCTTGTGCTCAGACAAAGAATCACTCGCGGTCGGCACAGAATTACTTGTTTTTGGTAAAGAGATTAATTCTCACGTCGTGCTTAAGTACAGCATATTAAACAATTCTTGGTCTCCTGGAGTCGCCATGAATTCACCGAGGTGCTTGTTTGGATCTGCTAGTTCCGGCGCAAGAGCCATCGTTGCTGGTGGAATCGATTTTCACGGTAGTATCTCGAATGTTGCAGAAATTTATAATTCTGAGATGCAAACATGGGAGACTTTACCTAGCATGAATAAGCCAAGAAAGATGTGCTCTGGTGTTTTCATGGACGGTAAATTCTATGTCATTGGAGGGATGGTTAGTAACACCGAGCTTTTAACTTGCGGTGAAGAGTTTGATTTGGAGAAGGGAGTTTGGCGAGTGATACCCAATATGTCTGTGGGTTTGAACGGTGCTACTGGTGCACCTCCACTCGTCGCGGTAGTCAATAACGAGCTATTTGCTGCAGATTATGCAGCAAAAGAGGTAAAAAAATACTGTAAAAAGAATAATTCTTGGGTTACATTGGGTAACTTACCCGAGAGATCAGTATCTATGAACGGATGGGGGCTTGCTTTTAGAGCCTGTGGAAATCAGCTTATTGTAATTGGTGGACCGAGGGCGGTGGGCGGAGGAATGATAGAGGTTAATTCGTGGGTGCCGGACAATGGGCCCCCGGTGTGGAACATGATTGCTAGCAAGCACTCGGGGAGCTTGGTAATAATTGTGCTGTGATGGGATGCTGAATCGGGAATTTGTGGCGTGTTATGACAAAATTGTAGTTTTTACATGGGGAGGATGCACAAAAATATTGGATTGTGTTGAGGCCGCAAAAAACTGCTGATTCGACTATTTGGAAATCTCTTCCTTTTAAAAAAAAAAAATTCATCAAAATTCCAGATCAGCTCTTGTTTTATTCCATAAAAAAAAAATAGAATGTTACCTTCCATGTCATAGTTCATTTGCTCTTTTTTTGCAATTGCACTTATTTATTGGGAAGCTCTTGTTGTTACTATGAAAATATGGAGCTCTCGAAACATCCAGGGTGATGTTCAGCTAATAATACGATACACTTCACAATTTTTGTTGTCATGGTCCTTTAAATTTATAGAACTTTTCTTTGAGATAATGTTTTCTTGATGATATTGATAAAACTTCATGGAGCAGCCATAAGCCATTCATGTGTGAGCTTGTTTCCTGGAAATAAAAAGGCAGTTCATTTATTTTTCCAATTTACTATCTGTGCTTGTAAAGAATTGGTTTTTCTTCAAAATTGCCTACTTTACATTTTTTATGGTCATATCCACCTGCAAGGCAATTCTAATTCATTTTATACAAATTTTCCTCTTAACATGCACTGAAGTGTATATCACGGTGTATACGACAACTTGTTTATATAGAAGCAATGGTTGCTTCTCGTTTTCGTTGCTTGGAATTGTTTTCTTCATTCTCATTCTTATGAGCCTTTTAAGTTGCAAGATGTTTAACAATCAATATATTTCTGTACCATTTATCATGCGCTGAGCTTTTTCTGTGTATCGCTGTACTCATAAAGAGTTTTAACATCTGGTTTGCAATTTTCAGATGTCTTGTCATTGTATGCATTTCTACGTTTTTCTTGCAACGCAAGTATGTTGGCAATAAATTGTTTAAGTTGTTCTACTAATATAAGATATAAACATATTTTGTCTGATCAATTTCCATGAGCTATTTTGTAGTTAAGTTTAATGCTAGAGCCTATATGGCTTAGAATCGCCAAATTCTTTAATAAGTTGGCGAGTTTTTTTTTTCTCTATTTTTAATCTTACCTTTAACTCGTATAACATTTGCCATCATAATCATATTCTTCTGTTTATGCCAGACAGGTTGAATCGTCAATAGTATATGTACTTGAAATTTCTATTTCTGTTGACGATTTTACGTCCATATTTCCAATTGGTAAAGAAGTCATTCAAATGACATAAGAAAATTTTCAATTTCAGTACCTTGTTGCCAGTTTGAGTTCGAAATCCTTTGGTTTTCCAGTAAATTACGAACTTTGTCTCGTTAATCTTTCTCTTTGGAACGTCTATGATTTGATACAATTATTTTCTTTAATCTGTATAACATGCCATTTTTTCTGTTGAATATAAGTGATTATTAACAGTGTCAGTAAGATTATATAAGTGTCCAAACAGATTCCTTGCTTATCTGGAAGAGAAAATTGAAGTTATTTGTAAAGATGGTTCTTTTTTGCCTTCCCAACTCCAATTTAAAAAGTGAAGCAGTATCTTTTTTTTTTTTTCAATTTATTTCTGCGTTCCTTTAACCGTTGAGTTAGAAATAAGAAACGAAGGACAGTAAGATATTATGCTTTCCAATTATGTTCTTAATTTTCTTTAAGTTAGTTATTTGTTCATTTCTTCTTGTGTTTGGATATCGATGATGCTATTCTTAACCATAGCTAAAATCGTCCGACGAGATTCATGGGCGACATACCTATATCTTTTTTAGAGGTGTGGTGACACAACCATATTATTAACCATAGTTAAAAATATGTTAGCCGTCGTTTGTAATACATGTGTTTGAAGTTTCTTCTCCTTTTCTGTTCTTTCATTACATATGAGAAGGCAGTTTTTTTTTTTTCGCATAATTGGGATTAAAGTCTAGCTGGATTATCATCTGACATCATCTGAATGTTTCTTCTAGGATTGGGATCAACAATGGCTGCTCATGCAGATGATCTTACAATGGTAAGGAATGAGGTACTCAAATTGTGTTTTTTTTTTTTTTTTTTTTTTTTTTTTTTTTGCGGAATAAGAGTTAAGAATAAATATGGAATAAGGTTGAATAGATATCGACTACGGCAATCTTCTCGATCGTACTTTCCTGCATTTCAACCTGATCTTTGAAGAAAAGTTAGATGATCTGATCGAATTAATGAACTGTTATATTGCAAGTATAATGATAAATTGCTAGAGCTTCCAAAACATTGTACATAAATTCAAAGATATGCTGTAAAAACTGAAAAATGTGATGTTCAAAGTGAATATGGTGGATTTTTTGGGTGAAAATTTTGGGAATTTTTTTTTGTAGCTCTGGCATCACTCTCTGCCCAAGTCTAATATCTTGTTGCGTATATGTATTTAGCAGATATGCCCCCAAAATTCGAAATTGCATTTTCATGTCCTCTAATTGAAATTAACGTTTTTATTCCTCTCTTGATCATGTGAAATGGCAAAATTGCTTTATCATTTTTTCTTAAAAAATGATGAGAGTTAATATGACGAGTACATTTTGTCATTTCATACTGTCCATGTGAGCATAAAAATATTATTTTAAATTATGGGTATATTTTTACAATTTTGTATTATGGATAGCATAAAAATACAAATATCCTTTTAACCTTTTTATGCGAACTTTAGTAATATATGTATTTTATCTAGAAATATCGGTTTTCGTTAACCGAATAGCCTCATCCTGGTTTAGATAAAAATATAGCCGCCCTTAACTAAGTATCTAATATCTAAGTTTTTTATAACATCATAGCTATCTGCAATGGACCTGATTTCTGCATTGCAAATAACATTTATTATTTTGTTTTTCGAGCACCAATTTTATGCGATTTTACCTACCACAGAAGTCTGTAACTATGGCCATTTCATACAGTTGAGATAAAATGATGTAAATAATTTCAGATAGGAATATTTGTATTTTTATAATTCGATAATTTATAATTATAAAAATATATTTTTAAATTTAAAATAATATTTTCAACTGTATGAAAAATGATAAAATTATATTCGTCAAAATAACTGCTATTATTTTTAAAAAATAACAATAGTAATTTCATAATTTTATAATAACAATAGAATATAAAAGTTAACTTTTTCAATGGTATTAAAACGTAATTTAAGTTATGGGAAAAATTTTGGCTTTGATGATGATATTCACCAGCAGGTAACAGAGCCCAGAGCGAGTTCGTGCGAGAGAAGCATATCAACCTAGGAGGAAGAGACGTACGGGGCTACGCGGACCAACGTAACAGACGACCTAGACGCCTCGAGGCTCGAAATAAAAAATCCGATTGGCTCTGACCGCTGAACCATCTTAAGATAGTACGGCCCCTCAGCGCAAAGTACCACGACAAGACACGGTTCCCAAATCCACCGCCCGGTAGGCCCGGTTTATTATTTGGGCCTCCAAATTACTTATTTCCTAAATTATGTTTTTTAACTAATTTTCTAATGGTACTGTACACAAATTTCAATTATATATAATTATATATATATATATATATATATGATTAAGAAAATTAATCAATATATTTATATTTATATTATTTTATTAAAATATTTTATTTTTTATATACTTCAAATAAATTATATAATTTTATATATTTCTAATAAATATAATATGACTTTGTTAGAATTAAAATAATGCCATACGCACACTAAAATTATTGACGTGAAGTAAAAGTTTGATCACCCATATATATATATATATAATTATAGAGAGAGAGAGAGAGAGAGAGAGAGAGAGAGAGAGCTATGGGTTCTGTCTATAGGCTGTTTCCATGGACAAGGTAAGAGAAAAATAGAGGCCCAATTACAAACGAGTCCACTCAGAGACACTCGAGATTCTCTGCCCTGAGCAACGGCAGCGACGGCGGCGGCGATGGATGGATCTGACGGCCAAGATCTCGTTTCCTTGCTTCAGTCTCAGCTCTCGGATCTTCGCCGCCGTGTCGAGGTTAACATACGCCCGCAAACCACCTTTTTCTTTCTCAATTTGAGTAGAAATTGTGTTGTGTACGACTTTAACGAGTGAAATTTTGTTTAATATCAACGAAATTATGTTTTCAAGGAGCTGGAGCGGGAGAGCGAGAGGTTGTCAACTGATCTAGCCAAGTGCAAGTGCCCTAAGGTTCCCCACTCTTAGATTTCTTTCCTTGGTTATCCTGTTTAATAAACTCGAGAAGTTTATTTTTTTTTTAATTCTTTTTTTTTGTACTTTTATTGGTAAAAGATTTGAATTGACATGGAAGTTTGGATGCAATGTTTTTGTTTCGTTGCTTGATTAAACTTCCAGTGGTGTAAAAGTTGATTAATGCCTCCAGGATAAAGCCAAGGTCAATGGAATCAAGACTTATGAAGCAAATGTGGACCAAGAATCCCAGGAAGAACCAGGTATGTTTCTTGTTTGGAGTGTTTATGCTCTAGTTTGTCTAAGCAGGGTCTCGGAGTTGCTGTTTCTTTTCAGTACTGTGATGATATGAGTGTCTTGTGCTTGTGAATGATTCTGTATGTCGATATTTTGTTTTAACAATACATTTTTTGGTGGAGATCCCAAATTTTATTTTCATTTTATTTTTTGTTGAGAGGAAACCACAGGGTTTTATTTATACTACCAGAATGGAAGGTAGCTAAAACTCAGTTCTTCTAAAAGATATGTGCCAGTTTCTTTTATGTGGCAGACTTAAACTGGCTATTGTACATTCATGTGACTTAAAAAGGTAAATGTAGCTTCGGGTTGGTGCTTGTCTATCTTATACTCAATCATTAATCTAGAGCAAAGGATGCTCTCCATGCTGTGTGGAATGGGCATTTTTTTGTGTTATATAGGTTTCACATTATGGGATAAAACATACAATTTGAAGCTTTGCATTTCTAGAAATTTGCTTTCGCTATCTTAGAAATAAACAGAGTGTTTAATAATTTCCTCTTATTTTCCATTCCATATCATTTCTTGTGCATGAGTATGTGTTATCAAAGTTTGTTGATTATATTGTAATAATTAGCTAGCATTACTGCCTGAGAAAACACACTAGTTGTACCAATTCATGACTTTGTTCTTTTTCCTTTTGCAACAGGCCACAAATTGAGAAGTATAAAACACTGTGCCAGCAGATATGTTGCTCTCAAAATCATGTACTTTGGGCAGAGGTCTCTGTATGCCTATCCTTTTACCTGACCAGATTTATTTTCTTCTTTTTTTCCTGTCTCCATCATGCTACATTTCTGTAGTCCTAGATCTGACTTTTTTTTTGGGTCAAAAGCTAGATATGACTTAATATGACCTTTAATCACTTCTGTTGTATCCAGATATTCAAATAGAACTGTTTGATGAGAACCAAACATGAACTTGTGTAGTTGTGCAATTTAAAACCTAGGTGATCAACATGTAAGGGTAATAAAGAAGCCTTTTCTAGATAGGGCCATATCGACGCACTGTCTCTTAATCACTAATACTGGTAATTAGCAATTTAGCATGGTTGCTCATTCCGCCTCCTGTTTTGCATTGTTATTTGAAACTTCTGCATGGTATTTTAAATACCTGTAAATGGTTGTAGCTGTGTCGTCAGACGAGGTTGGGTCCTAATGATGCGTGATAAATGTAGATTTTGACCAAGCAGATAATTAACAAATTGCGATAATGATGATTGTGCTTCTTTTCACAGGTTTTATGGTTTCGCTTCAGAAGCACAGATGGATCCAACAGTTGAGGTTTGTTCCTTTGTTTTACTGCTTGTGTTTTAGAGTAGTAAGAATGTAATAATGAACTATATCTTATAAGTTAGAAATCTTGGTATATCAACTCGATCAGTCTGGAAGTGTTATGAGTCTTTCATCAGCTCATGATTCACCTTTCTAACAAGTAACATCTAACTACTGGGTGACCAATATCGCATCTTGTGTAGCGTTACATAGCTTATTAGCTATCGACTAAAATTTTATATAGAATTATAGGTCAAGGGACATTGTCTCCACTTTGTGTGTATCTTTAACTGAATATTAGTAATTATAGGGTCTATCAGGAGTACCATTGTGCAGATTGACATGATTCGTTATGGATTGTGCAGTCATGATTTGTTAGGTGCGACTAAAGTATTACAGTAGAACGCGCACCCAAATACTCTCATACAAGCATTTTTTGTTAAAAAAATTTGATTAAAAAAGTGTTGTATTTTATTGCATTGTACAACTTTGTAGTTCATATGTCAATGAAATTTTAAGTTTGTAGTTCAAAATTTTAGTTATGATTGCTGTTGTCAAGATTGCGTAATGAAAAGGCAAAGTTGTGTGCTAAAGAAACAGAAGTACAGCAACTAATAGCAGACGTTTATAAATTAAAACAAGAAATAATCTAAATTAGAAATAAATAGCAAAAATTAGTTAAAAGGAAAAAGTGTTGGAAGGTAATCGATGCCTTTAGAGCAATTTAGCCGCCAGCATGAATAGGTGAAACCCAACTAGATCCTCATTCCCCAATAGCGCCTATAGTAGTTATATTGGTTAACCAGATAACCAAAACAAAGAAAAGGTTAAATGAGTGGGAGAGAGAAATCTTCTGGTAATGCCCCGAAGCTACAATGTCTTCTTTTTCTACGTCGACAACAATCAATATTCTCAATGAAGAACATCGCCCCTTGATCTCTGTTTCACTGAGAACATCAATAGCAATCTCAACCTCAGTCTCAAAAGCAGTAGAAGTGTTATAGAGAAATAGGAGGAGCAAGTCATGATCTGTAATCTCTGTACATAGAGATTACATAGACATCTTTTGTAATGGCTTATTGCGGCTTCTGCATACATGATGTGAGCTCATGATTACAGCAAGAAACACACATACAGAAAACCTCTTCCTCCGTAAAAAGCTGAAGAAGTAAATGGGGGTATTTTGTATTTTTTATAACCATTTCTAATTATTTTAAATGACAATTCCATCAGTTAATAAGAATTTTTGGCATTTCTTTAAAAAACTTTTCACTACAAAGTTGTAGAATACAATAAAATACACTGCTTCAATATTCTTTTTTTTTTAAATGCTTCTATACATTGGTTTGGGGCCAAACCCTTCCGTTATGGTAGGTCGCGCCTACCACATCATTTCAGTAGATTGTCATGGTGGTGGTGTCATTGGATCGTTTTTGTGAGATGCGACGTGCTTTGTTATACTTGAATATTTTTGGACACACGTTATAAGAGTTTTTGTCAAAAACGTTTATAGTAAGATTTAGCCTTGGACAGTAGAGATTAGAAATGCAGCATTATATTTAGTATGTCTTTAATCTGTTATGCAACATTATATTTAATATGTCTTTAGTCTGTTTGTTTTTTCAGTCTGAAGTTTTTAGAGCACTTCAGAGGACAAAGCTACTTGTTGGCAAGAGAGAAGATGCACGGTATTCGAGGTGTGGCAGGACTGACAAAGGTGTTTCTGCCACTGGTCAGGTAATGTGTATAGCTGCCTCTATTTAGTATTGACTATTGGCGGCTATGCTGCATAAGTGCATAGTGAACACTATTCTGCTTCTTTTATTAGTTATTAACTAATGTTTTGGGTTGTTTTAGGTGTTTTAAAGTATTGAGTGTTCTGCTGCATAAATAGTACATGCTATGCTGCATATGAAAGTGTATAGCTGCATTTTTTTGGGAAAGTGAATTAGGTGTTTTAGAACTTTAACATGCATAATTATGTCTTCAAGGAAGTAGGTAGATTGCAATAGAATTGCATTGGCTTGCTGGACAGGACATAAAGAAAACCTTGGGAGCAACAACCATTTTTTTTTTCTGGTATCCGACTCAGTTCTGAGTAGCAGTCCAGACCGAAGCGACATAGTGTATATATATATATATATGATGTACATAGCCACGTCCCCAAATAGGTTGTTTCCAACCATATCTTCTAGCCCTTTGACCACAAACTCACACCTACATCTGAGGAACCATAGCACATACCAAAACATCGAACTCTGTTCATTATAATATATATATATATATAACCAAAAGAAAGTTCACACACTGAGTGGGTTGATTTTAATATGTTCGGGAATATTTTAAGGGGAATTCCGATCCAAGATCTCTTCGCTACATAATTTTGTTTTTCTAAATATCTATAATACTAAAATATATGAGAAGGATTTGGTAGTATGTTATACCCCAATATAATTACTTAGTTAAAATAACTTTAAATCTATATGGTAGTTATCATAAATATTGCATGGCTTTTATTCGATAGTAAGTTATAAAATCATCCACTTTTTTCTCTCATAAATATCTTCCATATCATTTTAAGAATATATTCATTTTTACTTGTGGATTTATGTTTCTAGATTTTTTTTAACCTATGTTTTTATTATCTTCAGAAAGAATATGATATGTAATATATTAGTATAATTGAGAGAGTCAAAAATATGCTTTATAATTATGAATTAAAGAAGTTCTAAATTTTAGTAATTATAAATTTTAAACATAATTTCTAATTATTTGTGGCACACGTATCGCGGGTGCATCATCCTCTAATGTATATTAAAGAACAAACTACACATGGCAAGTTATTTAGGTTGTCATGCACTTAAGCGGGTGTGAGATTCCGAGGAGCGTTCATGGGTTGTTAGAAGATTCCTGATACTATAGGTCTACTGTTGCCCTACTGCAAAATGTCCCTTTGGAATGGACAAAATCACCTTAAATTTGGAATATCCTTTTTGCTGGAGAAGACTGGTTGGTAAGTCAGACCTTGGGATTTAGTTTTTTATAACGATATGTGTCAGGAAGGATGCTGATTCCAGATGATGGCACCACTTAGTTTCATTATATTATTTTTATTATAATAAACAGGGCCTTCCTTTGGGTGTTGGCAATTAAGGACCTGTACCGCATATATGACACCAAAGTGGTATTATAACTTCAGACTAATGTGATGCATGCTGTAAGGATGTGAGAGTATTTGGATTCAAGTCTGTGCTCACATTGTTAGTTCTCAAGTGACAGTGATTAGATTATGCATACTCGGTCTTTCTCTCCTTCAAGAGAGTTGTTTGTTTTCCCAATCATTTAGAAATATTAAGTAGCTTTTAAGTATTAATCGGGATTCTTGCTGCAACATTTCTGGCTGCTATGTCTTTCTACTTCGTGATTAATGACTGATTGCTACAATGGCATAAAATCTTTCTATCACAGACAATGGCATGTGATCAAATCTGAATTAGGTTGGTGCTAACTGTCATTTGGGGCCTGTCTTAGTTGTAGCAATCAATTCAAATGCATAAGTTTGAACTTTGCTGTGATTCTACTGCTGCATTTAGGAATGTAAAAGTGAAGCCAAAATGATCAAGGGCTCTTAACTAAAACATTGTGCCAAGAAAAACTTTCTAATTTTCTTACAGAATAACTATACTTCTTTTGCTATTAGTGTGCAACAACTGAAAGTTTTCCTAGGTAGAAGATGACAAAAAAAGCTGCTTTTTAAGAACACTTGAAAGTAACCTCTTGATGTATCTTATATAGTGCGTGTCTTTCTGCTACAGGTGATTGCTTTATACTTGAGATCAAACTTAAAGGATAATGGCGGGAAAGATTTACTTGGGGGAAATTGTGGCAAGTAAAACTCCTTGGTTGTCGACCTTTGATTTTATCTTTCCACTGCTTGTGTTGTCACTATTGCACTATTGTTGAATTCATGGTTTGACGTCTCGGTGCCGCCACTTGCCGCACCGAATGGCCGAAACAGCTGTTTTTCGCCCGTTTTGGCCGTCTCGACCCGTGCCGACTGTTTCATGGTTTGACGTCTCGGTGCCGCCACTTGGGGCACGGAGATGGGCCGAAACAGCTGGTTTCGGCCGTTTTGGCCGTCTCGACCCGTGCCGACCGAAACAGTCGGCACGGTCGGCACACACACTTTTTTTTTTTAAATGAATATCATCATGTTTATTCGTATTATAGGTGGGTGTATTATGTTCAAACAATGCACGTGGTAGGTTTACATGCTTTAGATTTCGTTGATCCATTTTGTCAACCACACCGACACTTTGTGGTAATAATTTATGTAATATCCACTTTCAGTTTTGACAAATGAATGAGACTTATTCTTGTTATTTAATTTTCATTCACGCATTATATAATTAAATCTTATAAAATTTTTTTTTTTGTATAATTGTACATTCGGCACGGGTCGGCACGGCACGGTCGGCTCGTCTCGAGATCTGAGTTTACCGAAACTCGAAACGGCACATCACCGTAAACCTTGGTTGAATTAGCCAATCTTGTTAACAGGGTCACTTATACTCACGTGTAATGTAGTGCTTCGTTAGTGCTATTATGTTAACATCCGCTTGTTATATATTAATTTGTCAACGTTTTCAGCATATTTTAATGCTGTCAAATTAACGTTTCAGTTCTGAACTGTCTTCTTATTTTGTAAACAGAAGAAGAGATCGACTATGTGAAGGTACTGAATAGAGTTCTTCCAAAAGATATACGTGTCATGGGTTGGGCTCCAATAACTGGTGATTTTCATGCAAGGTTCTCTTATCCTTATGACTTATGATATATTAATTTCTTATAGTAGATGTAGGAATCTGTTGTTTAAGATAATTGTTTGCAGAATAGTTGATACTGTTAACCATATGCACTGCGACTTTGTTATTTTATCAAGTTCTTCCATGTATATTAATTATTAAGTCATAGAGTTGATTGCAGGTTTAGCTGTTTAAGTAGGACATACAGATACCTATTCTGGAGAACAACTCGAGACATATTGGTAACTTGGTTAATCTTTAATCTGTTGTATCAACAGCATTACCAAATATTTCCATAATAATCATGTTTTTTTTTTTGTCTTCGATTTCTTAATTATCAGGCAATGCAAGAAGCTGCTGAGAAATTTATCGGGGAGCATGACTTCAGGAATTTCTGTAAGATGGATGCTTCGAATGTGCATAACTATATCCGGAAAATAACTTGTTTTGATATATCTTTCTGCAACAGAAGGTTAACCTTTTCTTTACCATAGTAACATTTATCCACAAGTTAATTTTGTTAGCTTCCTAGGCAAAATGCTTGACGCAAATTTTTGATAAAACAAGCTTTCAAGTAAGCTGTGTCTAAGGAATAACCACATTACTAGAGATTTCACATACAAAGTGTTATTGTTGTAACATTCTCTAGGTTGTGATTTATAAAAGTTCAATTTCAACTAAAATCAGTCAAAGTCTTTGCTTGGGTTTGGCCGGATGTTGTTTGATTTAATAAGGGAAGCTTATCAGTTCATCTATATTGTAATAACCATTAAAACTTGCTTTGAACCAGCTCCTTCTGTAGTAGTTGTCTGCTTCCATCTGTTATAGATCTTGGAAGAAAATACATCCAGACTATCTACTTCTTAAGTTTCTTGCTGAGATTTACGAACCTGAAGTCTATCAGTGGCCTTTTTCTTGTAATATACTAACTGAGCTGGACAACTTGCCTTGCAGTTATTGATATTTGATACTAGCATGAGGTTCCAATATATCTAGGAAACAAGATTAACCTATCTTCATCAAGGATATGTCATGTTCATGTTAAAGTTCTAAGCGAGCACAAACATGTATAATTAGATAACGTCAGGTAAGACTTGCACGTGGTATCCAATATTAAAATTTTGATCTCACATACTCAATAATATCTTGTGCTTTGCTAGTTAGTCTTCTGGATGATAAGTACTGGCTCGTGTGAACTTGCAAACTACTTAACATCTAGTGGTTTATGCCGAATATTGTGGTAGTGATTGCTGCTAAAAGGTTTCTGATTTTATTTACATGAACTTTTGTGGATCTGTTCTTGTTTTAACCTACCCTCCTGTAATTGAGACTTTAAATGAGCATTCTGCCATCTTCATCTAGTGAGCATTTAACTGAGACTTTAAATGAGCATTCTTGTTTTAACCGAGCCGAGTTTCGGTAAACTCAGATCCCAGCATGTGCCGACCGTGCTGATGGTGCCGTACCGACCGTGCTGATATATATTTATTTGTTATTTAAAAAAAAAAATAAATAATTTAAAAATTCAAATATAAGATTTTTGACATGTGCCTGGCCGACAACCCGGAACAGGCACGTGCCCGCCGGCACGGGTTGTGCCAACCGGCACCGAAAACCATAATTGAGACTTTAAATGAGCATTCTGCCATCTTCATTTAGGGGATACATCTGTTGACTCATTAACTTGTTGGTGGATTATGCTTTTAGTTCCCATGTAATCCTTGATGTGTTTGTTCCATCTTCTTTGCAGTTATGGAGACGATGAACTGTGGGCTATGACAATCAAGGGTACTGCCTTCTTATGGCATCAAGTCCGCTGCATTGTTTCTGTGTTATTTATGATCGGTGAAGGTCTTGAATCTCCTGGCGTGCGTAAGCTTAACTCTTCTGAGTCTTTCTTAAATAGGAGGAATTCTTTTTTTAACATTGCAATGAAAGAATATGGCCTCTCATTTTGTTTGTGCCTTGTTCATTTTCTAATTTCTATGTTTCGCTTTTTTTCTTTTAAATCGTTGTATGTTTTGGAGCTGTAATGCATTCGAGAAGTGCTTCTGTAATAGAGTTTATACTTGCGTTATGTGCTGTATAATTATTATTTTCACATACAAACTTGCTTCTTTCAACAACTTCTCGTCAAAGGTACAAACCTTTTTTTTAAAAAAGTAATATAATAAATGTAGGTAGTTGATGAACTATTGGACATAAACAAGGCTCCAAGGAAACCTCAGTATAACATGGCACCCGAACTTCCACTGATTTTACAGTCGTGCGAATTTGACGATCTTAAGTTCTGTTGCTCATCAGGTAACTTGTGTTATATGGCTATGAAAATTTTACTCCTTGATTTAGATCATATCGATTCTGTATTGAGTATGCATGACTAATGTATACGTAGACTCCATGCGAGGTCTGCATGAACACTTGAAGATTGAATATCAAACTTCTATTCTACAAGCTACCATTTTTGAAGAGGCACTCAATTGTCTACCAGAGCAAGGTTTAACCAATTTCTTTTTTTTACTATCCTTTTAATTCCTTCCCCAATCTGCGTCATTTGGTTTATAATGTTTTGAGCTCCATAAATTTGCAGAAGATTCAACAGAACATACTGCGAAGAAAAAGAGTCACATTTCTCTCATGTTGCGTCCAACAGAACGTAAGCACCTCTTTTACCTTCTGAAATCTATGTTTGGTGTTATTCCCATAATTCTACAGTTCATTAATTTTCATCGTATGAGAGCAAGAGCAACTTAAAATTGTTGATGATAAACCTTGCCAATCAAAGCTTTCAAACAATGCTTTCTTTGTTGAGATTAATGAGGGAACATAGCCTGGACCAAGCTCACTTTGTGAACCCGTAGAACTGGTAAACCCTCGGATTGCACCGACCCAAATTTGCCTACTGACAAACGCCCTTGTGAGAAGACCCAATGGCCCAGGGTCACCCTACCACGGGCTACTAGGGAGATAATCTCCCCCCCCCCCCCCAAGGGTCTTTTGCGATATAGGTAACGAACGTGAAACTCACTCTTGCTTTTGGAGCAATGAAATACCCTGACCTCATTGCCTCGAGTCCAATATTCAAGCTATGTAAAGTCTACCAGTTTTGCATTTATGCTTTCATTTAAATATGTAGTCCTTCTCGGGTCTTTCAATGCCGAACAGAGCCGAATTTTCGTGAACTCAAATATGGTGCGTGTTGATCATGGCAATAGTGTTGTGCCGACTATGCGGATATATATTTATTTGTTATTTTTAAAGTAAAAAAAAAATTTTAAAAATAAAATTCAATTTGAAGATGTTTTGGGCACATGCCCTGCCAGTTGGTGCATATGTGCCTTCCCAATAATTGACAAATAAATATGTGCCACCCGACATATGCTGTGGCGACCGGCACGTAACACGTAAAACCATGGTCGTTCTACTCTAATCAAAACATATCCGTGCAGTGGCGGAGCCAGGATTTTTAGCCAGGGGGGGCGAAAATTATCTGCGGTAAAAATTTTTAATTCAGATATTACATAAAGATTATTTATTCATCAAAAGATAAATTTAAAAACCAATTTCTAACAATCAAGACAGCAATAATAAAAATATAAATAGCAATAAAGTTAGCAAAAATGACAATAGATATCAAATATAATTAACAAAAATTAACAATAATGAATGTAGTTTGCAAATTGTAATTGTTGAAAATTCATAAATTATAAATTATAATAATTGAAACATAGGTAGTTGCAGCTGTAGGCACTGCCCTATACCGTCAAATTAAGGCAATTGGTGTAGCTAGGTGATTATGTTTTGGAAAGTCGATTAATGGCAGGAGTTAAGAAAGAAATTTAATTTTTAGAATCTATTTTTTAGAAATATAGAGTGGTATAAATAGAGACCCAATATTTTAATCCCGTTTTATCTTCCTATTCTCAATTCGTACAATTAAAAAAATACTTAACATATATTTTTAAAAAATATTTTCAATAATAAAAATTATAGATTTTGATGAGGTGCTAATAAATTTTATATTCAAAATTTTTTTAAAATATATTCTTGACAGGTGTTTTAAGTGCTTACCCGTAAGACTTTTGGAGCCCAGAAATCTATATTAAAGTAATTTGGAAATTTTAAAAATAAATAAAGTTATATATATCATCAAAATCTATAACTTTAATGTTTAAATTTTTTTAAAAAAATAAATATAGTAAAGGTATTAAGCTAGCAGGTTGGGGGGGGGGGCGATCGCCCCCCCCCAACCCATATGTGGCTCCGTCCCTGCATATAATACCATTGTATAGAATTGGTTTGTTTCAAGAGTTACACCAAAATAAGTGATGTACCTTAGGATACAACTTTGAATTTCTCATGTACTTTATTGTTTGGTAGTAAAAGCTTAAAATATCAGTGAAATTTTGAGTGCATAGCCAACATTATTTTGTGTTTTAAAGTTGTGGAAGGATTTAAACTTCCCACTTTTTTACTTATTTTTTAGCCTCATTTTTAAACCAGTTTTTGGGGTCTGAGCTATTGCTACTGCTATACTTAACCTTTTTTTTAAGTCTTTCAACAAAAAGAGCCCCGTTTTTAACCCTGTTTTTGGGGTCTGAGCTATCGCTACCGCTATACTTACTTTTTTTTACTATTGCTATACTTATTTTTGAGCGCTGCTTTTAAACATGTTTTTTGGGTATGAGCTATCGCTACTGCTATACTTGCTTTTTCTTTTAAGTCTTACAACAAAAGAAAAAATAACAAGAAATGTCAATAGTTTGGGATGGAGTTAACAAGTTTCATGCAAAACCAAGGTTTTAGGTGCCGAGCGACATTGTTTGTGACGGTCGGTGCCGCCTGGCACGGAGACGGCCAACACGGCGATATTCCGGTCATGTCCGCCATCCATTTTTTATTTTACTTTTTTTTGTTAACGTACTGTACAGTACTGTTTGTCATCCTCCGAAGGAAGACTAACAATGCGCGACGTGTGACAGGCATGGGCCCAACGACTGCGACAAGCGCATGACCTTGCGTGACCCTTAGTTTGTTTGTTTTTTTTTTCCTCCAATTCCAAACTGGATTCAACGAAATTCAGCTACATAAATAAGCATCTTGGAATTAGACTTTTAATTAATTTATATTATATTTTGTTTGTTTCTCCGGGATACGGTAATCCGATACTAACTGTCTGGTCATTTTCTTTTCTTTTTGTTTTAAATCTTGAGGTTGTTTTTTATTTTTATAAACACAATATTTTATTATCGGCATAGGTCGGCACGTCTTGAGTTTGGATTTTTACCTAAACTCGGTCGGCACGACACTTAAAACCTTGTGCAAAACGATAGTCTTCTGCCACGTCAGAAATAGTGCTCATACAAATTGTATTTATGGTTGTTCCAGTACAGTAATTTACTTGATTTCAATCCTGTTTACTTGTGTATTGCTGATAGCTTGAATCTTTTCAGCATCTTACATGGAGAGGCGCGCCAAACTGAATATTAAAGCATCCAGGAAAAATTAACTACAAAGTCTCTAACTTGGGAAGTTTTACATGTAAGTGTATCTTTAAGTACATTTTTCATTAGCTTTCATTTTGTATTTCTTCTACTTTAAAAAGGCATTCGCTCCCATAAACTTTTGACCACTTTTTTCTCTCTCAGAAAAAGGGAAAAAAAAAAAGAAAGAACACTCCTGACCATTTCTCCAATCGGTTAGAATCAGTAGGCACTAGAAGCGCTTTTATTTTCATTAGACTAGTTTCTTAGTTTTCCTGCTAATGGTTATACAAAGCATGCACTTCACAAGAATATACAGATTCCACTTTTTCAATGTGGAAATGAATAACGAGTAATAAGGACACTCTTTAGAAAGCAAGTTGAATTTTTTATTTCTCGATCTCTTTTATGATTTTTTTTTCAATTGATAGAATGAGATTTTAGAAGCAGCTGAGAGACTGGTTCTTGACCTAATTATGATAACAATTGTGACCGCGTCAAGAGTAGCTCTGAAGTTTTTTTTTCAAAATGAGTGACGGCGATTCACCGCGATGAACTTCTACGGAAGAAACTGTCCGCAAAACCAAAAACAATGCACCAATTCAGAAGCATTGCTGATGAAACTGAAGTAGGTGCGTCCCATTGACTTTCATTGATGGTGGGAGAACTGAGAGATTAATTGGGTTCTCTTGCATTGTTCTTTCTATTATGCTGGAGATTTATCAGACATGATGCGGAATCCATTCACTAGGAATCTATATCCTGCCAGTTCAAGCTGATGATCGACTATAGGAGTTCGAATCTATATCCTTCATTCCCATTTATGTAACATTTGTTCTAGAACATAATTTTTAGCTAAAGAGTGCCTCCATAAATTTAATTTAACTTTTTTAATGATTCTATAAAATAAACTAATAAAAATATCCTATCTTTTTTTTTTTTTTAAAACAATTTTTTCTGTAATTACTAAATTATGTACAAAGTATACATATAATATATATATATTTTTAAATTTAAATAAAAAATATTTTAATGTATTCTATAAAGTTTTAGAAATTTTTTTTTAAAAAAAATCTAAATAGATAAATTTTTACTAACTTTAAAATTATAAAACATCAATATATATATATATATATATATAATTTTTTAAAAACCTTTGAATATAAAATTTATAGAACACAAAAATTTATTTTTCTTATATTCAAAATCTTTTATGAAGTACTTATACATATGTTTTAAAAGTGATTCTGTAAGATATAATACACAAAAATTACTTGTACCTAAGACAACAAACAAAACACCCCGATTTATACAACCTTACCACTAACAAAAAAGAAAAAAAAAATAAAAAATAAAGAAGGAGCATCACAACACACACGTATCCACCATATCATGGGATAACGAAACAACCCAACTGGTTCATGGAATTAAGTCCTCAGAGCTCTCTTTCAGAGTAGGCCGTCTTCTTGACCTTCTCCTTGGTTTTCTTTACAACTTCTCCGGCCGCTTTGGCTGCTGATGCAGCAGCGTGCTCAACCGTCTCCTTGCTAGCCTTGAAGCTCTTAGTAGCAGCTTCTTTCACAACTCCACCGGTGCTGGATACGGTGCTCGAGTCCGTATTAGCGTGCCTTAAAACACAAGTTTAGAATTTAACTACTCAGGATACACTTACAATTGACAATACAGTGCGCTCAAGAAACAAAGTAAGAATCATATTCACCTTGAATCAGGTGAAGGAAGATTTGACCAAGCATTGGCCCATGTCCTGATTGTGTCCCACCGGCTGTTGAACCCAGGGATACCCATGGCCCATTCAACAGGATTTACCTGCTGCTCCTTCAGCCCTCCTTCGCCGTACCTAATTATCAATCCCGTAAAACATTACTGCTTTTAAATTAAAATCAAGATTTAAACTCCTACTTTTAACATTAAAACATGAGTTCTTTACATTTTAACTTAACTGGACGGGATCGAAGGTGATCAAGAAGGCCCTTGACCTAGACCAGCGACCCTCATTGCACTTTCTACCATCACCCCAAGTGGATAAGTGGATGTCAGCAGGGGGTGGGTTCGCATTCTCGCGGCCCCTTATTTAAAAAAAAAAAAAAAAAAAAATCTTTTTATAAATGCTTCTGCACTGCTTATTAGTTAGTGGCAGTTATTTTCATTTTCGATCAAATGAAGTGTTGTTCTTTTCGGTATCTTAGTATAAAAATAAGTATTAATTCGCATAATAACTAAGCTTTTCCATGACACATATTTTTCTTTAAATTGTAGTCTTTGTCACCAATAGTTTATGTTTTACAAGCCCACGAAAGCTTGACCTGTGTTTAGCCTGGTCTGAACCAAAAGCTCGAGTGGTCCCAGCCAGCGAACAGGTCTAGTCCACTCTGACCAAATGTAAGCAAGACATGCAAACACAAACATGCAACTTAGCAAATAACAGTTAAAAGGCTTATTATATTCGGTCCTAAAAACGTCTTTCTACTACATCATTGATTCACTAATAACAATAAATCTATCTATATGGTTCATTAAAGTTTATATTTCTTGTTAGACATTGATGTGATCTAATCTTGTTGCTTTACTAAAGGGCTGCTCAGAAAAAAAAATAAAATAAAAGTTCATCAAGATTTCATGTGACCCTTCTTATCTATTTTAAGACACTTAAATATAAGATAAACAGAAGCCATATATGATCTTCCTACGCAAATAGCTTCCTTCGGAGCATGGAGGTGTAAAGCCCGAGATTCTATGACAGGACTTATGACAGGGATGTAGTTCTTGCATAAGTCATCTATGATCTGGAATCAAAATATGAGCAAATGACTTGATTAATATTTTTTTAAAAATTCTGAGAAACAAGATTACTAATAAAATATACAGATCCATTAACAGCGTTAATTATGAGACAAGAAAAAGGATAACTAGTAGGAAATAGAAATCCTACCTCATACATAAGCCAAAACAGAGCTGGAGAACTCTTGTGAAATTTCACACAAAATTAATCGATATTCCTCTATAGAACATGTCAGAGCTAATCCTGACGGGTAATTTATTATACAATCAGCAATCGGGTCCAACCTGATCCGAACTAATTTTTATTTGCCGAACCCGAACGAATTGTTTTAAACCAAATTGTTAAAAGGGCTACCCAAACTGAACCCGAACCCGAAATTTTAAATGTATTCGGTTTGGTTTTTCGGGTGAGTTCGGGTAATGCTCTGTCCTAGACGGGAACAAGGCTCATAAGACGTATATTTTGGTCAAAAAATCAGGATTCGAAAGTTGCAGGGGAGACCCGACTATTGACCACCTCAACTTCTCAAATTCAATTTTGACATTAATAAAATTATATTATTTCGGCTAGTCTTGTTGATAATAACTTTGCGATAATTTTACAAAAAAAAGTATATTCAAAATACCATCGAACAATCTTCTTTAATAAAACATAGATGTCATAGAACATAGACTATAGTCGTTTGACCAAAAAGAAATATCCAGAATTAGCATAAATGTGACTAAGAATATGCGACTTTCGGCATCACGTCATCCCCAGTCTTTACTAGACGAATTATGTGTCTGTTGTCGCTTTTGTGCGATAACGACGTATCTGATAGCCATAATTTATTATCTAGTTATATTTCTAATTGCTTCTAATAGGATATGATGAAGTAAAACACCTCCAAAGTACACACTTGGCAGCTTAAAACTCTCAAATGGCTGCCCAAACAAAAGGACGGTAGAACACCGATTTGTGTTATCCGTATTAAGACGGTGCACAACCTGATTATGGACATAATTTTTTCACAATAACATCAAATAAAAGAAAGTCTCAAATGGAACTAATTGCAAAACTAATCTCATAAATTACACTTCATTTTTTATCAACTTTCATTTGCAAGTATTGATTAACCGCAATCAAGCAGGATTAGGCACCCAAATGTACAGCTAATTAAAACAAAAAAGAAGTGTTTCTATTTTAACATCATAACAGGAAATCTTGATAATCAATCAAGCAAATAAAATCTCAAGATCAGGAAAAAATTACCCGGAATCCGGAGAACGGAGATTAATCCAGGCTAATTTAATCCACGACTTAACGGACCGCATCCGGCTAGCGGCGTCGGTGATCCCAATCGCTCGTTCTACCATGTTCGGCATTTGCTCCGCACCATCCCCTTTTGACGCCGGCTTACCGTGTTCGGTACTTTTGACGCCGGCGTCGGTGAGCCCAATGGCTCGTTCTACCATGTTCGGCCATTGCTCCGCACCATCCCCTTCTGACGCCGGCTTACCGTCGCCGTTAGCCGGGGTTAAGATGACGCCGGATAAGAATAGGAGGGATAACAAGATTAAGAAAGAGGAATAACGGGCGCGAAATTCGGACATTTTATTCCGTCTCAGAAGTCTCTGTGATGCGAAAATGTCACAGTTATGCGCGACGAAGAAGAATAGATATAAGTGTATGACTATTTCTATGTAATATGACGGTTTGCCCTTAGTACACGTGGCATATGGTTGCGACTGGATACTGAACACGTGGAGAATACGTGCTGGATTCGTCTTGGTCCTAGGTCAAGTACGGACTTTCAACTAAATGAATAAAGGCTTTTATTGTTTGGCGTGTGCACGGGTGCTTATACGTTGGTCCGGATCAGACTAGCCGGTTGGGGTGGTCCGGACCAGACTATCCGGTTTGGGTGGTCCGGATAGGATCTGGTTAAGTCCGATTTTTGGTCCGCAGCTTAGGTTCAAACCGGCTACCGTTCAGACTGGTGATCATCGAGCTACGAGCAGAAGACCGATTTCCCTTTTTATTTTTTTAATATCACATTGTTTATAAAACAATACTATGATATACGTATGGGACAATACAACAATTGCCTGATGGGCTTACATGGACGCCGTTCAGGTTGATAACATAGCATGGAGCACGTGTGTAGGGAGTTAGTTTGGCACGAGTACGTACCAGGATGTATTTGAGAAGCTTCCAAAACTTAACCCAGTGTTCCATACTCCAGTCGTCGTGGCTTTGAAACTATCTGGCACGTAAAATTTTATCAATTATGCTGCTTCTCAAAAAAAAAATAAAATAAAATAAAAAATAAAACTCAATTTATTTATCAATAGAAATAGTATTTTTATCGATTATTTGAAAGGTGCATGCAGATACCTCTCTCTCTTTCAGCTCTCTCTCACCTTCCCTCTCCCATTATCCAAATCAATCGCCTCGTCCGTTTCAGCGTCTTCTCTCCGGGCCATCTTCTTTCCAGCCTATTGGACTTCTCCGGCGACTGTTATGCCTCCAGGTTCTGCTCCGGCCGCTGTAACTGCTATGTCTCCTCTGTTGATCCAGCGACGCTGCCCCCTCTCCCTCCACAACGGCAGCACTAGCATTGTCCTCCTCTCTCCCTCCCGCGACGCTCCTCCCATCTCTCCTTCGACGATGGAGCTTCTCCTCCCTCACCCACCCCCCAACCGTAGGCTGCCTCCTTCTCCCTCTCTCGGCGGCGGCAGTGGATTTTTATTTTTTTAGAAAGCGTGGCAGCGCTCCTTTCCCTCCCGGTTCTCTCCGATTTTAGGAAGAACAAAAAATTGCGTGGCCTACAGAAAGTTTTCTTTCGATTTCCTTCCTCTCCTCATTCCCCTTGTTTCCCAAAACGAGGAAATTTCTTGTTTTCCTTCCGATTTCCTTCCTTCGCAATTATTTTCCCTCCATTTTCACCGTCCCAAACACGGTGGTGGTAGATCTGTGATTCCACATATCATACAGTGCCATGTAGTTTCAGAATTACCTTCTAATAACTTATAAGTGATAATTCTGTAGATCCAGCACTTTTGAGAAGGATTATAACCGTGTGGACGACATTCATATTTTTCGTCCTTGGTTTGTGAGTGTCGATCTATATATACAAGTATCCATCAAAAGAGCAATGTGTGTGTATTTATATATATATATATATATATTGACAGTATATATAGTATGAGATTGTTGAAGCACTGCCGACAGAAGTTAGCACGAATAAGTATGGACAGAGCCGTAAAATTTCTCATGAGGAAGTGCACCCCCTGAATTCCAATAGGCGTTTGATAGTTTTACATATTTATGTGTCTTCAAAAGATAATACGCCTGTAAAAGTACTCGTTTGAATATTTTGGGGCATAAATGTTCACAATAAGAAAATAATAAAAATGCCCTAGAAAATTAAGTTTGTCCCACTAAATTCCAAAAGGACCCCTTACAGCATGTGTAGTGTGTACATCTCCTGTTTTACTGAGTTTTTTTTTTTATTTTTTTTATTTTGGCGTTCAAATGTTTTTACTGAGAAATTTAGTCACTGGCTCCTAATATTTTGGGGTATTTTTGTCCAAAGAAGATAAGAAGTTCTTCGTACATAAGTTTAGTTATTTACACCAAATTTATTAAAATTTATATTTATAAACATCTTCAAACAAAAAAAAATATTTGAACCAAATAATTTTAAAATAAAATATATATAACTTTATAGTATATCTGAGTTAAATAGTATGTCAAATAAATACAAATTTATTATGTAAAAGTAAATTAATGGACTAGCTTCAATGGACTCTCTTTCATTGTCAGATCAAGCAACCCTTTTTTTTAAGAAGCCGCTAAAGAGGTGTTCGAAGGAAGTTGTTATCAGTCCCGATTTTGTCATAAATATGTAAATTCGTTTCTAAAAACGAAAAATTACAGCGATCATGTTTTCATTTAACATGAATAGTATTTAAACAATTCTTATAAAATTATAGTTTTAAAATATAAATTTATGCAATATTTAGCTGCGGAGATAAATTCTTTTTTTGGAGAAACAGACACCCGCTTCATTTCAGAACCAATTCTATCTGGAGGCTTATGTGCACATTACCATCAATACTACGGGATGAAAAGGTTCCTCTGTCCTGGCTCATCTGCTGCAATATTTCGTCATCCCATCCATAGAGATAGGTGTAACTGATTAAGGGCTGAAATTTTGGAGGCCGGCAATTGGAGCTTTTAAGTGGGCCCAGCTAAGCATTTTCCTCCCAAAAATATGTTAGTCTTCAATCTTCATCATTATTAAACGACCAAGTCTAAACTTAGTTGGCCGAACCCATCCAAAATAGTTCATTTTCACACCCACCTTGTACGAAGATAAATTAAAAATTCGGGAAATCCCAAATCAGCCCCCCTTTTTGGAGGTCGGCCGATTCAGCCCCTGGAAACGAATTTTCAGAGACTGATTTGATAAAAAAAAAAAAACGGGGGCTGATTTAAGATTTGCCTTTAGAAGTTAAAATTACAAGTAGACCCCACCATCAATCACCATTGTCCACGCGGTTAGTCCAACGGCTACCTAACATTATATTATTTTCATTCAACCCCCCCTAAACCCGTGTAAATATTATATAAACACCCCTCTTCAAGTAGCCGTTGTTTCATCAATCAGCAACCCCTTCCTTTCTCCTCAATCAAACAAAGAAAAATGGTGCATGATGCGACCCAGCTGGGCTGCTGGGTATTCCTCCGCCCTCCATCACGCCTCGGGTACCGTGCTCTGCCCATGATCGACGGCGACGATGGTGGCGTCGGTGGTGGCAGTGTTACCGTGGTGGTGGGGAAAGAGAAGAGGGTTTTCACCGTAGATCCCTTCGTGTTGGAGAAGAACCCTTTTAGGGTTTTGCTGGAGAAGACGGGCGCCGACGACCGGGGGCGGCGGAGGAAGAAGAGGAATAGGGAGTCCGATTCTGAAAATAGTGTTCTATTTGTGGATGTAGATGCAATTTTGTTCGAGCACTTGCTTTGGTTGGTATACAATGAGCAGTCCAATTCTTCTTTGCTTGATTCTGAGATGAATCTCAAGGAGATTATAGACTTTTATTCCCAGGACTACTGAATAATTATTGCAAGGAAGTTATATATAAATATAAGTTTTGGGTGCTTAATTTGTAAATGTAAAATATAGGTAAGTATTTCTCTCTTTTTTGTTTTCCTTCCTGAAAGAAGACATGTCTTGATATAGTTGTCAATTGTACTCTCTCGTTCCTTAAATATCCCAAAAAAAAAAAAGAAAATTGTTTAAATTTTATATATTGAATGTAACACCATTCCCTGATACTAGTATGTCGTGTGTGGCATGGATTTAAATGAAATGGCACTAATTTATTAGTCTTTTTTTAAAAGAACTTTGATTTTCTTGTCCCCCATCTTAGTCTCCCTTAGTTTTATATACTCAATCTAAACTAATAGATGCAGTTTATAATGAAAGTATATTCATATTTTAAATCACATAAATAATTAAGCATAAATAAATAATAAAACACTCTTAACAAAATGGTGAATTCGCACCATTATTAGCCCCTTAAATAACAATCCAAATTATCAATAGCGGACGGCGGGCTTCACCTCTTCGGCGAAAGTCTTTAATTCGAATAAAGTAAACATCACTTGTAATGATATGAAAAATTTATCACTTTCATATAATATAGAGGACAACACGAAATTTCAGATTTATTTAGATCGAAATATTTAAACTTCTGGAGTTGGTGGAACATGTTGAATTTTTTTTAATTATTATGACAAAAGTGAACGATAATGTGTAGAGTTTATTCAGGATAATTTTATTTTAAAAAAAAAAAAATCAACTAAACTCTCCCCATTGGTAGGCCGGCCCAAGTTTTATGTGGCTGCCTTTTACAACTTGGGCCTGGACAAACTAATATTAAAGCGGCGGAATGGCTTCACAATATATTATTGGACCAACATTTAGAGCGAGGCAATTAACAACAACAATAATCCATACATGACTCTCACCGTGATGACGAATTTGGAAAATATAGATATATGCAATCGTGTCTCAAGGAGTTATTTCCCTAGTATTTTCGAACTAAGAAAGCAAATTACAACTAATATATAATAATAAATAATACAATATAATTATATACTTAAATATTATATTTTTATTTTTATTAATAAAATTAAATTCTGCTAGTTATATTTGTCTATAAATATATAATATAAAATATTATATTATACTATATTAAAAGAAATTTAAATATTATACTATAATTAGTTTTATTATTGAAGATTATTGTATTTTTAGATTTTTAAATATGTAATATAAATTATTTTTTAAATATTTATATTTTAATTATTGTGTCCGAACTGTATCTATATTCTATTTTTTAAAAATTACCGTATTATGTAATCATATCATATCGTATTGCTATATCTTTATCCATATTCGTATATTCTAGCACTGAAGCTTCTAAATTAGATATTCCAAATAATAATTTAATAACTTTATGCTAAGCTTGTAAGCTAATTATTAACAATCTAATTTAATAAATTTGTAATTGTCCCTAATCAATAATCTAATATAGTAAACTAGTAAGTAGTAAATCAATGTATCTCTTCCAAGTTGCCGAGCTAAGCCCAGTTCCGTGATTCTGTTTTCTTTATATTATAAGCGAAAAGAAGTTTAGTCTAATACGAAAGTGAATTTGCATTATTAGCCTCATTAATATTCATTTTTTACGCAATCCACTTTCTACAAGACTACAACCTATCACAATTGCATCATTTTCCTCGCTATTCGTCTTTCTCGTACAAACACCCCCTCACTAGGAGATTATTAGCAGTATATATATATAAGAGTAGCGCATAATATTAATATCTGATACTATTTAATTATCAACAATTGATACTACTGATGAATGCGGATACACCGATGCCATCCGTCATATATCACTTGCTGCGTACAATAGTAAAGCAACTTCATTACAAATAGAAAAAAATTGTTCGATTCAAATGCTTCAGCTCAAAAATAATTTGAACATGTATTCGTGTGTTTCAAAATCGATAAATTTATAATTTTATCGATTAGGAGATGTATAACATATATTCAAATTATTTTTGACTATTTGATAGGATAATATAACATACGGATAATTGCACTGCATTCCCTATATTAAGTTTCAACATCACTTCAATCAACACCTATTAATAAAATTCACTGTAATTCCTTCCATTAACTATTTTTTTTCACTGCAGTCCCTCATTTCAATTATTTTTTGCGTTGCTTTCAATCCCTAAAATAATTATTTAGAAATTTTTTTTAAAAAAAATTTTAACATGAAAGTTGTAGATTTTAATGAGATCTACAACTTTTATGTTAAAAACTTTTCGAAAAAACTATTTTTAAATAGGTGTTTTGAGTCTTCAAAGTTCAGATCGCGTTTTAAAATGTTTTAATTTTTAAGGTTTTTTACTGTTTTTGACACCTCAAAATAATTAATTAAATATATTTTTTGGAGAAATTTTCAACATGAAAGTTGTAGATCTTATCAAAATCTAGAACTTTCATATTGAAAGTATTTTCGAAAAATATTTCTAATAATTATTTTAGAGTGTTAAAAATAGCTGGATCTAACTGCAATTAAAATTTAGGCTTAGACCCAAATACAACAAAACTTAACGTTTTGGATCTAACTGCAACCCTTTTAAATATCGCTATCTACGTACATATATGCTCCAGCTCACGCTGTGGTTGTTGTTGTTTGCAAGTCGGCAATACCGCACAATGCGCCTATTAATCCTACCGCACGATCTCTTCGTGATCAGAACAAAAGTTCATTCAGCGACCCATTTGATATTATAGTCCGCGCACGTTTTCCGACGCGTGTTAGCTGTGTTGTTCCTTGTTAGTTGTTACTCTTTACACACACAGCTGTTTCCAGGTTGCGTTAAGTGGCACGCCTGTAATTTGTTATAGATATAGTGGCATTTGACTATATCTGCATCGGGGAACAAGATAACAAGAGCCACACGATACTATATTTGCAAAACGACTTTATGATATAAGGCAGAGAGCTAACTTAGCAAAATTTGATCGAGAAATAGCTAAGCAATGGAGAATCGGAAGGAGGTAGAGTTCGTGATTCAGTAATTTTATACTTGTTTTGGTTTCCCCCTTCTTTGTTCTTCGATGTATTTCTGATCTAGGTACTGTTTTTATAGAATTTAATTGAGTGAATTCCAACTTTATTCTGATTTACTCGATTTGTTTTGTAAAGTAATACATTCGGTTTAGTTTCTTATTTGCGGTAACTTTCTTCAGTAGATCGGTTCCTATTTAGTTTCGTTGAGATTACGAAGATTATCTTGTGATTTTGTTTTAATTATCTGAGATCATGTCAATCATATATTTATAGAGTTCAAAGTCGACGAAATTCTGGACTATCTAGTTCGTAAAGATAAATCGGTGAGGCAAAGCTGTTGTAGTACTTACTTTTCTGCTGCATCTTGTAGTATGTCCGCGTTCCTCTATTTTCTACTCATTTCTGCTTGGAAATTCATTTGAAATATCAGAATATATATGTAAATATTTATTTAGAAGGTGGGAACAGAGATTGAAGACAGAGAGTGAGGACAGAAGATTTTTGTCCTTGTAATTGTGCTCGAAAATTAGATTTCCTTCTCCTTGAAGCTAACTAGAATTCCTACGAGTTTTTCTTGCAATATTTTATTTTATTTCTCTTTCAAATAGTTTGTTTAGACGTATTAATGCTGCTAGCTAAAATTGATTCGCACTTAAATTCCACTTTTATGTTGTTTTTTTGCTCAAATCGTTCTTTAATTTTTCACATGATGTTTTCCATGTCCGCTGATCGCCTCTTTGTCTTGTCCCATTGACGTTCGTAGGGAATGAGCGGTGGCGGCGGCGGCGGATGGGTGTCGGTGCCCGCGTTCGGAGAGTGGGAGAAGGTCGGCGGCGTGCCGGACTACTCGGTCGACTTCTCCAAAATCCGTGAGCACCGTAAGATCCACAAATCCGACGCCTCCCGCGCCAGTATCGGCAACGACGTTGAGCTCCTCGCTGCTGCCGCTGGCGAAGGACGTGGCAAAGACGAGGAACGCCGCCGTCATCCGGTCGATCAGCACCACCAACAACGTACACACGGCGGCGATTTCCACCAGGATCACTCTCCCACAGTGAGTACTGCAAAACAACCCCCTCTTATTTTTCCTGTTTGTTCTTAGTTTGGATTTGCTTCGTTCTGCTCCTTCAGCATCTATTGGCAGAGAATTACGTTCCCATAGGGTTAAAAAAACACTAGCAATGGTATCTCTGATTAGAACTCTATACTGAAGTAGCACAAACAGCACATTTTTAAAGTTGCACTGGATCTCGTACTTAACGAATATATTATGTTCGTTGAGTTCCACCTCTCTTTATTGTTTGGAATAGAGATAATAGTTAAGGTTCAAACTATTTCCCTAAAGAACAATACCGGAACATCCAAAATTCTATACTTCTGTAATTTTTATCTCTAAATTTTTATCTAAATAAGTTTAGAAATTGATGTTATTTAATGAATTGTATGATCTGATAGACGGTAGTTTAATAGATAGTAAACAAAGTTTGAGAGCAAACTAAAATATCGGGTTACTTGCACTTAATTAGGCAAAATCTAATGTTTTTGGTTGTTTATAAATAAGTGATTGCTTTATAATTCCTGTTTTAGGATAACAATATCATATATCACAGCTCGAATATGCATTAGGACAATGCTAGTGACACCCATTGCACCACCAAAATTTTCACCAATCAACACAATAGCTTGTAAAAAAATTACGGCAAAGTGCCCTTGCAGAGGGGGCACGGATTGCTAGGCTTTCTAGAATTTTTTTGCCTCTTGGGTGAAAATTTTGGTGATGCATTTGGTCCTTCTATGCATTATACGTGTTCCGGATGCGCAATATATGATTGTGACTATTCTTTGAGCGGCACAGCAAGTCTGTGAGTAATTTGATTTGTCATGTAGTAATCGAATTATTGTGTGGTGTGGTGATGCAGAGGAGAAAGAAGATAATGAGCTACTTCCAGTCCTGTATGGGAGCCTGACACAAGACTGAGTCAGCAGCGTTACAGATCGGCAGCCACTTTCTTGGATTTGCTTGGCCGAGAATATTATGTACAATTGGGGTAGATTTTGCTTGTTGAATAGGTCAAGGCTTTTGGCGCTTTGTTGAACTTTGGCTCGGTTATTAGACTTTTTACTGTCTGGCCGGCAACTTAGGGTGTTTGGCTGGCCGTAGTTGGAGTTGTAACTGCTGCAGTTACAAAGTGGGGTATAAACACATGTGTTTGGTTGGTTGCAGTTGTAATTTTCGCTGCAGTTGTAAAGTGGGGTGTGCTGTAGTTGAGCCTCAAATTGCTGCAATTGGAAATACGGTGATTTCGGCCGTAATTGCAACCGCTGCAGTTTAGATTTGCAGAAATAAATTTTTTTTTTTTTTTACTAAATTTGCAGAATCATTCTATTTGAATTTTGCGAAAATTTTGATCCTCATCATAAAAATTGGTAAAATTAGCCACTCACAGTACTAAATTTAGTAATAAAAATTGGTTTCATTCGCTCATTTTTTACATTCGTCCTATAAAATTTTTAAGTCAAACGATTGTCTCAAATAGAATAAAAAATTAAATTTTGAAGAGTTTAAAATTTTTTACAATCGTTAAAAGTTTTTCATAGTATAGAAAAATTATAATATTAACACATAAAATATTTAAATATAAATAAACAAAATAAAATTTAAAACTGCAGGACTCAACTGCATCAAATTAAACATCATATTTCAAACTGTAGTAGTTCAAATTGCATGAAACTAAACAGACATACTGTATTTTTAACTACTGCACTTTCAACTCTCAGCACTTCCAACTACTATAATTTCAACTATAACTTCCAACTACATCTAACCAAACAGTCCCTTACTGTTGCTTTTACTGTCATCTGACCCTATTTTAATGTTTGGAGATTAAAAAATAAATAATCTCAACCAAAGATAAATACTAATAAGTTCCTCTTTTTTTTTTATTTAAATTAATTTATGTACGGTACTAATTAATTTTTTAGTTACTGTTTAAATTTTAGAAAAAAATTCGATATTTCTATTTCGATGTTCACTTTGGAGTTATTCTGTCAATATATAAAAAAATTAACAAAAAATTATAAATTTAATAACATTTATATTTTTTTAAAATAATTTTAAATAAATATTTTAAATTTTAAATTAATTTATAATCTGAATTTTGGAGTGTCAAAATAAAACTATTTTAAATATTTGGAGATTAAAAAAATAAATAATAATCTCCACTAGTGCTTGACAAGAAGACATGCGCAATCAGACAACCATGCAAGCCTGTTTTTGCTGCATGTGCAAACAAAAAGGATTAAATATTATATCTTTGAATGCGATACGGTATCCAAAATGGACATTGCTAAATGTACGCTAGCATTTACTTTTCAAATCTGCTCACTTATTCAATTATTTAATCACAACAGAACTATACATATATATACCTCACCATCATTTTAATATTTAAAAATATTTTAAATAAATTAATACAACAGTTAATAAAACATATTAAAAAAAAATATTTCTATACAAAATTTCTAAAGACTTATATATAGATATCCACAAAACCTCTAAAAAATCAATGTTCCATAATCAACTACCAAAAGTGAGAAAAATGCTAGCCTCTAAAATATGATGCTATAAATTATTCTGAAATTTATACCTGCCATATATTTTCTTAGTGCAAAAGATTTACAATGTCTATACGGTAACAAAAGAAACTCATTCCAAGATATTTTAAGTTTTTGAATAAAAATTGCACAATTTTATCTTCCAAATTCTTTAACAGCTGTTTCAAAATGCATCAAATAGACTTCAGAAAATTGGTAATTCAAAATTTAAAAATTTTTTAAGAACAAATTTCTGAAAAATACATTTAAAGCTAAACTCTCAAATTGTATAACCCAACAAAAACTTTTTATTCCAAATTTTCAAAACACCTCTGATAGGTGTTTTTGCTGTTACTGCAAAAGATACTACAAACTTGTACAGGATTTGCACTCTATATTTCCCCTCACTTATCACTCAAAATTGAACTCATCGCTTGATCGTAGTTGATGTAAGAGACTTTTACGATAATTTTTTGAATACGTGTAGCAAAATCCAAAATATAATGATTATGGGGCAAAATTCGCTACAGGATTATAATATCTCCATCCAATCCAAACTTGAACAAAATACACCAACGTTTTAAACAGGCGTATATTATACCAGATACTCCTGAATGAGCATGCTATGTAGGACCGACCTAGCAAAGACAACTACATGACTACTTCAGAGATACAGGCTTAGTGCTTACCAGCAATGTCGGAACATAATTTATACCTTCTTTATAATCTGAACAACATCTTCATCTTCAAGTTCATGGTCCTGTAAAAAATATATTATATAATTCTAAGTAATACATCCACACAGTTTGTAGCAGAAATAAGAAGAGGGAATGAATTGAGCTCCAACCTTGCCTACTCTCTGAGGCTTGTGTTTGGCACTGGAACCCCAAACCAATGCACTGAACATACACGAACGAGCAAAGTCAATTTAGGCGGTACTAATTCACGGGCATATCATAAAATTCAAATGTACTCACTATTTGAACTGCTTGGCCATGTCCTTGTGGATTCGATTGCAGAAGTCTTCGACGGTCCTCTTCTTGGATGAGAGGATCACAGGATCCTCGTAATCTGGATTCATTCCTTTCGGTTTTGTGTATATCCTTGTTAAATTCAGATACTCCCAGATCTTTTCCAGAAGGCCATCAAGATTCCATTCTAGATGAGCGCTGCTTATATAACACAGGAAGTAAGTATATTACAAGATAGTAGTTGCTTGAAGTGAACTGAAAAGATTCCAAACGATAAGAAAACTTAAAAGTTATTGCACAAAGTTATTCAAGAAGTTGGCCCAAAGTTCAATTAAAAACTATACTTTAGGCAGGAAATCAGCAAAAAATTGAACTTCGCTCTAACTTCTCGACAAACTTCGTGTACCGTAGCAGTGCTCATAAGTAAAATGCTTACTGCACCCAATGAACCACACAATCAGATTGGTCTATAAAATGTTGGAAATTAATTTAATAGGCTGCACGTAACTTGTTTAACATAAGTTTGTCATTGCTGACTATTTATTATGCACAACATAGCAGTTGTTTTTTGTGGGTTTTAGCAAGCAAGATGTTGGACGCAGTGAGCATTACTCAATGACAAACAAGAATTTTACCTGATAGGACAGTAGTGAGGAAGCTTGTCCAGAATCTCCAGCTCTTCAAGGGTAATCTGGTCAATCTTATTTATAGCATAGATACATGGCATATAAATTCTGCTCCCTTCAATGACATCTATGAGGTCGTCAGCAGTGGCATCACAACGAAGAGTGATATCAGCGTTGTGTATCCTGTATTCACTACAAATTGCCTTCACAGTCTCAAGGTCCAGATGAGTGTTGGCAACTGTTGATGTGAAATTGATGCCACCTTTGTCTTTCTTTCTGAATGTTAAATTCGGCGGTTCTTTATTCAGCCTGGATTTTGATAAGTGGGTATTAGACATCTCGCTTTTAAGGAACTTCATTGCGCAATAACACACAAAAATGTTAACACAATAAGCATTCAAAGATAGTAGTCAAAGAAGACAAATAAAAAACATAAATTTGACTTTTCTCTAATTTTCAAATATCTAAGATATCAAAGTGAAAGAAAGGAAAAACTTAACGGTACTATATACCAAGGTTTACCGTGCCGTTTCGAGTTTCGGTAAACTCAGATCTGACGTGCGACCGTGCCGTTGCCGAATCGTACAGATTATATTAAAAAAATATAAGATTGTTATTATATACATAAGTATAAAAATTAAATAAACAGAAGTCTCATTCAGTTTGTTAAAATTCAAAGTACCATATTATAAAAATTTGAATTTTAGCTCAAAAACATTTGGGGGAGTGTTGGTTGTTGATATCGACAAAATCTAATCAAGTGTAAATCTACTCCGTGCCTTGTTTGAAAATAATATACCCACATATCCCATGAATAAATATGATGATGCTCATTATTAAAAAAATAACGAAATATGCCGACCATGCCGACCGAAACGGTCGGCACGTCGAGACGGACACACCGTGGCCGACCGAAACGGTCGCACGGGTCGAGACGGCCGAAACGGCCGAAAAACAGCCGTTTCGGTGCCGCCAAGTGGCGGCACCGAGACGTCAAACCATGCTATATACACAAATCTTGCAACTCATTTTTTAATGGCAACAAAGCAAATAAAAAGATGTTTCAACAATTACCTTATGCCAAAACCTTCAAGCTCCTTTTCTATGAGGCGTTTGTGCGTTATAGGTTTTATGGCATCAAGTACGATTAAAATACAATTGCAAGTCCTTGCAGTGCTGATAACCTGCAAAGAGAGCAACCAGTTAGAATTTGAAATGATTCCATGCAAATTCTGATTTCCGATACTGAAAGTTTATACAGCAAAAAATATTACTTCAACTAGTGCAAAAGCCTCTTTAGTCTTTAAGAAAGGGGTTGTTTTTAATACTTATAAGATCATCTGTCATGACAGAAAATTCTAACACGCGACGAGCCGAAAATGGTGTAAGCTACAACTTGGTAAGCTTTTAAGAAGCTACAACCTTTAAAGCAAGATATAACAAAACAAAAATTCTAGATGCCCCAAGAGCCCAAATAACCATCCCAACGAACCATTGGATGGGTGGAAAGAGCGAATCCTTTCGGATATCCGCTGTTTTGTGTGATGAAATTTAGCTCATGTGCACTTTAAAAACTCGCATCCCAGTTTAGCTTTCTGATAATCTACAATCACTCTCCTGCAATTTTCAACTATGCAAAATTACTGCTCAACATTAAATTGCAAATTACATTAAGTTGTGAGGCCCACC
This sequence comes from Xerophyta viscosa, assembly GCA_002076135.1. Lineage (NCBI taxonomy): Eukaryota > Viridiplantae > Streptophyta > Magnoliopsida > Pandanales > Velloziaceae > Xerophyta > Xerophyta viscosa. The sequence goes on along the minus strand of MJHO01000111.1, from coordinate 350,296 downwards.
ATGCAACCATGCAACATAAGAACAGAAATAGCAGACTATTTATACAAATGTAATAAACTAATACAAGATACGGCACATTTATTACGATTATGGTGTGACAGACTAGGTAAAAATATGTCCTGAAGATTTTTTGGCTATTGTTGTACTATCTATATCTTATATACAATATGCTAATATAACACTAGAATATCTAACTTTGTAGTGTACGCATATGCTATTGATGTAAAACTAGGCAAGACGATTATCATTGGTAGCGAAGTAGAGGTGAAAGAACATTGGAAAGAGTATGATAATGGAGAAGAAGATTAAGGTAGTACAGATGGTTACAGAAAAGTAGGGAGAAAAAATTGAGGGGAAGGATATGGGCATGTTGATGTTGGTACTGCTTTAAAAAAAACAAAAAAAACAAAAAAAAAAACAAAGCCCCGAAAGTGGATAGGTATGTGACAACCCCTCAAAATAAGATCTATCAAAAATGGTAGTGAATAGAATACTAGCTTCCTCCTACGTAAAATGTAAACAACATAAAGACAATACACAAACGTACTCAACAAATTGAAGCAATAAACTGATAACATCGCATAAAAGACAACCTAATATCAAACGAAAAAAATGGAACTACTACAAAGGAGTGCATATCCAAACGAGAAACATTTGACATGTTTGGAGATGAGAGAGACAGCAGACAATATCATTAATTACCTGCCTTCCTCTACCCTTTCCATCCTTAGCACCCTCAATGATTCCCGGTAGATCAAGCAACTGCATTGCACGAACAGATGTTAGAAAGTAACCATCTAATTCAGATATCAAATAACAAATCTGAATGTAGAATGCAGAAAAGTTAACATACTATGAGATTATACAACGACTTCTGAATACTAGTTCAGGGAATTCAGCTTATAACAGGAAACAAACCCACAGAATTAAAGACAAGGTTCCTAGCAGTTTGGCCTCTTACCGCATGTGCATGACGAAATATACAACGTGCAAATAACCATAATAATATGGGAAGCAGTTGAAAATTGAAGGTATTTTCCACATCAGCCCCTCCAAAGTAAACATATTAACTGTATTTGTGTCTCTCCAAAAATAAAAGTTTGTTGCAAAAAGAAAAGATAAGTGAAATAGGAAATCACCTGGATCTTAGCCCCTCTATACATGATGACACCTGGAATGCATGTTAAGGTGGTAAATTCATAAGAGGCGACCTGAGATACAAGTAACATTATAATTTCATCAAAGTCCGAAGATCAAGGTTAGTACAAATAAGGACAACAGATTCTCAAGCACCTATGTTAGCAAATTAACTCAAATACCAAGAGTCTAGTAGCATCTTCTAGCTATTAAAAAATGGTAAACTGGTAACATCATATGTAGCACGTTGAAAGCAAACCCCTATCCACATCACAGAATAATTCCAGAAATTCGCTAAGACGGTTTCTAGCTAATATATGATTGGTGTATAATATTGAAAGTAGCACAGATTTAACATGAAAAAATGAATGATGTTGGCAGCGTAGACCAAGTGTTTTAGTGGGATAAAGATATGAAGATAAGCAACCAACCTCTGAGAAAGTGCCTGTTAACTTATTCAGAAGAGTTGACTTCCCAACCGAAGGAAATCCGACCAAACCAACACGAGCATCTCCACTTTTAGTAACATCAAATCCCTCACCAGCACCGCCACCACCTTTAGATGAGGGTGCCAAGAGCTCACGGCGTAATTTTGCAAGTTTAGCCTTCAGATTAAAAAAAAAAAAAAAAAAAAAAAAAGAAAAAGAAAAAAAAAAACAGGAAGAAAGTATGGTCAGACCTTAAAATAACCTCAGGGACAGCATTTTATACTTAGAAAGAACAAAAGGAAGAAATGTTCCCTAAGCACACCAACAAACATCATGAACTAAAACAGAGACGATAGGAGGTCAAGAGTAAGGAAAGAATAGGAATTGTGGAAAATAAAATTAAAAAAAATAAAAAGTCTAAGAGATACCACGTAAAGTGTCTCACAGGAGCATAACTTATAAAACACAGAAAAATTGGTAAAATGTAATAAAAAATAAGAACACATAAACACAACTTCGAAGCATAAGAAAGCAAATTATGTTTTCCCGGAACAAATGACATATGATGTCATATACGAAGGAGACAACCAGAGGAAATTGTTTTAGAAAGCAAATTCTAAGTGCTACAATGTATAACATAAAGTAATAAAAACATTTACAGGATTCCACTTATTTCAAGCCACATAACAAGTGATAGGCAAAACAATAACAAAGACCCATCTATGACTATTCCAAACAATGTGAAAATCTATCTAGACTAACCAACTTGTCATGAATAACCAAAAGTTATATGAGGAGAAGGGAAAAAAAGAAAAGAAAAGAAAGAGTGGAGACATAGAGAAGAACAAAGTTCGCATGAGTTGTAATAATCAAGCCTAAAACATATCCTGTTAAATAAGTATTAAAAGTTGACATGCTAGGTTATCATTATGCAAATTACCAACCACAAAGTAACTAAGCAACGACGTTTACTACCTTAAAGAGCGAGACGTAACTTAGAATGAGAGAGCCTCTACCTTCTTAATGATGGTATAACTTAACATACCAAAAGTATTATGAATGTGTGAGATATATTTCACCGAAACCAAAGATAAAATTATCAGATATTATACTCAGCAAAATTGCAATGCTCACATGTAACACAAGATTAAGTACCATAAACAAATAAAGCTGAATGTTTGATTCAAGCAACAATAACGACATACTCAAGGTGATCACTAAAAGGTAAAGCAAGTCAAATATCAGTCACCTTTACAAGTGGTAGAAAGTGAACGTGAAAGATACTAAGAAAAAGAAAATGAGAGGACATATTCTTCATTTTCCTAAAGCAATGACTAAGCAGACTTGCCGCAACTGCACGAATACGTTTATCATACCAATGCAACCACTCAATTACATAAGCACATAGCAAATAATAGAATCACCTTTGTAACCACTCAATTACATAGATATATACCTTAAGCAGACCAAGGTGATGAGCAGTGGCCTTGTTCTTTTGAGTCCTTGCCATCTGCACGAGATAAACCCATGAATGTCTAAGGCTATACATCCAAATTCAAATAATACAAAATGAAGAGTGGCTGCAAATAAGAGATGACCTCTGTCTGAACAAACAGTGATTGCAGATAAGTCTACAATAAACTATGTTGCTCCAGTCATGTTACTTGACCAACAATCAGAGCATTCACAAATTCATCAAACAAAACAACCGTCCAGTGGCGGATCCAGAAATTATATTAAGTGGGATCAGAAAAAACAAACAATATTTTATGACAATACAATAATAAGAATGCTAACTATTTGAATATCATATAAATTTCAGAAAATTCGTAATATTTTAATTCTGAACTATAATATAAAATAGTTCAAAATATCTATGAACGTCTAAAAACACCCCAAAACAGAAATTCAAACTCTGCATTTAATCGTAATAAATACATAAAAAAAAGTGAAAAAAAAATTATGAAAAAAAAAAATCAAATTTCATTTAAACAGCAAAATCAAACTTTAGTGTTCGTAGTATTCTGGGTGTTCGAAGTATTGTATATGTTACGAATATTCTGGAGTGTTTATAAATGTTCTGAGGTGTTTGTAAGTGTTCTTGAGTATTCTGAGGTGTTCGTGAGTGTTCTAGATAATTTTAGGATGTTCTGAAGTATTTGTGAGTGTTCTGAGATATTCGTAAGTATTTGTGATGTTCTAAGTAATTTCATATACAAACACACACACACACACACACACACACATCAAGTGGGGTCATTTGACCCCACTTGCTATACTTTGGATCCGCCCATGCAACCATCCTAACTGATCTTGCACATTTTGATTTCTAAAACTAAAATAGAAGTGTACTGATAATTCAAACAACCATCAGTAAAAGATGCTGTGAAATTTCTAGGAGGCATTTTCAAGGTACAATAATTAGCACAACCACAGGAAAACATTTACATTGTAAAATGCTCATTTTCAAGAGATCAATGGATGTCTCAAGACATAGATAAATCTCGAGGTCTAGCAATGGAATTCTACAAGGTAAACAAATTTATAACAAGGCATATAAAAAGGAACTTAGTTACTCTTGCTCTGCATTATGGTGCGTGATTCAGTACAACTAGCATTTCCCCATATTTTTGCACTAGATTATCACAAAATAATTGCTAATCCAACACGAGATAGTTGGAACAGTAGCTCAACTAGGAACACGGGAAATTCTAGAAATTTGGCACCACATCAGCAAATTACTTTAAGTTCATCCGTAATCAAAATAATAGTGTAACCAAATTTCCTATAAAACATTTCATGAATTATCATATCGATGTAATTTGCTTTCAAGATCTCAGCAACATCAGTTCCAGGTCAAGTTACAAAACAAAACAATTCTCTTATCATCGACGAATCAGCTTAATATTCGGAAAATAAAATTCAATTAGAAATACAATTAATTATTGCTCGGAGAATTTGGAAGATACAATCTAGGTTTCAGTAGTACCTCATCTTCGATATCTTTGATCTTCTGCATCACCGTCGCCATGATTGCTGAATGCTGGCTTTCTTGCACCGCTGCCGCGAGGAGAACGTTCAAGTTGCGTGGATTCGATGGGAAAATAGCAAGAAAAGAGAAATTATATGCTGAAATAAGTATTAGGTACTTATGTTTTTTGGGGCATTTCTCCGCAGCCCCTAAAAGGCAAACATTTGTTGTTTACCCTCCAGGGTTTGTGCCCTCCCATTTTATAAATTGTGCTATATTATTTTGGCCAATATAATTAATATTTTTATTTTAAAAAAAAAATTAACATTAAAATTTTAAATTTTAGCTGAATTTACATCTTCCATATTCAATATATTTCCAAAACATAATTCTAAACATGTATTTTGATGTTTCGCAATTTTAACGGGTTAACGGATCGGATCCAAAATCTATTAAAATTTTAGAGCTATAAAATATTTATTTAAAAATATTTTTTAAATAAAATATTAAATATAAAAATTATAAATCTTATTAAAATCTATAATTTTAATATAAATTTTTCTAAAGATATATTAATATAATGGTTAAAATAATATGGCACAATTTCCAAAAGAGAGACCAAAAGCAAATGTAAATAACTACATCAGCTAAAAAACTAAGGGTTTATAAAGCAGGGGCTCAAAACGATACATCCCATGTTTTTTTTTACGGATAATTTCATATCAGCCCCCTATTTTCAAAAGGTTTTCGGATCAGCCTCGCGTTTTCAGGGGCTGATCCGATAAATTTAAAAAAATGGGGGGTTTTCAGGGACTAATCCGGTAAATTTAAAGAAATGAGGGCTGATATGGAATTATCCCTTTTTTTTTTAAGTGACATACATTGCCTAAGCGCCTAAGCGTACAAAGCTGAATCAGAAAGAATACCTCCCTAACTCCAATATCACATAAGAGAGTTGATTGGTGTAGTCAACTGCAACAGATTCCTATAAAAAAACAAAATTTTTAAAAAAATTGACATAAAAATTTTACTTATAATTTTAGTAACATATGCAACTTTGTTACTCAATATTTCTAAAAAAAAAAATTATAAAGGATATTTTAGAACTCAAAGCTTTTAGGTGTTTAAAAATTATTTTTAAATATGATAAAAGTTTAGAGTCTCAAAATACTTAAATAAAAATACTTTATAAATCAAATTTGTATATATCAACAAAATTTACTTTTATTCAGAACATTTTTTCGCAAAATATCTTTTATAGAGGTTTGGCTTGGTTGACTGCATCTGATAAAATTGTCCAAACAATGCCAAGCATCAATATAAAAGCCACATAGCATGGGTGCGGATCCTCTCAAATTCTTTTTATTTTATGATCAGAATTATTATTTAAACATATTTATTAAAAAATTATATATTTTGATGAGATTTATAATTTTTATAATTAAATTATTTTAAAAAAATTACCTCTAAAATTTTGTACGAATTTGGAAATAGTTTATAAAATATGTTTATAATTAAAGAGATTGGAAACAAAATATCTATTTTGAAATTTTTTTGAATATCAAATATACAGATCTCATTGTGTATAACATTAATAAATTTTTAAAAATATATCTTAATATTAATTCTTATTTTTTTAAATATATTTTAATATTAATTTTTACTATATAATAAAAAACAAAATTGAGGAATACTGACCAAAAAGCAATTCGCATCCCATATACATGTATTTGCCAGTAATATTTTATTTCATTGATAGAAGAGGAAGTCACAAACCTATAATGACTAGACTTTCTTAAGTCAATTCTGTCACTGGAATACTTTGCCAGCTCCACTTATTATGATTTTAGAATCATAACTTTGTTAAGAGGTGAACCCAATAATTTTATTTAATACGATCATTATAAATTAGTCTTATTTAGTCTTATCATAGAAATAATCCTTTCATTATAATCTTAAAAAAAGTCTCACATTCCTGAAATTTTTAATTGGGAGAATATAGTATCGCAATATGCTTATATATATATATATATAATATATATATATATATATATATATATATGTATATATATAGAACTTATATGACTTATATTTTCTTTGTTTTTTTAAATGGTTTATTTCAAACAGTTTTACAGGAGATTATTATTTTTTTTTTTTTAAACCCCCTAATTTCTGGATGAGCTGATGAGGTAACATATGTGTTTATAAATCAGCTTCCATCACAGATTTTAATATAGAATTATCTTTTAAAAAAATTAAATAATTGTTGTATGATTTATAAACATTTAAAATTTTAAAAATCTTTTTAAAAAAATTACAACTTATAAAGTCTTTTAAGTATTAGCAACTTTAAGAACTTATCCACTATCAAACTAATACTTTTTAGCTCTAAAAGTATTTTTATAAATATTTGAAGTACAAGAAAAATAAATTGCGGTATGATTTATAATTTTTATATTTAAAATTCTACAAATAGTTTGAATTAGATATTTTATTATATGACATATGGCCTATAATCGATTACTTAATAGAGGCTGATTTGTACCACAAATAGGACCTTATATATTATGAAGAGATTGTATGCCTAATTTTGATTTATTTTTGTAATAACAAAGTTTATAAGTAATATCGCTGTATGTATTTTGCCCAATTAAAAAGTTAAAATTTTTAATGGAAAATAAAAATTGGATTGTTGACGAAGGGTACTTACTACCTTAAAGAGATTTGGGAACGTAAAATGACGAAACATTCATCCTTTTGTTTAAAGAGAATTTTTTTGAAAAATTATTAAATCAAGCGAAAATAGACAATATAATTACTTTAAAAGAAAATATGAAAATAGATTTTGCTTTATAATATAATTTTTGAAGTGAACGTTTTTTAAAAAATATATATAAATAAGTGTTTTAAAGTTTGAAATATTTACTAATTATTTTAGAACTCTAAACTAATTATATATTTTTAAAAATATTATTTTTAAAAAAAAATTAAGCATAAAAATATATTACAGATAAAAATTATTTTTTTATATTCAATTTTTGTATATATATATTGTTATTATTTAAGTAGAGATACTAAATTACTAACGATTATTCCTATTCTTCCAAGCCAGCCTAGAAAGTGTAAGTTCATAAGCCCATTATTTTGGCTCTAAGTGTAACAAAAGTTCCAAATTCCAATTAATTCTTACCAAACATAACTATTTATAAGTATTTTTTTGACAAAATCCCATTTTATGAGACGCCGGCAGACAAACAAAGTCGTATCATTATTCATAAAGATATATAATATGCAGAAAAGGATTACATTTTTTAAGTCTCTTTTTGTTGCGTTGCTCGGCCGGTCATAAGTTCGGTGGACTTCTATCCATATCCCATCACTTACTCCACGTTTCACCGGCGGCGATGGCGTCGGTGGCGGTACGATTCGGCATCCTTGGGTGCGCCGATATAGCTCGAAAACTCTCCCGAGCAATAGGCCTAGCACCTAACGCCGTTATCATCGCCGTCGGGAGTCGGTCCGCCGACAAAGCATCTCGGTTCATCAGAGACAACGGTCTTTCCTCCGACGCCGTCAAGGCTTACGGTAGCTACGATGCCGTGCTCGATGACCCGGATGTTGACGCCGTCTACATGCCGTTACCGACGAGTTTGCACGTGCGGTGGGCAGTTGCCGCCGCGGAGAAGAAGAAGCACGTGCTTCTGGAGAAGCCGGTGGCGTTGAGCACCGCAGAGCTGGACGTGATTTTGTCGGCTTGTGATGCCAATAATGTGCAGTTCATGGATGGGACGATGTGGATGCATCACCCCCGAACTGCGAAGATGAAGACGCTTCTAGAAGATTTTGACAAATTTGGAGACCTTCGTGCGGTAATTGTTGCTTAACTTTTCTTTTATGGCGACATATATTATTTTTTACAATGATAGTATATGACTGCTTTGTCGGGCTTAGTTGTAACTACATGTAAGCTTCTTCTCAAATCTATGTAGCATCTATAGAATTCGGTGACACGCTTTAGGCTGGAAGTCATAGTTAAATTTTGAGTGTATACACTTACTTCCTAGTAGTCTAGAAAAGAAAAAAAAAAACCATTCCTTAAAAATGGTTCTATCATTAGTTCATTACATTACCTTGGGGGGTTTATGTGATTGTGGCCTTTTTATGCCACTTTTCAAGATATTAGTCTTACTCAAGATCAATTCAGTAAATTCTCTTGGAACGGAATTGAGTCATATTTCTCCGATTTTTTTGGGAGGTAATGATTTCCTTGTTTGTTGCTGTAGTAACATCTAGCGTTGGAATTCTTCAAAAAGTGAACTTATTCATTAATGCACTCACTTTTTGTGTAAGATTAGGACGAATGTGATTTAACCTCTCGAGACAAGTGTTAAGAAATGAGTTTCTAAGAAGCAAGTGGTTAATTTCAAGTAGTATAGAATTTGGATTTTTTTTTCCTGGGAGCCTCATTTATTTTATTAAATTAGTAATGCTAGGCACCCAAAATTCCACATAACTACTTACTAGTTCACTTTGATGTCACATGGTTCACTTCTGGAGCAGCACAACTTTTAAAAGTTCATGTAGGTTAGCAGCAAATTTGGGATAATTTCGGGAGCTCTAGCAAATTTTTTGTTATTAGAACTGTGGGTTGAGAATGATATGCATTGCTTAATTATTTGTTTTGGCAGTTACACGTCTTATGCTTTGCTGGAAGATGGGACCTACCACAAAAACGATATAAGAGTCCATGCTCTTGGCGCCGCTGGGCATTACCGGGGTGGTACTGCATTCGTTTTCTTCTATGGGTTCTAACTTTGAACTTTCTGAACCGTCACAGCACACCCGGGCACGATTAAAAACGAATCAGGGAGTTATTCCTCTACTGCGGATCTAGTCTATGCTGGAAGACGAGAAAAGTTGCCAACATTTCATTGTTCTTTTTCTTGGCCATCTAACCGCAGAAGCTACTACCGATCAAAAGGCTTCACTTAAAATCAGTGATTTTTTGTAGTCCCTTTTCAATGAAAAACTCTGCCAGATTCACATTTGGCTCGGGCTGCTTGGTTCAATATCTTGTAACGGCATGGGACCCCTCCCCGAGCAGGCACATTGTGAACACGGATCTTCCTCAAGAAGCTCTGATGGTGAAGGAGTTCTCGAGATTGGTGCATGGTATCAAGAGTGATGGTGCGAAACCTGAAAAGCATTGGCCTTTGATTAGTAGGAAGACGCAGCTGGTAGTTGACGCCGTGAAGGAATCGATTGAGAAGGGCAGCCCGATCGAAGTTGCCGAATAAAAGTTTTATGGGTATGGCGGTGTGTATTTTGGTTTCCCGAATTGCTGGATTATGAAACTATGTATATGCAGTTGAATGATGGTTTTTGTTTTGATTTGAATAATTTAGATTGTAAATTTTGAATTGCTTTTTATAAAGCAAAACTGAAGCTCCAATGGATGCAAGAACATGAACACATGATGAGAAATGCTTTTTGAACATGAAGTTGTTTAAAAATTAGCAATAAATTGTCTGAACATGCTTTTTGGTAAGTAGTCTTCGTTTTTTTAATTTTTTTTTGCATTTTGTGAAGTTGTATGCCGGAAATTCGGAATGGGTGTAGAGATTATAAATGGGTTAATTTAGGGAGCATATGAATAGATTGGTAAAGTGAGGGGTGATTAAATATTTTTTGGGGTAAATGGGTCAAAGAAGAACTTGATCTCTTGTGTTTTTTTTTTTTTTTTTTTTTTTTTTTTTTTTTTTTTTTTTTTGAGGTTTATGAAAAAATTTTATGTCCGTAATCGGCTTATTTTGTGCGACTGTATATAATACGTAAATTCTCACGTAGCACATATTCCCAAGTTTATACCCGATTCATATATTCTAATAACGCTTATATATCAGACATAAGATTGTGCTGTCTTTTTAACATTTGAACTTTTACGTTAAAAGATCCACTGGCCTGTTGTAAAAGGATTGTACCTAAAGGATGGTAAAATTAGAACATATACTAAGTGCTCGCATAAGCGAGCTTCCGGCCACACGTCCTCGCATCACGGGGCTGAGAAGTTTATTAAGGAAAATTACTGTTTAACCCCCCTAATTTTGGGCACGCGCGCGCCGCCACGTCGGCGGAAAAACGCGTTTCGAGGGACTGAACAGTCAAAAACGAAAAACGGGAGGCTGAACAGTAATTTTCCATTTTTATTATTTTAAGCAGAGATACTAAATCACTAATAAATTGATTATAAGTTTGGTGGACTTATCCATATCGCATCACCTACCCCACAATTCACCGGCGGCGATGGCGGTACGATTCGGCATCCTTGGGTGCGCCGATATAGCTCGAAAACTCTCCCGTGCAATAGGCCTAGCACTAACGCCGTTATCGTCGCCGTGGAGTCGGTTCCGCCGACAAGCATCTCGTTCATTCAGAACAAGTCTTTCCTCCGACGCCGTCCAAGGCTTAACGTAGCTACGATGCCGTGCTCGATGACCCGGATGTTGGACGCGTCTAACATGCGTTAGCCGACGAGTTGCACTGCGGTGGGCGTTGCCGCCGCGGAGAAGAAGAGCACGTGGGCTTCTGGAGAAGCCGGTGGCTTTGAGCACGGCAGAGCTGGACGTGATTTTGTCGGCTTGGTGATTACCAATAATGTGCAGTTCATGATGGACGATGTGATGGCATCCACCCCGAACTGCGAAGATTGAAGACGCTTCTAAAGATTTTGACAAATTGGAGACCTTCGTGCGTAATTGTTGCTTAACTTTTCTTTTTTTGGTGACATATATTATTTTTTACTATGATAGTATATGGCTGCTTTGTCGGGCTTAGTTGTAACTAATTTTAATTTTCTGTTCTTGTCTGGTTAAGTGATTTGTGGGAAGAACTTGAATATAATAATAATGTTTAGATATTAAGTAACTTTACTATGATTTCTTAAACAAGAGGTTTACTTTAAATATTTTTATTGAAGTTATATCTAGTTAGTGTAGTTAACTTATACATATATATATATATATATATATATAGACACACACACACACACACACACACATATCAGAATGAAGCTTATATTTGGTCTTACTCTTACATTTAAAATCAGTGTAGTTCTAGGAATGAACTTTTGGTAAATGTTTTTGAAATTCAATTCTAAGTATTGCGCCTTATGTTTAGGAGTTTATTTCTCTTATCCCCCCCTACTTGATTTATCGAACTGTATGCGGTAATGTCAGCAGGCTTGTATGAATGATTGTTGCTTGAATCGTATGTGAAACCATTTTTTTTTCCAGTAGATATGGCTACAATAAAGAAGACATTTTGTTTTCGCAAATTATATATGAACCTTGTGTTGATCCAAAAAGATCCATTTAACTAATAACATACTTTTAGTCGACAATCATTTTTGCATACTACAATTGTAGTCACTAATCAGTTTTAGAAAGTTTCAGGTATTAGGAATAAAACAAGCAGATAATCTTATTGCATACTAGATTGTTAAACCGGGAAAGTCATTCTTCAGTAGACCTCGATGGGCCTGATGCCCCACGCGGTGTATCGGTATGTTTACCACATATATCCCGATGAACTATATATGGCTCTGATTGCATCAGGTGCCCTGATAGTTCAGATGAATAGCAGTGCTCTTGTTAAACTTGATAGAAGTTACAGTTGACATTGTTGCTCCTAATTGGCGTTGATTGTTGATGAATTATTTTAGCGAAATAGTTTTTTTTTTCACGTTCACTTTGCCAAGTAGTGATGAACGTTGATCCTTACTATGTGTAAGCTTCTTCCCAAATCTATGTAGCATCTACGGAATTCAGTGACACGCATTTGGCTTGAAGTCAGAGTTGAATTTAGAGAATGTATACACTTCATCATATTAGTCTACAAAAAAAAAACATTCCTTAAGAATGGTTCTATCATTACATAACCTATGCGGTTTATGTTGTTGTGGCCTTTTTATGCCTAATTTCATGATATTAGTCTTCTTCAGTTACATGAAACTATTATTTCTTTAGTACACTTACTCTAGATCAATTCAGTAAAATATCTTGGAACGGAGTCATATTTCTCCGATTTTTTTGGAGGTAATGATTCCCTTGTTTGTTACCGTTGTAACATCTAGCGTCGGGTTTCTTCAAAAAATGAACTCATTGATGCACTTACCTTTTGTGTAGGATCGGGACGAATGTGATTTAACCTCCCGAGACGAGTGTTAAGAAATGAGTTTCTGAGAAGCAAGTGATTTTGTTTCTCACAGAGAAAAAGAATTTCAAGTAGTGTAGCATTTGGATTTTATTTCATTTTTGTGGGAGACTCATTTATTTATTCAATTAGTTATGCTAGACACTCAAAATTCGACGTAATTACTCACTAGTTCACTTTGATGTCACCTGATTCTAGGGGTGTTCAATCGGTCCGGACCGGACCGAAGACCGAATCCAAAAGAAAAGGAGGACCGCAGACCAGACCGGAATTGGACCGGTCCGGTCCGGACCGGACAACAAAAGAGCGGGACCGAACCGGACCAGACCTGTTTGGACCGGTTTAAGTCCTTCAAGTCGTCGTAATGCGTATGTCGGTATGGTTTCGGACCAAAAATTTGCCCGGTCCTAAAGTGGATCTTATTTAAATTGGTCAAACGCACAAATTTTAGGACCAAATCTTTTTTAAATTGTTCAAATACGTAAATATTAGACCTAAACCTTATTTAAATCGGTTCTTGGTCCGATTCTCGGTTTTTCCGGTCTTGGACCGTACCGGACCAAGGACCGATTAATAGCCAATCCTTGCACCATGGACCGTGGATCGGACCGATGTTTAACCGGTTCGGACCAGACTGGGCCGAACCAACCGGTCTGGTCCGATTTTTCGGTCCGGACCGGTATATGAACACCCCTACCTGATTCACTTTTGGAGCAGCACAACATTTAAACTTTAAAGTTCATATAGGTTAGCAGCAAATTTGGGATAAATTTCTGGAGCTCTAGCATTTTCGTTATTAGAAACTGTATGAGTTCACTTGTATAAGGCGCTTGACATTTGTATATGATTAGGTATTTTCGCCGTCATGATGATTGCCATTGCTTAATCTTATTTTGTTTGGCAGTTACACAGTACCTTATGCTTTGCTGGAGATGAGGACTACCACAAAAACGATATAAGAGTGAGACCTGATCTCGATGCTCTTGGCGCCCTGGGCGATACTGGGTGGTACTGCATTCGTTTTCTTCTATGGGTTTCTAACTTTGAACTTCCTAGAACCGTCACAGCACACCCGGGCACGATTAAAAACGAATCAGGGGTTATTCTCTACTGCGGATCTAGTCTATGCTGGGAAGACGGAAAAGTTGCAACATTTCACTGTTCTTTTCTTGGCCATCTAACCGCAGAAGCCGTAGCTACCGGATCAAAAGGCTCACTTAAAATCAGTGATTTTGTAGTCCCTTTCAATGAAAACTCTGCAGAGTTCACATTTGGCTCGGGCTGCTGGTTCAATGATCTTGTAACGGCATGGGACCCCTCCCCGAGCAGGCACGTTGTGAACACGGATCTTCCTCAAGAAGCTCTAATGGTGAAGGAGTTCTCGAGATTGGTGCATGGTATCAAGAGTACCGGTACGAAACCTGAAAAGCATTGGCCTTTGATTAGTAGGAAGACGCAGCTGGTAGTTGACGCCGTGAAGGCATCGATTGAGAAGGGCAGCCCGATTGAAGTTGCCGAATAAAAGTCTTATGTGTATGGCTGTGTGTAATTTGGTTTCCTGAATTGCTGGATTATGAAACTATGCCATTGAATGATGGTTTTTGTTATGTTTTGAATAATTTAGATTGTAAATTGTGAATTGCTTTTTATAAAGCAAAACTGAAGCTCCAATCGATGTAAGAACATGATGACAAATGCTTTTTGAACATGAAGTTGTTTTAAAAAATTAGCTATAAATTGTCTGAAGTTCCATTTATGAATTCAATTTCAACCTGAGAAAATGAACCTGGGACTGACTTTGTAAGTATACGATGGGCCACCATTCCATTTATCTGTGGATTTGCTATTTCGTAAGTAGTCTTTTTTTTTTCCCTTTTTTTTTAGCATTTTGTGAAGTTGTATGGTGGAAATTCGGAATGGGTGTAAAGATGATAAATGGGTATAATTTAGGGAGCATATGAATAAGAGTGGTAAAGTGAGGGATGATTTTTTTTTTGGGTTTTATTTAGGGAAAAATGGGTCAAAGATGATCGTAACCTCTTTGTTTTTGGTTTCTTTGACACGTGTACTAAGAGTATGATAGAATTCGAACGCACGACCAGACGCTTGCGTAGCCACACGCGCTCCCTTTACGGGGTTCATCTTGAGCTATTTCTAACAAACAATTCTTTTGTTGGGCTTGGTGCGAGATTCACTTTCTAGGGATTGGTGCTACGAGATGGAGGTGGAAGCCTTTCCAACAAGCCTGAGACTGATAGCAAGCCTCTTCAACCCATCCGAGATCGAACTAGAAGGATTTGGGTTTCATCTTGTAGCGGTCTTGGGTTGGTCCTATCAAAGGCCTATTAACAACCTATGGACCAAACCGGACGCTGGGTTAATTTTTTTTTTTTTTTAAATTTATTTGATTATTTATATAATTACTTGAAATATCAAACCACACACATTTATTGCTGTTAATAACAATATATTAGTACTTTTAGTATTTCATTTTTTAATAAATTATTCATTAAAAATCATAATTATAATAAATTGTAGTTCTTTTTATGTTGGTCTCCGTTAGTTTCTCAAAATTTGGGATAGCAAAGATTAACGCAATGTGCTGGTTAAGCTGATTAAAATTGTAGAAACCAGCAAGCCTTTTATTAGTATGCTTTGTGACGTGTGAATAAAATAGTTGGTCAACGTGGTTGACATCTTTGCCCTAGATGTTTAGCACGGATGATGAACTTTTCATATAATGTAGTAGAGATTTCACTTTCAAATTCTACAAACGCTACCGTAGGTTATGAAAAATTTATAAAAGGATCAGAACTGAAAGATTGAAACTCATCAGTTAGTAGAATATGGATCTTTACATTTCATATATTTATCTGTGAAGACGGTTATAAAAAAATTGATCGATTACTATTAGAAATTTTCAATAATAAGTGTGCGCACCGAGTTTTCAAGTGCGCGTGCGACTGTGGTGGTCCAAATTGGTACTCCACTATCTGGTCCGAAGGTGGCCGCCAGATCGAAATTTTTCTACCTGGCCAAGGGTCCGGTCTAATACGAGCTAATGGCTCTGATTAGAAAATTACGTCATACTCAGATGGCACAACTAGCGCGGGGTTTGCCACGAGGAACTCGTCATATCAAAAAAAAAAAAAAAAAAAAAACACTTTTCAAAAGCTTTTCCTTGAACGCAACAAACTATAAATCACAAATAACACACACCACACACACACACACACACCACAAACTATTTATAATATACAATTAATATATTTATATATATATATATATATATATATATATCGGAGTACTTTTATAATTTTTTTTAAAAATAGTTTCTTTCCGACAAAACCCCCCCTAATTTTTCCCCTTGACTAGCTAAAGGCCTAAAGTTGTTTGGCTGATTTTAGATTTAGTACCTGATTGTCGGTGTTAGTACTAACATGTTCAATTTTTGTTTAGTGAATCAAAGCCAGTATTAGAGAATAAATTATTTATAATTTTGCTTCATGACCTGCCTATATTTTAATGCTTTTATTGGTTTTACATCATGGAAATTGCATTTCAAAAAACATGATTATTTAATGGCTTCTGACGGCCATAATTACATTCGAATAATTCTTGTTGCACCAAATGCAACACTAAAATTTACACCCAAAAGATAAAAATATTGGACAAGTTCTAGTAATCCGTGCCCCCTCCTGCCAGGGCACTTACCCCGAAATTTTTTTACAAGCCGTTTGCTTAATGGGTGAAAAAATTGGTGGTGCAATGGGTGGCAGTAGCATTGCTCATTACATTCGTATTTTTAGGAGTTCTTGAAGAATATCGGTGCTCTTGCATTTTAATAATCTACCATCCGTTAAAAGCTTCGAAGTTGGGCACATCAAATCTACGTTCTACTAACAGATGAAAAGCTACAAGGTGACTGTAGGCTCCGAAGATGGGTCGATGTGCTCGCATGCGAGAGCTCAACCCGCGCCAACCCCCTCGGCGAGGGTGGCTCTTCTTGCCATTTATGAGATGAACTTTATATTGTTTTTGCTGAGAAGCTTGTGTTTTTGCTTGCTAGTTGTAGGGTTGCATCCATGAATAGCTTGGTTAGTCGTGACTTCACTAGTTTCAAAAATGATAGTCAGTTTTAGTTCTAAACAGTTAAGTAAGAGACTTAAAAAAGAGACCTTTACATATTTTTTTATATCTCCATAATTCATAAATCGAAATGTATTTTTATTCACACTTAATTCAAAATAATATTTTTATGACCCGTTAGTTCTATAAAATGACAAAGCTCTCCTCGTATATTTTTTTTTTTAAAAACGATGACAGTTAACTTGATTATGACAGTATAATCATTTGATACGGTCAATAGATATAAAAATATTATTTTAAATTAGAGAATATAATTTAGTAATTTTAAATTTTCGGAATTATAAAAATACAAATGTTCCAAAAAAATATTCAGCTATGTTGTATTGTGCATCATAAATTTGCATGGACGGCGCTTGCTATTTTTAACTTTCTTAAAACAAAAAAAATCAGAGTTATTTTTATGTGGAATCTGCATCACATTGGATTCTCATTTCAAACTTGTTATACTTTATGTTTCGGCTTATATATAAATAAAGTTACTCGTTTTTTTTTTTTTTTTTACTCATATCTAAAATGCGAGTACCCCGCGGATTCTAGAATTGTATTTCATATTCCTTGAATCCCTATGTTTCATTTGCAAGTGATCCTGAGGAAATTTAGAACACTTATCTTTCTGGTGCAGCCAAAAATCTCACCCTAAATCACTCTCTAGGTTCATTGGATACTAATTCTTAATATTTTTGTTAGCTTGTTAGCAAGGCTAATATCGCATGGGGCATGTGGATTGTTATTCATGCAAAGGCTACGTGCATGCATGCACCAATCAAAGCCAATCTAGTCGACCTTTTATTTTATTTTATTTTATTTTATTTTATTTAGAGTTTTCTTTTGAGATGTTTTGTGATTACAAGATGGAACTCTGGCATAGGCTTATGACTTGGGAATTCTGGGAAGATAATTTCCTGAAGATTGAAGCAAGTTCTAATTAATTAGGTTTTAAAAAAAAAAAAATTTAATTATTCCTATCCTTGGACAAGAGAAAAATGGTTATGCCACTAAATCTCCATCAAATAAAAATAAATAAAAAATACCCCAGTTTTATAGAACAAGGAAGTAAACAAAACTACAAATTATATTTTTCAGAATACAATGATAAGGACAATAATTCAGAAAAAAGCAAGTTCTTAGAAGTTGGAAATTGGGAAACATTAATTAAAACTTTCCAGTAATTAACAACATTAAGGTCCTTATCATTGATTAAGTTCCTTAAAGCTAAACTCATTAGCTTTGTAAACTGGCAATGTTGCCATCATATCCAAGCAAAAAATCAAGTTAGAGATTTTAAACGTAGCCTTGATCGGGCATCGGCGGATTTAATATCTCATCGATCGTATTTTTCTTGACTTAATTTGGTTAGACATCACGCAGTTTACGCGTGATTGCGTCGGTGCTGATTCAAAATTATCAAGAAAGACGAAAGGGCCGTAATTGAATAATGTTATTTGAATAATACGGTTAGCCATCGCTTGGAAAATTTTGTCGGAAGATTGCTGGCAAAGATTATATAAAAAAGTGGTTCTAAAAGTATTTAGATTGTTACAAAATTATAAAGGATCACGTAAAAGAGATATTGACCCTGCTAAGGATATTTGGGTCAAACATAGGATTGTGTGACAAAGAGTTTGTTGATTATGTCCTTTTGTAGTGTCTTTGTTGTGTTCTTACTTGGATTCTTCTTACTTTTTTCAAAAGTTTGTCTACATGGATTAATTCTAGTAGATTATATTATATATTTAACTTTTGGTAATTACTTTATAGACGGAAAGTTTCGTATTCATTAATCCGTGGGACACAATTATATCTTAATTTTATTTATTATAACGATCGTCTAAAATGAGCCGATTATGAATATAATTTTTTTTATGATAAATTAAAAAAGAAGAAAACCATAATTAAGTGGCGTATGATTTTGGTGGCAAATACCTACCTAATTTTCGATACTAGGAGCAAGCCCATCCGGGCAACCATTTCTTCGGGAGACTTTGATATAACCAAAATAGAATGTGTAGCGACTCCATTTTCTAGTCTGAGATATGGAGGCTTTCAGACCGAACCAATCAACCTTTTTATCGCAAAACTTATGAGACTTTTTTGTGGGCAGACTTTCGTCTAGAGATTAATCATATTGATATTCTTAGGACGTCTGGAGCGGATAATGAAACTTCTACTTTATGAAGTGGGAGTTTTATATTCTATCATACACAAAGTATGAGGGATTAAAGTTCCTTCTATATCACTCGATAGGAAACACGAACTTTCGACATATCTAGACCCAAAAATTAAAATATTTCTGTAATAATATATGGATCGATGGCATCGTAGTTTTATCTATTACGGTCAACGGTGGTACAATATTATGCCGATTACGATTCCCGCAACAATCTTAAAAAGAAAAAGACATTTTTACCACTCTCAACAACCAAGTATTAAACTAAAACACTCACATCCCAACGTAGAAGTTACGATTATATTGTTAGGAACCTTCTAGGAAACAATGTAAATGTTTCTTTATTGACTAATTATTATTAGAGAAAACTACGAAGATCACGAGAATTTGAATAGTTTTGTTCAAGAGGAGAATGGAAGAACTTGTGCAATGGAATCGACAAACTATAATACAATAAATAACAAGTTGATTAAACTAAATATATTAATTAAACTGTAAATGTTAATTAAATTATTATATTAATTAAATTGTAAACGTTGATGAAATTATTATATTAACTAAATTGTAAAAGTTGTTAAAGTATTTACAAAACAAGGGCTTCATAGCATTGGTTAACTCGTCCAAATTAGGTGGGAAGAACAGCTGTATGATGCTACTTTAAACACCATTACAGAATAGCCCGACCAGTAAGATGTATAGTTTATAAACTATTATTTATTGATTCTGGTCTTGCTAATTGCAATACAAAACGTAATATTTTTTATTAAATATTTAGAAAAATTTTATAAGTGGAGGCATATGTATCTATACCAGTAACGAACTCGGAAGCAATGCATGTCTAGTAAAATATATCATTATCTTGTAACTTTCAATTAGTTTGTACACCACTAAATAACTTATTTGTTAGATATTTTCAATTTCTCGAACTTTGTAAAATGATCAACTAAACTTTTAAATTACCGTCGAAAAACTAGCTTCGACAGGAAAAAAAATCGTTGTAAGTAAGCAGCTGATGCATTATCTTTAGATGCAAAGGGACGAGAATAAAAACCTCATGCAAATTGTATATCAGTTCTCTATTATAAATCAGTCTACTGATATGTAGTTTCTGTAAATAAAAAAGGAATATATTTTCGCGCTATGTGGCGTGTTCGCGCGCCGCCATATAATACATTTTTATATTTTTTTAATGCTGAAAACGTACGACTATTATTTTTAGAAGATTAATATATAATTATCCTAATAAAAAAGCTAGACAACTCATTTCCTAAGAAAAAGCTTCACCGTGTCTGTCAGTGTTTAAACTGAAACAAAGAGTTTTTTGACCGGCTTAAGTTCACGCTTATTATAACTTACAACTGGTCAAAGGAAAACTTTTTCCTAGTTATTAAAATTACAATCCACAATAATATTATAATATTAAGTCATTATTATTTACTAATATTAGTAGTACTGCGATACCAACATTATAATATAATTTTAAAAAAATAAATAAATAATGTAGTCAATAACTTATAACTAGTCTTGGAATAATCCGATTTGTGTTGGAATCAATAAGGCATGCGGAGCAACGTTCGTTATACATCACCCTCGTTGAAATAATGTGAAAGAGAGTCAATGCCCTAATCCATTTGCAATGGAACATATAAACCTACCAAAAACTATATAATTGAATTATTATTTACTATTTTTATTAGGGCTAAAATGCTAACCAAATATACGGTATATTCATTCTAGGAAGCTGTTCTGAAAAAATAATTTGAGCTTTAATTCTACAAGCGGAGAACTAAGCGAACAAACTAACAAATTCGACTTTTATTATATTATTGTCCTGTCAAACGACCATAGGGTCTGGTCGTAGAGTCATATATCATCTACCAGACAGAATTCTCTATTCTCTTTATACTTTGAGAATATAGTCGTAAGAGTATATATAATAGATTATGTTCGAGTAAGGTCACAACTTCTAATGTATTAAAAATTGGAATGGTAATAAGATTGACTAAATTGAAGTCTATACTTGACTGGTCAAACCTCTCGACTTGTTTGACCAATTTAAGTCTTGCTTGTTGTAGTTAAATTGCGATCACTTTTGTTAGGTCGATCGATTACGTAATTAATTAACATGCAGCTCTTTCTTTTTTGAATTCTCATTGTGTGACAGCATAATTTGCATGCCTAACTCTATTAGAATAAGTTGACTTTTTGAAGAAATGTCAACCACTTTCTATCGCAATCGATTATCGTAATTAAAATGAATTAATAATATAGGCAACGTGATATCTTGCACAACTCTATTCTATTTTTTTTTTTTTTAATCTTGGGGTTCAATAGGTTAATTCACTTACATCCTTATCAATCATGTCTTACATCCATCTAAATAGCATATTTTTAAATATCTTATATATTACCTTAAACAAATATGCAAGCATTATACTAAACGTATTTGGCGACGATTTAGTGCGTAAGGGGATGTGTGAGATGGAGTAGATGAACGGATTAATAAAGTAGTGTATGATAAAATACTTTTAATGTATAAATTGATGGTAATGTTTTTGTTTAATATCTCGCGAAATTATTTCTAATACTTTAAATAGGGATTAAGTATAATGGTTTTATTCTAACTTAATTTAGAAAATAAATGTAATGGCCAGAGGCAGTAGATAAATTAAACCAATTTTTTAACAAAAGCAATTGCCAAGTGCTACAAATTATCTGACCATGAATTTATCCATATTTTCCATTTTTTTTAATATCACAATAATCAGTAATACTAATACTCACTTTATTTGGCTAAATATTGGTGGCAATAGAAAAATAAGGCCCTTAGCACAATTTCCACGATAGGACAACCTAATTTTGTGTCACGGCCGACCAATATTTGCACCCTATAAGAGCAAACTAACCAATTTACCTACACTTCGATGTAATCAAGCCGAGTTGCAAATTCAATTTCCAAAAAAAAAAAAGCTTTCCTTTAAGTTTAGGAATAATAAAAAATATATACTTTTAAACTGTACAAATAAACTTCTATATTTTAATCATATTTGAAAAAATTAGGGGGATTTACTTATCAGCCCCTCTATACTTTCATTTTCACTGATCAGCCCCCCCTATTACTTATAGACCCCCCATTTACTGTTTCAAAAAATTTCGGACGAAAATATTCTCGTATGTATTATCAGTTCGGACATCGAAAACACCTATTTAAAAGTTTTTCCAAAAAATATTTTTAAATATGTTGTTTTTGGGTCGAAGTGTAGACCTCGGTCCGAATTACGCTGAAAAATAGTTCGGACATCAAAAAACATCTATTTAGAAATATTTTTTGAAAAAAATTTTGAACATAAAGTTAAATCTTCGGCCGAAGATCTACAACTTTTCATGTTCAATTTTTTTTTTTTCAAAAAATACTTCTAAATAGGTAATCTGGTATGCCAATAGCTAGGGATATTTGTCCGATGCAGTTGAAATTGATTAAATGATGGTTGATGTGATGGAGATGTGATTGGGGAGGGATTGATTAGTAAGTTTTATAGTTTGATAGGGGGTGGATAGTAGTTTTCTTAAAAAATTATGGCCAAATATATCAAATAGAATATTTCAAAAAAAAAAATGATCTCAGACGAATAAAAATTATTACATCATACAAATTAAATGTTAAATTTAAAAAATTAATTTATTCAAATTTTTATAATTAACGG
This sequence comes from Xerophyta viscosa, assembly GCA_002076135.1. Classification (NCBI taxonomy): domain Eukaryota; kingdom Viridiplantae; phylum Streptophyta; class Magnoliopsida; order Pandanales; family Velloziaceae; genus Xerophyta; species Xerophyta viscosa. The sequence goes on along the minus strand of MJHO01000111.1, from coordinate 327,529 downwards.
TCCCTTAATTTGATGCAATTTTAATATCAGAAAAGTGTTAATCTGTTCCTTTTAATAAATAATTAAAAATTTTCATCAAAAAAAAAAAATAAATAAATAAAAATGGGCAGAGGTGAATTTAAGTCACGAACAAGACGAGGGACATTTTCTGCTGATTTAGAAGCGCGCGGACCAACAACGGTTGCTTGATCAACAAGCGTCCTCCTGTCGTTCCTCTTCCTCTCGAGCTCTGCACCAGCTCTACTTTTTGTCGCTCAATCCAGCTGCGATCGTCGCTCCTACTTTTCACCGACGGTGAACGTGAGACGCTTCAGAGCTTCTCGAGATAGGTGCTACTCGATTGATGGATGGCTGCACAATTTTTTTTGGGAAATCTCTTGCCAGCAGTTCCCTGGATTTCACGCTCTCGCTCACCGTTTCTCTACTGCACCTGCAATCTATGGGATCCCTCCTCTTCATTGGACCACTCTTATAACTCTTGCGCCTCCAATAATCTCAGCAATAATTGCATACAATTCAGCTATTAACAATGCATGGTTGACGACAATTAGAGCACGTTACAAAAGGTTTCTTTTGTAACATTTTTTAAGCTTATACTTCTCAAATTATGACGAGAACGTGATGGGGTTCAGGTTACGTGGCAACGTAATAAGAGAAGTGATTTATGTTATTCTATATTTCTGAAAGTAAATATGATCTCTATTAGTTGCGATTACAAAAATTGGTTAAAATGAGTTGTAACTATAACATGATGGATTTTTTTTAATTGAGAGAGGAACGTTACAAACGACTTTTTTATCTTTTTTCTCACAAACTATGTATTTTGTGAAGTGATTGATGGTATTGCTTGATCTGCTTGCTTTTTTTTTATTTCTCCATAGCATGGTGTATTTATATTCCTCTTCGACCTTTCTCCTATTAATTCCACGAATTAATTATAATATGACGACAAATTGGAGGCATCGTCTAGTCATCGAGCTTCACATAAACTTTTTCATTTGACGATAAAATTTTGTTTAGAATTTTTTGCTATGTGGCTGCTCCTAATTGGACGAGGTCGGGGTCAGTATGAGATAATCCTGCCAATAGGACACCAACTGATAGAACGTGATAGTGGGCTAGTCGTCAAGTATCACCATAGCAATAATAGCACGGTTCAATTTTAGTGCCTATTATTATTTGATGGATCCAGCCGACTCAATAAGATGGATTGAAATCAGCTGTATTTTTTAATAAAATGTTTGACAAATAGTGTGTTGGACTCGATTTCTATCCCACATCAAATTAGTAACACAACATTTGCATTAATTATACTATGACCGTGGGTGTTATCACGTTCAGCTCGTCATATATATGATATTACGGGTCAAAATAAGCAAAAATTAGGTTCGGCCTGAAATCTTCTGCTCCGGTATGAACGAACATTCACAAAACCGTGACAGCTAAGAAATCTGTTACAGAGACCCAAAAAAGTTACAGAAAATATTTAATTAAAACTACAGTTATTCCATTTACGTTAAAAAGTTCGTGAAAGTAATATTATGATAATCAAGTGAATAAATCTATATTATTGTACACGCGTTGAAATTACAAATCACCTCGTATTACGTTAGAACTTAGTATACCATGCACTAATTAATTATATAACAAAAAATCCATTTAGGCGCGTATCTTTTCTCCCTCTCTCCCTCTCTCTCTCTCTCTCCCTCTGGATCTCACTATCTATATATACCCCCCTTAAGGTCTTCCATCTTCACCACCATTACAATTTCGCTTCATTTGCTCACAACTGCGGAAGCGCTCTTTTAAAATCTCTACTTCCCTTCCTTTCCTCCAGATCAGTAACAGTCGAGATGGTGGCCATGGAGTCATGCAAAGACTCAAGCTGGTGGGTCGTTGCACTCCCAGCTGTTCTTGGCTCCGACAAATTCTTCTGCGACGGGGGCTTCGTTTTGCTCGCCGTCGCGTTATCTCTACTCTCCGCTGTGATTCTAACATGGGCTCTAAACTCCGGCGGTCCTGCATGGGCGGGGCGCCGCCGCGGCGCCGCCGCCATTCCCGGCCCTCGCGGCCTTCCTGTTCTTGGCAGCCTCTTAATGCTCTCTCGCAAAAACTCTCTACCTCACCGCGCCCTAGCTAATCTCGCCAAAGCTCATAATGCTACGAAATTAATGGCGTTTTCCATTGGAATTACACCCGCCGTTGTTTCCTCTGATCCAACTATTTCGAAAGAGCTTCTTTCTCACCCCAACCTCGCCGATCGCCCACTGAAACAAAGCGCGAGAGAGTTAATGTTCGGCCGAGCTATCGGGTTCGCTCCTAACGGGTCTTACTGGCGTCTTCTTCGACGCATAGCTTCTTCTCATCTCTTTGCGCCACGTCGAATCGCTGCTCACTCCGCCCATCGTTCTGCCGACTGTGCCGCCATGGTGGCCGGCATATCGCGGGAGCAACGAGTTTGCGGCAGCGTTCAGCTACGCGCGCACCTCCAGAGCGCCTCGCTGAATAATATTATGGGGAGTGTGTTCGGCCGCCGATACGATGTCTCGCGGAGCAACAATGAAGCGGAGCAGGTTAAAAACATGGTGCGCGAGGGTTTCGACCTCCTCGGAGCATTCAACTGGTCAGATCACCTTCCGTGGCTCACCGTCGTCTACGATCCTTCGAGCGTTGCTCGTCGCTGCGCTGACCTAGTGCCACGTGTCCGCCGCTTTGTCAAGTCTATCATTGATGACCACAAAAGGACCCTCAGCGGCGGCGCTGGCGAGAACTCGCGGCTCGTCGATAATGCCGACTTCGTCGACGTTCTACTTTCGCTTGATGACGAGGAAAAGCTAAACGAAGATGACATGATAGCCGTCCTATGGGTAAGCGTTCCTTATTCTAACAGTTGTCGTTTAGAAATTAACACTAAATACATTAACTTCAGCCGTCTTATTATGCGCGCCAAATTTACTGCGGTGCATGGAACATTTTGTAGCTTTTATGGTCGGTTATTAATGGCCGTTTGTTGTATTTTTAACGATAGGAGATGATATTCCGTGGTACGGACACGGTGGCGCTGCTGACGGAATGGGCAATGGCGGAGCTGGTCCTCAACCCGGCCATCCAGACCCGCCTCCGATCCGAGCTAGACTCCGTTGTGGGATCGGACCGAGTCCCAACGGATACTGACGTGGCAAAGCTGCCTTACCTCAATGCTGTTATCAAGGAGACACTCCGGGCCCACCCTCCCGGCCCACTGCTCTGGGCTATGGACTCTCAACAGCCGACGTCCAGCTCAGCAATGGCTTGCTTGTCCCCGCCGGGACAACCGTCATGGTCAACATGTGGGCCATCACGCACGACCCTGAGGTGTGGGACCAGCCAGAAAAATTCAACCCAGACAGATTCATGCCAGGTGGCGCCGCCGCTGATCTCGACGTGCGCGGTAGCGACCTCCGTCTATCGCCGTTCGGCGCCGGCCGCCGCGTGTGCCCCGGAAAGAGTCTCGGATACTCGACGGCGGCGCTGTGGCTCGCCAGGCTCGTCCACGGCTTCGAGTGGACCTCCGCCGACGGCTCCCCTGTCCTGCTCGACGAAGTTCTGAAGCTTTCTTGCGAAATGAAGTCGCCTCTGAAGGCCGTCGCCGTTCGCCGTGAAAATGTGGCGGCGTTCTAGGAAGGATGTCTATGTCGCTTTATTACAAGTCTGCAGCTATTGTGAAATTATTATATTACTGAAGTTTATAGTTAATATGTAGTTAGTGTGTAAACGGTGTGGTTTTGGCTTGTGTTACTGACTTGAAAATCAGTTGTCGGTGGGGAACATGTAGGAGGATTCCAGTTTTGGAAACTTGCTTTTGTTGGGGTTCTCTGTTTTTCAAAGCATAGTAATTTTAATAATTTTATTAGCTTAATTTGTCCTGTCTTCTCTTCTTTGTCATCAACTAAGTGTATATTTGACTTCGTTGGGGAGCAGGGAGTATTTTTTTCTATTAAAGTGTGGCTTTAAAAGCAAGGAATGGAGGAGGCAGCAGTCGGTGGAACAAAGATTTGGTGAACAGTGTATTTTGTCCCGCCCATGCTTTGTTGCTTTGTTGAGGGGGGTCGGCGGCAAAATTTTGAAGATCTTACTACTCGTAACTTAAAAAATATATCACAGTTCCCTTGAGATACAATGCTGTTATATGCAACATATATAATTTAGATTATATCAATATCATTTAAAATAAATGAAAAATGACATTTATCTCTTAAATACTTGTCTGCTTGGAGAAGTTGCACATAAACATGCACGTTTCACCAATTAACGTATGTTCTAAAAGAGGCTGAACCATGTTAGATCTCTAAACAATCTGCTCTTTTATTAATCTCCAATGTATATTCCAACATGCTCATGTACGGCAATGGCATAGCGGAGCTGGACAAGCAACCTAATCAGTAAAGGGTTAATAGCGTGCCGTTTGCCTTGTTTTTTTTTTGGGAAAATACCAAATCAGCCCTTCCTTTTCAATTTCCATATCATATCAGCCCCTCCTCTCCAAAACAGTCCAAATCAGCCCTTCATTTACTGTTTATCCTTTTTTTTGGACAAAATCGCCTTTTTGTTGTCGACACCGAGATTACCTACTTCGAAGTATTTTTTGAAAAAATATTGAACATGAAATTTATAAATCTCGCCGAGATCTACAACTTTTATGTTCAAAATTTTTCCAACAAATGCTTCTAGGTAGGTATTTTCGATTTCCGAACTATTTGTAGCAATTTCGGGTCGGGTCGGGTTGACCCGTTATGCTTCCGACCTCAAAAACATAACTTTTGAAGTATTTTTTTGAAAAATTTTCAACATGAAAGTTGTAGTTCTTTCCAAGATCTACAACTTTTATGTTCAAAATTTTTTCTGAGGTCGCTTCTAAATAGATGATATCGGTGTCCGAAGTGTTAACGGGTATAGGGTAATTTCGTCCGAAAAATTTACAAACAGTGACACAGGGACTGATCTGACGCAAATTCAAAATGGGGGGTTGATTCGGCACGTTTTAAACAGTAGAGGGGCTGATATGATAGTATCCCTTTTTTTTCAGAAACTAATTTATATAATTTTAGAAAATCGGAAGTCCTTTACTTTGGAGAAATACTATACACTAACATAGAATGGCTAAGCAATCACTTAATAACCTATACACAATTAAGGGTTCTGGAAAGTGATGAAAAAATATATTTAAGTTTTATTATTTATTTAAAAAGAAAGAATAAAATGTGTTATAATATATTTAAAATTGATATATTACTAATAATTTAATAATTAATAATATATGATATAATTTATTACAATTATATAAAATTAAAATATTGATAAATATTAAAAGATTAATAATTTTATTAATAGTATATTTGTATTATTATACATTAATAATATTTTATTATTAATAAACTTATTATTATTAACATTAATATATGATTAACAATATATTTACTATTATTATTATTATAAATAGAATAATATATTATAATGATATATTATAGTTATTGTTATTATTTAGTATTATTAATAATAATTTAATTATTAATTAATATATTTTGTTACTAAAAAAAAGTGAATAAAGTCTTTTTTTTGTTGCTTTCTTTCTTACATAAATAGGAAAAATGAGACTGAGCTGTCTATTTGTCAACAAGACTTACTATTCTGACGATAAGGGTGGAGGAAGCACCAAAATTTATGAACTAAATCACGCACAAAATGTTTTACAATAATTTCATAGAAATGTTAAAATTACACACATTCTTATAATGAACTCAATATTTTAGCATGCAAATTTAGCCATTAATAGATTTTTATATGTTAAAAATACCGTATTGCCCAGCTATTGTAAGAACTTTTTTACGATAACTTTTTTAAAAAAATGGAGGTGAACGAAGAGGTGATAGACTTAAGCATATTTCACTTTATAATTTTTTTTTTAAATTTTTTTAGTAAACTAATATGATCGATTAACGAAGTTCTAGTTCAACATATACTAGCCTATCATGTTTATCCCTATGTCAAAATATGCCAAAAATTTCCCTGACAAGCCGGTTCATAGGAGTTTTTTGCTAATCGGTTTGCAATTTTCGGGATTACAAGTATATAATAGGATAAAAGTAGGAATAAGGAATATATTTGTCCTTTTTTTTAGTATAGTTTATTCGCATCATAAATTAGCTAAACAATAACCTAGGATTAATCAAGATGGTATTATACATTTGCGTTGTTTTTACAAGATCCATCCCACATATTTTTCTTATTTTATTTGTGACCGATTATTTTAATTTTTATTCTATATCTCGACCGAAAACGAAATGATAATATAATCCTATCATTCATAAGGGTCAAACCGCGCACAGTTATTTTTCCGTAACTAGTTTCACTAATCAACTGAAATAACGCTAGTTATTGGAGCACATTATCTCTAGTATTTCTATAGCCTGTTTATGAAATCTCACTGCATATTATAATTTTGCATGCATTCCAAAGTATTCGTCTGAATTACATTCATCCTAACATATATTAGTGAAAGGGTACTACTTACAAACTTGAATTGCAACCATACTTAGCATAAAAGTGTTAAAATGAGAATGTTAAATCGGGAGATTGCCGCCGAGCGTGATTAGCTCGACAGAATGAGAGGTGCTTCAAAAAACGTCATCATTCAGGATTGAGTTCGAATGGGATAAAATTTCTTATAGAATTTTTTGAATTTTTTTGAACCACATGACATGAGCCATAATTCATGAAAAATATGTATTTAAATCTTAGAACGTCGTCCGAGATTGGATGTGAAAATTTTCCGTGTGATTAAGGTCCTTACGAGAGCATACGCTCATATTACGGATTCTATCATGATATTTTTTTAAAAAAAAAGAAAAAAAAGAAAGAAAGGGGAGGTCGCCTCGCTCAACACTGAAAAGTTGCACATAGATGGTGGCCGGCAGGATTTAGAGAAAATGTAGTTCAGAATGACCCAACTTGCTGGTGCTGTCATGATATTCTTAAAACAGCGACGTTATTCATCAGAAGTATTAACTATTTTAAAACAATCTCAACCGTACAATATATATTAGTGATGAGATATGGACTTTGTGGGTCCATATTTTAGGAAAGGCCCAAAGTAGCAACACCGCCGTAGTCGATGAAGACCCACTAATGCATATCGTGGCGAAAGTCAAATTAGGAGATCTTAATCTAATAATAGCATATCGTGGGTCGTAACAACGGGATTCGCAGGGACGGAGACTGAACAGGAAAGAACTTGTGTGCCTATTATTAAAAAACGCATAGTTTGTACCAAAGTTTTAAGTTTCCGAAGGCATACTGCGTGCCGTCTGGAACGTTTCGGTGTCGGGACGGCCGGCATAGTTTTTTTTTTGTTTATTATTTTTTTTTCATTCATCTTTCACACGAGCAAAGAAGATGACAATCGTGCCCACCGGCGCGATATTTTTTTTTTTTTGTGTCGCCGGCAGACTTATTTATTATTTGTTTTTTAAATAAAATTCTTTAAAATATAATAAAATATATAAAAATAATATTTTATTATCGATACGGTCGAAATAGCACGGCCGGTATATTTCGAGTTCGAATTTATCGAAATTCGGCACGGTATAAAGTTTAAAACTACGGACAATCGCCTTACAAATATGACCTCCTCATGAGAACGGACGTATATAAAGGCTCTATAGAAGCAACTAAGCAACCCACTATGAAGTTCCGTGATTGATCGTGGACTATTCTCCTACTATCAATTGTCCATCTACAATTAATGTTGGCAATTAATGAAATAGAAATGTTAAGCATTATATATACGTCCGTGGAGGAGCAACCAAAAAGGATACGCAGGGAGAACAAGACAAAGAGAGCACCACATAACAACTTATTATTTTTTGCACCAATCACTTTTTCACCAATCTTCTAAGGGATAATTGCAGAACAGCCCCCCCTATTTCGGGGGTACGCAGATCAGCCCCCCGAAATATATTTTCGGGGGGCTGATCTGCAAAAAAAAAAAGCAAATCAGCCCTCGAAAATATATTTTCGGAGGCTGATTTATCCTAAAAAGAAAAACGGAGGACTATTCTGCAAGAACCCCATCTTCTAATGCTATTAATGAGCTTTTTTTTTTTCCTAATGTATGATCAACTAAACAAAGTAAACTCTCATATGTACTTTATATCATAAAGAGATATACTAACCTACTAACTTATTATGGGCCACCTATTGAAATCGTCTGACCTCGTCAATTTAAATTTTTATAAGTGAGACTCTCATATCAGCCACATCCTTTTTTAAATTTGACAAATAAATCTTCATTTTTATCCGTTAACTTTAACTTTAAAATACTTATTTAAAAATATTTTTTTAAAAATTTAACATAAATATTATATATTTTGATGAGATTTATAATTTTTATTTTAAACTTTTTTTTTCAAAAAGTATTTCTAAATAAATATTTTAAGGCTCAAAAGTTCTGCAAATTAATGAATTAATTTTAAAATTCATTAAAATCTTAAAATCTTAAATATGTATTTAAAAATATTATTTAAAAAATATTTATATAATAATTAAAATGACTTTAATGCGAATGGAGAGACAGATTTTTTTTAAAAAAAAGTTGAAATAGTAAATAAAAATCTAAAAATTAATTTTGATGGGTAGTAAAAATTTAGCAATTGATTTAATATTAGATTTTTTAAAAATACATAGTGTAATATATAAAATAATTTTTCCATCAGAGTAGTTACACCTTTTATGTAAATAGTAATTTTCGCTTTTAAAAATACAGTGGTTTGATTGGAATTACTTTGCCGTCTCGGATTCGCGTCTGCGGTCGCCCGATCTCTGCAAACCCCAGGTGGATCTACGTGGGCTGGAACGCAATCTCTGCGCTAAATCTGCACGCAAAATAAGTACGGCGAGAATCCAGAATCTGCTTTTCTCTGCTCCATCCTACGACCGACCTTCTTCTCGATCATTTCGCCCACCGCCATTAACCACATGCACCATCTACGCACTTCATTCCAATTCTCACGTACTCCCCATCCATCTCCCTATGCACCATTGCACAGCTACACATCCCTACACTTATATATATATATATATATATTACTTTTTCATAAATCCCTCAAAAAAATTTTAATACTTAAATTTCGACATTAATATCACAATTGATTCCATTATTGGTATATCACTATATATATTAATTTTATCACTAAAATATTAATATTTCAGTTTTTAAAAAATTTGTAAAAATATGAGATCTTCAATTATAATAAAATGATTGGAAATTAGTTTTAAAATGATTTCTTGACCATCTCGAACTTAAGAAAAAGGAAAAGGAAAGCAAAAAGAAGAAGAAACCAGTAAAAATAAGTGGAAGAGCGAAGAAAAGAAGTGCTGAGCTGAGCTAAGCTAAGGGTTAAAAGATCTATAGAGCCATAGGGTTTTTTTAGGGGCCACGTGAATATCAACTGGGGAAGAGATGGAATGGAAGAGGAGGCTACGTCGTTGTCAAGAATCTCCAGCCATGCATAAAGTTCTGATCTTCTCTGTAAAATATCAAGTATTCTTCACCTCAGTGCTGCTGTAGCCTTTTGGAGACCTGCAGAAGATTCCTTCTCCTGCTTCATCGATAGTTTTGGAAAGTAGTTTTTGTCTTTTTACTGTTCATTTTACTGTTAATTCTGCTTTTTTAAAGCTGATATAATACTTTTTATGGTTTAGTACCACCCACGAAGTGATGTTTCGATCTAACTTTTTAATTAAAAATAATATATATTTAAAGGCAATCTACTTTCGGACAGATGGTAATCGTCTAGTACTTGAAGATATAACCTTGCACGGTCAGAATTTTCTTAAAAATTCAGGAAAGATTGACAGGAAAAAATAAGAAGAAAAGGTGTAAATTTTGATGGCTTAATTCAAGATCTGTCGAGAAAATTGGTACGTGGATGTGCTCTCCAGAGCGGAGAGAAGCTTCATGGACGACCACTTCGATTCTGGACCCACCTGAAACTGTTGTTAGCAGAAGTATATTTTGAACATCAGCCTCTGATCACAGTAGCTAGAGGATTGGTCGGCATTGAGAAATTTTAAAGCAAAATCATGGAAAATGATGGTAATTAGGAAACTCCGATATAATAAATTATACTGTTAAAAATTTTATGAAACATGAAATTATATCAAAATTTCCAGATATTTCTTTTCGATATGTTACGCAAAATTTCTGCACAATATTTTACATTTGACATCTTTTTGATATTTTTCTAAAAATTTCACTATCTCTTGATGTCTCGAAACTTTCATCTGTATTTTTTAAAAAATATTTTAAATTGAGTGAATCGAAAATTTCGTATTTAAAAGCACATTTTAAAAAGTTATCATATTAATAAATAGAGTGCAAATCTAAAAGTGGAGTTAAATAATTTCAAATTTGCCCATAAGACTGTAGTACAACTATTAATCAGTTTATTATTAGAAAGTACCTTACCACACCATCAATTTATTCATCCATTTCAAAACTCTGCTACTATCTGTAATGTGTTCATATATATTATTGAATATAATATATGATATATATATAATATTATATTATATATTTCAAATTTTTTTGAAAATTAACTGAAATAGTCTTTTTTCAAACAGAGTTGCATTCTATCAAGCCATTCCATTATAAATTTTTTATACAAATCATCTCTCTTTTACTCAGTATTTTCGACACTCAAAATATTGAAATTAAAATGATTTTAAAATAAAAAATTATAAAATTTATAGATTTATAATTTTTATTTAAACATATTTTAAAAATAATTAGTAAGTAGGTTGAAATATTTTTTTTTTAATTTAGAAATTATTTAAAACAAAAAATGACAAAAATAAACATTAATTTTAAACATTTTTTTAAAAATAACAACCTCTCGGCCAGTAGCTACTGGTAAGGCCTTTGTGCTCTCAATCATAGGTCTCAGGTTCTAATCTCTGCAACACCAATATTTTTATTCTTATTATTGCTTTTTCTTTCTTGTCATCAATTATTTTTTAAAATTTAAATTTTTTTGCTAATTTCTATATTTTTAAATTTTATATTTGTTAAGTTTGATTTCAACACTCAATATGGGATAAATAAAAATAAATATTTTTCTTGAAATTAAATCTCAAATATTAAATTTAAAAAATATTAATTTTCAAATTTTTTAAAAATATTCAATTTTCAAATTTAAATATTTTTTTAATTTTTAAAAAATTCGCTATTCCGATATTTTGGTATGCAGCAATTTTAATTGTTAAGATTTATATACAATCCATAGTGCAGTATTTTTATTTTTTCAAGCTTTTTAAATACTAGATTTAAATCTTGATTTTCGGAATTTGAAAGGTATAATTTCAATGTTGGAATTTGAATTTTAATTTAAAAACTTGAATTAAAATATAAAATATGAAATTTTAATATATGAAATTAAATTTTTTAAAAAAAATAATTGAGTTTAAAATCAAGACTTAACAAATATGAAATTTTAAAAATATAAAATTAGCAAAAAAATTTTGAATTTAAAAAATAATTGATGACAAGAAAGAAAGCAATAATAAGAATAAAATATGTGGTGGTGCAGAGATTAGAACCTGAGACCTATTGATTGAGAGCACAAAGGCCTTACCACTAGGCTACTCTCGCCAGTCTAACTGGCGAGAGCGCTCTCGCCTCTTAAACTGGCGAGAGCGCTCTCGCCACTTTAACTGGCGAGAGTTGCCAGCGCTGGCCAGCGCATAGAGTAGACGCTGCCACCGTGGCACCCACTCGCCAGTTAGACTGGCGAGAGGGTTTTATTTTTAAAAAAATTTAAAATTAATTTTATTTTTGTATTTTTTGTTTTAAATAATTTTAAATTAAAAAAAAATTCGTATTTGAAACTCTAAATTTAATTGATTAGTTATTAATTTTAAAATCCACAAATATTTTAAATTGTTAAAATAATATAATATATTAAAAATAGGTTTAAAAAATGAATTTTTAATTTTAAAATTTTTCTATAAGTATTTATAGTTGAGATAGTTTTGCTATAAATATTTAAAAAAATTATAATTATAAATAATAAAATTTTAATATAAAATTATAAATAATAAATTTGTAATATATAATTTTTCGAATAGCTATTAATAACAAAATCGTATCTTGTTTTGGGGCCTACAGTAAGATGCAGCATCTATCACGACCTGCACCAGTAGATGTCAAAACAAAAGAAAGGTGTCAGGTCAGATCAAAATTGACTTGTAATGAGCCGTATCATCTATGTCCTAGCCTATGTTATGGGTCCGTATACCATCGGCAGAGTCAGCCATTGACCTACGACCAAAACATTGACAACACGACAGCCCACTGAGAGGAAACCCACGTGCTAGGATCTATCTGGTTCGAGCGGCGTACACAACGGACACAAGCTGGACCTTTGTGGGCCTTCTTCGTGCGTGCGTGCTGCTACGCCTTCAATTGTCCCTGACCGTCCGATCCTCTGATCTACTAATCCATCCTGACCTGAGGTTAATTATCCTTATTTCAAGCCACGCCCGGCAAGTGCAACTGGTGCAGCCGCACGTCTGTGTGTACCGTGATCGCGTCTTTCAAGTTTTGTCCTGTTATTTGTTGTGTAATTTTTTTACATTATTATATATATCGTGTAGTATAAATTATTTACTGGAGCAAAATCATCCAACATTTTATCAATTGTATAATGCTAAATGTTCTATCGATTGATGATTAAATTTATGTCCGTTTTGAAAAATGTTGTAGGTCAAGATACCTAATACCGTCTGGAATTTAGCGGGGACACGTGACGATCCCAGAGGCTTAGCGGAGCTCGGTACCACCGGTTATGTATGATTTATAATGTGATGGGGAGGTAACCTCTGGACCCGGAGGTCGGCATCGGCAGACCGAGGCCGAGTTCGGACGGGAACCGAGGTCGACCTCGGCATAACTTAGCTCGGCCGACCTCGATTATCTAGGTTTCATGTAAAAATTGAGAGAAGTCCTCCGGTGCCGAAACCCGACCTCGGCCGGCCAAGGCCGAGCTCTCAGCGGCGGAAGTCAACCCCGACTTCACTACGCATTGAAGACCACTCAATGCTCGCGTTCAATGCTTATGTTAGAGACGCCAACTACAGCAGGCGACATTAAATGCAACTAGCGGCGGATGTGACGGCTGCGGAGCTACGACCTACGAACCGTAGCCGACAAATCGCATTTATGACAGACAGGGAGTATGACGGCGAGAAGCAACAGAAGCTAACGTCGACGTGAATCAATCCGAGCCGCAGAAGTTACCTCATCCTGACCGTACGAGCTCGGCAACCTTGTCTATAAATAGGGTAAAAGGGGGACCTGATAAGGGTTGGATTTTCATCTTTTAACAAGAAAGAGAGAGAGGACTTGTAATCACTTAAACCCCACATAATATCATCTCAATCGCAGGCGATCTTCAGATGCCGGCACGTAGTTTTTCACCCCGAAAAACATCCTGGGGTTTTCCACGCTACATCTTCCTTTTCTTCTCCTCCCCCGACCTCTTTCCACACTCTCTAATTCGTCAACGTCATCGTCGAATACGTTGTAACTTAACTCGGTCGCGAAGCGCGCGATCAATACCCATAGTTAATAAGATTTCGCTTTGAAATCTGAAAAACAAATGTTGTTTTTAATAAAAATATAATTAGAAATTTACAGTTTGTATTTAACATATTTATTTGAGCAACCTCTATAATAATACATAATATAAATAAAGTAAAAACAAATAATAATTAAACGTTATGCGACAACTCGGTTATTTACTATGTGGCACAAAATAAATAATTATATGAATTTTAAAAAGACTAAAACGTTGGAAAAATGGAGAAGAAAACTTAGAAGCGGAGAGACACAAACACAGCATATTCTTATAGCCCGTGCGATTCACGGCATTTTATAAATATAATTTTATTTATTTTATTTTTAATTATAAATAAATTAATAATTATTTAATTAATATAATTATATTTATATATTATGATAGCAAATATAAATACCATATGATATACGAAAATATTATTTAAAATATATTATAAAATGATGGTGATATTAAGTCACACATATATATATACATACGCTTGAGATTAATCTTAATAGCTAATATTTCAACAGTTCATCTCCTTTATCTAACGGCTGAGATTTAATTTTATACTTCGTAGAAGTATTTTTTTTTTAAAAAAAATCAATATTAGGTTACGTATATCTCATAAAAATCTATAAATTTATATAGAATTTTTAAAAAACATACTGAGTATTTTTGAGTGTGTAGAAATAGAGAATGTGATAGGGGATGGAGGTAGAAGATCCGGCCTCCATCTATCCAATCCTTACATTCCAATGATTCAGCCCCAATATGAAATTTCTTTCCAAAACTCATGCACGTTAGCTCTAAAATTAATTTACAATTTGTAATTTTTAATCGTTACAGTTTAAAATTTACAATCATATTTTATTATTATAATTTTATTAGTAATTTTATTTTATTGTTACTGTTTTATTGTTGTAATTTAATTAAATATATACTTTTGTTCTTGTTATTGTGGATGTTGTGGAGTTTTTCATTTAAAATTGTCCTCGGTGATGAGTAAATATTTAATGTAATCTATGAATACAAATTTTTGCAGCGGACTTCTTTGACCCTCCGAGCTGAAAATTCTAGAAATATATAACATTTATAATTTTCGTACTTAAAATTTTTCCAACATATACTTTTATATAGATATTCCAGAACTACATAATATTTTATAGGTTTAAAAAGTCCAAAAAATTTATGTTGAAGTTTTTTTTTAAATTTTTTTTCCAATATTAAGGTTACGTATATCCCATCAAAAAATATAAATTTATATGATTTTTTTTCTTTTTTAAAAAAATACTTAGTATTTTTTACTGTTTATAAATAGAGAATGTGATAGAGAACGGAGGTAGAAGATCCCGCCTCATCTATCCCATCATTAAATCGAAAGAATTCAATTTCAAAATTAAATTTCTTTCTAAACTTCATGCACGTTGGCTTTCAAAAAGCACACTCTATCCAACTACCATAATTCTTAATTTCTAAATCGATGTTGTCGACTTCCTGGCCATTGGCAGTTGTCCACCCATTTATATTTCAAATATATAATTTATAATTTTCAATAATTACAATTTACTATCATATGTCATGATTTGTATCTTTTTGACATTTCCGTGATAAAGTTTATATGATTCTATTCCAATTTCACCAGGGATTCTAGTATGTATAGATCCTTCTCGGACAAGAATACAATTTTGCACTTTCCCACAACGAAAACTATATGGATTAAATTCTTCAAATAAGAAATTCAATAAATAAATAAATAAATAAATTCAGACATTCAATTATTTGATGAACACATAGCTAATTATGCAGCTAAAAATTCGAAATTCTTATTTACTAGTTTTGCACGATGCACAGTTATAAATCATATATATATTAAAAGAATTTAATTCTCTATTTTTTTATATTTTTAATTTTATACAAATTTTATTTTTATTTAAATATTATACTTGTAATATAGGTTATTAGAATAAGAAGAATTATCAAATATTATACATAAAACTATTCGAGTATTGATGTTAAATAGTATATGTATATCATTTAAAATTTTTATGCATGGTCAAGTTTTATTTTAAAAAATTAATATTACATAATATATAATATACTTTTATAATAATTTTAATATTGTATTTGTATTAGTTTTATAAATTATAATTTTAATTAAGTATTATTTGTAATATTAGAGTTTTTTTATTCTTCAAATAAGTTATATAATTTTATAAATTTTTTTTCAATTAATACAAATATTACATGTCTTGTTTAGAAAAAGAGTAAATACCATATGTCACACTAAAAATTATTTAAAATATCACATGACATAATGATTTTTATTACATATATATATATATATATATATATATATATAATATATATATATATATAATATATATATATATATTATAGTTCAATAGTTTTAGATCGTAAACTTTTAGATAATAAAGGTCGAGCGGTTAAAGTGGCACTAAAGCTTTTTGCTTTAGTAGTCTCAGATTACAGTAAATTTTTTGTAGGTTCATAAAATACTAAATTAATTCTATAAAAATAGGGGCGATAGAGTGTCGCACTAAATGGATGGGGCTCAGAAATTCTTCTTATCTAGGTTCGACTCGTGCATCACCAGTTGTAAAAATTTTACGCTGGCGGATACGTGCACGTGCAACTCCTCGCATGTGACGGGACTTTCAAGTATCCTCATTAGGAGAGCCATGTGAGGATCTTATGCGGAAAGTATCCTTCCTCTAAAGACGGCTTGGAGCCCCTAAAAAATATAAAAATAATTATATTGGTATGTGATCAGGGATAGATAATCTCCATTACGTATTTCTCAAATTCCTCCCAAATTATGATAAAATTATTATTATTTTTTTGAATATAAAAGTTATAAATTTTAATGAGATTTATAATTTGTATGTTCAAAAATTTTCTAAAAAATATTGTAAATATCTATTTTGGGCTTCAATACTTTAACGGATATAAACTGATCTTATAAAATATTTTTAAACCCATTAGTACTTTGGAGTTCCAAAATATTTATTTAAATTGAACATAAAAAATTATCTATCTTATCAAAATTTATAATTTTTAAATTCAAAATCTTTCAAAAAAATACATCTACATATTAATTTTAATTATAAAATAAAAATAATTTAAGTGATGGGTAATAGAAAGAATCTATCTCCATATATGACCACTGTAGTTGTAGCAGATGTTACAGCAAAGTTATAGGATGAGAGAACTAGAAATATAACAAAGGGATGAAAGCATAACCTTGCACAACGACAGGTGAGCTAAGAGGGAAAAGGGCCTACGACAGATATATTAACCCAGCCCAGTTAATTTAGTTGACCCAGATGTAAATTTAAAAAGCAAAATTATAAAAGTATAAGGATCTTAATTCGGGATTTTTGAACCCGACGTGAATCGAACACGCAACCTTCTGATCTGGAGTCAGACGCGCTACCATTGCGCCACGGATCCTTTAGTTAACCGTTTTGTTTTGTTTTCAAATAAATGTTTTAGAACAAGATCCATCTCACGTTCTAAAGTTATGATTCTCCAACGGCTAAAAAATAGCATCAATGGTGAGCATTGCGGACGCCGTCGCGTTTCTCCAGTCATAGCAAGATGATATTCTTGAATAAATCGCCGGGAACATGTAAGTGGTGGAGGATCGGAGCATCCTTGGCCGCTCTTGTCGTCGATCATCGCCAAAGGTCAGTTGAGCTTTATATTCTCAAGATTTAAGTGCGTTTTACTTCCGTTGTAATTGGAATTCACTTTGTGAATGGCATGAGTACCCATGCGCAGTTATTCATTCATGTAAGATTTTCTTATGTACCTAAGTAAATGAATTGTAGTGATTGATTGGTTTCAGGCTTTCAGCTTTCATCAAACCGATTAGAAAATGAGAATTATATGAGTGTTGTAATGATCGTAGACTTTGTTCGTTTTGTTTGTGGATTTCACTATCAAGTTTGAAATTTTGAATTGCTAATTCCTAGTGCAAGCCTCATTAATGGCGCCGACACCGCTTCGGGGAAGGTAAAGTTACCAATGTACCATAATTACAATGATCAACCTGTAAGCATTTATGATTTCTGGTGAAATATTGAGGAATAATTATGTCACGATCCCGCCGGAGACGATGATCGGAGACCGGAAAACTTTAGATCTGAGCATGAAGCATTTCGTCGAACACTTTCAGCACAGAAAATTTGAGCAGAAATCGAACAATCACATCTCAAATTTCAACTACGAATGGTGGATTACAAGTAAAAGTACACTAAGAATTGAAATTATAGAAGAAACTAGGTACAAATCTGAGATAAAATGGAAGAGAACTCAATTTATTCCACACCCGTACTGCTGCTCACAGCTTGCTATTTAAAGAGAAAGAAGACGATGCCGAAATGACCTATTTGCCCCTCCAATGCTCGTGCAAGTCATGCGAGCGTGTAACGATTCGTCTGCAAGCTAAATCCTACGGTTGCTTCAGATCTAATCTTGACGCTGATGTTCAATTGGCTGTTACACCCTTCCCGCGCTTCCTGAAAACTCAAATTCAACAACCACCTCCCCAACAACTTGCTCCACTTGTAATAACAATCTGCAGTAATAATTTCCTCCATTTAGGCAACTGAAAACTCAACTCAACCCTAACTCTGGTGAACATGACAAATTAGCAGTTTTACAATCATCTATTCTCAAAATATTCCCAGTGCAAATGCATCTAGTAATAAAAGAATGTGGACGAGGACGGAAGTCTGTTGCGACTTGTGATTGTCTGAGACAAAAATTGTAATAATTAATGTGGTCTTTGGTTATTAGGTTGCAATCGGAATGGGTGTGAAAATTGGAATGCAATGGAATCGAAAAGGGAATCAGTAGACTCCTTATATTATTGGTTCAACAGGAATGGGAATAAGAACTAAAACTCTACTGTTTACCAGGTTTATTAAGAAATCCAAAAACCCATTACTGTTGTAATCTCATTTGGGTTGGATAAGAATGATTTTGAAATTGTCTTGAAGCAAATAGAATCATTTGGAATGGCAGTTACGATTTCCATTCCTGACAGTTAAAACATGAACCAAGCACCACATAGTCTATACTACCTCGTAATTAGTAGTGCATTGTAGCACATGTTTACTCCGAGGTTCTTTTTGTTAATGTGATGTAAAGCGTACATTACTGGGGGAAAATTTAGAAATATGCCGTTGATTGAGCTTGCCAGTTGTCTGTTGATCATATTGATCCTAGCTGTTCATTTAATCTACGTCGAGATATATGATTGTGTGCGTCTCAAGGTGAATGGATGATGTGATGAATCTGATCCGTGGCAGTTTTTGAGCTTGCATTGATCATATTGATATCCGCCATCCGATTAATCCACCTCGAGATGAATGATGGTGTGAATCTCAATATGAATGGATGATTGACACTAGTTCGTGAGCACATTACTTGGGAAAGCTTAGAAATATACCATTGATAGAGCTACCAGCTATCAATGGATCGTATTAATTCCAACATCAAATTAATCCACCTCGAGATGTATGATTGTGCACATCTCTAGACGAATGGATGACGTGATGAATCTGATCCATGGAGTTCGTGAGCTTGCATGGATCATATTGATCCCAGCCATCCAATTAATCTACCTTGAGAGTATGATGGTGTGAATCCTAACATGAATGGATGATGGGATGAATCTGATCCATTGACTGTTGGTCAGCATAGTCGACAGTAAAAATTCTCAAAAAGTTATAAGCAAATCAAGCTAGTATGTGGGTTGATTCATGGTGGTTTTTCCGGCCTAGAATTCAAAATGGGGCGCATAACGGACCTGAATGTTCAAATTTGTGGCAATTACACTTCTCTTTTTTCTGTAGGGATCTCTTTCAGGATGGTCCTGATATTGCAAAATACTGTTAAAAGTAATTCTGGGTGTCACTATGATAACGAAGACAAGGAGAAGGGGAAGAGTTCCGGCAGAGATGCATCATGAGCTCGAATGCTTCCCTGATAAGTACAACCTGGAGACCTTGTTTTCTGTTGAAGATGACATTTAATTTTTTGTCTTAATATCTTCTATAGTGTTTTTGTTAAGTAATTGTTTACAATTGAGAATAAGGATTTGAATAGGTAATACTTCTTCCATGTTTATGTTGGTTGAAGGCTTTTTTTTGGTATGTAGTCTGAGATTTATTTGATATATGGTCTTGTGTTGGAGCTAACTCAGAGATAACTGAAGCTGTCAATGGTGGAAATAAGTTGACAAGGTTCAGAAGCTTAATCACAGGTTTCCAATGCCGCATATTGGAAAGGTATCCAGATTGTTTTCATTTTTTCAGTTAATTTGTTGTTTGAACTTCTTGCGAAATATATTTGGACTTGTTGTTTCAACTACTTGCAGTTTTTGAAGCTGGACTCTTTTGTTTAAGTGATGTGCCAAAGTAGACCTTTATTGAAGTATTATTTGGTTTGAAGTTCGAACAATCTTGATCAAATGATTACTGTAATATGATATTCCTGTTAGCAATATCATGCCTTAACCGCTAGTATTATGATCAATATTTGCTGGAACTATATATAATGTCTAATCAGTTAATTTGTTGGTAATTTCAGTACTTCGGGTTCAGTGCTTTGTCGGTAATTTCAGTTAGTCTGCTGGAACTATCACGCCTTCACGCCTTACCTTTATAGTCATTGGTAATTCAGTGCTTTGGTTTTAACCTTGTTCCCTTCAATTTAAATAGGAGAATCTGCTTTTCCTTTTGGAACGGAGGTCAGTATGTAGAAAGTATCTTGTCTTTCATTTCAGTTTTTTGCTATCACTATTTGCCTTTTAATTATGCAATCAATTCAACTAAACTTTCTGTCATCAATATATACGAGATTGAAAAATCTATCTTGTTGCTAAACACTTTCTTTTTTTTTTTTTTGCGTGTACCATCTTAAAAGCATGAGTTCTAACCTATGATTTTTGGATGGCTGTGGGATAACATGGACAAACTTAGTGAATCAATTGGAAATTTTCAAATCTAGAGATCTGTTTGCATCTTCGGACTTCTGTTGCTGCATAGGCTACCTTTGAGGTTGGGGTAGAGCTTTGTGAATGAAAGATTACATGTTTGGCTGCACAAGGTAAGTGGCTTGTTGAGTAGTTCCCAGCTTTATGTTTTGTTTGTAGCTGAATGATATATTTCCTTGCCTCTATCTATTAGAATAAGATGTCCATTATGTTACGACAGCACTAAATTTGTTTTAGTCATCACATCTCTGGTATTTGTAAAGTGGGATACTTCTCTTGAGCTCCAGGAATGCCAAAAATAAATAGTTATCCTGTGTCCTTTTTTTCTGATTATACGTGATTATGGAGTAATATTTGTCTGGCATCTATACTTCGATTCTTTATTAAGCTTGTTGTTCAATTTTGAAGCCCAAATATTGACTCACAATGGAGAATGGAAAGTTAATTTAACCCCATCATTCTGGCAGTAAGAGGACTCCTTTTATTTGAATTTTATGGTCCTTTTATTTTGTAACATTGTTATCACTTATCAGGTTGTTTCTCTGGTAACTCTGTCCAACAAAATTGGAGTGAAATATGTTCAGAGAGAAACAGAGGATATAGTACCTATGAATGTAATGGCATGAAGGTAATTCTGAATTGAATGCGCAAGGCATCAACTTTTTCTTTGATTTATATTGACAGGGTGAAGACTCAGATTTTACTCTGGGTTGTACTCAGAAAGGTTGTTATCTTGTTCTGCGTTAGAATGATTCTTTTACAATGACAATAAGGCTGCTTGCTTGTTATCTCGATTTAGAATGCTCTCTTTCCTTTTGTTTCTTTTCCTTTTTCCTTCTTTTGTGATGCATTCATGGGTTTTGTTAACATGTTATGTCTGTTGAGGTTGACCCTCATACTACTGATTTGTGGGCTATGTTCTATGGCTTGCCCACTTTTGGCTATCTTTGCACTTGTCTATCGATGTTTATTGTTGCCTTGATTATAATGTATGTTTTCATAGTTGTACTTTGTAACTGGAGTAGATATAGATGAAGGAGGTGACTTTCTCCTCCCTTCTAATTTCTTGTATTGTATTTCACTTATCACGCTGCACAACTAATTGGAATTTTTAAAAAGTTATTGCACCAACCAATAACAAATCTCCATGTGTCATTTTCACTTTTCACACTTTGACTGAAATGATACATAACAATTTGCTATTTGCGGAACAGTAATAGTCATTGTAAAATATTGTAGAGAATTACAACCCGATGCATAATATGATAAACTGAAATTTAAAAGGCAATTATAGACTTTTGGTCTTTCTTGGTTGGCGTAGTTATGCTCTAGCAGTTTCATATGGCGCACTCTTATTCTTTTCCTTTCCAAATGCGTGTGCTTGATGCATTATTGCCTTCCAAAGCATAAGTTAAAATATCTGTAAATATTTGGTGCAGATCTCTTCTGAAACTCTTGAAGGAGGAACTCCTCTAACAGTAGGACAATTGCCTTTGCGTGTGAGTTGTTAATATACTCAATTACTTTTAATATATCATACGTACTTTAGGAAACTTGATCGCATGGCCTCGACCACTGTACTGAATGCTCGAATGCAGATATTGGCTAAGAAGCAAAGTAGATAATCGGAAACACATAAGAATTTCATGTGGAAATACACGATATAGATCGAGATAAATTTACGGGCAATCACGCGGCCAGCGACAAAATTTACTTTAAAGTGGTAAAGAGTACAATATTACCTCACTTCACTTTATGGACCAAGATCTAGGGGTTCCGGTCTTAATTACAAGTATTCTCTTTCATGGTTGCCTTTCTCAGCTGTAGTTAAGGACTATTTATAGACGTCCCTATCAAGACTGCACGGATATGGGTATAACATGGAAGTAAGTGGAAGTTGGCAACTTGCTCCTGGGTTGCCACGTGGCATCTCCTCTACTGACATCAGTATGCTAAGTCGCAATATCATATTGCTCCTGGCGGGGGTGCGACAATAGGTTGATGCTTCGATTTGCGCGGTTGCCGCAGGTTTCGGTCGATCGAAACCAAAAAGATGGTCGACTGAAACCAAAGATCGGTCGACCAAAAATATCTCGGTAGGCACGAGTTGGACCAGAGTTTGGGCATACGGGTTCGGATCGCGAGATTTAGTCCTTTATCGCTTGTAGGGGGCGGAATTTGAGTTGATTAACCAAAGTGGCCTAGTATTACACCTCTTAAGTGGATCCACTCTTTTCCCGGGCTAGAAATGAAATCCGGTCGTGTGGTATGGCCATGGCTTGGGCGGTGCGGGACCGGGGCGGGTCGGAGCCGTGACTAGAAATGGTAATCAGAGCCAATTCTGTACGCGCTAATCCGAAAATCGGATCCCCTAAAAATCACTAGCCCCCTGCCTCCCGTTCAAATTCCATTTAAGTTAGATGAAATCACTATCACTTCGATTTCTTTTCTCTCTTGGTATTTCTTAGTAGATTAGTCTCTTCCAACCTAACATCTTTTATATGTATTATTCAGTCTAGTGCTTAATTTGTCATTGTAACTTCTTATTTCTTATACAAGAGTTTTTCCAGTAAGGTCTTTCAATACTTATAGTTGCTTGATATTCCAATTTTGTTTAATTAAAATTTTCCAGTTGCACATGCATCTTTCTGATTTTCTTTTATTTTTTCGAGACAAAGTTTTATTTATTTAATTCTCCTGAAGGCAATATCTTGCTTATAAGATATAATTCACCATTTTCAGACTCAAAGGAATTTTTTGTTAAACTCCAAATGTACTACTACTTCAAAGAATATCTTCCTTACTGTAAGCGCCATGTCATTCCTATTCCGATCTAGGTGTAAAAAATGGACCGCAAAAATTTCTGAGCTTCTTAATATCTGGTTCTACAGTAGACGCCAATCGGCAAGTATTTTCGCCTCCGGGCTTCATAAGTGTTCTTCCTTTGGAATTGCTAACTGTCTATAAAAATATCATGTAGTCTTTAGATTCACAAGTTCATCTATCAATATGGCTGTTTGTTCAAACAGCCCAAATATCATCCTGCAATCTAATTAGCATCTTGCTAACTGTTCCCTTTCGGATACTAAAGCCTCCTAACTGTTTGAATAAAATGTTAATGTGGTCGTTAATATCACAAAGTTCATCTATCAATGACATCTCAGAATGAATCTTCTATAGTTTTTAAGTTTTTATACTACCCAAGCTAATACATCACTAGAGTGTATAGTTGATTTTCACCTTAATTTGCTGGGCCATTGAGGTTATCTTACTATACTAGTTTTATGTAATTTTTCAATGGTTCATGTTTTGTTATTTTAGAAACTAGAATGTGTAGTTTTTCTATAAATCTTGTAGCTACATTATTTGAAGGGAGCGCGTATTGGTGGGTTCATACTTCTACTTGATCTCTAGTGTTGGTGCATATAGATGGAAGAGATTCACATCAATGAAGTCGAATCAAATGAACCATTCGTAGAAGAGCAAATACGTCGTAACAGTAGGTCAGAGATTTGGAATCATTTTACCAAGTTGTTAAATAAAAATAAAACTGTTTGCAAATATTGTGGTGTGGCATATGTGACGACTAGTAAAAAGAAATCTTAAGAGCTTTTTAGAAAGTTATGTAGCTGAGTCAGTTTTCTACGGATTTGTGGACATCCAACCAAAAACTCGGTTACATATCATTGACATCTCATTACATAACCGATGATTTTGCTTTATGCAAGAAAATTATTAATTTCAAAAGACTTTCTTATCCTCATACAGGTGAAGCATTAGCTGATGCTATAGATACTTGCTTATTGGAATGGGATTTGGATTCAAAAGTGTGCACTTTTTCGGTTGATAATGCTAGTGCTAATGACTCTTTTGAGGAAGTTGAAACAAAGAGGATGAGACAAATTACTGTTTGAAGGCGACTTTCATCATGTGAGATGTTGTGCCCACATTTTGAATATTTTGGTTCACGACGGCATGAAAATCATCCGTAATGCCGTAGATTATACGTGAGTTAATATCTTTTGTAATGGCTTCTCCATCAAGATTGTAGGCATTTTCCAGAGAGGAAAGGTCTTGTGTTTGATTGTCCAACTCGTTGGAATTCAATGTATGAAATGTTGTGTGATGCCTTGCAATATAAAGATGCCTTCAATAGGTTGGCGAAAGAGCATCATATGCTTGCTCCGCAAAAGAAGAATGGAGAAAAGCCGAAGAAATTAGAAAATTCTTGACCACTTTTATGGAGGCAACCATTATTTTCTCTGGTACTACATACCCGACATCAAATTTGTATTTGACTGAGGTGTTGAAGATTAGAGATGTACTAATGGATGGACTTATGGATTTTGATAAAAACTATTACTATTAGAGGCATTTCGGCAGAGATGTACTTGAAGTTTCAATTGGAATGAGTTCGATATGATCTTTGTGATTGGTTCTGTTCTAAATTCTAGATTGAAATTGATATTTGTACAGTTTTGTTTTGACAAAATCTATGGACCTGAAGAAATAAGAAAAAAATTTGACAATGTTTATGGACTACAACTACCCCCTCAATCATTATTTACACCTAGCTCTATTGATATGGGTTCTCAAGAACAAAGTTCTACGAAGATTCCCTCCAACAAAAGAAAAGTTATAGATGATTTTGCACACTATAGAGCAACATTCTCTAAGAAAAGTAAAAAGTCAGAGCTGGAAGCATATTCGGAAGAAGATTTAGTTGAAGAAACAGAAGATGACAGTTTTGATGTACTAAGCTCGGTATGATATCACTTCGATTTCGTTTTAATTTAAAAAGCTTTCGCTGGCTGTTTGCGTTTTTCCTTTCGGTCGCGACCCTATATATGTTACTCAACAAGAAAATCAGGTGATTTTAAGTTTTTTTTTCGTTAATTTACCTCACCTCTATATATTCGTAAAAATTGTCCAAACCTTAAAATGTATTTTTGGGGCACCAGATAATTTTTTTTGCGATTTCGGCAGCGCCGAAGTCGCAGCAAACGCTTCGAGTTTGATGGTCATATGCATCTCGAAATAAGCTTTCGAACGATCGTCCATCCGACCACCGCGCTCGAAATTATGGCACTTGGAAGTTACCTATATTTTATAATTTTATCTTTCTCATACTGCGTCAAATCGCCAATTTGTCTGACTCATTGGAAAGATTCACGGGTCGTCATTCGAAAGACATTTTTTTAATCTTTATCTGACGTATGTACGCAAAGATGTCATCTCTGAAAAACAAGATACGCGTTTTCGCTCTACTACAAAAAATAATTATATTTGTTTAACTTTTTTGTCCAGCGTTTTAAATTTGATTTTACATTTTCTCATATTCTTCTATGCGCCGTATTCGAAACAAAGTATAAATTTACTATTTTTCGATTTTCGTTAAATAGTTATATATTTTAAACGATGTTAATTGTTTTATTTTTCAATTTTGATTTTACAATTTTTCCATCCAAATTTTCTACCAAAAGGAAAATACGTTTTTTCAAAAAACGCTCTTCCTGACTTATAACAATTAGCCGTTGAGGAAGAATATTTTTTCAAATAATATTTTCTTTTAGAAAAAAATGCACTTTCTTACGAAAAGAGTTTTGTTTTTCTTTAATGAGTCAAAAAATGCTATTCGTATAGAGCGCTGATCTGATACGTACGACATTAGTTTGATAAATTTTTTATAATAATATTATTTTAATAATTTTTTATTAGAATGATAATATTTTTAAAAGAATCTGACATGTCGGAATCTCACAAAAGTAATCTTGAATCTTCGATCCAGATCGTGCGTGCGGCAAATTCGCGCCCGAATCCCGATCAGATTGATACTCGAATCGAGCAAAATGATGGAGGTTACTGTGAAGTTCGCCGGAGTTAGGGTTTTCGGGGCGGAGATTCATATCACATCATATTGTTTGGGAGAACTAGATTGTGGATTTTTTAGCTGAGATTGAAAAATGATGGCGGCGTCGAGGATTTTGTGGGTGCTGCTTCTCTTCCAGATTGTCGCCCTTGTTTTTGCTAATATGGAAGGTAAGTTTATGTTGTTCTAATGGAGCTGCTAGATTTCTTGTGTGTCTATGTGTGTGTGTTGTTTGATGTAAAGATTCTTTGGATTGTCAACTATCTAGTTCCCGCTGAGTTTAGTAGCATGTACTGTTCTAATGGAGCTTAGCTTCGCCCTGGCTAGATTATTTTATTATTATTTTTCTTTGAGATGTCTGGAGAAATCTCATCAGGCCCACTTAAACGTGCATCCTTGCTCCTGTTTCTAACCCAACTCCTGACAAATGCCATGCATAGTGGCTTGGGAGTTACGACTTTCCGCAAACAGCACCAAGTGCTGCGCACCCCTAATAGGATGCCGAAGTTTAGAACGAGTTGCGCCCACCACTTGTTCCGATGTTTTATGTCTTTTGCATTTTGAGATTTTATTGTTTCTGGTGTGTGTGTTTACGTACGCCCGTGTTTCTGTAGAACAATATTACGGGTTGCTCCACCAGTCCCTCCTGTGGTCATACCTGTGCGGATGAGTGAGGTTAGTCCTCTCGGGTTTTGAGGAGATGAGTGACCCAAAGAATGACCTTCAAGAAACTTTATGCATATAATCTTTATAGGATCAGAAATTGTATATCTTAAATGAGGGGGGACTTGTGGGTTTTTAGATGCCAGATATGTGTCTGTTCTGAATACTTTTGTGTTTAATGAGTTTGTGAACTTTTGTTGTTTGAATCAAGTTGAACATAAAAGTTATGAGCTGTTCTGATGGAGATCTTCCACTTCTTCTCTAGTGGTATTTTCGTTAAGTTAGCTGTATTTTCATTTCGCTGTGCAGTATAACCTGATGCAATTCCTTCTTGCTTGCATACCAATTTTGATATTTCGAATCTCTTGTGTGGTATTTTTGTTTGTTTAGTTCTACTTTCTTTTCGCTGTGCAATATGACCTGATGCAATTTCGTCTTTCCTGGATATTAAATTTGATATCTCGAGCAGTTGTAGCATCAAGATGGATTTTGTGAAAATGCGTAACTGTATGTAATGATATCATAGCGATGGATAATGATACTCTAATCAATTATAAGAAGTAATTGTGAAATTAATTGTTGTGGTTGGAGGAATCTGACCAGACAAGCTTTCATTTTATTCTAGACGAACACAGACGGAAATGCTTCAGAATGGAAACTGAATTTATGTATCCAGCTCAGTAATTTGACTAATTCATTTCATGGTGCATGTATTGGTAACTGGGTTGTGCCTAAGGTTTCCTTTTATGTAAGATCTTTTTGGATCTTGTACTTGTAAGATTTACTAATGATTTTTAGCTTTTTATTTGTAGGTGATGCATTGCATGCCTTAAGAACCAATTTAGTTGATCCCAATAGTGTTTTACAGAGTTGGGATCCCACGCTGGTTAATCCTTGTACATGGTTTCATGTTACATGTAATTCGGACAACAGTGTCATTAGAGTGTAAGTGGAGACGTGTCTCAGTGTGCTTATATTTCTTTGCAGTAGTTTTGTTATTTTAATGAAGTCTTCTTCTTTGCTTTTGCCTGTCTCCTTTTGCAGTGATCTGGGAAATGCAGCACTTTCTGGTACACTAGTCCCGGATCTTGGAAAGCTAAAAAACCTGCAATATCTGTGAGTTTTATGCTTAATAATTTTCTGAATCTTAGCAGGTACTCTATCCTAATACTTCATTGTTTCATCTAGGGAACTTTGCCCTTTTTTTTTGTGAAAGCTTGTAAGCAGCAAAGGACCTTAACCTTACCTTATTCTAAAATGCATGTAGACGTTTGTGTTTTGCTAGACGTCTTGCTTCATAATTGCCTTACTAATTTTAAAGGACTGCTATTACATGTTGTAACAGCATTCCTGGTTTAGGTGTGAGAATTATAGCGTATAGACTAGAAATGTAGGACCCTGCCTAGTGGGATTTATGTTTTTTGCCTAGTTGCAGCAATCTTCTAATAACTGCACGAACCCTTCTCGGAAT
This sequence comes from Xerophyta viscosa, assembly GCA_002076135.1. Taxonomy (NCBI): domain Eukaryota; kingdom Viridiplantae; phylum Streptophyta; class Magnoliopsida; order Pandanales; family Velloziaceae; genus Xerophyta; species Xerophyta viscosa. The sequence goes on along the minus strand of MJHO01000111.1, from coordinate 298,847 downwards.
TTTAGTTTCCTTCTCCCGCTTTCGCACTCACTTTAAGTGCATGACCGCCAAAATATCTTGTCACGCGTTGTTTGTTCTTTAATATATTTTTTGACAATTATATGGAGAAGAGCACTTGAATTTTGAACCATCTTTTTGAGATCCCCTAAACATCTCACATGTCACGTGCTGATGCGATTCCACTTGGAACGTTTCCAAGATGCTTCACTGATCATGCGCTCAGTGTAAAATATATATATATATATATATAGCCTCTCCTGCTGCCAAGGCTTTTTTGTAAAGATGCTTGCTCTCGCTTATGCACTTGCACCCGAATTCGCCTTGTACAGCCGAGGTTTTGATGGCACTTGATAACCCTTTGTATTGAGCTTTTGTATTGATAAATACCGAAAGTTGTGGTTCTTGATACGAAGATGGTTGTTTATTCTGCTAGCTTGGATTTTCTACTTTTGGTTGTGGTTTGCCAGTGACGACTGTGTTGAAATGTGTATCTTCTTCGGTTTAATACATCTATAGGGTCAGTTTGTTACTTTAAAATGTTCACTGTCGTTGTCATTCTCTTAGAATAATGTTTTTTTGATAGACTTTTTTGGCATTTAATGTTTCTTGGTCGATACCTGCTGCTCTTTATTATATGCTCTTGTGAACTCAAGATCTCCACAGTTATTTAACAAACAGTTTAACTTATTCGATGTTGCATGATCTACATGTTGTGATTATAGTGTTCCGTGTTGGGAGTTTTTCCCAAATGTTATCTTTGTGATGATAGAAGATGACACTTTTCTTTGCAGTGAGCTTTATAGTAACAAAATCAGTGGGACTATCCCTAGTGATCTTGGCAATTTGACGAATCTGGTGAGCTTGGATCTATACTTGAACAATTTTACTGGAGACATACCTGATTCCTTGGGAAAGCTCACAAAGCTACGTTTTCTGTATGTACATCAATTTCACAGCTTAGTTAACGTACATTTATATTTAAGTTTGTTATCACATCTCTTGGGAATGTGCCTTGAATGTTCTTGATTCAATAAACAGACCTAATGACCTCAACAAGTATTTCTACCTAATATTCTATTTTTTAATTTACATGGCAAAAGATGCTCTTATATGAATCTAACTTTTTCCTCCGGTCACGGAATTTCGAAGAACAGCCGGCTCAACAATAATAGTCTTTCAGGACCAATTCCCAAATCATTAACTAATATCAACGCTCTCCAAGTTCTGTAAGTCGCATATTTCTAAGAATCTTGTTCTTTTCTTCAGATTTTGTAAATCCCCATACATGATCCATTGATTTTATCGTTTATTAACCAAATACAGGGATCTGTCAAATAACAATTTGTCAGGCGAGGTTCCATCAACTGGCTCATTTTCACTATTCACTCCCATCAGGTCAGTTGCTACTTACCCTCTATGTTGGATTATTTAGATGCTAAAAGCAATATTTTTTCCAACTATGTTTCTAAATGCACAGTTTTGCTGGTAATCCCAACTTATGTGGACCGGTTACTGCAAGGCCTTGTCCTGGTGCCCCTCCCTTTTCTCCGCCACCTCCCTTTCTACCCCCTTCACCAGTCTCAACTCAAGGTATTTGCTTTGTACGTTTAGATTGTTTTCGCTGATGAGCTCATCTTTCACGCCTTCTATATCCGTGCTTTCTAGAAACATGTATCTTAGGAACTAGTGGTATGCTTTCTTCACTGACCCCAAGAATTCAAGCTTTTTCTAACAGTTAGTCCAGGGAATGGTACGGTCTTTTACCTATTGATTGTGAGCCTACTTTGCTATGTTGTATTCCACCTTTTTGATTTGTTATATTGCGAATGGTATTTCTAATTGTAAAATAAAATATTATTAAGCATATCCATAGTATATGTGCATTGTTCAGATTGTAAATATTGTTTCTTACCTTTGTTTTACAATTTAAATGTTTTCTTTTTTGAGATTATTGTGGGGAAACTTTGCCTGTTACCGGCCCACTTTTTTGCAACCGCCGTAACAGATTAACCCACGAGTGGGACCGGCCCACTTGTTTCTTAAGAAATAACAAGTGGTAGCTGTTCTTTGTCACAAGATTTTTTTTTTTTTTTTTTTCACGCTGACATAATCTGTGTTCTTGGTACTTGTGTTATGGGCATTTTAAAACACTGTTAAGGTACTTGTAGAGTTGCTTCATATAACATGAAATGTCACACAGGAAATAGCCCTTCAAGCACTGGTGCTATTGCTGGAGGAGTTGCTGCAGGCGCTGCTTTGCTGTTTGCTGCTCCGGCGATTGCCTTTGCGTGGTGGCGGCGTCGTAAGCCGCAAGAGTATTTCTATGATGTTCCAGGTAAATATTTAATGGTTATGACTGCCATTTCATCATGCTTATAGATATGGCTATATTGGTGATATTTTTAGAACAAATATCTATTTGCTTCCGTTAAAAACTGTCATTGTCATGTCCAAGTGAAATTTCATGAAAATTTTCAGTGTCAAGTGTTGGATTTCCTTATATTATTCACATGTTATAGATATCTATTGCCATTTGGTATTTTGTTAACATGTTGACTTCTTTATTAGATTTTCTAAAATTTCCTTTATCTGAAATCTGGCATTAATCTATCATCATATTTTGACCTAGATAGAAAGAGCCTCTTGAATTCTTTGCTCATTTCTTTTGTCATTCTTGTAATTTATATTTTTCTGTAGAGCCACTTGACCTTTCAGAGGCCACTTAGTATGTGCTCATTTGTAGTTTTTTTGGTTGTTGTAGTTGTCCAAGAGTAAGATTCTTTTATATGTTTGAATGGTATTTTCTGCCATTACCTACAATTTTGTATAACATTCCGAAGCTTTTCCTTCTCAGCTGAGGAAGATCCTGAAGTTCATCTTGGTCAGCTGAAGCGGTTCTCTCTCCGGGAACTTCAGGTCGCTACAGATGGTTTTAGTAACAAGAATATCCTGGGTAGAGGGGGATTTGGGAAAGTATACAAGGGACGACTTGCGGATGGTTCTCTGGTGGCTGTAAAAAGACTAAAAGAAGAGCGAACACCAGGGGGCGAGCTTCAGTTTCAAACGGAAGTTGAAATGATTAGCATGGCTGTTCACAGAAACCTTCTTCGGCTTCGGGGGTTTTGCATGACACCTACAGAAAGATTGCTCGTATATCCTTACATGGCTAATGGGAGTGTAGCATCGTGCTTAAGAGGTAGATATTATCTTTTAGTGGTAGATATGTCGTTGTTGATGAAAACCTGTTGAGTTTCTTGATAATGCTATTTTGATCTTTTCTATTGTCATTGAAGATGATGATGAATTATTATTATCTTACGCCTTCTTTTGTTAATCAATTAATTTTAGAGCGGTCGGAAAACCAGCCTCCACTCGACTGGGCTACGAGGAAAAGAATAGCACTGGGATCTGCAAGGGGGCTATCATACTTGCATGATCATTGTGATCCAAAGATTATTCATAGGGATGTGAAAGCAGCGAATATTCTATTGGATGAAGAGTTTGAGGCAGTAGTGGGAGACTTTGGCTTGGCCAAACTTATGGATTATAAAGACACCCATGTGACAACTGCTGTACGAGGGACAATTGGTCACATAGCCCCTGAATACTTATCCACTGGAAAATCTTCAGAGAAGACTGATGTTTTTGGTTACGGAATCATGCTTTTGGAGCTTATAACTGGACAGAGGGCGTTTGACCTTGCTAGGCTTGCCAATGATGATGATGTCATGCTTCTTGACTGGGTAAGAGCTTGCAACCTTTGAGCCTCTTCTCCCTTTGTGATTGTATTTTTGTGACTCGGTAGAATTTCTCTCACTACATATCTAAGGATGAAGTTCCAAGAAAGTTATCTACATTGCATCTGTCAAATGATGGTGAGACCATGGTTTTCAATGCCGGGCGGCACGTGTCTGTTCCGGCAGTTATCGACACGGCACGAACCGGCACCGCACGTGTCAAACTTATATTTTTATTTTTAAATTAATTTTTTTATTTTTAAAAAATAACAAATAAATATATATAGGCATGATCGGCACGGCACCATCGGCACGTCCCGGGATTTGAGTTTACCGAAACTCGGCTTGGCTCGGCTTATAAACTTGGGTGAGACTTCCACATCCTTTTAGAGTTTCTTTAGAGGTATATTTCGAGGCCCCTAGCATTGCTAACTGCACACATTTATCACTTCTCATAGGGCAGCGGCCTTCTTTTTCATTGGTCTATTTGCAAAGGACCTAAAACGATTAGACAGCTAAAAAATATCATATGGCAGTTATTGTTTTTACGATCATTGACAATACTAGGTCTGAGACTGGTATATAGACTCGTGTAGTTCAACAGATATTTGGTCACCAGGCTTGTCAATCTTTTTGGGCCCGATCTTTACTCATATACAATTTGCTGCAACCAAATTTTTTCCGTCACTCATAATAAGCCCCACCATATACCAAGCCACCTAGATACAATGTATATTGTGCTCAGTTGAACTTCACAAATAATCTTGGATGGTAATCTCGGTAATTCTTATAAATGTGCCTCTTAAGCATGGCCTATTTATAGATGTGTCTAACTTTTGAAGTAAAATGTGTTTTTCCCCCTTTCCTTTTGTGTTTTAGGTGTGCCACACAAACTAATGAGTGCAAGCGAGGATTGGCTTTCATTTGGCCTGTCGTAAAGTCCATTGCCCAATTAGAAGCTGCTAGTGCTGAGGTTGCCAATAGAGTAGCATGACTTTCATCGAGCGATTTCATGCTTTGCAAAGTACCTTTTGGTTATTAAATTAGTGTCTATAAAAAAGCTACAGCTCCGAAACTTGTGCCAGAATTTTCTCTCAAAAGGCATAAAGTGAATCATACGCTGCTCAAATGAACTGGGTTGGAAGTGAACATGATTAACTTTAGGAGAAAGTATGGAATATGCTATAGCTCCAAGTTCTCTTCTAAAATCTTCTGCATGAATTGTAATCGTATGCTGCTCAAAGTGAACTATGTCGGAGAACATAATGTTTGGGATCATTTTTATGAGCTCTACCATTTCTCTAATATTTGATAACCCATGTCCTAATATTCAGGTGAAAGGACTCTTGAAAGAGAAGAAGCTCGAAATGCTAGTGGATCCTGACCTACAGAACAGCTACATCGAGGCCGAGGTGGAATCGCTAATCCAAGTGGCATTGCTCTGCACGCAAGGGTCTCCGATGGGCCGCCCTAAGATGTCGGAGGTTGTTAGGATGCTCGAAGGCGACGGTCTCGAGGAGCGGTGGGAGGAGTGGCAGAAAGTTGAAGTTGTGCGCCAAGAAGTGGAGTCTACTCCCCACCGCAACTCAGAGTGGATCCTGGACTCTACAGAAAATCTCCACGCAATGGAGTTATCTGATCCTAGATGACCATTATTCCCAAAGTGAGATTTTGCAGTATATTAGATTTTTTTTTTTTTAAATCTTTTTAAAGCCTTCGTAGGGTATTATTATTTTATTCCTAACCCCTAAAAGCAATATGCAAGCCCATAATGCCGATCTCAAGTCAAAGTTCTAGTTGCATTTGTGTATAGTGAATCAGGTGAGCCCCCTTCTCGTACCCATCCTTAGCAATTTGTTGATGACCTAGATATCTTTAGCCTTCTTATCCTTTCTATCGGTTTCTAATATTGACTCTGATATTCCTTATCATAGAGCCGTATTCGATCCTCATAGCTGCTTGTCTTCTTCCTGGAGTAAGTTAGGACTCTGAGAAGTTCTTCTGAATATCTCCATATAATCTTTCCTTTGTTGTAGCATTGTTTGCAACACAAACATGCTGTCAGCTATAGGAGAAATGGAGTTTCGTTTTCGTTCGAGATTGATACGACAGTCAGTCACAAAACAATGCTCGGGTGGGGCCGTCTTAAATTGTTGATTGTTGTTTGTCATATAGACTAGATGTAACATTTTCCCCTTTCTGATGTTTAATAAGTCTTTCAGCTTTTCGATGAATTTGGAGGATACATTGGCGTTTCTGCCCCCTCCTGTTATGTGCATTGTAACCTATTAATTTATGTGAAAGGAATATGGTGGTGCAGATGGAGAAGTGAGTCGTGACTTTGAACCCACATGTCAGATGGCGAAAAAGGATAAAACTGACCCGTTTGAATCGCGCAGCTTTGTTTGTGTTGTTCGCCTAAATACAATGTGTTAGCATGTGGCGTGCACATGGTCTGCATAAAAAAAATCTCAAATCTCTCTCTCTCTCTCTCTCTCACACACACACACACACACACACACACACACACAACAAGGCCTGTTCCTGAAGAAGGCATTTATTTATCTCCCGTGTTAAAACTTAAAATGCTTGGAAAAAGAGAACTACAATTTTATATTTTTAATCCATGGAATATTTCTAAATAAAACAGTGAATTTCTTTGATAAAAGTCTCTAATAAACTGATTTAATTAGTTTTATTTTTTAAAATTTTTTTACTTGATGTTTTTGAAAAATTAATAACTATATTGATATTTTGATAGTCTACGTCTTTAAATTGCAGAATTTTAGAACATGTAAAACATGTAATATTGCTGTTTTATAAGAATTTTAAAAAGATTAATTTTTAAAAATTAACACCTATAGTACAGATTTCTTGTAAATTAACTCCTTGCAAATTAACACCCTGCAAATCAGCTTATATCAGCAACAAAAGAGCTGGTTTGTAAGTTTTAAAATAGAGTACTAAAAAGAGAGCTTGATGTGTATTTATCTGTAATCTAATTCTATGTATAAGGTAAGTAACAATCATAGTAATTTTTGTATCGTCATGATATATAAGGAAGACATGTAACGGCACATTTAAAATAATTTTAATAAAGCGTTGAATTTACAGCATTGCTATTTTGATGCTCGTGCCTACAAGCTTGAGGTTCTACTTACTATCCTATTTAATATTTATATTTAGTTTAATAAGACTATAAATATTAAATAGGTGTTATTACCGTAATATTCTATTTAGTTTAATCAAACATGCTTATTTTCATTTGTCCGGTAAATGTGCTTCCATAATTTATCATCAACCACACTCTTCGAATCAAGCAGTGCTACTGGCATAAAAAAATTACCAAAAAATCAATTACGAGATTAAAAATTACAAGGTTCATTAGTCATTTAGATAATTAGATTATCATTAATCTTTAATAACAAACCAAACCAGTAACATGCAATACCAAAAATGATAATTAAACATAATATGTTTATTATTAGTTACAATAACTGCAATCAGATACCAGACTGTAAACTGCCGCAATTTCTTTCTAGGAAATAAGTGCTGTATATTCAAGTCTTATTGATATACACATACTATTGCTTAATAATGTATAAGAAAGAAATAATAATAATAATATAATTGGTAGGGAGTAGAAGAAGAGTACAGCTCAGAGCTGAAACACCACCATCAATCATCATCTCATCTCATTTTTCTAATTTATATAATTTATATAATAATTCTCTTCTTCTCTTCTACTTCCCTTTACAGACTGTTCACTTTCCGTTCCTCTCTCATTTCTGCTTCCATGGCTGTCTAGGGTTTTTCTCTCTTCTCCACCCACCTTCTAGATAGGGAAAGCTGGAGCTTGTAGAGTTAGAATCTAGAGAGAGAAACCAATATTTTTAGAGAGAATGTAGAGAAGGAAACCAATCTTTCTAGCGAGAGAAACTACCGCCATGGCTTCCTAGGGTTTCTGTAGAGAGAGAATCTAAATAGGGAAAGTAAGAGCAGCAATGGGGTCTCACCATTGTCGTATTCTCTCTCTCTTCTTCTTCGTCTCCTTGTGTTCGTCCCAGTTTCCATCCACCGACATCGAATCTCTGCTCGAATTCAAGAAGCATATCCAAGATCCCGCAGGCGTTCTCTCGTCGTGGTCGCGGCCGCCAGCGGACCCCGCCGCCTCCGCCACCGCCGCTTGCCCTTCCTTCTTCCATGGTGTCAGCTGCGAACCCTCTTCCGCGGACAACGGCGGTGGCGGCGCCGTCGTCTCCGTCGATCTCGTTAATCTCGGTCTGTCAGGCGAGGTGCAGCTCACAAACCTCGCCTACCTCCGCTCTCTCCGCCGCCTCTCCCTTGCCGGAAACTTCTTCTCCGGTCGGATTCCGCCTGTGCTCGGTGGATTAACATCTATCTCACATCTCGATCTCTCTAATAATCGATTTTATGGCCCGATTCCAACTAAAATCCTTGATCTCCCTTCGCTTGCGCATCTCAATCTCTCGTTCAATTCTCTTGATGGCACATTCCGGTTCTCAGATGATGAGAACAATGTAGTTTCGCAGCTGAAAGTTCTGGATCTCCGATCAAACCGCCTCGCTGGAGATGCGGCAGCGATCCTCGCCGGACTCCAGAATCCCGATCACGTCGATCTCAGCGGAAATGCATTCTACGGATCACTCCCTACTGGCTCAAAGATTCTGTCAAATCTTGCTCTCAACTTGAAGTATTTAAATCTCTCAGCAAATTTTATAGGCGGAGCATTCTTTGATGGGGAATCAGTGAGAATGTTTAGGAGTTTGGAAGTGCTAGATTTGGGTAGAAATCAAATAAACGGAGAGTTGCCAAGTTTGAGAGAACTAGGTAATTTGAGGGTTTTTCGAGCTCCTGGTAATCAGTTGTTTGGATCACTGCCGATGGAGTTACTAATCAGTGGAATGCAGTTGCTGGAGCTTGATCTCAGTAAGAATGGGTTCTCCGGTAAGCACAGTCATTGATTTGTTGTAATATGATAATTCACTATGAAGTTGTTTTAGTTTATGGTTTTTTTAATATTTGAACAGAAGCTAATTAATAAGAGTATACTTTGAGTTAAGTTGTTCTTATACCTGATAATAAATTATTCATATTTCTATGGAGTGCGAATGTGTGCTTAGTAAACAGAAGTTCACTTTGTAGACTTTTAAGTTTAGCTTCTGTGTTGGACAAGCAAGTCAATATCTATCATCGATTTGTTATATTTTAGCTTAATTTGAAGTTAATTTTTAGTTAATTTAGTTGTATTTGTATGGAGCTATTACATCTTCTAGTTGATAGTTATGCGGAATCTATGAGCACAACTTAATGCATTGGCATGGAGTTATTAGTCATTCTTTTAAAACCTTTCAGAAATTGATATAATGGGAGATTAATATTCAATTATTTTCATGAGTATTGTGCAGTAGACAGATGTTCATTCTTGTAGACTTAATTACTTCCTACATTGAACAAGCAATTAATTAACTATCATTTGGAAAACCTGCAGGCGAAATTTTGAATATCAATTCTACAACTCTGAAGATTTTGAATCTCTCTTCCAACTTCTTATCGGGCTCATTGCCTAGTAAGATGGGATGGTGCGAAACAGTGGATTTGAGCAATAACAAGTTATCGGGTGAATTGTCTTTCATTAACAGTTGGGAAGACACATTGAAAGATATTGATCTAAGTTCAAACTCTTTGTCTGGGAACTTACCAAATGACGTTGCAAAGTTTAGAAATTTAATTTCGATGAAGATCAGGAACAATTCTATTGCAGGCCCCCTTCCTTCTGTATTGGGAGATAGCCTTAAATTGACAGTACTTGATCTTAGTCTGAACAAATTCTCGGGGTCCCTTGCTCCTCATCTATTTAAATCGCTAACATTGATAGTCTTGAATTTATCGGGAAATAATTTTTCTGGAACCCTTCCGCTTGAGAGCCCACTTTTGTCTGAGACACTTGTACTACCTTCTTACAATCATTTAGAGAGCCTTGATTTATCTGATAACTCATTATCTGGTTCATTGCCTCAAGAAATCGCTAACATGCAAAGGCTTAGATATCTCAATCTTGGCAAGAATTCATTTTCTGGAAATCTTCCAAGGGAAATCAGTAAACTCGATGGCTTAGAATTGCTTGACCTGTCCAATAATCATTTTGATGGGGAAATTCCTGATCTACCTCAGCCCAATCTAAAATTATTAAATCTCTCCTATAACAATTTTTCTGGTCCTATCCCAAAAAGTTTGAGCAAATTCTCAAAGGCCTCATTTTCTCCAGGCAATTCGCTTCTGATTTTCTCTGATGCCATTCCTTTGGGAAATGCTAACTCACAAATCGCTAATTATAATCATCATGGATCTAGAGGTAGCACTATTGCAGCTATTGTTGGTTCCATTGGTGCCTTTATGTTGGTGGTCTTTATTTTAGTTGCATTTTATGTAATGAAATCTCAAGAGTTCTGTGGAGGTGGTGGTAATAATTTTCGCAGAATTTATCGTCGTAATGTGTCAAAACCTCCAGAAACTTCATTACCAATCACAACTAGCTTTTCGAACGACCATTTGCTAACTGCAGCTGCAAGATCTGTATCTGGTCAAAAGGAATTCTCAACTGAGACAGTTCAATATAATTATTCTGACTCGACTTCACAAGTTTCTAGGAACGAGGTGCCTGCAGTAACCGATGAATCAAAATCTTTATCAAGCTTCCCTTTAGCTGCTTCACCTCGTTCCCCCAGTTCATGCCCTGTGGATCAAACTGTGATATTGGATGTTTACTCACCCGATAGATTGGCTGGAGAGTTATGTTTCTTGGAGGGTTCCGTAGCATTTACAGCTGAAGAGTTATCTCGTGCTCCAGCTGAAGTGCTTGGTAGAAGCAGCCATGGGACGACCTATAAAGCTACTTTAGATGCTGGTCTTGTGCTTGTGGTGAAGTGGCTGCGTGTTGGCCTGATAAAACACAAGAAGGAATTTGCTAAGGAAGCTAGAAAAGTTGGGAGAATTATACATCCTAACATTGTGCCATGGAGAGGCTACTACTGGGGCCCTAGGGAGCAAGAAAGATTGATTTTGTCTGATTATGTCAATGGAGATAGTTTGGCAGTCTACCTACATGGTAAGACCTTAATAGCTGAATGGCTCATTAGCATCATTTCACATCACCTTATTTTATTTGTTTCTTTTTTTCTTGCTATAAATTGATTTTATGCGCCTTGTCTAATTTTCTTTGAGCTTAATTTTCTTTCCATGTCTACTTGAATTATCGAGGAATGCTTCATGGGAGTTCAAAAATTGATTTGGTCTATATTCCCTTGGAAGATTTTTAGAAAGATCATATGAGTATTCTAAATGTGTCAAGATACAAGGGGTTATTTAGTGAGTTTGAATCAATTCATCTTCAAGCTCCAACTGCATTTTTATTTATTACTTTAGTTATTTAATTATTTATTTACTTGTTCTGATGCAATTCTCAGCATTGATTATCAGATTTGCTCTCTACTGTCTAATGAAGATATAAGTCTTCATTAGCTACTTGCTATTGATGAAAATTAAGGTGGATTCTGCTACTTGCTGGTAGAAGACCTAAATTGGTGTTAGAGCATTGAATGTCAAAAAAAAAGTTAAGAGGGTTTATAACTCTTTTAAACTTAGATTCAAAGTGGCATTTGCTAGTCTGGCATGGTTTATTCTGTCTATGCTTTATTTGCTGACTAGAATACATCAACAACTAATTTTGTTGGATCTTTTATTCGTGTATGTGTTGTTACTACCATTCTATATACTTTATTTTATGTATGTGCTGTTGCTACAATTGTATAGACCTACTCAGAAAATGTCCATATATATGTTCTTTCACTGCCAATCGGTCGCCCCTGAACATGGGCTGGTAGTGGGACGCTACATGCGTGCGCGCCCGCGATAGGTCGACCTTGCAACTTCCCGAAGGGGGAGAGTTAAGCGTGGACTAATTCTGCTTGTGCCCTGTTGTAAGCCAGATGGTGGAGGTAGAGCTAGGGCCATCCAAAGGTTTATCTATCATAAGGGTCCCAGCGATGCGGACCGCATACCTCCGTTAACCTAAACAAAGTATTTAAGGTTTTGGGATGGCCGTTAGATGTATGCATGGGATTCAAGAGGCATTGTTTGGATAGATACATAGATTTTCCATTTAAAAATTTGTGCTCTAATTTCCTGTTTTCAAGTAAGTTTTATTCCAGTAGCACTAGGAACTAGATTTTTTTTTTTTTCTTTAGGAAGAAAGGCCTTATACATCCATTTTGTTCTTTGCTCATTTCTGCAGAATCAACACCAAGACGATACTCTAGGCTATCTGTCAATCAACGGTTGAAAATAGCTCTTGATGTCACAAGGGGCTTATGCTACCTCCATGACAGGGGGCTAGCCCACGGTAATCTGAAGCCAACAAACATACTCTTAACTACTCCTGATCTCACTGCTAGATTGGCTGACTACGTCCTCCACCAATTTATGACTCAAAACGGTACTGAGGAACAGATTCTAAATCTCGGGGCGCTTGGGTACCGGGCCCCCGAGCTCTCTGAAGCAAAGAAGCCCATTCCCTCCCTTAAGGGGGATGTGTATGCATTCGGTGTAATCCTTATGGAGCTCTTAACACGTAGGAGCGCTGGCGATATCATTTCGGGCCATTCTGGTCAGGTCGATCTTGCAGATTGGGTCAGAATGTGTGCCAGAGAAGGCAGGGGTGCAGATTGTTTTGACAGGAATATCACAGGGTTGGATGAAGCTCCTCAAGTTATGGATAAATTGCTTGAAATCTCACTGCGATGTATTCTTCCTGTAAGTGAGAGGCCAAACATTAGGATGGTTTTCGAAGATCTCTACTCCATAGTCATGTGAGATCTTCTCTTTTTTATTTTTGGTTCTTGTTTTTTTTTTTTTTTTTTGCCTTTTTTCTTTTTTATGTACATGTGATTGCTTTCTAATTTCCCCATTTTTTATCGGGTCTGATACCTCTTGAGAGTTTTAACATCTTGTGTAGAATTGAATTGATCCTATTGATTGATTGATATTTTCTGAGAGATGAAGCATTGGTGCTATTCAATTCCCCTTGTTTACTTAATATACTTCATTTTGTTTGTCTGGTCACTGACTGAACTGTGTTGACCTTGACTCTGTATACACTTGAATTTGCCAATCTGTGGCTGTGATTGATTGCTATTCATGGTTGATGTTGATTCTCCGTCCTTTATATATATATATATGTTGCCGTTTTGGCGTACTTTGTTTATTTGTTTACGATCTGGATGTGAGAATTCTGTGACTGGGCCACAAGGAAATATTTAATCGGCAATGCAGTCAAGGCCAGTCTGGCGGAGGCTTCAGCTGGATTCTGAGCTTTATAGAAACACGTAGACATTATTCAGCAGGGGCACACTGCCTTATTAACCAAGTTGGGTACTGAGGCTGCTATAGGAGTTGGAACTTGCGATTTCCAGCTCCATAACCGGCGGGCGTTGATAGTTTTTTGTAATTTCCAACCCATCCGTCCTAATAAGTATTACCACTCACCATCTCTGTCCTAGCTGGCTTCCCTCACCCAAAATCGAAGCATAGTATCTCAACTGCTGCGACACTACCGCACGCAGCAACCCTGATGTTAGTACTGTTGTATTTACTTACTTTTTTAAGACAATGTTATAACTTGCAATTTAACCTTAGACGAACATTGGGTGATCTAGCAACTTTTGTGTTCCATACTAGATTGCCAATGTGCTTATGGGTCCAAAATTTCTCCCAAACATCCAATGTTCTTCTCAAATTGGCTTTCAAAATGTGAATGTGATTATGGGAGAAATTTTGGGAGCACTAGCATACTCTGATCCAGTCATCCAGTTAGTGTATCCAAATAGATTAGCTATCAACTCGGACTAAACGCACAGAACACCCCCACAATACTCATCCCGAGACATAATCGGCAAACAAACATAGACTGTACTCTTGCCATAATTCAGACCTACAAGAGCGCTTTCCAGGACTGCTTACATGATATGATAAGAACACCCCATCTTTGTATGCTATGCATAAAATACAAATATACAATAAAAAAGAGAACTTCATCCACCGTTCGCCTGCTCGCATACAAGCATCATTAGCACTTCACCACAACGGTGGGGATCCAGACAATGGTTTACTTTTGTCACAGAAGTATCATCTCTTCTTATTTTCTGCCGCTCGTCCCAATGAGCGGCTTTCCTTTAACCTCTGATTCCTGTCAACACATGTTAGTGCAGAATTAGGACCACCACAACAAAGGATCTATCATTCATGTGCTACAATGACATCGCAGCCAAAAAGCTGTGCCAGGGGCCGCTTATTTAAACTCTCAATATATCTCTAACGTGAGGGTGAATCATATCCACCACAAATTTCAAATGTAACGTCTCCTTGAAGTCATGTACGCTTCACTTCTAAAGTTTTTATTTCTTCGACATTCAAATTTACAGATATGCATTTCTCTGCAGGGGGCACAAAGATTATTGAGGTATTAGGCAACTAGGACGCTATGCAACAAATATTCAATTGACGATCTAAAAAAGCTACCTCAGCATAGTTTTTAAAAAAGAATGTAGTGAACCTGTAACCATCTTTATGAAAACAAAATTGTTTAAAAATATCTCAAAAGAAATTTCTAAAGAATCTATATATTCAAAACTACACTTGAAGTTAACCTGTCATATAGTTGACCCTGTTGGAATTTGAACCCTATGTTGCTAAAGTTGAATTATGCTCACTACAGATTTCCTTTTTTGGAGATATCGAGGAAAAAAACCATCAACCAAAAGGAATCCGATTCTGACCCCACACGGATTTCCTTAAAGATTTGTTTAGAGGTCTCTAGCATACTGGTATCAATAAGATGGGTCTTCAGCGAAAATTCTAGGCACCTAATGTAAAGCTAAATATAGCTACAAAGTGATGTGAATATTGTCGGTACTACAAATTCAAAACAATAGGCCTGCCATTGTATTGTTCTTGTATGTAAAATGACCAATAAATAATAGAGGTGACATTAGACTTGCATATATAGGAGCCTATTGTTGCGAGGTCACTAAAGACCCTTACCATTCTAGTTCGATCTAATGTCAGACTCAAAAGGAAGATTAGTAATTATAACTTAATCTTAAAGTTAAGCGAGAAAGACAGGTGCTTAGCAAAACATAGAAAATAAAACACATTTGTGCCAGAGAACTTTTACCTGTGGACTGTGAATGTAAATATATGACTTTGCTGTAGCCGGGTTATGGTTTTCAGCACGCTTGCTCAAGTCATAGCAGACCTGTAGTTAGTAAATATGTTATGTGGCATAAATTCCAACTAACTACAGCAAACATTGATATATTCCAACTAACAAATTGAATTGTTAACTGCTGGATTAAGATTGTTATCAATGAACACTCTTTTCTAATATACTGTGACAATAATTTGTATTCAAATCTAAAATTTAGTATTGTCACTCTTAAATTTCATAGGCAATACAAAGACAATGTAGAGAAGTATTGACATGCAAAAACGTGCTATAAGAGATATTAGGACAAGGCCAGATATTAATATATACCTACAGAATTGATTTGAGAGGAGATGTATGTTATTTATCAGGATATAGATACTTAGCAATGAAAAGTTAACGTGTTAGCTTTGCGTCAAACATCTTATATCTAAAATGCAAGAGATATAACTGCCAAATACATTAATCTTGTTTAACCAAGTAGCATATAAGATCTGAGGACCATGCAAATAAAATTAGCAGCAAGCAAAAGTAAACCAAGATATTACCAACATTGATACGACACAAAGAGTCACCACAACAATATGCTTACCGCAAATGCGAAAAGTGATCCATCAAAATTGAAAGTACTGCAAGGAATTGGAGCATTGCACTGTGACATGGCCTGCAGAGCCAAAATAAATCAGATAAAAGTATTCCAGTGCTCAAGATGTTATCCTAAAAGATGACGACACTGTTAGTGTGACCAATTCCACTAAACACACTCTTTCCATATTTTCAAAGTTAAACAACTTACTGTCCACTCCGAATTTTCAAAGGTAAAAAAACATAGTACATCTCTCTCTAACAATTGTGAATGGCAAAATTGTGTGCTGCTGTAGAATTGGAATCTACTTGAGACCTTTTATCTCCATTATCTTTTCCTTTGTTTGCTAATTGTTATTTCAGTTTATTTTGATATAAGAAAGAGCAATCTCAGCAATTTTAATGGTAAAATAATTGAATATCATCATCATACTCAAAATGGAATAACTAAACAAAGCAAGAGCTCCAATCCCCTTACTATATGTAGATTGAATTTCAAATATGATCATAGCGTATTCGAAATAAAATTTTGAATGGTTGCTTCAGCATTACGCTATTTTTAATAGTTAAGTATCTATTTTTCTATTTTCCACTTGTTAGTCCATGCGGATCCAAACGTTGTCGTGATGCCATACGGCTAATAGTGAAGCATCTCTTTGTTTCCCAATGAATGGATAATTTCACAAAGAGAATCGTGCCTTCATCTTTTAGAAGCACCTGTTTACTTTCGCAGTCACTAGAGTGCCATCATGAGAGAAAGACCTCTTCATCTCCCATCATAATCACCTTATCATTTCCAATAGATGGAGAATTTCATGATGAGAAGTACATCTTCATGTATGTCCAAGCACATGGTAAAATTCAATTGTGTTCATAGACTGGATGTGGGCGTAAGAACAGAGCAAATAGACGAGTTTTTTAGACAAGAGCCTGGCCTTGTTAGGGTTGGTTGTCTAATATAACTATATAAGAGGGCAGATCTCCGTAGGGCCTGAGCTGTAGAACTACAAGCATTTGATGTCACACCATATTACTGTTTGCAGGGAAAGACAAGTCCCATTTTTTATTGAAATGTGCATCATTGGGTCGCATATGTATTTCACTTGGTTTGTATTCTGATGGTAAATTTCCATTTCTTTCCTTTCGTGGAAAACTTTTTTGGACAGTAAATAATATGTTACAAAAATTAGTGATTGATATAGTTTTATATGTAATCGGAATAACAGTTCTAGTGCTTAATAATGTTTTGTTATGTCTTCTTGAAAATAAAGGATTGTTTCCTTAGAATATGCAGCCTTTCTAGCTTCTACCATAAAAAGATTGAAACAAGTTATGCTATTGTAAAATTAAAAGACATCCCCAGATACTGGGGTTCAGCATGACAGTACATCAACGACAAACCTTTAGTCTTTGTTTGCTATCTTTATCCCAAAAATTGAAAGCACCATCTGATCCTGCAGTGGCAAATGTATGGTGCACCTGCCACAAATAACATGGATAGGATACAAATAGAACAAAGTAGAAAGAAACGATGATAGTAAACACAGACTGATAATCGTTCTCATTTCTGTAAGAAAGTTTCTTTTTGTTCAGGTGGTTTCTGCACATCCTCCAAAAAGGAAAGGAAAAGAAAAGGAAAAAAAAAATCCAAACCCACAAGGAGACAGTCTGCATGCACCTGCAGTACCCAAGAGAGGTGCATTATAAGGTCACAAGTAGAAAGCCAATTCGGTATTCTCTGTTACCAAATTACGTCGCAACTATGGATCTAATGTAATGGAATCAACTATACTAAGATTCTTATCCAGAAGCTAAAGACCAACTCCATTATCTGTATAGTTGAATTTGCTTTTAGGAAACAAAATACCAGACATGGTGGAACCTTATCTTCAATATCTTACCGGATGAAAATTCAGTGAGTTCACAGAATATATCTCATCGCCTTCTCTATGGCACTTAAATGTGAAGTTTTTGCTTGACTATGAATTGTCCAAATGCTGCACACCGACTCTTCCTTCAATAGATCCTACCTGAAAAAGAAACTTCAATATACACAATGTCGATGGCACATTTGTGCAAAATAATTTCCATACTTATAACTGGACAATCAAAAGATAACAAAATCTGAGAATTCATTTCACTTGTAAGAGAAACTACAAAAAGATATTAGGATAGAATAGCTCCAGAATCAAATTAACAAAAAAAAAGTCCATGCAAGCAACTATGTGGTAAGTATTTGAACATGTCGAATCGAGTTCACAAACTTATCATGTCCATGAACGTTTTGTTGATAACAATTTTTTTTTTTTTTTAAATTGTGGATCTCCGGATGTATAAGAAGACTTTTAGAGAAGGATGGAGAACAGAAGCCAGGAACTATAGAAAACCATTCAAAGACTACCTCAAAGGCCTCATTATGCTATGAAGCCAACGCCATAATCATTCAGATAGAGCTATCATAACATAAAAATGGAAAGGTATACAAGTTTAAAGTTTTGGGCATATGAGGAATGTCAAGGAATCAAACATTAGCACTCACCAGATACCCTTGTTGGTCAGAAAAAGCAGCAAGGCACCTAGTCTGATACTTGAGAGGTGAAATGAATCTTTTAAATTCAGTCTGCACAAAGGTTCCATATAGCATTAGAATACAAGTCTACCAAAACTACTTGTACTAAAACTTCCCACTGTTTGGATTTATACGAAACCACTAAACATCAGCAATTAACTTTCTGATATAATGATCCAGGGAAGTCTAAATAAAAATAAAACATCACTACTGAATAAGGCAAATAATACATATACATAAATTTCAGAAAACACTCTTAGTAAAAAAGTAAATGGTAATGTAAATAAGAAGTTGACATGGATCACCTGAGGATTCTGCAGGTTATAAACTACAATGTTGCGATCTGCAGTTCCAACCACCATGAGTGGGTAATGAACAGTCATAGCATAGCAGCGCTCTGGGAGTGTTGGTTATAAACTGGCTGCTTGCCTGGTATCCCAATACCTAGAGCAATCCCATCAACATGTAAGAGTAACATGATCAAAGCAGCACTCAAAATCACAAATTAAACGTAAAACCATTGTAGAAATAATGTATGCCTCGGCTCCAATCTATTTGCAGTAACAAAGTTCGACCTGCTCGGTGTACTATGAAAGAAATTGCAGCTATTTGTTCGAGATAATCAAATCTATAAGTTTTAAAATAATATTATTCAATTTATAACTTGCCATTAACTCGGCATAAACCAAGTAATATGAGAAACCGACTAAATCCCTATCTTTTCTTCTTACGTTCAAGCACAAATGAAAGGAAACAAAAGGAATATATCAGAATCAAAGCATGTATACCACATAATGTTTTCTTGTATGAAAAACAGCAATAATTACTCGAAGACTATATCCAATGTAGGTACAGCAAGATTGACATGCGCTTCATAGAGTAGACCAGTAAAACAGCAGCATCAGTAGAGCATCTTCCATATACATAACACAAAGCATCAATCAAATGAAACAATTTAAGTACGCTGCGTGGAAATAAATAAATAAATTTTCATTTAGCAAATCCTTATTAGTATTTTGGTCAAAGTAATACACATATAAAAATTCCTTAGCCACGCAGAAATGGTAATAAAATAACCAAGAACAGAGAAGTCTTCGTGGATTGCTTGTCTATCTTTTTAATTGCAAGAACACCAGATTTACTATATACAAAATCGCCCTTCCATATACAATTACCTCAAAGTCTTGTCCCAGCTCCCTGAAACAAGAAGATTCATCTGTGAGATCCATGCAATCTCTTTTATGGGCACGTGCAGCCACAGTCGTTGCTTGGGCACCAGACATTAAAGGCCACATTTTAACCTGCTTATCACAGCCTCCAGAAAACACAGTTGTTCCATCGTCCTTCCAAGTTGAGCACGGAACCTAAAACAAAACAGCATTAAAAGATTGGTTAGATAAAAAAAAAGTGTAATAAAGTCCTTCAGAGAGAGTTTGCCTCCAAAATTGGACAAGCCAGCAACTTACCGGCTGATCATGTGAGACTAATGCTTTTGGTTGGCAGTTGCCAGTAGAAACTTCCCAGCATCTAACCTGTAATCCAAGATATAGTAAAAGAGATAAGTAGTTGGAGTTTGAAATTCCGATCTTGCGATAGGTTACTCACAAATATACCTGATTGTCCCAAGAAGTTGCAACAAGATAATTGGCCTTTGGACTGAAACTGAGACTAGAAACTGAGTCACTTGGAGCTGGCACCACCTGCAGCAATATACAGAATTAAGTAATTAACAAATTACCTAAAAAGTTTGGAGACCATAAATGCATATTTGCTAGTTTAAGAAATCAGAAATGCAGGACAAAACAAACAACTCTGCAACATGAGGAAGAAATAACAATTGAAGTAGCAAAGTTATATTTGCACTGTTCCCAAGTTTTCACTATAAGTTCTTCAAAGCAATTAAGTAAATAAAAACATTCCAACAGATTAACAGTGATAATCTGGAAAATAAAATTTTTGTATTCTACTAGACGAATACCACAAATGTAATGAAGTGATGATGTGGAAGGAAAACTTTTGTATTCTAGCAGATTAACAAAATTACTACATTTGAACAGAGTGTGGTACACTTGTATGCCTTGATGCCATAAAACAAAACAAACTAAAGTATACTTAGTAAAGTAATCATAGCTTGCAATTTGATTGAACAAATTAAATGTCTATTAAGACTTTATGCAGCTCCTCGATAACATACCATCAACTTGTGTAAAAGTTTTTCAAAAAATAAGAGTAAAAAGTATATAAAAGGATCTGCTACAATTTGTGTAATCAGCAAACACCTAAAAGCACTTCAAAGAACATCTCAAAGCGTGAACATGCCCAGAAATCATTTTAACACGAGATGCAAGTGGGCTAACTCGATATGCAGCTCCGTATAACATCATACCAATCTAATGACGCAGCTTAAAACATAATAAAAAAAGCCAAAAAAAATAATAATAAAATATTAAGAAATTGTTACAACTCATGTAAGTTCAGCATATATAGGACGGCTTGACAGCAAAATTCAAGCGCATTTACCACGTCCTAAACATTGCTCCAAACAATTATACTTAGTCGCAATATAATAAAAACAAATGCTAGCGTTTCAAGAAATTAGCAAACATGTCTGATCGTAGAAATATACCAATGTAGCACCCAATTTACTAATTCATCAGAAATAGTGAGGAAAAGTAGCATGTCAAGATAAAAAAACATTGTACCTCGTGAGATTTGTTACGATTTGGATTAGCCACGGCGGCGAGACCCCATGAACGCCATGTATAAACCCCTACAAACGGGGCGAAAGAGAGAGAGAGAGAGATCGCCGGATTGTTGCCGGAGGCGGCGATGGGTTTTAAAGATTTATATATATAAAATAAAATATATATATAGATAGTTTAGACTCGGCGCTGATTTCTGGCTTCTTTAAAACGCGACGCTGATTTCTGGCTTGCAGAAATGTGAAGGCCGAATTTTAAGATTTTTTTTTAGCGTAAAATATTTTCTGTACTACATAAAAAATTTAAGATATTTTGGGTTGAAGAAAATGTTGTGTTCTTTTACCCATAAATTTTAGCCAAGCAGGACCGTTATTGCAATTTATAGCTTTTTTTGACTGTAAAATAGTTTTGCATCCGTACAAATATGCTAATATTAATTATATAATATTAGTAATAATAAATATTCTTTTATTTTTCATCCCAATAAACTTATATCTGATTATAATTGAAGGTAATACATGACGTAAAACAGTGAATATACAGCATGTATATACTACCAAATCTTAAAAAATAGATAAATTTTATTTTAAAAAATTCTTATTACTTAATATATAACTTAATTCTTTTTATCTTAATATATGTGCAGATAGACATTTTTACAAATTAAATATTTTATAAAATAATTTTATTTAAATTTTAATCTTAGATTTTTTTTTTAATTTTTTAAATTACTTAGATATTTTTTTTTTAAAATGGTTATTAGTTACCAACCAATATTATAACACATATCTAAAAGTTATTTATAATGATAAATGACATAACGACTTTAATTATTTACTTTTTTATTTATATATAGCCCCTATTTGTAATATATTTATTTAAACAATCCAAGTTAGTTAGGTATGATACTATTTTCATACACAAGTACACAGGCCAATTACACATCATTCTTTTTAGTGCTGGTTAGAGATCAAATTTTGAGATGCAAACATTCCTACATATTGAATACTAATAAATATCACTCTCCATGAGATAATTTACGATCAAAACACGCCGTCTGTTTAGATAGGTCGTATACATATGGAACAGACGAATACGATACATGAATTCGAATCCATTTACATAAAAAAAGATAAGTACCACATCAGAAATACATGCAAAAATACTAAGAATAAACAACACAATCCATGTTAGACCTCTCTAAACAGGCTCATTACCTTAAACACATCATTTCATAAAGTTCCAACCAAACATAACAAAAAAAAATGATAGATAATTGTAGTTACTTGGAAAAAAATAGCACAATCATCAAAACTATGTAAGTTAAATCGATCATCGTACAAATCCACACTACAAATGCATAGGTCTATACATTACATAAGATTTCTCTACAACCCGCTATCGCGTGCCTTAATCAGATATTTACAACATTCATATACCCTGTTCACAGGATGGTCTTACAAGATGAATAGTTCACACAACCATAGAACACACACATGCTACAGCAGATCCGTTAGATTGTCTTTATATACAACCTCAGGAAAAATAAAAGGAAGTAATACCAGAAACCTCTCTTTCTCCGAAATCAATCGAAGTTCAATTCCATGAAATGCATGTAATTATCATGCAAATTTTTGAGTAAGTTTGAGAGGTTTAGCATTTTTTTTTCTAAGAAGATTATTGATTAAGCTGCATCACGAGGGCGGGCAGCCCAGATGGAGCTCAGGGCACGGAGTCGCTGGATGTAATCTCCGAGAGCTAGTAGCGCACGTGCTGCTTGATGGGTCGTTAGAATTTTGCACAACTGTTGCAATGTCTGCTGCCTCAAGTTGTCCGCCTTCACAAAAACAAAAATTAGCATCATAATAGGTCTCTAAACGAAAAAAAAAAACGCAGTAGGGGTCCGGTCTTTAAAAAAAGGGCTTTACTATGCACCCCCCAAAAAACCACACATGCTGACGTGACACAATCAGGACCACACATCACGATGGGTGTATCTGTAATTTTAATTGTTTTACGGATCAAGAGGGAATTGTGCGGATCACGAGGCGCGTGTGTGGTGGAGATTGATTGTCTATAGTTTGTTGGGTAGTTTGTTGGGGCGAATAGTTTTTTCCTTTAAGAAAAGGGATCAAAAAAGGTACATGAGAAATGCACGTCTTTGTTTTGCAATCGCGGCGCCGCAGACCAGGTCACGCAGCCGTCCGATCAAAGAATGTCCATCCTGATCTATATTTATACGGTAATTTTTTGTGCAATAACAAATTAAAACTTTGTGTATTTTTATGTGCTCTACAAGTTTGTAATTCAAAGTTTCTTTAGAAAAACCAAGAATTTGGCCCAATAGATGTACTTAATTTGTAACTCAATAAATTTGTCCAATAGATCATGGTAATCTTTTAAAAAGCACTTGGAACTACAATGTTGTAGAACACATCAAAAACTTAAAATTATAGTTAATCATTTTACCAAAGAATATCATTTAGATATAGATCAGAATGGGCATTTAACAGCCGTCCCATCAGAGATCGGATGGTTGGCAACCAAGATCGCAGCACATAAGATCTCCAGAAAACATTGGTTGTAGCCAAATAATGTCTCTTTGTTTTCCGCTAAATTCTCCAGAAAACAAACATAAATCATGGGAAAATGAATATTACTTATCCAACCATACGACAAGCATAGAAAATCAAGCCTAGCAATTTCCTCAGTAATACTTTTTGGCACACTAAATGGACGGTAAGATCAACATTACATAAGAATCTACTCGTCTAAAAAAAGGACAATGAACCAAAAATGGGGAGAAAATATCTAAAACCCAAAAAAACCAAAATGCTAGGGGTCCCAAAACTTGTCCCAGAATTATTTTTAAATCTGTACCACGAATTAAACCATGTCCTTCTCAAAAATGAACTACGTGATGCTAAAAATGGGATTAGTTGACTTTTGGGAGAAACTTGGGACAAATTTCTAGCATTTATGCTGTAAGCTTAGACACAAAATACCCTAAAACACAATCCAAGATGTCATCCAAAGGATATATTTCCTTGTGTTGTGTTTTTGGGCTATTTGGGTCAAATCTTTAGAGTCATCAACCATTAGCTACTGCTATTTTGCTGAGACATAAGATACTAGCTACCTGATTTACGAAGCTAACAAGAGAATCAAGCTTCTCAACCACGCTCGACATCTGTCCCATATAATCTGTAACACCTGAAGCACTATGAGGTTGAGTTACTATGATGTTTGCTAGGGTTTGTTGCAGTCTATCCATGCCTTGAGTTAGAGCATCCTCCGCCTGTTGAGATGATTGCTGCAAACTGCATATATCTATGAGTTGTTGGTCGGTTAAAGGATCTAATTGCGGGGAGAGCACCTACAAAATTGCAGCCACGAGTGAAGATCGATTAAAGAGGAAGTACTAATGGTAAATCCCCCAACAATCATTATCAATGAAGTTCATTTTGGACATCACAAGCCTCACATTTTAGTAGAACCAAAGTTGAATTAGGAATAATGTCAAAAACAAAAACCCTGCTTTTCAAAACTCGTATAAATTAGTCCCTGCATTTTTAACCTTTACAAAAAATCCTTGTCGGGATACTCCAAAGTGTTCCAAACGCCTAGTTTAGTGCTGCATACGGCTATCGTAGCGCTGCTAGCTTGTATCGCAGTATTTTGGCTGAAATACTTCGGACGAGAAAACAAAGTGTTCCGGGCGACCAAAGGTATTCCGGAAAGCTAATTCAATGTTTTCATTCAAGACGTTAATTTGCTTTAAGTTTTGCAAAGCAGTGTTTTACCAAACCCATTGAATTTATGCAGG
Source organism: Xerophyta viscosa (assembly GCA_002076135.1). Lineage (NCBI taxonomy): Eukaryota > Viridiplantae > Streptophyta > Magnoliopsida > Pandanales > Velloziaceae > Xerophyta > Xerophyta viscosa. The sequence goes on along the minus strand of MJHO01000111.1, from coordinate 274,147 downwards.
ATAACAGTAAATAGTTTCGGAGAAGTTGGTAAGAGGAACCGAATAATCCACGGCATTCAAAAGAAATTTACATAATAGAAAAAAAATTAAGAAGACCCAATAATAGCAGTTGACTAATTTTATGGAGAAAAAAAAATAGCTTTAAACGTGATGCAGTCTGTGGCTTGTGGAGATTGAAATTGCTTTCATTCAATATATGAAGGGAAAAAAAAAACAACTATACACCTCTAAAGTAATCTCTGGAAAAATTGCTAAACTGATATGGGTGCCATCCCTAGCACATAATTAAAGTGATGGTCCAACCTTACTTTCAAACAATTGTTCTAGATAGTTTACATATCGCTTAAAGATTTTTTGTATAGATAGATTTAGAGGTTTTTAGCATTTTTGCAAAAACAAAAGAATAAAAAACACATATAGACAAATATTGTACATCTAGTAAGAGCTCAAGAAATCTTCAAATTAAGGTGGCAAATCATCACCCCACATATATAACCACAGGTGGAATATATCATTTCAAAAATTCGTTGAAGATGATTCCAACCTACTTTAGACACTTCCTTAGAGTTCAAATTTAGAGGTCTTTAGCAATGCTTGTGTTAAAGAATTAATCACCTTTAGAAGCTCAGAGGGCCGAAATCCTCCTATCCAGAGAAAGAAGCGTTCTGCAGACGTCTTCCACATACCAGACATAAGATAGAAGACATCTGACTTGGCAGCAATGGCCTTCATCCGGAAAAGATCTTCATAGTGGCTAATTCCATTTTCAACTAGAATACGAAGTTCTATATCAGATACGTGCGCCTGCAAAGCGGCTCTCAATTCGGACATTTGCCTCCCCTGTTTTTCAACCCAGTGGGTATACTCCATCTCAAAAGCAGCAACTCCTGCAGGATATCCAAGAAAGTGATAAAGACGAACGAATTCCTTTATACAATTTTATTTATTATTATTTATTTTAATTTTTTGAGAGAAACTGCGATGGAATAATTCCTTTGTACAAATTATTAGTTGAGAACATCTATATCACGCTCTTTAAATTAAAGTTAGAAAATTAACGATTCAAATAATTCAGAATAAAAAATAGCAGTGAGTAGGATAGATTACTAGACCAGTTCATACTCAACGCTACAGGAAAGAAACTTAACATTACTTGACCACAGTGTACGGTTGGAATAAATGAGATTCACCTCTCATGTTTTAGGATGGATTGGAGATATTCAAGGAGGAGGTCAAAAGCATGTAGATGGACTAGCTAAACTAAGAAGCATCACATTTTCCAACCTCAAAAAACGAAAAATTGTCATAAACATCACCATTCAATAACAACAAGCCATCAATTATATCAATCCGCTGACTTGATGGAAAACATGATATGCATTGGGTACACAGTTCTATATACAGCTTCCGGAAGTCAACTTGAAAGCTTACTTTGAAAAACTAAATACCAAACAGTTAATGACGGTTATGATCTTTCGATGTTATAGCTGTTTATAAGATTATAATCTCAGATATTAGTTAACCAAAGATATAAAATAAAGAGGATGAGTGGCACATCAACGAAGAATAGGAATCCCGCGTCTTTAGCTAGAAAATTGATATTTAAACTCAAATGTAAGCAGAGCTTGAAACCCTGATATCAGTAGTTCTCTTCAGACACAACTGAGGATGGCGTCAGGGTAATCGCAAGCATCAGGTGTTTGCTATGACAACCCATGATCTATCAGCAAAGATTTTCAACAAAACAATTTGAGATTTTCAGATTTAGCATTATGTATGGCCAAATGGTACCTACTAGTTATGCCATCATTACTGGAAAGAACTCTATCATACCCTATAGTTATGTTCAAATAGACGCATTAAGATGAAGTGAAAACCCTTAGACAAATACTGAGGAAAACTTGGAATGGCACTTTAATATATATATATATATATATATATATATCTATATATATAAAGGAGCATGAAGAAAACTACCTGAATTAAAGTTTCCTGAACCGCCATGAACAGAATCCCCCGAATGTCCGCCTATGTATAATCCCTGTAATTCAAACCCCGGCATATATAGAAGATGAATCTCGTACAGCCAATTTATATTTATCCACAAGAATATCATGCTCTCATTACCTGTTGTCTTGCTCGTTCTAATTCCTGCTCTATTTGGACTAACTTAAGTCGACTTGTTTCTAATTGTTGCACGTAAGCCTATAAGGAAAAAGGGAAAAAAACAAAAAACAAAAAAAGGAAGAAAACTATAAGTCAAGTATGTTTCAAATGCAACAACCTTCTCTTTTTTTATCAGTATAAGATTACCTTTTTCTTGATACGACTTTTTCTTGCAGCCTCACGATTTTGAGCAAGCCGTCTAAATACCTGTAGCAGAAGGCTATAGGTCATTATGCAAAGGTACATATAGCAGATGTTCGCTATAAGGAAATTATTTTAAAGAAAAAAGAAAAGAAAAAGAAAAAGAAGAAACATTGGTTGACGGCTAAGAAATCACATGTGCAGATATCCAGAATATATTAGCGAAGCATACAAATAAAAAGTAAACTAAAAAACTGGAACACATCCTTTAAAAATTCTGGCAAATTCTATGTAAAAGCAAAGGTCAAAAGTTACCGTCATTCCATGGGACAAGTATATAACTCACAGGCTCTCATAGGGAAAATTTGGTTTTTCTATATGTCCATGCTACACCAGCCCTTAGCTTAGATAGTATTCTACGGTGATCAAAGCATAAGCTTCTTATCTAATTCTTATCCAACCTTTCATTTTACCAAGTTCAACAATAGCCCGATAAGTCGATATTTATCATATCTACATTGGATCTCACCGGAATTGCTCCATCTATCCTCCTGAGGGATAAGTTTGTTTCAAACGCCTATTTAAATGGGAGGAGTATGCCATCCTAATGTGCCTTGGATTATCCACATCTCCCGGTCAGGTGCTTAGACAAGTAAATAGCAAAATAAGGCAAAGAAAATGAAGCATATTGGAAAGCATGAAAGCTGAACAACTAGTATCGCTATAAGCATTTAGCTATATGCTACTAACAAACACGAAAATGCACAGAATAGAAGAATCAATCAATGTACCGTGCTCTGATATAGAAATCAATGACATTTCAACCTTGAAATTGATCTGTTTACCTTATCTGGAGGCTTGTTTGCTTCCTGCTCGTAATTTTTCGATGGCCCGAGAATCTCATGAGAACTATCCTCTAACTATAATTCAAAAAAAAGGATGACGAGACATCAGCAAATTAATAAATTCTCGACATAGTTACAGAAACTGGAGTAAAGATGCATACCCTATTATCAACTTTTCCATCTGCCTCAACAACCGTTGAAGCACCCGTGTTCTGGCTGCTCTCGGTTCTAAACGAGTCAGCCCATGTACTAATCTGGTTGCTTGGATCGTAGAAACTCATCCTTTTAGTAGCAGCAAACTGAGTTGATGGGTAGCTCATACTGATTAAAATGACATATTTAAGAGAGATAGTCTTCAATCCAACGATTATAGATTTTCGTAAGACATACAAGAAATAATAAACAAAAAGAAGAAAGCATGAGGGTTAAAATTTAAAAACTAAATTCCGCTTAAAATTGAACTTTCTTGAGTACTTATAGTAGTTATTTTTAAAAACTTTTTCTTAAAAACTTGAAAATTAAAATCAAAAAGCTATACCACCGTAAAACTAGAAGGAAGGGCACTGACCCGCCCACAGACAACACAAAATTTTATCACTTGTTCAAAAGCGGAGAAACAAAATCTAGTGATGAGTGAACTTACAACAAAAAAAGTCACCATTTTTCATAACTATACTAGAAAACTAGGCACAAAGAATAAATAAAACCCTTGTAGCACAACATAAGAAAAATAGAAATCAGAATCTCCAGAGAACAGTGACTGGGATTTAATTAAGAGTTTATCCAAAACCACAAAAAGTTAATAGAAATGCATGAAACAAAATAGAAAAAATAACTTCAAACTTTCGGAATAACAAACAAAGAATCAGAAGGAAATATATACAAAAATAATTGAATTAAACAGAAAATTCTCAGATAATCTGACAAAAAGGAACCTTGTGTACAGCACACAAAAAAGAGTAACTTCCTTTCCAAATAAATCAACAATAAATACAGAACATCCCAACAAAGCAACAGAATCACTTCATAACATGAAAAAAAAAAAACAACAATAAAAAGAGCAGAAACAAAACAGAGAAAAACTGATGAAAACAGCGGCAGACAAAAACAATTAAACCGAAACCTTTCTCACGGAATCAGCGCTGGAAGGGAGCTGAGGAATTGCAGCTTATTGGCGAGATCATCGAGAATCGAGTATGGAAGTGAAGAAAATCGTGGAAGAAAAGACCCCAACTTTGCCTTTGGTTTTGGTTTTCAACACAACAATTATTAATTTATTGTCTATCATATATTCTATTAATTTCGTAATAATTTCATTGAGATTTTACACTTATCACCTTATGTAGATCATATTTTGTATTAACCTTCTTTTTCCCCTTTGTATACTAGCTGAAACAGTCTACACTCTAAAACATGATAAGCAGTTTGTTGAGAAACAAAATAGCTTAGAGCACAAAAATTTATTCCAATTTCTCCATAAGTCACGCAAATTGAACCCAATATAGCTAAACAGTTAGAAATCACATACATGAATACGAATACAAAAATAGAATATGATACGAATATGGAATTCGATAATTTTTTAAAAGATATAAGACAAATACGGCTTGAACACGAAAGAAGATATAATTATTAAAATAATTTATATAAAATATTTAAATATATAACATTATATATTTGTTTAAATATTATATATTTGTTTTATATATATAATATAATATTTACGTCTTTATGATAAATTTAAATAGTAAGAATTTAATTATATCAACAAATATAAAAAAATACAGTATCAACCAACGTTGGTCTAATTAGTTAACGAAGCTAGACGTTGGAATGAGATCACGGTATATCTATCATAAAGAATATGTCAGAATGTGCGAATCACACAATACTTAGTTGGAATGGTCCATCATTTACCGCTCAGTATCCGATCAAGATAAAAAATAAAAACCGAACTCAACATTCAAAATCAGAAAATAATAATAATAAAGAAAAAATAGTATTTTAGTAATAATTAATTATATTATTTATATTATATATTATAGTAACCTATAGTATTTTGCTTCTTTAAAAAAATATATTTAAATTATATATATATATATATATACACACACACACACTAACATGCGTGTTGGACGTTTTTTTCGGCATGTTCGATACGCGTGTTCAGAATTTTCTTTTCGGACATTTATTTGACATGTCAAGATATGTACATAGTGTGTCAGTACCAAACGCTATATAGAGTAAAATTTTGACGTACTCCTACTTTATAGCTCCAAATTGAAGTGTTGATGCGCACTACCAATTGAGTGGTTGGGATAACCTTCGTTAAGCACTATCATTATTTATGATACTTTAAAATCGTATAAATAATATGTTAGTTATCTATATCCTTTTTATTAAGTTGGGAATACTATATTGGGTACCATTATAGCAGTAGCGATAGTGGGGAACAGAGAAAATGCACAATTTGTTGATTGTGACATATATATTTGTACACTTATCATGATCTATAATTTATTATTTATATTTAGGGGGGCTATAATTTGGTAAGATATGCAAATAGATATAAGTTTTTTCCGCATGTAAAATCCGTATAATGTTTAAGAATTTTGAAAGATTCTCAAAATTATGGTGTAACTTGACCTTCGAATTAATACTAACAAAGAAAAAATAATAGAAGGAGAAGAAGCAGTACATGTGTCATTCTTCATTAATAAAGTTAAATAACCATTTGGCCGAGCGCCTGTGACGCAGTGGCACCAAAAATCTCCCCGTTGAATGGGAGGTTCCCGGGCTCGAGCCCGGGTGTGTGGGTTTAGGGAGTTTATTCGCGAGTGGCATTGTCCACTCGCCTCCAAAGGCAGGACCAAAAAAAAAAAAGTAAATAACCATAATTCCAGCATTAACATGCGCTTAGTCTCATGTACAAATCGATTGCGGGGAAAAATGCCGGCCTCTAGCTTTCGACACGAGGTAGACAGATGCGACAGATTTATTAGACTAATGACATATTTATCGGTGTATCTTTTTTTCTTTTTATTTTTTTCCGCATAATATGTTTAAAAATACTTTGGAAAAGAAACAGAAAGAAGCTTTTCCCCTCTTCTCCTAGTCTCCCTCGTAATCAATTCGCACCATCAATCTTTGATATATATAGCTATAGCAATATTGAGGTCAAACCAAACCTGCAAAATTTTATAAATTTTTTTATTCTGATGCTCAATTTTATTTTTATTTTATATTCTGATAAAAAAATAGAATAAATTAAGATACCTTTTTTTTCAATTTTGATATATTTTTCACGAAAGACGGACTATTGTATTTTTATTGAATTATTGTGATTTGGATAACACCTTCGTTGCACACACACTATATAAAAAGATATATAAAAAGCTGTACGCCACAATAGCAAGTAATTATATCGAATGTATTGGGAAAAACATTGAAGATTATTATCATTATTAAATACCATTATTGATTATAGTTAAACGCATAAAAAGCAATTATCGAATCTATTCAAAAATAATATTTTTATATCATTTATCTATGAAAAGTAATAAAATTAGCTTTATCAAATTCATTGCTTTTTTAAAATGAAAAAATAAAGACAGCTTCGTTATTTTATATAATTAAGAAGACATAAAAGCACTATTTTAAAATGTGGAGTAACAAAATATACCGTTGAAAGATATAATTTAAAATTAAGATGAAATATTTAATAATTTTAAATTATCGGAGCTATAAAAAGGTAAATATCTCTTTTATTTTCTTCTTTATATGTCTGATATATCTATGAATTCTATAAATTCCTTCCAATTTAATTAGGGTTATGGCCATAATTCCAAACATTTTCTCACTAAATCAATAAATTGATTTTCGGCACCAATTCAATTTATTTATGCATGACTTTGGTTAAAACTTTGGATGATGGGATGCCAACATGGTTAGGATTTACGATCTACATGCAAGTAAAGATTTCGTAATGCAAGATAATTTTGAATATACTATACTTATACGTAGAAATAATTGATAATAATAATTTGTAAATATACATGACATACTAAAATATTAGGTATAATAGAGATAAATATATCCGTGAAATGTTCGAACATTAAAGAAAAATTGTGATGTAAACAAGAGGAACTTCTTTATTACCTTAGTTTCCAAACTTCTTACAAATATAACCTATCATTTTAAATTCTTTATAAATTAGCTTTTATATTGAAGTTGGTATTATGAGTATTTTGACTACTACATAAATTTTTTTAATAAATTTTAATTATAAAAATATATATTACGATGTGATCTAAAAATTTTATATATAATTTTTTTTTTCAAAATATATTTATAAATAGATATTTTGAGATTTTAAAAAATTTATTGATTTAAAAATTAATTTAGTAACTTGCAAAGAATTTAAAGCCCCAAAATAATATTTAAAAATAATTTGTGTAAAAAGAGAATATAGCTGATGTCACAAATAGAATAGGCATTTGGAATGTATATTATAAATAAAAAATTTATTTATAAAATGCAGGCCGATATATAACTCTCCCTATATACAGTCATAGGGTTTGACAATATCGTTACAATCCGGATATTCCTTGAGGCTACTAATCAAATATTGCGTATTTTCTTGAGTTTAGCTAATCTTTTTAAAAAAAAAAAAAAAAATAGTTTAATAAAAACTGCATGCCAATAAAAATGCCGCTCTATTTGACACTACAAGTGGAAACATTATTGACAATAGCCAGCAAGTCAGTTATCGGATCACAGACGATATGATAACGGGTCGGGTCTCGGGCCCAATGAATTTTTACATTCAGATCCCTACACCTGCTAATAATTACACATTAGTGCATTTAGCGTCCTCTTACTTCATTTCATTACCGTAGCGCTGAAGTTAAGTTCTCTCGAACAAACAAATACATAATAATAATAAAATCAACTACCAACTCGTTTGTTTCTCTTCACTTTCTACTATCTTCGCCGGCGGCGAAGCGATGGCGGACATAGACAGCTCCTCGGCGGCGGCGCTGGTTCCGCCGCCGCTCGCCGGGGCCACAACTTCATCCCTCCCCTCTGACATTGATCTCGAGGCCGGCACGGCTGACCAAATTCAGTGCCGCATCTGCCTCGAAACTGATGGTCGCATATTTTAATCTTCATTTCAGTTTAAGTTTTGAATTTGAAGGGTTTTAGTTTGAATTATGAGAGTGCATGTTACCGGTTGAACGAATGATTGACTTCATGGTGTGTTCTTGGTTTTTTGCAGGCAGGGATTTCATAGCTCCATGCAAGTGCAAGGGGACATCGAAGTATGTTCACAGGGAATGCTTGGATCATTGGCGTGCTATCAGTGTAATTTATTGTTCATACTTCCAATTTTTCGGATTGGTGTGTAGCTGTGGTAGCTGTTGAATTGGCATTTTGGAACAGTTAAAATGATGGTTATGATTAAGATGAACTGTAACTTTATGATTACACAGCTTATGTTATACTGATAAACGTGTACTGAGCTAGTTAGTATATATCGGTTGCTTCTGTGAGGCCTTATATGATATGCAAACTTGCTCAGATAAAGGTCCTTATCGGGGTTTAGAGTATAGTAGGAAACTGATTTTCGTGATGGTTTCAATTTCGGGTAGCTTTCAGACAACGTTGCGCTAGTTGGGAAGTTTGCATTAATTGTAGTTTTAGTTATATGCTTATTCTTCGTTTTCTTTTCCTTCCAATCTCTTGCATAAGACCATAAAGGAAGATCATTTCTTTTCTTTACTGGGGAAAGCATGGAATTGACATCTAGGCTTTTGCCGGAATCCTCCAACTTTCTAAAGTTCATGCCCCCCGAACTTCCAAAGATGTTTTTTATGCCTTTTTTTAGCAAGACGCACATAGGTATGTTCTTCAACTTCACGAAGTTGGTCTATGATGCCCCTTTCCAGATGTCCACTTTGATGGCTAAGTTGCTATTGCGAGGCATCATAGTGTTAGTGTTTCTATTGATTGTTTTTTTATTGTTTGCACGAGAGCCCAAACTAAAAGGAATAAGTTGGAATTGGATGCTTCTTTTTTTCACAGAATGCCCATGACATAAGTAGATAAAAAAAATCATTAGGAACACTAATAATCCCCTATAAGCTTACTCATTGCATGGCAACAACTTTATGCAATTTAATAAAAGAAGTAGCTATATCCCTTTGGAGAATGACATTACAGCACCTCTGAAGGTTGAGGGGCATGAGAGCACATTGAGACAAACTCTAGGAACCATTTGCTTACTTTTGCTTCTTATTTTTTATAGATGGCCGCCGTCTATGTAGTCTAGTGGTTGGAACCTTGAGCATTCATCCCAACAACCTAGGTGCCCTCATTTATAGGGAGAAGCATTAAATTTTTCACCTTTACCCCGTGATAAGCCAAAACATATGACGTGCTCTAGGAACTACCGCAAATGGTGGAGCTGGGACATGCCATACGAGAGTTTATTTGTCCTGTGGTCCTAGCGATGTGGAAGCATATGGCTGGGTTTCCTCTTGTTAATCTTAAAAAAAGGTTGTATTCGTTGGAAAAATTTGCCTTTAGGTCCAAATCATCTACGAGCAGTCTACTATATATTTCACTTGATCTTTCAGCATTACTATAGTAGCTCCGAAAGTTTCCATTTTTACTTTAAAGGTTTTCAAACTTCTAAGATATTCTTGATTGTTATCTTATTTTTAGCAGGAAGGGTTTGCATTTGCTCATTGTACAACCTGCAAAGCTCCTTACTATTTGAGGGTTCATTGCTACACAGATAGGAAACGGAGAACCTTGAAATTTCAGTTCTTCGTGACTAGGGATATTCTATTTATCTTTGCAGTCGTCCAATTCGTAAGTTTGTGTATTAGGTATATTATTTTACATTGATAGGTAATCTCCTCATTGATAGGTATATTATTAGGTATATTATTTTACATTGATAGGTGTATCTTTACATTGATAGGTAATCTCCTCATTGGCGTACCTGGTGTATTTAATGGATAATCATCGGCAAAGCTGGCTGCGGATAATCTGGGGATCCGATAGTGAACTAAGTTTCTACTATATATGTGGTAATGAATTCCGTGACAAACTTGTATGCTTTCTTCTTCTATTACTGACTTGGCCTGACTCATTGGCCTGTCCAGATTGCATTGTTCTTATCTTAGCGGGCTTTTCTTTACTTTTACTCATGAAGTCATGTATCCTACTTATTTATATCTACTCTATTTAATGTATTCGCTAAATAGGAGGACCAGAGGCATTTCACCGAGAATATAGTTGTATGAAGATGTCCATTATACTTTACATCCTCTAGATGTTGTTATTTTTAACAAAGTACGAGATGGTATGCTGATAGAAATATAGAATTATCTTGTGTAAGTGCAGGAGCACTTCTGTTCTTTGCTTTGCTTGGCTTTTCGGGATGCTTCTTGACATGCTATGATCGTCGAATACGAAATGATTTGTCACAGCCATGTCGAGAACTATGTATTTGTTGCTGTAATCCTGGGTAAGTACTTTAACAGCTGTTGCCGTCTTACCACATCGTTGCATTTGTTCTTAGCTTTCAACATGGTGATAAGCTCGTATTTTATCTTTCTTTCTTTTTCTAAATAAGTCGTATAATCTTCAAAATTTCCTTCAGAGATGCATGTCGAAAAAACTTGTGATGAATGTCTTAAAACTCATTCAGGCTCTTTCTTAGCAAAACCCATCAAGTGTTTAAAAGGGGAAATTATAACTTTTATCCTTGGTTTCGTTGCTGAAACATATATTGCACGCGAAAAAGCAGATGTCTAAGGAGTATATGTAACTTTATTCACGCTAGGTTAGGTACCTCTATTGTAAACTCCAAAGGAATTTTTAGTTTGAGGTGGATCATCAAGACGACATGTTTCAAATGATAAGCCGCACCATTTCTCTAACCATGTTTTGTAAACCATGACCACTGCACTTTTAAAGTTCAAATTTAGAGATAGAATTCATATCTCCAGGTTGTTTTTAGTGGCAATGTAGGGTAAGTGTTGCAGGATGTAAAAGAGAAAATATTAAAGGAATATTGTATTTTAACTTTGTTCACATCAGCTATGGTGAGCAATCCAGGGACCTATAATTTAAACTCTACGGAACTTTTTAATGTGACGTGGAATCATCTATAGCACATATTTCCAATGATAGGTCCCATCGAATATTTAAACATTGGTTGGAAGTCATGCCACCTCACTTTTTTAATTTTCATCTAGGGTTAGCGCCTTGCAGCTCAAATTACACCATCTTTATTTCTTTGCAGGATGTGTGGAGACTGCCATGTCCCAGGGACGCTTTGCATGTGGACTGATTGTACTGCATGTTTTGAGGGTTGTGCAAGTACTGCTAGTGATTGTGGTAGTTGCTTAGGCATGGCAGGTGAAGCTGGGTTGCCGATGCTATTCATAATGGGCTTGATAGTTCTCGGGCTTTTCACCATCATCGGCGTATTTTATAGCGTTCTTGTGGCTACTATGGTTGGCCAACGAATATGGCAGCGGCATTATCATATATTGGCAAAGCGCATGCTAACCAAAGTGAGTCCATCTACAATTTAAGCGTTTTGTTTAAGCTTCATATTCTGCTAGTTTCAAAAACTCTTTCTGTGGAATGTCCGCTACTCATTTGTGGTTAAAGTCTTCGTAAAATATATTAATATTGGGATTCTTCTCTTCCATTGAGGTATAAGCACATTCCTGTGGAGTGGTAGGAATATGTAGCAATTTGATGAAATTAATCTAGAGGGTTATTTTCTTCCTATTATTATAGGCGTGTTAATGTGAAAGGTTTATGAATGATTGGAAAATAAGAAAAGATGGACCAAATAAGAGTTGGAGGGAGACCAAGACCTTGCTAATCTAGAACTTGGTGAAGACGTGGTTATGGATCATGCTGAGTCGCGCCGACGAGCTAATGTGGGTGACACCATTGCCTAGGTTAAATAGCAGAGAGATGTTCTTTTCGATCTAACAAATTGCTGTAGCACCCTTTGTACAAACTTTCACCTGAATAATGAAAGAAGTGCTGCTCAAAATGGCTATGTGAAGGGTTTTTTTTTTCCCTTCAGTGGTATGTTAAAATTGAACTTAGTTGGTCTTATGTTCGTAGTTTGGGATAATGTTGCATGCTCATTGTGGTTTATACAATGAAGTATACAAGCCTTGGAATAAATTATACTTGTGTAATAATTAGTGGGACAACATCTTTTTTATTTTTTGCTAATTGTTTCAAAATTTTTGAGTAGGAGTATGTCGTGGAGGATGTCGACGGTGAAGTATCTGACAAAGATTGGTGCCCGGCGCCACTCCCACCGGAGCACATTCAGCAACTAAAGTCATTGGGTCTATTATAAATTCTTGGTTAGGGAATTGGTCGCAGAGGATGTTGACGTGTTGACGGTGAAATATCGGCCAGATTGGTACCCGCCTTCGCTACCCCCCGAGCAGAACATTCAGCAGCTCAAGTCATGGGTTTTTTTATAACACAATTCATGCTATATCAGGGCAGCAAGTAATAACTTCTACTTGCTGTATATATCGGGGCTGTCAACACCGAAAAATAATAACTGGAATGGGCAGCTATTTTCGGATTTATGATATATATATATATATATATATATATATACTGCTTCGATGAGTGGCAAGGCATTGTAATTGGCTTGATTGTAAGAGCCTTTTCAAAGAAGTCCACTGTAAACTAAACGGAAATAATAAAAGTGCGGGCCGTGGTTTCGGGTTATATTGGGTCTATTAAAAGCCCATCTAGATTGGGTCCCACACTGGTGGATTGAGTAGCACTTGGTGGCCGGTGCTGTGGCCATCTATCCTAGACACATGCCGGTGTTCGAGTCGGTCGTTGGTCTAAATTTGCGAAAGAAAATTTCCGAATAAACTGAAATAATGTCACCTACAGATTTAATTATTTTGACCTATTTTTTATAAGAGATAGACTACGGCCATCTTTCAGTATTCAGTTTTGCTAGCCAATTTAATCAATATCATAATAGGAGTTTTATTGTAACTCCTAATAAGACGATAAATGTGGGGTCTTAAAGGCTGCTCCTTTGGATATGTATATGAGATTATAAGCGTTTCTATAAGAGCTAATTGGGTCAATTTTAGATCATCCAACAGACTTCTCTTCATCTAACAAACGCTAGTCTCAATTGTCAATTGGCGATCTTGTTATATTTTTAATAACATAAACAAGCGTCAACATTTGCTATTCAGTTATTTATTTAGAATTCTGCTATTTGCCAGCCAAAAGTGCTATATATGAAGCAAGGTTTTAGGTGCCCAACCGAACCGAATTTTAATAAACTGATAATTTGACACGTTCCGATATTGCCGTGCCGACGGTGTTATATACTTTCATCTGCTATTTTCACAAGTAAAATTTTAGATCCATATAAAACTTTTGGTGTGTATCATACCGTTTCATATCATATCGTTAATTGCTGGAACAGAGGTATGTCGCACGGGTTCTGTTAATGAAGCAATAAATTGTGAGGCTAGAATGCCACTTATCATATATTCATCAGTTCACTTACTAGTTAATTAACCATTAAGAACCATTGCTTACTCATAGAGTTCTACTCCATGGCGGTTGACATAACTAAGAAAAATACATAGTACGAGGGATATTGCATAGTGAGAACAAAGCTGATAATTCTAGGAAAATCCTTTTCACGGTATTTATATTTTAATGACCTTATAATTCCAAATTATAATTTTATATCGTCCTCACATTCTAATTCAAAATAAAACTTTTATATCCTCTTGATCCTGTGAATTAACGAACTTATCCTTATAGTTTTTTTCATGAAAAATGATGACAACTAATTTTGCGATGATAATTTCATCATTCTATACGATCAATAGAAACATAAAAATGTCATTTTGAATTAGGATAGCACATTCTTATAATTTCAAATGTTATGGGAGATATAAAAAGGCAAAACCACAAATTGGTTTTTTTCTATTACATATTTTTGGTGCAAAAACTTAAAAAGAAATTAGATAAATTGCAGGTATAGATCCAAAACCAAGTCACCTTTTGCAGCATGAGTTATTTGAGTCTCAATCAAGTTAGGCGCTACACAGTTACTCGGCTCTGAGTGATCCACTTAGCAAAACCATCTCCATCAGTACTTCACTCTCCAGAAAGAAATATCCCTCTTTATCTCTACAGCTTTTTCATGCAAATTTGAGGTCCTGTTCTAGTTGCAGTTCGCTAATATGGAAAGTTTGGAGAAGTTATTAGCTGCACGGCGTACAGTAAAAAAATAAAAAGAAAAATTTTGGATTATTTTTTAAAATAATTTTTAACATAAAAATTACAGTTTTTGATGAGATATATAATTTTTATATTAATTTTTTCTTTCAAAAATACTTTTAAAATAAATATTTTGGGACTCCAAATATTAATTGATATTAAAATAGTTTTAAAATCTATTTTAAATCCGTTAATTTTTGAAGTCCTAAAATATCTATTTAGAAGTAATTTTTTTAGAAAAATTTTCAACATAAAAATTGTAAATCTAATTAAAATCTATAATTTTTATGTTAAGATTATTTTTTTTTTTCAAAAATTAATCCTAATTTTTTTTATTCTTTTACTACCCGCAACACGCCGCACAGATAAACTTATATGCACGGCGTGCAGATTAGAATTTGCCAAAAGATTGAACGTGCCGTAACAAAAACCTAGGAAGAATGGTCGGACTTCTACGTCATAAAGTAAATATCTTGGATTCGAACCACACAGACGCTAACTGTAAATATGTCAGAAATTACTCCAAAAAAAAAAATGTTAGAAAAACCTTCTCTGTATTCATGTACGACAATATGTGCCTTCGAGTAGGTTTAGATGGAAAGATTGAACTTTTTATATCGGCCAAATACATGTCAATATTATACTTAAATTTATATATTACGACGATTATATCAAAGTATGTCGATAATCTTTAAAAAGAAAAAGAGAAGGAAGATTGAACTTATCTCTATCTTATCCATCCAAGCACATGGGAGAACTTCCTTTTTCACTTTTGCAGGAAGCACTTCATAAAGAATCTAAGTATCGTTAGGCGTTTTCCATGAATAGCAATTTTTTTCTTTTTTTGTTCCGTAATTATCGAGTTTAGTTTCAATCCTACATTCTCTGATAAAAATAGAGTGATTCGGTAAATCCCTCCCAACACATATTGCTGAGATTCGAACTGGGCCAACAAGTCCATGAACATGGATTCTTCAACCTCGAAACTAAATTTTATTTTCCAATATTTTCCAAAAAGATAAAGTTTCATTGATATATAGTGGATAAGGAGGTGGGTCAGGATCTATCCCACTTAGAATAATGCTACTATTTCATTTTATAAAGTAGCATGGGCCACTCCCCCAACAGGGACAACAGGTTTCTAAGAATAATGCTACTATATTTCCTAAATGCTATAAAATAAAAAAAATAAAAAAAATCAAGGGAACTTCCAAATCAGCCCTCCATCTTTTAGAAATTTTGAAATCAGTCCTTACAAATAGAAAAAAAAAAATATAACGTGACAGCGTGCTGAAAATAGAAGGCTGAAATGGGACCCACTTGGACAGTGCATAGTTCAATTCATTTATGCATCATTTTTGCCAGAAAATTTCGGACAAATTTTGATAGCTTCTTTTTTCTTTACAAGAATATTTTGAGAACTGAAAATGCTTTGTGCTCACAAGTTGATTATCAATAATTTATAAAACAAAATGAATTCGACAAGCGCTGTATGAAAAGATATAAATTTTTTTCTCAATTATTAAAAAGTAAATGTTGATCGGTAGTATGTGATGTTCGTATAAAAGTAAGTCGGCTTCAATAATAGTTTTTCTTATGATTATTTTAAAAAAAAAGAGCGGAAAATTTTTTTAGAAAACAATTGCCTTTAAAATATATTATATTATAGAGAGCAAAATTGCTTGCGGAACAATTACAGCTTCAAGATATTTGCACCCACTAACAAATAAATATTATTATTATTATTATTATTTCTTTACGAAGGTTTTAAAAAAAATTAGTAATTACACTTGAAATAGATGTTCAATGTACCATAAGAATAGAAAATTATCAAAAAAGAATAAAAGGAAGAATAATAGCAACTTAAACGTGAAGCATCAAATCAAGTCAGAATGAACAACATATGAAGGCGATAGCATTAAAGTTTAAGTCAAAAAAAAAAAAAAGGTAGACTTCAACCTGAAGCAAGTTTCAGATATTTGGCACTAGAAATAGGAATAATTGCATATGAGCCCATAAATTTAGAACTACTTACAAATCAGTCATCTGCTAAGAAATTTATGCTAAATATTTGTATTAAAAATATATTTCGATATAATTTATAATTTTTATAATTATTATTTTTAAATAAATTATTAAAAATAGATATTTTCAGATTCTAAAATTTTAGCGGGTTTAAAAATTAATTTGTTAATTCGTTAAGACTTTGGAGCCCCATATATATTTAAAATTATTTTTTAAATACAACAAAAAAAAAATTGATATGAACTATAATTTTTATATAATTTTTTTTTTGAAAAACTATCAATAAATATGTTATTTAGGATATGAAAAATAACTATTTTTAAACGAGAACTTATTTGTAGCACATATTTGAGAGAGGGTCTGATATGCATGTCTCTCCAAATTTAAAAATATGTAGATTTGGCAGTTAAATGCATGTAAATTGGGCAAGAAATTTCTGACCTTGTAAGTTCTTCAGAATTTGCCTTACTTCTTGTGGGAATGAGATAATGAAACTCAATGAGTCAATTCAGTAAATCCCTGTTAAAAAAAGTTAATTACATAGCAGCCCCTGTTTATGAGTAGCCGAATAAATTTATAATTTTTTTTATAATTCTAAATTAAGCTTGTAACAAAATGGATATGGAAAAATTGATTTTAATATTAATCTATGGATCATATACTAATAGAGAACTCAGAGAATTTACCCAAAAGTTTATAAATAATCTTCGCCTACAAGATATTTTTCAGAAAAGAAAATTACAAGAATTTAACACAGAGAATGGATCACATTATGGATTGATCGTCGACCGTGAAGGTGAAGAAGTATATGCGCCACTTGCGCACCCTACCTAACTGACATGAAGACACGTCAAAAAAGTAGGAGCAATAAAATGGTGTAAAAAATAGAGTAAAAAATCCGTAATTTATTGTTGAAGATACAATTATTATGTTTAAATCGGATATATCAAAATATATCAATATAGATACAACCACACACATGATGACCTTCATTTAGGTATGAACTGTTCATGTAACAATGTGCATTTAACCCTTTTTGTTTTTTGAATAAATTATTAACTACATAATTATAATGATTGTATAATTTTGAAAGTTCAAAAATTTAAAAGAAAAGATTAAAAACAGGCTTCAATGAACAGTAAAAAAGCATTGTACAAAACAAAACTTTTATTTTGGACTATAGTTTTGACGGCTCGTTGGACTCTTCCTTTTTATATATATATTTTAAAAAAAAAGTAACATATCAAATTTAAAAATTTAAAAAATAAAATATTAGCAAGTTTATAAATTAATCAACTGACCGTTAAGATTCAAGTATTAAAATACATATTTATTAATTTTTTTATAAAAAATTAAATATAAAAAAAAGAGTGATATAATTTATAATTTTATTTGTTTTCAAAATAACTTTTAAATAATTTTTGGAAGGTAAAAACTAATAAATTTAAAATGAGAGATTACTTATAACATCAATCAATACCGATGTGATTATTGATATGCAAGTCTTTCTAATATAATTTTTAAAAAATAAAAACATATAGGTGCCTTCCGGCAGGCGGTTTCTAATTTTTTTTATTATCAATCGAAAAATGAGAATTAAAGTGGATATTTGACTTTTAATCCACGATTTAAAAATATTAATAAAATCACACACAGTTAGTGATGCAAACTTTAATTAATAAAACAATTAATATTGCTGGATGAACTCAAAGTCACCATCGACCAACTTCTCCTTTTCGGTGAACAGTGGCATGCCCACTAACGCACCAATAAGCCTTTAGTCGCACCTTAGGTCACGCCTTTAACTAACGGTGGGGATGGTTTCTGATATCCGGGTGTTAGGAGATGGAGGGCCACGAGGGTGGGAATCAAGAGGAGTGATCAAAGGAGCTATACAAACTCACATCACACCTAATTGAAATAAAATATCAAATGGTGCATACCACTATGCAATTTTTGAGTTATGCTTCTGAATAATTGGCTGATTCTTAGTTCCAATATATTAAAGATAAGCAATTATTTAATTAAATTAAGCAAAAAAAGTATATTTTGCTTTCTTTGCTCACATTCTATCTCATCCTTGCATTTGGAGCAAAAATGATGACACATTTTTTATTTTCTTCCGAATTTAATAGTGATGAAATTAATGACTTGTTTGTCGCGTATATTGTATGAAAGCGTCTAAATCAATACTAGAAGTCCTCCGATATAGGGTTGAATAGTATAGCCAGCCCATCATAAAGAATTGGTCGTAAATTTTTTAGGAACATTTTAAAATATAAAATAAACTACTTAGCGTATTTTCAGCTAAGTTAGTTAAGTTGGTGTTGGATAACTCATATCCAATGTTTGGTTGGGAGGACAATTTCAAGCCAAAGTTTTATACTGAGTAGGTTCAGGTCCAATACGGACTTGATGAATTGATGTCCAGTAAGTAATCTAGTATATGTTGTCACGAAGGTTTCAGTCCCGTTACCTTTAAAGAAAAAGAATACTAGTACTAGTTTGAGAGTGTAATTTTTACAAGTATAAATATACTTTAAATTTTATCCAGAACGAATATTATTTGTCTAAAAGAACTTCGAAAAAATTTGAATACACCAAAACGTTAGCAATCTAATAGTATGTCCAACTCTTCTCGGTACATACCGTAAGCGTCAAACCAACGATCCGTAATAGACCGGACAACCGTCCTGAGCCAATACTCATCTAACCCGGACGAAATAGTTTACAACACTTCAAACCGGAAAACTGAGATATACAATTATCTTTTAAAACAATAAATGGGTCTAGTCATCCAAAAAAGCAATCGGCCCTACCTAAGCCGCCTATCAAACTCGGAGTGGGATATACTCTAGACGCACCGGCGAGTAGTCGACCTACTGTGGCACGTTCATGTAATTCCTACTGAATATTTTAGAACACTTCCGTAACAAGTAAACTTTTACGGCACAAGTCTTTTAAAGCAATAATGGGTGTAATTACTCTGAAATGAAGAGGGCTTGACTCCTATTTAAGATGAGAATTTGGAGATATTTCCATAGAAAGAAATGGAAACAAAAGGGCTAAAATTGTCACAAATTAGAATAAAATAGTTCTAAATTAGCAAGAAACAAGCTACATAAACCCAGCCAACATATTACAACTAATACATCAAAACTACTTGGAAAATAAAAATATTTATACATATCAAGCTCAAATTTCGAGCAGACTAAGCTCGACCGCCAACGGCCGTGGGGGCAGGTGCTGGCAGCTCGCCGCCGCATGGATGGACTTGTCCTCTGGCTCCCTTTTCTCCTCCCCCATCACTCTTCTCTCCCTCTCTACTCTTCATCTTCTTCTTGTGATTCTCCTGTTGGACATGGAGGCTTGCATAGCTTGCACCCATAGACAACATGGCTAAAATATGAATATAATATTAATAAATAGTAATAATAATAATAATAATAATGAGCTCTAGAAAAAGCCTTGTATAATGCTGGTTTTGTTCTTGGGTAGGATGGAAGGCAGCTCTGAGAGGGTATTTATAGGGAAGGTTTGTTGGTGATGAGAGGGACATGGATATGTAAATTTTTTAGGGCAGTCTACTTTAGTGGGGGATTTGTGGATTGCCATCTATAATTGAATTTAAAATAATTTCCAAAAATAGCTTTCTACCGCCTTTTTCTTAAAGTAAAAAATAAACTAGGTCAACGCCAATAACCTAATCGGATATCCGCAAATATAATGCACTTTCATGTATGGATATCCAATTGAAGCCTACAGATTAACCAACATGTATATGTAAAATCGTGTTCGGATATCCGAAATTTCAACCGAATCCGGTAAAGGTGATGTTTATCTGTGGGCATATATATGGGTAGTTAAATGGAGTAAGTTGGAAGTATGTCATAGTACACATTGTATTCTTGCAAATAGATTACAAACTGTGGACTGCCCACAGACACCCATTTATGTATTGGATAAGGGAACTTGGTCATTTTTTTTATGCATGACCAACAACCCTACTTGCACTATATATATATATATATATATATATATATATATATATATATTCTTTAGTAAATGACTTAAAGACCCTCAACCCACATGTGGCTCACCAAAATACAAAAAGAAGGAAGACTTGCAGGTCCAAAAAATCTAAATATATTTTATTTATGTTCACTTTTTATACTTAGTTTAAAAAATTTTACACTTAAGAAATTATCGTAAGCTATCAAATATGTGTTATAGTATTATTTTTTAACATGAAGGTATCAAAAGTTCACACCACTGTGTCAAACATTAACACCAGAGGTATCGTGATATCAAGGTGTCGGATGTATTAGAAACTCATTAAAATGTGTTATAAATATATTAAAATGTGTCAAAGGATCAATATGTATTTTTTTTTCTTTTAAACTTAAGTGATGTTGAAACAATACAGAGGGACGGCGGTGCGATTGTCCAAAAAAAGGAAATCTTGTTGGAGGCCCATTTGTGGATATTGTTGGCCCAAAACTACACACACACACACACACACAAAAATTCTAAAAGCAATGTATCAAGAGCTAGTAGCTACCATCTCTACAATTTCACCGGCTCATTCCTTGGACGGTTACACCTTTCCAGATACATATGAATTGCGCTCTTGAACGAACAACGCTAGATGAGACGATAGGTAAGAAACTCCATATGCTCAGGGTTTTGCTCAACATCCAAGGAATTTTTATTTCTATTTATTTGATAAGATATGACCATCCGAGGCTGTTTTGGAAAAAAAATATTAATTATATTATCATTTACAGAATATAATATTTTTCATCCTCTATATAAGTGATACTTACATATTTCAAATATGAGACATTAACTTATGAAGTGAAACCTTGCTATCTATCATAGATGTATGTGATATACTGTTTCAAGTTTAACTAAATTATTGACAAAAATTAGTGGATTTGTACAATTAAATAGATAAAATATTATTTATTTATAATCAAATCCTACCAATATACAATTATTATTATTATTATTATTATTATTTATTCACTACCACCAATATTGTAGAAATTGAAGAAGACATTTTTTCTTAGAGATTTATTAGAGACGGTCAATTCGAGTGCGTCGCGTCGATAGTGATATCAAATATTTAATTGCTTAGACCTTAATTTTGGATTCTTTGTTTGATAATTAAGCAAACTAAACCTAACACGAGCTCTACTTAATCATCTTTTAATTTTGTAATTAGAATAATTAATTACTATCTTTTTATAATTTCTTTAATTATATAGCTTAAGAGAATATCCATATTTTAGACAAATTTAAATCACATATTATACAAAATGTATAGTACCTGTAAAATAGAATAGTAGGAGGACAGCCTACATCATTGCTTCCAAAAAAAAAAGCTATATGAAGTAATAAAATTTATCGGGACAAAATTGTAGGACAGAATAAGTTCATCCTTTTTTAGTATCGCAGAAAAATCGATTTAATTTTATGTAATTATTGTAAAAAATTTGCTTGTAAAATAAACACATATTTTATCGAGCGAAAAATCTTATATATTTTGATCTAAATAATTTCAAAAATTATATTATATTTTATAAGATATAAATAAAATAAACATTATTTATTCGAAATTGCTTATACTTTTCCCTTTTATAAATGTCACGAGAATTATGACGCGAGCCACTTCGCTGGTCCCGCCACTACCAAACCCCACATCAATGTTTCAATTCAAACTACTCCAACAACTCTTATCAAATTGTGGAGTAAGAATATCATTGCCATCTCTGCAACCCAATCTCTACCGTCTATTGACTCATCATCTCGACGAACCGGCGCCTCGGATGCTCTCTTCTTCCTAACGTCACTCACGTTTTCAGAGCCGTTCACTCCTTTTAATTGGACCCCGTATTATATTACAATCACAGGCTTTTGGCGGGACATTACTTTCTTAGTATTTTCAGGTGTATGTTATCCCTCAAGAACATCATACGCACTCTCCGTAAGCCACAATTTTCACAGCTATAGGTCAAACCGTAATGTTGTACATACTAGTTCGCGATAGTTAAACTATCCCTCTAAGGAATACAGCCACTAATGAATATCACGGTGTTTCATAGCAAACACAAAACAGCAGATTCATGGATAATTTACCACGTGGAAATTTGCATCATGGTTGTGCTCAAATTCATCTAGTTTAAAAAGCTCAATATTGAGCTAGGCATAGGCTATATGATGAGATACTAACACCACTTTGTTTTTTATCATAAATTTTTTTTTATTTACATTTTTATGTATTTAATTATTTATTTTTTATAATTATCATTTTGTTAATCATATCAATTTATTTAAATTTATAAATTAGTTTAAACACAAACGAGACTTATTTTACATACTGTCTCAAGTTTATAAATATATATAATATAGTTAAATCTACTATACTTGATGAGATTAAATTCAAGCCCTTTACAAATCGAATATAATTTACTCTAAATAAAATTTTACTAGTTTATATTTTGATAATACTCAATTAAATTATTAAACTATAATTCATTAAAGTATTTGTATATTCAAATACTTATGCTTTGCATTTTTTTAATTAAAACATATAGTATAATAAATATATTAAATTAAAAATATATAAGTTATTTCAAATATTATTTTTATAGTAAGGTATTAGTAAAAATTTTTGAAAATTTTGATGTAATTCTGTATATCTTAAAGAACTTAAGTAGATAGATAGTAATATATTTTATTATGTATTATTATAATTCTAAGTTCAACCTTTTTCAAAATAAGTTGTTGGATCTCCATCGGTAGTGGCCCTTGAATAAAATCCTAAATTCTTGTTGGTTGGGATGGTGTGTGGTGTTTGTTACAAACAGTATCTAGTAGTAGTCTAAACTTACAATACCTTGTGCTTAAAATTTTAATTAACATGTTTTCTGTGATACTTCTTCGTGCTTGCAGTGAGCTCACGCATGGCGACGAGAGAGAGATAGCGGGCTTCTTGTAATAATAATATACGGTAGGGAATACAGATCTTCTAGATCCTCAATCAAATCTCAGTGAGTTTCGGAAAATCGAGGCAATCCTCATCTATCGTTTCGTGGTCTCGAAGCATCGACTGAGAGAGTGGAGTTAGGTGAGTGAGATCGATCTCATTATCTCATTCACAATTGATATTTGTGACTCACTTTTCACTGACTTTAATTTACTACTTGATCTAATTTAGTTCGATTATGAATGCTTTGGATCTCAGTTTGTTAGCGAGCTCTCGCGGTGTGGATTTGGTCAGACTTTGAGCAATTTTTTTTTTTTTTTTTTTTTTTGATTTCATAAACAATTATATTGTTTCTCAGGCTCACATTGCCTGTATTTTGATTCCTGAGTTCATTTTAGGTATCTTTTAACTCGCATTTGTGTCACTTTGATGATGACTGCGATCAAGGAACAGATGCGAGATTCTGATCTGATAAAGTCATATATATAGTACAATTTATCTTGATATGTAATGGTTAATCTGGTTTGGCTTTGACGGATAGAGTATTGGTTGCGATCAATACCAATAACCCCGTACCGTATAAAGTTGAAAAAAATGCAGCTTGTCTAATGTTCGAGAAGTATGGTTTTAGTAACAAACTTTTTAAGTGTTCGTTTTGAATAATGGGTTATTGTTTTTACCTTAGCTTTCTTTATTTTTCTATTTTTTTCTGTTAGTGATGCCTAAGTTGTTTGATTTCTTGCTCGTTGGTTCCACGAAGTAACTTCATTTCACATGTGCTTGCTGACTTAGTTGCATCCAAACTTGTCTGCCTATTGAAATGTTGTATGTTATTTTCAGTGACATTTAAATATTTTTTATTTGTTCTTGGTCTTCTTTTCGGTTTAATTTTTGTTCATTGGAGTGTATTTGTTGTAATTGTGATTATTTGAATTGTTGGACAAAGATATTCTTTGGGTATTCCTAGCTCTGTTAATTTTCTGTAAGGTGGTTTTGGTTCTACGTGGTGCAGGGTTATTCTGTAGGGTAATGATGTTTTTTGATTGAAAGTTTGGTTCTGCTTCTACCAAGACATGTCGAGGATTCCAAAGTGGAAGATTGAGAAAACAAAAGTGAAAGTAGTTTTCCGACTTCAGTTCCATGCTACCCATGTAAGTTTTTCACCTTCAGTCGACGATAATAATTGTTTTTCAGTAAAGAAAATGTTGCCCTTGTTAAGTTTTTGCATGTTAAAGTGTAATGTTGGTCATTTGACTATCTGTTCTTAAACTTTCGTTGTTCTGCTATCCATAAATTTGTTTTAGAAAAAAAGGTTCTAAGCTTATGTTCTAAGTTTTAACACAAAGGTTAATCTCCTTCAATGTTGTTTTACTGTAACCAGAGAAAGAATCAAAACATAGGTATATGTTAGACTTTAGTATGTGTTTGGGATGATACAGCTGTATGTCGCTCAACTTCGCCGCCAAACAAACAGGAATTTATGTTTCACTAGCATGGACTGTAAGCCTGCTACTTAGAACAGTCAGAAAAGTCTGCGTTTTGTTTATTTATTTATTGTTTTCCTTCCCACTTCTGTCAGACCTCTTGTTTTTGGCGTAGAACAATGGATGTGGTGCCATTAAGTTAGAAGATTGGGCTTTTATTGAGCCACGAAATTTAACCTTTATAATGCAGAACTTGGTAAATTTTGGCATGGAAATGATGCTGGTTCACGCTGTTTCTAGATGCTGTGCATTGGGTTTCTAGCTTGTACTAGGATCCGTTTGTTCTGATGTCGGACTACTGCTTGCATCTACCTGGGTCTCATTAGGCTTAGATTGGGGCTTTATCCTGAATAGGCTGTAAACTTTGGATTCAAGTTACATGCTGACTCTGATAGTCTCACATTGGCCTCTCATTATCGCTATAGTATACTTCACAAAAATGATCGGATACAACTTCCTTAGTGGTACAAAGTATAACTTATTGACCGCATCTTTCAGCTATAGTAACATACTTGATTGTGCTAGGGTAGTGGACTATTTAAAGGTTCTATACAGCATTCTTGACTTGACGTAGAAATAACCCCTTTTTTATCCTGTCCAGTTCAAAATCATTTCATGCTTTAAGCTATCAATGCTTTTGCTAATCTGCACTATCTCAGTCTTCAATATTTTGATTGTGGCACAGTTGAGGTAGCAAATGTCTCTTCATGCTATCAACATAATGTTCTAACATCTAGTTTGCTCAATTGTATCCTCTTCGCAATATACCATAAGGAGGTTATATCCAAATTATTTGTCTGAATGGGTGTTGCGTAAATTCTAGCAAGCGCACTAGTCGCACAAGTAATAAAGAGTGAAATAGAGATCATTCTCGGAGAACTGAATTTTATTGGTTACCGGCCTAGGTTTATTCTGATTTTAATTTAACAACCGAAATGACTAAGAAATATAATTCAAAAATTGAATAAAAATTCTCCAAAAGATGATTTGGAGGTCACAATTTGTAATTCGCTATGATATATAAATTCTTTAATTCTAGCACTCCTGAACAACTGTTTAATTCAATTTCCAGCCAAGTCCTTCTTATTATTTAATATTCTCTTTCGATAAATTATTAAAACTATTTCTCTCATTTCACCTACTAATACTCTATGCAGGTTGAATTAGAGAGAACACATATATTTTAGGGACTTTTATTTGCTGCACGAATTCTATGTAAATATCTCTATTTTACATAATTTCGTGGTATGTTTCACTAGAAGCATTATTTATGATTTATTTCTCAATCTCATCATAAATCATTCACTTCATTTAAGTGGTGATCAATCACTTAAAAGTATTAAGAATAGTGAAACATCCGATATTGAATTAACTAATGGTTCTAAATAAACTTGAAAGAAATTTATATTCTCATAGTTAGACTAAAATGTGTCCTCAACAAAATTTAATTCATGGAGAAAATGATATGAACAAAATTAAAAATTACAAGCTTTATTCCCCAACGGGGTCCTTTTCTTTATGCTGTCTCTCTCCTATTTATATTTTACCTTATCAATGGGCTCTGAGTGTTATTATATATTGAATGTATGTTAATCTTAACTTATTGGTGCTATATTTGTTCAATTCATTCTATTCACCAGGTTCCACAAGGATGGGATAAGTTATTTATATCTTTCGGCCCTGTTGACATCGGAAAAGCTACTGCAAAGACTACAAGGGCAATTGTTAGGAATGGCAACTGTAAATGGTCTGATCCAATCTACGAAACAGCCAAACTTCTTCAAGATCCAGTAACCAAAATATATGATGAGAAGCTTTATAGGCTTGTCGTGACAATGGTACACTTTTCTTTACAGACTTTATTTTGAATGAATTATTCAAGATGGTCTTCCATTACAGCCTCTCAGACCTAGAGTTTTGATACTTTATAAAATATTACTGTGCACTTTCTTGCCTTGTGGAATTATTTTTTTAATGGTCTTATGAAACATCATTAGGGAACTTCTCGTTCTAGCATTCTTGGTGAAGCTGTTCTCAGCCTTGCTGATCATGTTGATGCGTTGAAGCCTTCTTCAGTTTCCCTACCCCTACATGGGTGTGATTTTGGGACAAATTTGCACGTAAGAATTTTCAGAAAGCTGATTCTCACGTACTGATAAGTCTTATGCTTAGCTTGTATTCTTGCTTCTGAATTGAGAAGTCGATTTGGTGCTTGCATGCTTGTAGGTTGTTTAACAGAAAACTATTTTCAAAATAAATAACTTTAGTTCTTATTGGTATTTCCAAGACAGAACTAATTTAGTTCCCATATAAATGTCAAGCTTTTCTTTTTATTAAAAATCCTTCTAAGAAAATGTTATTCAGCATGTTGTTTGTGAGTAGTTGCTCATGTTGGTGTTCCTGTTGTCTGGAGTTTTCCTACATCTTTTTCTGTGTTAATATTTGCTATCATATTGTAGGTAAATATTCAACTTCTAACATCCAAAACTGGGTTCAGGTAATTGGTTTTTGCCATTTAAAAATATCCATATATCATATAAGTTTTTCAAACTGCTTAGCTATTCTTTTTTGTGTGATGCCAGAGAGTTTGAGCTGCAAAGGGAGTTTAATGAGAGGAGTGCTCAGGTGATATCAGGGCAGAGACGTCGTGATCATAGTAGAGTTTTACTAGCTTCAAACCCCGGAACTACTCTAGACAAGGTCAGAGAATCAATAAGTTAGTGTTTTATCTTGAAATTGGATGCTGTCAATCCTCCCCTTCTTTTTGTTTGCATCTGTGCTTGTGGTTATCAACTCCTACCTTAGTGGTTAAGTTCTTCAGAAGTGCTGAAATTTTCATACTTGCCATTTTGCCTAAAGAAATGTTTTGTAATCATTAGAACAGGTAGATGCATTAGTGAATTCTTGCATTTTAGTTATGCTATCTTCAGCCATGTTAAGTTCTTAAAATGTAGCTTCATATGAGTACATAATACAAGTAGTTCGATGATTATTTCATTCTTAATTGTGTGTTGGTGGTTTCCTGGTGCTGATGATTAACGTATTTAATGCAGGATAAAGTAAGAGTTACATTCAAAGCAGATTCTCCCAACCTTGTTGCTGCTGAGAAGCCGGATCACCTCAGTGAATATGAAGACTCAGCTACTGCACGAGATGGCTCATCAAATACATCAGGAAGTTTGTACGCAGAGAAGATCGACTTGGCTAGCTTTCAAGAAATTGATTGTCTAAAAAGTACAACTTCTGCTGAAATAATTGGTTCTTCCCTTGGTCAGAGCTCTCTACCTGAGAAAGGTGATCCACATGACTCAAGGCTCTTGGCACAAGGTAGCAATGATTGGACTCATGGATGGAGTTCAGACTATTCTATGGATAATGATCTTACCCATGCATGTGCTGAAAATGATGAACTCGGAAGTATGCTGGAGAAGGCTGAGTCGACCATTTTACAACTTAAACTGCAGGCTAACTCCTTACAGAGCGTTGCAGATGGATTAGGTGCTGAAACCCAGAACATAGCTAAGCAACTTGTTTCAGAGCTTGCTTACGGAGGTGAACTGCACAAAGAGGTCTCTTTACTGAAATCTGAATGTTTAAAAATAAAAAATGATATATCAGTAGACCGGAACCTCCTGATTAATGAATTGCAGAAGACATGGATACAGGGGTTGGCGCTAGTGGAGTTTAAAGTTCTAGAAATTCAGAATAAAGTGTCCAACGGCAGTTATGGATGTGAATTTGACTTTGACGTTCTTAAGGATGTTTTGGAGAGTCTTAAATGCAATATCACCACCAATGGGGTTTCTTTGGCATTGACACAACCAGATATGAAAGAAACCTTTCCCCTGGATGATTCACAAACTGAGCAAGTTATCCTGGATAAGGGTCTTGAGAGGTCTTTCACGGAGTTCCATTATCCAGAAGGCATTCCTCGTTTAGGTGGTTATAGTCAAGCAGTTCATGGTCATTTACCTTTCATGAAGAACATAAATCATTCCATGATTTTGGAAGAAAAAATTGGTGAATTGCTTAACGAACTTGAGAAGTGCAAAAGCGAAAAGGAGGACCTCACTAGAAAAATGGGTCAGATGGAGTGCTACTATGAAGGTCTCATTCAGGAACTTGAAGAAAGTCACAAGCAGAAGCAGATTGAGTTGGAGAATCTTAAGATTGAACACGGCAGCTGCCTTTATACAATTGCTACTCTTGAAGGCCAGATGGAAAAGATGCAGAAAGACATGAGTGAACAATTTATGAAGTTTGCTGATGACAAAAATAACTTGGATTCTCTTTGTAAGTCCCTTGAGAAAAGAGCAATCAGCTCAGAAACTGCACTTAGAAGAGTTCGCTGGAATTACTCAATTGCAGTTGATCGCCTGCAGAAAGACCTTGAGCTACTTTCTTTCCAGGTTTCGTCTATGTATGAAATAAATGAAAATCTCGCTAAGCAAGCACTTTCAGATGCTTCTGAGAATTGCTTAGATCACTATACACCAAAGCATGCAAACCGGAACTTGGATAAAGATGCATCTTCTTCCACGGCTGATGATATTCCCAATTATGAAAAGCCTTACAGTTTTGACTTTGTTCAAGAAGATAAATGTATTTCAAAGACTGAAAACCATACATTGATAGCCGCAGCTTTTAAACATGATTGTGTTGATAGGCTAAATCCTGATAGCGCTAATACATCTAACATACAGACGAAGGTGTCAACTAATGTCAAAAGTATTCCTAGTGATAGCCTATATGCTGATCATAGCGACCAAGATTTTGCTGATAAAGTTGGTTTAGAGGATATGCGAATGTCAGTTTGTACACCACATTCAGTTATGGAGTCTGAAGTTGTAGATGTGCATCTCTTGATTCTTCACTTAGATATCTATTCTAAGGTCCTACAGGAGACTTTGCATGATGTGATTGATGAGAGAAGGAAAATGCAAAAGGATATGGACGAACTTGCACAAGAGGTAAAACAAACAGCTGAAGTAGAAGAATCATTGATTTTTAGACTACAACAATCATATAGTGAGGCCAGAATTTTGAAAGAAAATGAAGCCAAATGTATCTCCAGATGTGATGAGTTGGTTAAAAGAAACCACAGTCTCGAAACTGATCTCCAAGTCTTGGCAGATGAAAATACCTTGCTTAGCCAGAGGAATGCGGAATACCAAAAATTGCTAGTAGATTTGGAAGTTTACGAAAGCAAGTATAAAGCTTGTAATGAAGAAATGATGAAAATCAAGCTACTATTAGAACAAGAAGTTCTAGAGAAAACTTTGTTGCAGGGAGAAATGAATTCTACAATGGAAGATTTCAAAGCAATGGAGGAAGAGTTTGCTAAACAGTCTCGTTTGAAGGATGACCTTCAAAATGCTTTGACAGATCTCCAAGAAAAGTTGGGGGATTTATACACTGGTACACTAGAGTGTAGCGATGGAGTAAGGCATCCAGACTTACAGGGTATATGTCAGGAAAAGGGTATGCAAACTAAAAACTGCATGGATATTATCTTGCACTTGGAACAGTTCCATCAGGATTTGCTCAAAAAGCTTCTTGGCCTTCTAAGTGAAATAGAAGAGATAAAGGAAGAAAGAGACAGTGCCCGCTATTCATTGAGAAAGGCTGAAAACGACTCTGCGCTCATGAAAGAGAAGTTTGAATTAGAGCTACAAGATCTTTACTCAAAGTTGGGTTTGTCAAATGCAGCCTTTCAGGCACTTGCTTTAGAACATCAAGATGCGAAAAGTAAACTTGACATCATGTTGCAGGATGAAGAAATGCACAATTTGAAGAACATGCAGTTGTCGTTGCAACTCCAACATGCTACTGATTCGAACAAGGATTTTCTGTTGGAGCTTGAGAAAGTGAAAGAGGAACTTGAAGGGACTAAATTGAGCCTTGCTGTTTGCATGCAGGATAAAGGCATTCTGATGGAATCAATTAAAACGAAGGAAGAACTCCTCACTCAAAGAGATAAAGAACTTGGCAGCTTAGAAGACAGTCTCAAGTTAATGGAGGAGGAACTTGATGCAACCCAGCATTCGGTGAGAGATGCTGAATTGGAGTTTATGCATATAAAACAGAAGCTTGAAGATGACAAACAAGACCTCATATTGAAGTTAAGTTTTTCTAGTTCATCTCATGACAACCTTGAGGTGGAATTTCAAGATGCCAAAAGGAAGCTAAAGAGTTGTCTAGATTTCGAACAAGTGCATAAGTTGAGGAATGAAGATTTGTCATCTAGAAACGTAGATTTGGAGAGTAAATGGTTGCATGCCACAGAGGAAAATAAGGAGCTTGTTGCCAAGATATCAGCGCTTGAGAATGCAAGTGAGGAACTTGAGAAGACTAAATCAGATTATGTCAGTTGCATGAAGGAGAAAGAAAATTTGATGTTGTCAGTACAAGCTAAGACTGAGCTGTTGTTTCAGATGGAACATGAGCTCAGCAGCTTAAAAGAAAGGCAGAAATGCATGAATGATGAACTGCAAGCTCAAAAGGAGAGTAAAATGAATCTTGATTTAGCCGTTGCGGATCTTACCACCCAGTTGGAGAGAAGTCTCCAGCTACAGTCTTTTGATGAAAACCAAGCTGAATTTATGATTCTCAGGAAGAAAATTTCAGATCTAGAGGTTCAACTTTTTGAATCACAACACATTTTAAATCTCTCTAAAGAGTCGCAAAACAAACTAGAAAGTACAGCTGCATCTCTTTATGTCCAGCTAGCAGATCTTGAATCCTTGTTTTTGTTAGCATTTGAACATTTATTAATCTATCAAGTTGAGTCTACTTATTTAAGAAGCAAATTTGACAATACAAAGCAGGACCTTCTTAGCCAACTGCGGATAGCCAAGGTAAACGTTGCAGATCTTCAACAGAAGCATGCAGTTGATGTGGCATTGCTACAAGATTCTATAGCCAGGGAGGCAGAATTAGTGAAAGAAATTTCAACGTTGTCAACTGCTTTTCAGTCAGTTAAATCTGATCTAGGAGTCATTGTTAGCGAAAGAGATAGTGTGCTGGAGCAAATGAATGTGAACAATACTGTTCACTGCCAACTGGATGATCTGAAAGCTAAGGCTGCAATAGTCGAAGGTCGTAGCATCCAAGAGAAGCACAGATATGAACAAGAAATTTCTTACTTGGAAAATAAGTTAGTGAACTTTGAAAAAGAAGTAGATTGTCTAAGATCTGCAAGAGATGAGTTGGATGTGGTGAATTTGATATTTAAAGCAAAACTGGATGAACAACAAACAACTGCATCATTGCTTGAGGAAGTTGTTGGTGAAGTAAGGAAGTTGAGAGAGCAAAACAATGAACTCAGTTACAAGCTTTCTGAGCAGATTTTGAAGGCTGAGGAGTTCAAGAATCTTTCCATCCACCTAAGAGAACTAAAAGACAAAGCAGAGGCTGAGTGCCAACAAGCTCGTGTGAGAAAAGAAAGTGAAGCATCATCGGGAGCGATGCAGGAGTCACTTAGAATTGCTTTAATCAAAGAGCAATGTGAGTTGAAGGTCCAAGAGCTTAAGAACCAGCTCAGCTACTCCAAGAAACATGCGGAAGAAATGTTGTTGAAATTGCAAAATGCTGTTAGTGAGGTTGAAAGCGGAAAGAAGAATGAAATGTATTTGGCAAAAAGAAACGAAGAATTATCAACTAGAATATCTGACTTGGATAAGGAATTAGAAGTGGTTGCCACTGACAGGAGAGAATTAGTTAGGGCCTATGACAGGCTGAAAGCTGAATTGGAATGCACTATGCTAAGCCTTGACTGTTTTAAGGAAGAGAAGGCAAAACTTGAAACATCTTTGCAGGAATGCAATGAAGATAGGACCAAAGTAAGAGTTGAACTTGACTTGGTCAAACGTTTGTTGGAGAATAAGACCTTTAGCACAAGTATCCAAGTACGGAAACACAATGGTCATGGGATATCAAATCACAAATGCATCGGGCAGATCTTAGATCAAAATGACATGAGGTGCTCTATTGTGGATTCTGAAACAGTCAATTCAGGAAAAGCAGGTGCAGCAAGAGATAATGCAGCTGAAGAGAGTTCTTCAGATAATGCAGGAGAGGATCAAAGTCACGGTGGCACGAGGGTGTCAAAATTCTGCAGCAGTCGACGAGATGTGAAGCCTGATTGTAGTGAAACTTCACATGTAAGTCTTGCAAAACCTAGATTTAGTTATGGTAATCAAAGTTAGATAGTTTATTTTAGTAGTTATCAGTGTCATAAGTATAAACTATTGTGACAATTCCTTCAAATCCATCTCTTCCTTCTGCACTATTGCTCTTTAGCTTTACATAGTAGTGACATACACTCTTATAAACTATCTCAAATTAAATGGAGGGGCAAGGAAGAGTGGTGAGCCAAATTGTCAAAGGTGCGGGCTAAACTACAGGCCCTGACTTGTCTGCACAACTTCTAAAGTAATGTATATATTACCGCGAGGTACACTGTCTATATGGTCTAGGGGTTTCTTTGATGGAGATAACCACCTGTATTCGTAACTATGATATAGCAAAACCTACTGGCTCAGCTATTTCTAGCAAGATCTTTTGTCTTGTGCTTTAGTAAACTATTTGAATTGTCTATCTTGAAAATTTGTGAACCACCTAATAATTGGTCTGTCCTATTTTGATGCTTCTGTTATCGGTAAGAACCATCTGTTATGATTCAAGTTTTCTCTTATTTGTTGCGCTTCAGTTTTCATCATTCTTACGGAATTCCATACTGCAAAGTTATGATTATTGTTCCTTTGAGGATTAGAGCCGGTAATGAGCTTTGGTAATACTCACTAGTGAGTTGTAATGCAGAGTAGTTACCTGACTGCTTTAGGTAAAATGTTTCTTGTTAAGATGCTTGCTTCCAGGCTATCACTTGATTTATGGCTGTCACTACATTGTCATAATACAAAGACGCTACAAAGAAATGCCACAGTCATGGAACTGTTTCTTGTTTACTTGGTTTGATTGATCTATTTAAATTGCTATTTCAGATTACTAACGGGCTACAGATGCGAAGTATTTCACTATTTGTTGATTATCTTATGCTTTGTCTTTGGTGTTATGACATGCTGTGAGCTGTGACTTGAGCGTTGATGTTGCAA
Organism: Xerophyta viscosa; assembly: GCA_002076135.1. Classification (NCBI taxonomy): domain Eukaryota; kingdom Viridiplantae; phylum Streptophyta; class Magnoliopsida; order Pandanales; family Velloziaceae; genus Xerophyta; species Xerophyta viscosa. The sequence continues at coordinate 240,054 of MJHO01000111.1, read as the reverse complement.
TTTGCTATTTGGCAGGGTTCTGAAAGCCATCTCCAAGAAAGCTTGTCAGAAAATAGTTCTAGGTACATTACCATGATTAAGGAGCGCAGCAAAGAGCACGAGTTGTTGAGGGTTGAAATGGATCACATTTGCAATGAGGTGGGCTGCCGATAATACTTCTTAGTCAAATTGCCTATTTAGCCTCTTAACATAGGATTGTATCATCCTTGTTTTAAAAAACTATTTGCATAACAAGTAAAAACTATTTGCAGTAGAACCAGATGAGACGATTGTATCTATGATTGGTGGTTCTATAGGAGACTAAATCTTTGAAATACTGATAATTGCTTTAAGGACCTTAGGAATCAGCGTTAATAGCTGAAAGAATTAGTCTGGTCAATTACTACACTTTTGACTATGAAATACATGGATTGAAGACCAATTCTTGATGGCCATAGTGCCCACATTGTTGTCAATGATATGTTCTCTTCTTTTACTCAGCTGTGGAACTTTGGTTATAAGGAGCAGAAGAATTATATATATATATTTAATATATATATATATATATATATATATATATATTTGAGAGAATAAGGAGCAGAATAATAAGTTTTGCTGATTGATTAATTATGTATAAAGTGACTCGTGAACGAGCATTCCTCCTTAGAGCTATAAAGCAAGACTCATTATGAAGATCCAGAAAGGACATTCGATGATTTGATCCTTATATACTAAACTCCTTTATTATCACTATTTTGATTTTTAACAACTTATGTTTGAGACATCTGGGTGCCAACCATCTTTGTTAACAGATTGACAACAAGTCATGTCTATGCTGTTGCTTGTGAATTTATTGATAGTCTGCTGGTAAATACAAGCTTGCACCCGCTTCTGTCTTATCAAATACCTGTTATTGCAGTTAGAAAGATTGAAAAATGAGAATTTGAATTCCCTTATCCCACTGGAAGATCGACATCTGGATCTTGCTCTTGAAGGATTAGAAAGAGAGTTGACACAGTTGGAAAAGGTACCGAAAGGACTACATTGAAGCTTCATACATTGGCAACATGGATGAAATTAATTGCTCTCACTTAGAAAGCATTATACTTTTGTTGCTTTCATTTCTCTAGGCAAATGAACATCTGGGAAATTTATATCCCTCGTTCAAAGAAATCCGTGATGGTGGTAATGCACTTGAAAGGGTGCTTGCCTTGGAGCTTGAGCTTGCCAAATCATTGCAGGAGGATAATAAACCTTCAGTCAGATTTCAAAGGTAAGCGAGAGTTTTATTATTGCCAACTTTGTCATTTGGTTCTTCATTTTGTATGGAACGTGCAGAAAATGCCACTTGATGAGTTATGTTCCAACACTTCCAAGAAAAAAAGTGCTTCATTAGTTTTAATCAGTAAGGATATTATGTGATATAAAGCTGAGGAGACTCGATGCATATTCAATATATCATATCCTATATTCACGTCGTCATTTCAATGCTTTCTTTTTTAAATTTAGTGTTCATCACATGTCGATGGCAACCTTAATGACTACTGATTATTCATGATTAAAGTGTCATGTTCAAAATAAATCCAATTTCAGCTTCTCTTTGTTATGAAGATTTGTAGAGTTCCTATGAAAGTTGTGGTTGACCTTTTTTGCTTCCGTCCAAGATTTCATGATAGTATTCGTACTCTTATTATTACCTTGAAGCACTATGGCACTTGGAGCGGATACTTGCTGCCCATCGCAACTAGCTTTCTAGGAAAAACATCCGCATTTGTTCTCGTAATTTATTTAGTAATTTTTTTCTCAATTTGTTCAGCTCATTCCTGAAACAACATAACAATGAAGCAGCAGTGTTCCAGAGTTTCAGAGACATTAACGAGCTGATTAAGGACATGCTTGAAATGAAAAAGAAGAATGCAGCTGTTGAGACAGAGTTGAAAGAGATGCACTATCGTTATTCACAACTTAGCCTGCAGTTCGCTGAGGTAGAAGGAGAGAGGCAGAAACTTTTAATGACTCTTAAAAACAGATCGCCTAGGAAATCCTAGGCCTGCATATTCTTCACGAAATGCTAGAGCAGCCAAAGATTTTACCCAAATTTCTCCCAAAATCAATGCTATGAACATCACTATGTCAATTCTTGAAGTAATTGCGGGACAAAATGTGGGAGCTCTAGCATTAAATATAGTTTTGGAGTACAATTACCAGAGAAGCTACATCTGCGGAATACTTTTGTATATACAGGAGAACAAGCTTGGTTTAGAGTATAAGCAGGGTAGCCAGGTGATGCCTTTTTTGTAAATAAGCAAGCTGACGATATATCTTCAATTGTGCCTATTGTTCGATATCTGTATTAAATCCATGTAAATCCTCAAATTTTTGTGGTGTATAGTATGCAAAAGATCCTTTGTTGGTCATGTAACAACTTTGATGCATGAAAATCTCAAACGCATTATCTCATACTCATACAAAATGTAGTAGATGATTGTCCCAAATGTTTCCCTTTTTTTTTTTTAAAAAAAAAGAAGAAGTCTCACTGGACTTCTGGACGTGAATCGGTGGGGCGTGGTGGCTACAATCATCACGCCCCGGGTTCAAATCCCGCACGTGAACTCGCCGTGGAAAAACTGCGGTGGTTGTGGGATAAGTGCGGGTGCCGCGTTTTCTGGTGCCTGTACAAAGGTGGTTGGCTCAATGGCTACTCTACTGCGTGGTTCTGAGGGCGGACGCCACGCCGGGGTTTTACTACCTATCGCAGGCCGAGCCCAAAGGGATTCGATGCCCTATCGGTTAGAAAATAGTCCCGGATGGAGACCATGTATGTTTTGCCTTGCCATCTCAAAGAACAAAAAAGAAGAAGAAGAAGATTTAGTGCCAAACAGAAACGGCCAGGCCTGATTCCAAGATTGATCAGCTTTGTGCATCCAAAATATGTGGTTTTTACAACTTGGATTACTATTTTTGGTCATCTAGCATTTTTAATTCGAAATATTAGTAGTTTATGATAAAGAGTAATGCTAGAGCTCAATATGGTGCAATTTTTGCATGATTTAAGAAAACTTTTTGGGATAAATTATGGGGTCTCTACATATTTTGTTAGTACATGCAGAATTAGTTATATGTAAGTCAATACGAACATGTTCAAACTCACCATCAAAAATATAAAAAAGCGGATAAAAGTCGAAGATAGAGCGATAAAAAGGGTAGTAAACAAACCAACTATTAATGAAAATCTCAACAAAACTTTCATACCTTGTGAAGTGCTCATTAAGTTGCATACATATCCAAGTACATGAAGACTTCTACTCCATTTTTCTTTTCTTCTCTCCTTTTTCTTTTCTAAGAGCAAATATCTAAATACATAAACTATATTACAATAAGGTTTTTATGCCTAGCCGAATTTTGATAAACTCAAATCCCAGCACGTACGATAGTACACACACACACACACACACATATATATATATATATATATATATATATTTATTTATTTATTTATTTATTTTAGAATAAAGATAAAATTTGAAATTAATTTGAAAGTTCAAATATAATATTTTTTTTTGTATGTACCGTACCGATAACTGCCGAAATAGATACGTGCCATCATGTACAGGCTGTGTCAACCAGCACAAAAAATTATGAATACAACTACTCTTACTTTGTATACATTTGTATATACAGCCAATATTGGGTAAGTAAAATGTACTTCTAGTTCTTGAGGACATGAATAAAACCCGAGATGAAAAGCTCCAAGACTCCCGATAACTATGATACAGCCGCTAAAAGCTCTTGTAGAAAAAGCTCTTCTGGAAATTTGGATTCAAATATCGTATCTTTAGCTGTTATTCCACCTCAAACTCGGTTTTCACTAACTTGCATAAATTTCAAACACAATCCAGATATTGGCCGTGTACATTTTTACATGTCAAAATGCTTTGTACCTCTAAATTCGTGTAACTCTAAGAAAAACTCTAAAAGTGAGTTAGGCATGATTTCTACACATGTTTTAAAGTGGTGGTTTGATGGGATCTCATTTGAAACATGTACCAGAAACCACCTCACATTAGAGATTTATTTAGCACTGTTCTTTTCACATATTGAGAACTTGGCAGCTCACAAGATCTGCTGATCCGAAACTCTTGACAGCGATGACCTTCCAAGCATCATCATCCTCATGCAACAGATAACCCGTCTTATCAAGAACAGATTTTTCTGAAGAAGTTGAAGCCGGAGAACATGAGCTAGTTTTTTTATTGTTACGCAATTCCGCTTGTAACACGGCGGTGTTGTTGTTATCATCTTTTGTGATCACGTGAAGTTTTCCAAGAAATCCAGCAAGCAAATATGGAGATTCACTATCGGAAGAATCATGAACGGGTACTCTCTCGATAATTACTTTCCACGAATCCTCCTGACGATCATAAAGTTTTATTCTGCCACTGTCGTCCGAGCTAGACGGATCCAAGGCATAGAGTTCCCCATCAACCACAACACTTAATTTTGTTCCTGCTTGTCTTGCGGGCCAACCCTCTCCCATCCCAGCTGGCATTTCCAACCACATATCTCTCTCGGGATCATAAATCTCGCCTCCGACGTCAACGAAGAATGGCCAAGAATACAAACTCTGAGGCACACATAATTTACCCCCATAAGATGTCATCCCGGTAGCAATCGGCTTTAACATCTCAGCTAAGAAAGCCGTGGGAAGAACTTGCGCTTTCGAAAATGGCATACTTGCGACCGGCGTCCAAACACCTAATTTTGGATCGTACATTTCACAAGATTGTAACGGTGTTAAGCCGCTTCTACCTCTACTTACGCCGCCCACAACATATAATTTGTTGTTTAAGAGACCCGTCTTACAAAACGCCCTAGCTGTGGTCATTGGGCATAGTTCTAGCCAGTTGTTCGTTCTTGGATCATATTTCCAAACACAATTCATAGCAGATGCCTTAGAAAATCCGCCAAGAACGTAGAGACAACCATCAACAGCTCCTATAGCACAACCACAAAAAGGAAGACGTCGCAAGGCATCTCCTCTCCCTAGCCATCCTCTTATAACATCGGTGAAATTCACGGAGGAACCGAAAATGTTCCAGATATTGAACATAGAAAAATTGATTTTCGACTCCTCATGATGAAGATCGGGCATTGGAGGCAGTCTCTGCCATAAAGTTGATATAGGGTCCAAAGCATGCCAAACAAGCTTCTCGTCTTCTGTTTTTGTCATTATATACAACCAATCTTCAGTTTTAGAAATTTCCTTTCTGATGCAGTAGAGTTCTTTACCAGTTATAGCAGCTTTCCAGCTCCGAGAAACCAATCTAACCTTCAAATAATGAATTCTAGGCAGTCTTGCAAGAATCTGCAGCGAAAGTTCATCCGGGAGAACAGGAATAATTCTAGCATTATCATTATAGGTAGATGTCATTTTAATCCTCTTGCATGCTTCGAGTTTGTCATGGGATTTGCTAGCCTGAGTTTTACAAGTTGGAGAGCTCCAGAACGAACCCATTGCACGTGTGCTTTACAAAGATTCAGAAGGACGCAACAACAAAACAACGCCGCCTTTGTCGACTAGGAGGCGGCTGTCAGCTTAAAGAAAATGAAAACGATGACTTTTCACCATATGGCATCTGTTGCAATTTACACTGATTGCGTTAGCAAAGATTTGGAAAACGATAATTTAAAATAAATAAAGTTTATATAATGCATCAGGTTTGTGGACTAAGATCCATCCACACCATTAAAAGGTTCTTGGGATCCAGATCGAGATTAAGATGGTGTCCAAGGCCTTGGATGTCATTTAATAGTCCATGGACCTGGTAAATAACATGATGGGGCATTTAAAAAAAAAAGAAAAAAAAAAGAAAAGTAAGCTCATATCTTACAGCTATAGACAAAGGAGAAAATTGGTAATAGCTAGGCTACTATATTCTTATCCAAAAAGTAAAGACTAGGGAGTTAGACAATGACACATGATAATGACTTAGAAATTTAGAAGCTTCCTTATGTCAATGAAAGCAATTATAAATGCGGTAACAAAGTCTTCCCATGAGAAGAAAAATTTGAACAATCCATTTAAATGTATAACTTGCAATTCACAATCAAATACGCTATTTAAGCCACGGTAAGGTCATCTCGTTAAGGATACAGAACAATCTCAATATCAAATAAACTTTTTCGCCCACGGAGGATAATCCATCTCAACACTTATCCTCACAAAAGACAAGCGAAAAGAGTGAGCGTGGTAACATGAATTACGCCACAAGCGCGAAATTCAATGTCTAAATTACGGTCTAAATGACGGTGGTGAACCCAGAATTGATACCATGATAGAACGGGCATCCATCTCAAAACCCTATGTAAAAAGAGGACTGGTTCAAGCTATTAAGCTAAGAAGAGGTCATTCCATTGAGAAGATATGGGACAATCTCAATATCAAGAGGGCTTTTTAGCCTATGGAGGACAACCCATCTCAACACTAAGATGCCTATATATTTACATCATGAGAAGTTAAATAAATCATATGAATAAGTGTAAAATATTTAAAAAAAATGCTAAAGTTTATTAACAGGAAAAATAAAACGTAGAAATAAGATTACTGATTTTCTTTTTTAAGTTACTAAAACCAAAGAAACCATCCTACTAAGCATTTTTCATCATCCGATTCAACAAAAAATCTTTTTTTCTCTACAAATGGATTCAACATAAACGTTAACACACAAAATCCTCTACAAGATGCTCCTCGTGTTAGCATTGCCAACATAAACAATTAAATCAGTTATAATCTATTATCTTTACTAATAAATTCGAAAAAAATCAGATGAGAGTAATACTAATAGCTATCAAAATTTTATCTCCACAGTCCATACACCATTTTTTTCATAATTCAGAATAAAACATGAAACTAAGTAATAGAAAGGAATGAAAATCTACACCATTGAGGATAATATTTAAATCCAACAAAAATGAAATCTCCAAAATAACTTACCACCACCTAACACAATACTAATTTAGCACATAAACCACATTAATACTAATTTAGCACCCATATCAGAAAATATTTCCAGATGTAATCAAAACGAACATTCCATAAAACAAGAAATAATACCCAAAAATTCACTCAAGCTACTATAAGAATCAAACCTATAAAACCTAAGAAACAAGAATTTATAGGTACGAAAAAGAAAACATTGAGCAAATTTAGAGGAAAATCGAGATACCTTACCTCGAGAAATGCTAAATTTGTGCTTAGATCACTTGGAAAAATAGGAAAGTGGTGAGCATCTCTCTATCTGTCGCTGTTTTCTGTGCTGTGCTGAAGCCCACTATCCTGTCTTTATATGGATCTTTTCTAGCGTGAGCTTACGGGCTACTCTGCCACGTCTTTTTCTAACCAATAATTATATTAATATTATTATTATTATCTACTTATTCAATATTTTATATTATTCAATAAATTTGCATGATGAGACTCCCTAATAACTAGTTGGTCTAGAGAAAATGTTATCCTTTTGGTGCGCTATTGAAATATGGGATGTCTCAATAAATTTGCAAACATCTTCTCATTCAGCCCCTATAAATTGATGCCTTCTCATTTAGCCTCTCGCCATAAATCGTGCTATATTATTTTGATCACTGAATCAGTATTTTTTTAAAAAATATTCATTATAAAAGTTATAAATCTTATGAGATTTATAATTTTTATATTTAATAGTTTTTTAAAAAATACTTCTAAATTGATATTTGATATTTCTAAATTTTAGCAAGTTAATTGGTCGGATCAAAAATCCGTTAATAATTTGGAGCATTAAAATACATACTTTGAAACATTATTAGGAAAAATGTTAAACATAAAAATTGTATATCTCATTAAGATTCATAACTTTCTTGTGAAATTTTTTTCAAAGAATACTAAGATAGCAGTCAAAATGGTATGTCACAAAAATCAAAGTAGGGGCTGAAATGAAAAAATGAGGGGCTGAACTCGAACACGTTTGCAAATGAAAGGCTGAATGAGAATTATCCCTTGAAATATAGCCACCCATTAATTAAATTATTAGTACCAACCAGTGTTGATTCAATTGATTAGTGGAGCTGGATATCGTGAAAATACCAAAAATCTATCACTTATAAATGAAAGGTTGGATGTTTAAATCTCAACAATATTTAGCTGGGAGGGTCTACCGTTTGACGCTCAGTACACGATTGAGATATATAATAGAAACCGAACTCGACGGTGAATACCAAAAAAAATATAGTGATTTGTAGTAACTTTGAAATGACAACCTTAATGGCTCGCCTTTGACACCTAGTCGGCTCACCAATTCCGGCCGTTTCACCGACCAAATCCTCAGAAAATGGATTGATCTGATTAATAATAGCTTAGTACCTTAGACATTTAAACCTCTTCTATACATCGGCTCATCTAAGGATGTTATATTTTTTTTTTATATTACATATACGGCGTGTCTGCCGTCTACATGTACAGATAGGAGTCGTCTCTGTCTCTCCTATAAGATATGAGATCTAAATACTGCTAGATCTCCACACTTTGATAGTCTATATATAATTTAAATTATATATTATGTATCAGAATATGTACCACATATATTCTGATGTAAAATATATAATTCTGATTGTATCGTAAATTCCGATAGTCTTGATGAATAATAATACATCCACCTATATCATTAGTTATAAATGAATGGTTGGATGTTGGTGAGTCTTGACGCTAACATTTTACACCGAAAAACACATGTTAGAGGGCGCTAATAGTACTAAATGATTAGGTGGAAACATAAACGTGCAAATTTAAAATATTAATATTTGACTTATATTATTCTTTTTTTTTTTTTTGGATTCACTGATGAGTTCGATTTGTATTCTATATCCAAATCGGAGTAGTACGGTAAGTCTCTTCCAAATTATATTTACTAATATTCGAACTTCGATATGTTTTTCACGATGGACGGATCGTAGTCTCCTCTCTATATCTAATATATGTAATTAACTGAACTAATATTGGTCAGTGCTTACTAATATTCTAATGATATCTTCTGCAATTAATTAACTACTTCTATTTTAGTAATAGTTTAATCTTTCTTTCTAATCTATTATTTTATTAAACCATTTATTAATGACTAGTTATAATTTGACTTTACGTGGAGGATGTTGCTGAATTTTCTTTCTTTCTCATTTACTACTGATTCGAATTGACCTCATGTTGGATAAGTTTTGCATATCAGGCTCTCCTTAAAACTTTATTTACGATTTTTTTTTAATTTACCGTCTATTATTTTTAATATCCTAAAATATATACTTATAAATATTTCTTTGAAAAAAATTTTGAATAAAAAAATTATAGATAATATCAAAATCTTTTTTTTTAAAAAAATTTAATATTCTGCTAAAAACTATTTCTAAATAAATATTTTAAAACTCCAAAATTTAGTTGGATTAATTTTAAATATATTAAAAAAGAAGTATCAAAATATTTATTTAGAAGTATTTTTTTTTAAAAGTCCTTTATATATAAATGTTATAGTCTTCGAAATCTTTTTTTTTTTATATTCAAAATTTCTCAAAACAAATGCTTATTGTAGTAGTAAAATTATTCATGACATAAATTTCGAAACAAAAATTAATTTATAAAGAATTTAAAATCAGGAGATTTATTTATAAAAAAATTAAAATTAGGAGTTGATTTGTCTAAACTTTATAAATGTGATTTTTTTTCCTAGTTTTTTTTAGAGTATTGATGGATTCATGCAAAGTTCCATGGGTGGTGTGAAAAAGGCTGTGGCTTCTTTAGATTCTTAGCATGAATGAGTCATACACTTGATGAAATATGATGATGCACATTTTCAATTTGCTAAATTAAAATAATGATATAATAAATTAAGAATCATCGATCGATCTTGTGAATGAATGTCAACTTTTGTGAATCATCCAACACGATAACTTAACGACCAGCAATAAGAAAATGGAAAAAAGAGAAATAAATCTCGACCATATTCATATATTACAAAGATTGGAGAAATATAATATGATATTTTTGATAAAATAAATTAAATTTTATATATTGAAACAATATTAAGAGAGAACAATACTATGCCAATTTGCACCCAAAAAAACTATATATGGAGGACGATTATGAGGCAAAATAATTTCTTGTCGTAGTGAATATGCAAATTTTGATGAGAGTTATAAAAGTATATTTAAATTTAATAAAATTTATAAATAATGATCACAATGAAAATGATATGATGTTGCAAGGGAAAAGCTTTCCAACCACCTCCGATTTTTCTAGCCCCATGTGCATAAAGTTCTATCTATTATGGACAATGACAATTTTTTTTTTAATATGCGAGACTTTTGAAGAATAGAAATTGTCAAAAAATAATAAGTTAATATATAAACAATACATTCAATCAATAAATAGTAAAATTTAGTAACATCCTAATTCGAATGTATTCGATTTATAATATTCAAAAATATCTATACATAATAACAGAAGAGTATTAGAAATCTATTTATTATGTAAAATAGATAAGAAATTTCATTTTGATGCAATTTTTGCTGATTTTTAGGAATAATATTGACTTCTTGACCTTTAAAATAGTCATTTCTATCATATATCTAAGTCGCTAAATATGACGACAATTTTATTTTCACGAAAAAATAACAAAATTAAAAATTACTATGGAACCGTCTACTATGACCCAAATAAGCTTAGGTTTGAAGCAGAAGCGTTGGGAGCATGACGTAATCACCTACGCTTGTATTCCTGACGTTATATATATATATATATATATATATATATACTATATATATATTATATATATAATATATAATATATATATATAATATATTATAATATATATTATTTAATGATTATCATTATTTTATATTTGCTTTATTTTTCAACCCCATCAAATTTTCTTAATACATTGACATTTACAAGGGTGATATAGTGATTTATCTTCCCCCACAATATTTAAATACGCTATTATACCCTTCATTTTCAACTCAAACCCTCTTTATGCATGGAAATAGTCATATGATTTGAACAATACTATTAGGATTCTTTTTTTTTTTAGCGAGAATTACGGATCAACCCCCTGCGAAACATTATTTCATTATTTGCAACGTACCCCCCTCCCTTTCTATCGAATCAGCCCTCTAACATTGTTTGTAATTTTTTTTGGACAAAAATATTCCTTATATCGATTAACAATTCGGACCCAAAAACACTTATCTAAGGATATTTTTTGGAATAATATTTAACATAAAAGTTGTAGATCTCGACGAGATCTATAATTTTTATGTTGAAAGTTTTTTCAAAAAATACTTCAAAATAGAAATTTTAGATATTTTTCTATTTTAGCGGGTTAGTGGGTCGACCCGTTAACACTTCGATGTTCCTAAATACCTATTTTTCCCTCAACGTAAAAGTTATAGATATTATCGACATCTAAAAGTTTCATATTGAAAATTTTTCAAAAACTATTTCTAAATAGATAGTTTTGGACTCCGAAATGATGATATATAGAGAGAAGTATTTCCAAACGAAAAAAGAGGGAGGGGGAGAAGGAGTTTGCGCATTGTAATTTTTATTATTTGTACTATGAGGGCTATCGTGGGCCTTAAAGCCTGACAAACTCGCAAATCCAGCCGAAAGCTAGCCAACTCTAAAACGATCAGGTCTAGACTCAAACCTAACTCAGATTCGTGCTAGTTTCCGGTTTATATAGACAGATTTGGATATTCATTGAACCGATTTAGTTAAAAAAAAATAGTGAGTCAGATCATTACTAATCGTTCAAGGATCGGATTAGTTTTGCTATTAATTCGGACTGATTTCGTCATGTGATTTTGTTCTTTTAAAGTTTTCCGGTCCACAATTTTTATTTTTTTTGTTATTAACTATCAAATTTGATTTTATGCTACATCTCGACCGAAGATAGTGTTCGTTAAAATAAAATATATTCTAACCAGATTTTACCATCTGAACCTTTAATTGGCCCTTAATGAGAAGCAGATCATTGCCTCTTTCCAACACCTATATACGCTAAAGAATTAGACCAATATTGTTTGATATTATTTCATATTTTTAATTATATTTTTTTTGGATTCGTATGGTTGGATTGGATCTTGAAAACTAATCGGATTGGATCGTAATTCAGATTTTATATGATAATTCGTCTTATTTGGACCTAATTATGGCCTATTTAGATGATAACGTGGATCTCCTTCTGGGCCTTAGGTTTTAGAGTAAAAATTAAAAATGTCAATGACAACGACTCAATAAGGGTGGGAATATTAAGGTATTAAAACCTCCTAGTTTTAACGAATAACAGGAACTTATTTACATCTCACTCTGTACATCGTCGTGGTTGTGAGAGAGAGAGAGAGAGAGAGAGAGAGAGAGAGAGAGAGAGAGAGAGAGATGGATCCAGATCGTGTGAAATCGACGCTCTCAAATCTGGCATTCGGAAATGTAATGGCAGCGGCTGCTCGAGACTATCAAAAGGTCTTTTTTCCCCATAATTTTTAATCTTTTTTATTCAATTTTGATATGTCTGTAACGTCACTTATAAATTAAGGTAATTTATGGTAATTATGTATATATGTCTATGAAATATGTGACCGCATCAATTGATAGTCTTTTGGTGATCTCGTGTTGCCTAATTCATTGGGAAGTAGATAAATAAACCTAATTTAATCTAGCTTGAATTATATGTTTTTTTTCTGGATTTTGCATTTGAGTAATAGGCAATGCCTGCCTTATGAAATCCCCCATCTCAGCTGACATGAGGTCGGGAGCTACAACAATAGGGTTTTCTAGATTTTGTGTCTTGAAAAAATGTTCAAGCAACTTGTTCATGCATATCTAGCTCTCTTAAATTGAGATGAATCACTATTGTATTTAAAATAAAATTATTGTAGTTACCATTGTATGTACACATGACTGCAAATTGTCTATATCAATATTCGTTCAACAATGCTTCGGGTATTGTTCAATATTCATTCAGCATTTCCTGTTGTGTCTACAAGGATTGGTGCATTTTATAATATGTGCACTAGTTCAGGAAATCTGAGATAGATGATTCGTTGTTATGTGCATACTATAACGTATTAAATCTTTGTGGATAGTATACTAGAAGACATAAGATGATTACTAGAATTTGTTATTGATCTATTCTTAATAGCTCAAATAATGACTAGGAGCTATAGAGATTCTATAACGTGTGGCCAATTTTGAAGAACACTGCTATAGTACAACAAGTTAGTCCCGAAGTTAGACCTGAAGTTCAGTTCAAAATCTGAACTTCAGGGTCTTACTAAATGAGCTTTTTTTTTTTGGATTCTAGGCTTCGTGAGTTTGCTGTATGCGTGTTTTTTTCCGAACATGTTTAGTAAGTAAAAATTCTGGTAAGACGCATTTATTTTTCCTAGTCAAGCACATTCTATTATCATTGGGTCACTTACGACACTAATTTCTGCTGCAGGAAGTATTAGCTAATGAAAAGGCCCAAAAGTCAGCTACTGCCCATGACGAGGTCGATCTTGACGAACTAATGGACGTAAGTTAAAATTTTATAACTTTTAACTATTTCATATTATTTGGAATGCTTAAGCTTAAAGCACTTTATATTTTAATGATATTTGGAGCTTGCCATTACTGTAATTTAGGATCCCGAGCTGGAAAAATTACATGCAGAGAGGATTGCTGGTCTGAAGGTTTATATTTATATGCTTCTATGATCTGTTCTTAGTTGTTCTTTGATGTTGCTCTATTCTAGTTAAATTTGATGCCAAAATTGTTATAACAGAGAGAAGCGGAGAAGCGAGAGGTACTCAAAAGGCAAGGTCATGGTGAATATAGAGAAATTATGGAAGGGGACTTTCTTGGGGAAGTCACTGGTAGTGAAAGAGTAATATGCCATTTCTATCACAAAGAGTTCTACCGTTGCAAGTAATGGTTCTAAAGTAACCTATACATTAAATTAGATATTTGGTTTTAGTACTGTATTACTACTTGCTACCCTTTACTAATTTGTAGTTTTGATATTATTTGTAGAATTATGGACAAGCATTTGAAGACTCTTGCGCCTGTGCACATAGATACAAAATTCATCAAGATAGATGCTGAAGTAAGTCTGATTTGACCCCATCTGTTAAAAATGATAGAAAAGGAAAGCTAATAATTTCTGATATTTAATGCAGAATTCTCCGTTCTTTGTGACCAAACTAGCGGTTAAGACCCTACCATGTGTTATATTATTCAGGTGAGTGCAAGTGTTATAGCAGATTCAATTCTCAAATACCAAAGGAGTTACATGTGCTGTAGTGGCTTTGTTGTGGGGAACAAGAAGATGGTAGTCGCTTTGTTCTCGAATACCAAACTAAACTAGCTGTTCAATCTTCTTTTTCATTTTTATTATTTTATTTTTTATTTTTTTGGGGATAGTGATTAACGATGATTTATTTGTTTCGGTGAAAGTGAGGCAAATAGATTGAAGGGTAGTTCACTTTTTTTAGTGCAGCATCATGAGTATAGGCATGCTTGATGATAGATTAGATATGGTAATGCTAGGCTGAAGCTTTTTCCTCTAACCTTCCACAAATTTGAGAAAGTTTGAACTTTTATGACTGTCATCAATGCCTGTGAAAAATTCCAGTCTATTTTAATATGTGCGGTCTTGTTGTAATTTGTTCTTGCAGATGCTTTTTAGTCTTCATCCTAATGTAAGCACAAGGAAAAATTTTTCTCATACCCTGTCATGAAGAAGACAAAAAATGTATCCCAAAGTTTCTTACAAGAAGTCGATCAATTGATCATGTGCTTCTCAAAAATGAAGTATGCGGGTTTGAAGTGAACTTTAGTTAGTGGGAGAAAATTTGGAGTCTGTCATTACTGAAATATTCAAGCATGCTTAAGTAATGAAAATGTTGTTTATAATCTGTATATTGGTTTCTTTGTTCATGATGCTTAAAACGTCACTATGAACTACCCGTAATTCATAGATATGGTTTGCCTTTTTTTTGCTATGTGTGGTGCAGTAATGGCATTGCAGTTGATAGAATAGTTGGTTTTCAAGATCTCGGAAATAAAGATGATTTCTCTACAAAATCACTGGAGAATCTTCTCAAAAGAAAAGGTGCTTTTGATAGAATACTTGGTTTTCCTTTGATGCCGTGCCATATTTCTTTTGTTAGCACTTACAGACTTTGACGATTTTTTTATTTCAGGTATCATAAGTGAGAGGAAAGCTGAGGACCATGACGAAGATGATGATGATGACACACATCAAAATGCACATAGGAGTGTTAAGGTCTCCGCGGTTGAGGGTTCTGATTCTGATTGAGGATCTAATCTCTGCATAATACATTTATAGATACCAGATGAAGATGGTGCTATGCGGAGGTTGTATCGTCTTGAGAACTTCCAGTTCTGTAATGCGTCTCTTTATGTACTTGAGCTTATATTGTAATGGCTCAGATATTACCATTTTTGTTGCCGAGCTTTTAATATATTGCATATTTTGAACTGTGTTATAAAATTCAGAATAACAGTCTGATTTGGGGAATAGCTACGTGCATCCTACTCTGCTTAGGGCGATTTTACTGGATTACTGTTGTTATCAAATTATTGCTGAATCAGGATGAAGCTTAGTGCGTTAAGTGATATGCTTATTATAATTAACAAGTGAACTAAGGGGCTGTTTACTTGGAGTAGAAAGTAGAAAAGTGAGAAAAAAAGTGAAAAAGAAGTAGTAGAAAATGAAAGTGAAAAGAAAGTGATAGGTTGGAAAGTGAAAAGAAAGTGATAAAAAGTAGATTCGGAGTTTTATTGTTTACTTTGTATTGTAAAAGTGGAAAGTAAGTAAAAAATGTATATTACAAAAAATAAATTTTTATTAAATTAATAATAATGAATTAAAATAATTTTTAATAACTAATTTAAAAATATTTCTTAATGATAACAAATTTTTTATAATTAATATTTCTAATAATTATTTAAAAAATATTAATATTTTTTAATTAAAAATATTTATTTTTTTTAGCTAATTTAATATTTTATTATTATATTTTTAGGAAATAGTAATAAATTATATAGAATTATTATATAATGTAAAATCAATATAATATTATTATTATTATTTGTAGTAAATTTACTTGTTATTATTATTGTATTATTATATTATTAAGAATATAAATATTATTTTTATTATTAGTTAAAAATTAATAAATTTTATTATTAAAGTGGGAAATAAGGTAAAATTTTTATTTACAAAAATATTTACTAATAATTAAAAGTAATTCTTTAAAATTATTAATTAAAAAATATTCTTTAAAATAAATAAAAAATAAAAAATAATTAATTTTTTAATAAATAATTTAAAATAATTACTATTTATTTAATAATTAGTAAGTAAAAAATTATTATTTATTTTATTTATTAAGTATTTAGTAATTTTATTTATTTATATGTTTAGAAAATAATAATAAATTATAAAATCATTATATAAAAAATAATATATTTATTATTTATAGTAATTTGAAATATAATTTTTTTATTATTAAGAACATAAAATTTTTATTTTTTTATTTATTAAAAATTAAAAAAAAAATTTATTTTTAAATTTTTTATATAATTTGTAGCTTATAATATTATAATTAATTTTATTAATATTAGTTACTTTAGAAAATAATTATATTAATAATCATCACTAAATGTTAATGACTCTCACTTTCCTCCCACTTCTTAACTTTTGATGAGAAAGTCAAAAAATAAAATTACATAGAGATGGAAAGTGAAAGGTAAAGTACGTTTCGTCACCTCTCACTTTTCTTTAAAGTAAACAAAGAAAACTGACGTTTTCCAACTTTCTACTTTTCACTTTACTTTTAAAGTAAACAAGAAAACTGACTTTCCAACTTTCTCACTTTCCTGCTTTTCCACTTCTCTGTTTAAGTAAACAGGTCCTAAGGTTTTGAGATCTTAATGTTTCCCAATTTTGAAATAATACTTATTCCACCCTTCTACCTTTGCCACTTTTGCCAACACCATTTATCCTTCATCTCACCCTGACATCTCTTTACACCCATCACCACCCTTGAATTGTTACTCAATTCAGACTATATAAAGTGTGGTGCACTTACAATTTATGGGCTTAAGAAAATGACATTACTTCGAAATTTTGATCTGATGTACACCAAATCCAATTTGAAGCAAGCAGAGGAAGCAACACTGAGTCAAGAATGTTGAGAAGATAAGCTACAGTACAACTTATACTGACCAACCTTACAGAAGCCACTGTCAATGGCATTACATCATAAGCAAGAAGGGAAATTTAAAAATGTCAATGCCTACACACTCAGGGTGCCCGCTGATGTACCTAGTAATCTATGACCATTCACCGATAAAGGACCTCCAAAGTGATCATGTGTTACTAAATATGATGCAAGATCTTCAGTTGATACTTTTGCGGTGGCCTTGTGCTGAGAGTTTAGCTGCGACCTGATCTTCAGAAAGGGGCAAGTAGTAGATCCTAGGGGTGGCCTTTGTCTTCTTGAAAAGATCATCCAACGTAACAACAGATGTTTCTGGCTTCTTCACTGAAGGAGCGGGACCAAGGCGTTCTTTTGCTGAAACAACATTATTTTGATGAGGTGGGCCAGGTGGCGGAGGGGGCAAGTTGGACGGTTGAGGAGGCAGCTGCCGCTGATGTGGTTGCTGAGGAGGTTGTGTGTTTTGGATGGCAGGGGCTGAAGGTGTGGTAGGGCTGGCAGGGGGTGGGACTTGCGCAGGAGCCTCTACTCGTGTTTTCACTTCTTCTGGTTCCACAAAATCAGCGAGCAACGGCCGTCCACCATTGGGAGGCCATTGCAGATTGTACAAAGCATTCCGTGTAGCAATTGCTTCCTCCACCGACGAATACTGATACCAAAAAGTCAAGATAAGTTGGACAACTAAAAAATACTCCCATCAAAGAACTTGCGATTATGAACCAACTGATAATGCTCCTATAGCTTTCTAGCTCTAGCTTGTATGAATGTGTGCATGTCTGTGTGTAGAGAGAGATGCTAATCTCTTCTTGAGAGGAGGCATGCTAGTTTTATGTCGGGTTATTTTCTTAATCCGAGTATCAAATAAAATATTAGAACCGTTAGAAAAGATCTAGGATATGGAAACTATTTCGGTACCAAAACTCAAATAGTTTGATTATGTTCTTCATGCTATATATGCGATTAAAATGGACACCTCAGAACAAATTACTTTAGAATATAGCTTATATTAGTATCCAAGTTGGATAAATTTTGATCCAATATGAATAAAAATATGTAGACCAATAACAAGAGTTTGGATTTCAAAATTTAGTGTATATCGTACCATTCTGAAATCATATGAAATTGCACTATCTACACCGTTCATTGGTCAACTTTGAAATACTTGTATGTTCAAGTAGAACTTCATGAAAACTGATGATTTGATTTGTGAACACTTTGAACTGCTAGATCACTTCTAACAGTTCCGATATTTTACTTAAAACTAGGATCATCGAAAATGACCTGATGATAGACCAGCCTGGCTACTCTTAAGTGGAGTTTTGCATATCTTTCTCTCTCTCTCTCTCCCGAAACATATATATAGTCCTTGTCAGTCATATAGATTAAAATATAAAAATATCAAATCAATCAGCAATGTGAAATGCTAAAAAAAAACATACTGTAACATAACAATGTGTCTTGATATGGTCCATCCAGAAGGCAGATACTGTTCCAGTTTTAGCGAGCAATTCTTGAACAGCTTTCAGCGTGAAGGGACGCAGAAAACGGTCGATTCTCAAGGATGTAGTGGCTGTTTTTTGTGAAGGTGGCACTGCAACAGAGATGAAAAATCATAGCTATATCTGTAACTGTCACTGTAGTGTTATTGACATGAAAGCTATGGAATCAAGAGTTGCTATTTCTTTTCCTGGATCAGGACATTACATTCTGTTGTAAGCCCCTGGTGCCTCCTGATGCTAGTTTATTATTACTAATTCATAATTATTATGAAACCTAAATGCTGAAATAGAACACATACCAACACGCTCCTTTGGAGTATCTTCACTAGCTCCGGAGTTGGATCTGGAGAATACACGTCGAGGAGTAGGTAGAGCTGTATCTTTGGGGGTACCAGATGAAATAAGCATAGGCGTCTCAAGTTCAGGAACTTTAATGGTCTCAGAATTCCACCTGCGTTGCCTTTTAGGTGCCTCGTTGGTATGAAAAAGTTGAGGTTCTGCAGCAAATTCCGTATAAGTGAAAAATCTTCATATATAACTGATCCCAGTTACTTAAAGCAAGAATAAACATCATCCCGAGAAGGTAATAGCAACATTTCAGCATGAAAAACACAATTAGAGAAAAAGATTGACAGGTTTGTAAAACTAAATTAAAATCTCAAAACAATATTACTTGGGAAAACGCACAAGTAAAAAAGACATGTTAAAGACTTTTTTTCCTTAAGACATTAACAAGCAGCTGCTACAAAGAATGCCATCAGGCAAACCAAAAAAGAAAAAAAATCCTTCCCCAGTACGCTTACTAAAACTAGAAAAACTCATAAATTAAGATTAACATACGAATAGATTCCCTGAGCATTTAACGTAAGTTCAAGGTATAATTTTAATTCTTCTGAAGCTGCTTCTAGCCAAAATGAATGTATAAAATCCGAGAAGCCTGACGAGATTAATGCCCTTAAAAGATCAGGAAAATCTACAGAAACAAATCATGTGCTAACAGCAATAAGTCTGAAAGCAACATCTCAACATTATAACACCTCTTCTATTCAGTCATTCAGCTACCAAATCAGATGGAAATATTAATTAAATGTATCATAAATCATAAGTAGAAATAAAATTAATACATAAACTAATTCTGTGAAACTGATGTACCTTCAAGTTTTCTCTTCTCAACAGAAGCTTCAGGTTTCACCTCCTCAGCAACAACATTCTTTTCCTCAGAGGGTAACACATCAACCATGACATCACCAAAAGCATTCTCGTCTACAAGAGGAACCTTATCGATCTTAGCTTTTTCTTCCAATTCATCCAATTTGTTAGTGGAATCGACATGCTTGTCCAAGA
Source organism: Xerophyta viscosa (assembly GCA_002076135.1). Classification (NCBI taxonomy): domain Eukaryota; kingdom Viridiplantae; phylum Streptophyta; class Magnoliopsida; order Pandanales; family Velloziaceae; genus Xerophyta; species Xerophyta viscosa. Next base: position 219,928 of record MJHO01000111.1, on the reverse strand, counting down.
CATCCTCCTCCAAGGATTCATCACCAGAACTCCTATCTAAATTTAACCTTTCAGGAGATCCACTATCACCATTATCACTTTTCTTACTAAGATCTACATCATTGGGTTGAGTAACATCTTCATCTGGCAAAGAGACATGGTTCTCACCAGGCTCTTTGACATCATCCGGTTTGTGCTCGTTGCCACTAATAGGAAGAGTATTGCTGGATGATGGTTGCACCATCTCTGACTTAAAATCTATTTCTATAGAGAAATTATCTGCATTCAAATTCTTTAGTTCATTCTTTTCATTAATAGAGACAGAATCAGTAGAAATTGACTCACACTTTACTTGAAACCCTAAATCTGTGCTGATCTCAGATACCTCATTTTTCGACTCTGGTGGGTTGGGCTTTGCGTCCTCTATAAGGGGCTCCGGATCCTCATCCTTCATGCTGCTCCTTTCGTCTTCAATGATCAAAGTTGTAGCTGCTGTCGTACTCTGCCTACTAGCGCCATCATGTTCCATAGGAACTGATGAATCCTCAACTGCCTGAACTGAAACAGGTTCCTGAACTATCTTACCTGTCAGTGAACCCTGAACATCTTCAACATTTGATTCAGGCTCATTTTCATTTTTTATGTTTTGGTCCGTATTTGCACTGCTGAAACCTTCTTCAACCTTGGTCTGATTATTTTCAACTAACACACTTTTATCAACAGCTACTTCGGGATGTTCCTCTTGCAAAGTTGCTCGTTCATCATTAGGAAGTCCCTCAGTATCAGCTTGTTGATCAGAACTGAGATTAAAGCCATCATTAGAGGCAGCTTGTTGCTGTTCATCGTGAAGAGCTTCATTTAACCGCTTTATCAAGTTTTCCTTCAGACCACTTATTGGCAATTTCCTTCTCCGTAGTTCTTCCTTCAACTCGGTCACTTTCAACTGATCAATAGGCCGGTTGTTGAGCATGGGATACGGAGAAGACATCTTCTCAGATTGAAATCTTGCCTTCTATCTCAAGACCTTAGCAAAGAAAAAAAAAACATATCGATCAAATTCACCACAAAAAACAGTCAAAAGGATGTAAAAAGCAAACAAACCTAATACCATTACACAGCCAATTACCTTAACATCTATTCCGGTAAATCTTGTTTTTATTTAAACACTTCAATACTGAAAAATGTATAAATCAAATTCAGGAATACGACAGCACAAAATAACCAAAATGCAAAACCCTAATACCAAATTACATGTTCATCAAACAACCAAGTACCTTAACAAAATTATCTGAAAACTTCTTGTTATCACATTTAACCGCATGCCTGGCAAATAATTTACTTACAATGTTCAAATCTCTATGTAATATTTTGCATCACTTATCACAAAGGTTTTTTATTTAAAATAAATAAAATAAAATTGATCCCAGAGTTAGCAAAGAGAAGAGCATCAAGTTACCGCACATTAGCTCTCACTTGTAATATAACAATCCATTCCTAAAAGCTGCTTTACAGTTTAAGCAGCATGAACAATAAAATATTTACTTCCAGGGAAAACAGAAACATGAGACATTTACAAATGCTAAAATTTAATTGTAAATTCACTCCGATAATAGAAGCGGAAAAACACATGAACCTAATCTCCTTGTCATCTTTAAAATAAACACTACCAAGTAAATTCATTATAAGAGCATACATGTCAGAGCTGCCATAAAAGTTCCACTTTCTCCACGAAGTCATGTGAGAATTGCATCAGTAGCAGTACAAAAGTGAACTATGTGAAACCAAAAGTGAAATCTATCAATCTTTTATGATTGCTGACAAACTTTGGGAGCTCTAATATTACCCTTATGTGGTGTTTAATTTGTGTCATCAACACAGGTAATGGAATCACCCCACTCATTCTGATTATTAGTTAATAGTTTGAAATAATCCTGAAATCATTCCCATTGCTTCAGGTATGAGATTCCGGTAGTTTAGGTATTTTAGTTCCCGACCCACTTGGTAATAAGTGTGGATACCAATTGAAATTGCAATTCTTGAGTTAAACCAAACATAAAAAGGATATGTCATATCACCCATTCCCATTCCTACAGCTAAGCGTTCAGATTCTGATTTCTGTTATACTGTTACACCAAAAAAGAACGAGTAGCACGTTAACAACATATAAAGAGCACACCCAAGAAACGTGGCCCCAGCCCCAAAACGATAACGACTGCAAGTGACAACAAATCTTCGAAGAAACCCTAGTATTCAGAACAAATACAAAGACGAATTAGAGGACAAAATTCGAAATTCGACTAGCATTTTTCATTCTTGACGACAACAATGGCTTCTTTAACAATCTGCGAACTCCCCCAACCCTAAAATCCAAAAAAAAAAAGGCAAGAAAAGGAGAGCAATTGAGATTTGATACCCGAGTAAGGGATGTAGACGATTTGATTTGTTAGAGATAAACGTGCTAATGGATTGAATATGTAGGGCTCCAAGTTTGGCGCGGTGAACTAGGGCTTCGATTTTGCATCGCCGCGCGCTCAGAAAGGAAAGAAGAAATAGCCGGGGAATAAATAAGGTTAAGGGAGTAATTATCAATAGATAATGGCTTATGTGCAAATATTGTTCTATATATGTTTTTTTTCAATTATCAATAATTTTTCAAATAATATTAAAAAAATTTACCTTTTAAAATTCAAACAAATCAGCCCTGCGCTTTTAAACAAACTCAGTTTAGTATTATAGACAACAAATATAATATTACCAACTTATATTATAATATTTGTTAAAAAATAATATTGAAATAGTAATAACTTCTTAATCTTCATAAAGAAGGCTTATATCACTATGCTTAAAATTTTATTCGCTCTTATCACATAATATAACAAAGGTGCATTGATAGCACGTAGGATACAATAAAATCTGTTCGGCGTTATCATGCACTTATGACACTGAACCACTATTAAAAATAATTTTTTTTCTGCTGTTTAAAAAAGTTGAGAGAATAAATATTGATGTTAATAATTCTAATAATTACTGTTTGTATTAAATAGAATTCGAAAAAGTCGTTTCTGAATAGTTACAACTATTCCAAATTTTTTCAGTTGTAATTTAATTCTCACAACAGCCTGCAGTTAAGCTTTTGAAACTTTATCTTATTTTAATTAGAGTATGGGAAGAGATATACGTTGTTAAGAAGTATTTATTCACCAAAAAAAAAGTCAAAAAAAATATAAAGAGATGTATATATTTTTAATTGAAAATAAAATGTTTTGACACGTTATCGTCAGTTTACAAGCCCAGCCCATTACTGGAGTGGGTTGGATTGCAGCCATATTCGTTTGTTAAGAAGATAAAGTTGCCTCTTAACTAATCCTTATAGTATGGATGGTTGAAACTTTTATTTTATATAAATTAAAAATTTTATATTCGGATTTCGTAAACATCACCTATAAAGATATTAGAGATTTATCATTTTTGTACTTCTTGGAGGATAATATAGATATTCAGATTTATCCAGATCGAAAGATTATGACTCTTCAATTGGTAGAATATGGATCAGTGCCACATATAGATTTATTTGTTCCGACGGTTGAATAAAAATAAACTAATTGCGGATAAAATTTTTCTGCTATAATATAAATATAAATATATATATATATAAAAAAGTTGCCTCATAACTCATTTTATCATGTTTAGCGTCATAGTAATATGGAGATAGTGCTTCTCCAGTTCTTCTGTTTTATTCTTTTACTAATTTAATTTCGGTAGTGTAAAACTTTTTAATACAATTTTTGGTGGACTTTGAGTGAATTTCTTCTTGTTATGTGGATAACTATAAAAAAAATAATTTTATTGATAAATAACTTGTATTAATATGAAGGTCTAGTTTTAATTTATAGAATTATATATTTGTTGATTAAAAATATTATAAAACATTATATAATAAAAAATACGTCCTCTCAAGTTTGTGGAGCGAACCTCAATAATAATTAGTTGGAAACAAAATATGCCAAAGAATAAATGCGTTTCAACAAACAACCAAAAAATTTGCCAAAGGGTATAAAATTTAAGGCCAAATATAAGCTATCATAGATGCTATAAAACAAGCACAAGAGCAAAAAAGGCAAATTGAAGATGAAAAAATAAGTGCAGGAGTAATGTCTCTGGACAGGTTACAGTGGAGATGTCCCGAAAACACTAAACTCTTAGTTGCTTTAATAAAAATATAATTTTATTAATAAATAATTTGTATTGCAATAGGAAAGATTAGCCTCACTTTATAGAATTATATGATTTGCCAATTAAAAAAAAATTAAATATAAAATTTTCAACATGTTCTATAAACAGATATTATATCTTATTAATTCAAAATATATCGGATTATTGCTGCATTTTTTCTGTGAATTTTATTATTTATTTTTGAATAATAACTTTACATGATTCTTTGCTCTGTGTGGACACTTGAATCTTTGAAAAATTGTTGGCGATATATTCCTTTTTTGTCCCACATTGTTTACCAGCTGAATAAAGAAAACCACCAGAGAACTTGTATTTTCTACAAGAACTTCGTTGAACAATGTGCTGCTGAAGAGTGAATTACGTGGTTTGGGAACATTTTCGGGATATTTATTGTTGTTGGTGCCGATTTTGCCTACATATTCAATGAGTAATGTTATTGAATCCGAATACTTAACCTAACGAATAGCATAATTCATGTTTTTTTTGCACATCAAAATCGGTAAATTTGCGATCCCGAGGCACAAAAAATACTGTTTCGGACTATTTTTAAACTATTTTATTGAATTTTAATATTATTTCTAATATTCCATACGTATAAAGAGTCCGAGATTGTCATAATGACATACCTTATTGTGCAAGAAAGGCAAGAGCGGTGATTCCATACAGTTTTCATATAGCATATCAAAAGCTTACTTAGAGATAATTTTTCAATAAGCTTATTTAGAGATAATTTCTCAATAAATTTTTAATACAATTTTTTTTTCAAAAATACTTATAAGTATGTATTTTTAAACTCTAAAATTTTGACGGATTCAAAATAGTTTAGAAATATTGCTAATAATTTGAAGTTTCAAAATACATATTTAGAAAATATTTAAAAACTTCAAATATAAAATTTGTAGTTCTCATTAAAATTTATAATTTTAAAAACATATGTAACGGACCCCTACACGCCGCCGGGGGAGGGGGGGGGGGAGCAGTTGGTGGGGTGGTGCAGTGTCCTTTCTTCTTTTCTTCTTTCTTTTTGCTTTCCATGGTGGTATCTGCTTTTAAATAGCTTTTTCCTGATAACCCTAACACTAATATTGGCAGTGAAGATTGAGGACCATCTCCTCTGTTGTTTTGCACTTGTAATATTGGCTTGTAGTATAAGCATCAGGAGCTTCAATTATTGATTTATATCATTTCGCTGCCATTACGCAATTATAATTTCTAACTGTGTGATTTGCCTGTTGAGAATATTTAGCATGTCTTTAGCTTACGGGTTTACTGTTCGGTGACGTCCGGTACGTGCCAGTCGACATATGATTTTCTTTTTTTTTTTTTCTTTTGCATTGGATGTTACAGATCCTTTATATGATAGTGAATTATGTATTATATATATTTTTTCTATATAATTAGAATTTTATATTTAATATTTTATTATTTTTTTGTTATTGCTTAGATACTTTAATATTTTAAAATAAAAATTGTACGGTTTGGGACGGTATAGTCGGCTCGGTCGGTACATTGAATTTATCGAAACTCGACTCGGCACGACACTCAAATTTTTGATTTTGGCTGAGCTTTTAACCTTTTTTTTTCAGTTGTTCCTAGAATTTTTAATCATTTTTTATATAAATATGAAAAATGACTTGTGATTAACAGAAAACCGTTCAACAACTTCTTGAGACAAGTTCCAAGAACTTCATTAGAGAAGCGCATACGACGTTGAAGAGTAAGGTATGGGCCATTTTACTATTAAACATTTATAATTCGCGCACATCCCGAGTCTGTTCTAGATTTCATTTCAGGAGATAAAAGTCCCATCATTTAGCCTATGCGTTCTGTGTATAACGCGAAAACTATTACCTTCGCTTCTTTTACCCTACGCAGAACATCTTGTGTGCCGAAAACTTTTTTTTTTTTCCTGAAAGCTTTGGTTTTGGTTTGCCAAATTAGCTGTAAAAGGTCCTTGAAGCTTCAAAAAAGAAGGAAAAAGAATAATTAAATGTGGTAGATCTAAGGTGTCCTTAATCAGGTACTCTACCAACCTGGTTCTGTTGTCTCTAGAAGCTTCTGTCCCTCCAGCAATTAGACAGAACACACATTTGAGAATCTAATTTTCTAATAATCTATGTTGATCTTCAACCTCCAGGTCTCTGAGATAATTTATTTTTTATAATTATAAGAATCCAACTTTTTTTAAAATTTTTTTTTTTTATTTTGTAATATTTTTTTTGCATGAGAAATGCTATATTGGAGGCCAATGCAGTATGATTTCATAAGAGAATCAGAGCAACTATGGCCCTCATGAATAATAACATTGCTCCGTTTTACTACCTGATTTGTTCCGGTGTAGTGTAAAATGGTTGAGATAAAGTAGTTCATGATGGATCATATTGAAATTATGTGCGGTTTTTAAAAAATGTTAGTAGGCCGTGATTAAGAACGTCACCTTGTGAAATTCATGATTAAGAACGTCACCTTGGAAAACCAAGAGGAAAGCATATTAAAGGGCAAAGGAAGATCTTTTGGGGTTTTTTTTTTAGAAAAAAAGTTCTTTTTGTTAAAGTTAGTGCTACATGTGAAACATATTACAAACTAAAGCAGTGTTCAGTGGAAAAATTATTTTCATTTGAATCTTATATAGTATTTCTTTATTCTGGAGATAAATATTTTAAGGTAGGATGCCATCAATAAACTTAACTTTAAACGTATTTCCAGCATCTTTCTTTGGTTTTATGCATTTTACTGTGTATATTAACTTATTTTTACTTTTTTTTCTGGCAGTAAAACAGTACCTATCCCTATTGCCTATTTAACAGTCTTTTTTTTAAAGAATGGCCTATACCCCTGTTCCCCAAAAAAAGTAAATATTCTGAAAGTAAAAGTTATTTTTTAAAAAATAAAAAATCTAACAAGTCAAATCTCCAAAGTATTTCCACTAAATTCATAGTCTCTGATACTTCCCATACTAGGTGATAAACGGAGGATGTAGATCTTACCTATTACTCACTCCAAAAACTTTTCTTAATATTAATAAAAATAATATTATTATTATGTTTTAAAAAATTTTAGCACGAATAAATTGTAATTTGATTAGTTTACAAATTTATATTCAAATTTTTTAAAATATTCTAAATATTGTTTGTGGCTTCAACCTTTTAAACGATATAAAGAATTTATTGATTATTTTCAAACTCGTTACTATTTCGGAGTTCAAAAATATATATTTAGAAAATATTTTAAAAATTTTTTTGAATATAAAAATGTATCTCATCAAAATTATAACTTAATGTTCAAAAATTTTTAAAAATATGTAGATATTAATTTTTATTCATAATTCAGAGAAAATTTGAAAAATCTGTAATGGAAAGAAACTATCACCAGACTCCAGCATTTTTTAGCTGTATGTTCAACAAATCTCCGCCGCTTCTCCTACTACATTCTTGTTATTGGCTAAACGATTATATTAGTATCTTATTATTATAATTAATCACTTTGAATTTTTTCTCCATTACTTGCTCAAACCTTTTCAGAGTCCTATATAAAGCTCCCCATGTTCAAAGTCACGTTCAAACATACCTGACACAACACCTCCTCCTGTTTCTTCGTCAGAAATCCTCTTCATCTCGAAACATTATCATCTTATAATTCAGCTTGAAATATTATTATAATTTTCTTATTTGATTAATACAAGAAGACATTCAAAATGTGGATTAGTGGTACTCAAAAATATCCTGATTTACTGGGATAGCACCATGCCACAAGATAGAAAAGAAGTATATATCTAAGATTCAGATGGATGTGAAGCTTGAACTCAAAACAAGAATGCATTTACAACGTAAAAGGTTTGGTTTGCTGTTTTCTTTATCTTTTTTTTTTTTAAAAAAAAAATTGAAAATAGTTTTCCCATACATTTAACAACAGCAACAAGTAGTTTTTAGTTTCTGTTCTTGCAGGAAAAAAAAATTCAGAGTGTTGCATTTTAGTTGATTAAAAAAAAAAAAAAAAATCTCATTTTGAACAAAATTTCCAGTCTTAAGATAAGAGGTTTACTATTATACATGATCTCATATTTTGTTCGGTTCCAATATATGTGGTGAAAAAAAATAAAAATATGAAGTCTAAATATGTGTTATGAAAGATACAGGACCATTTGTTGCGTACGTTACTACAAATTACTAATTTCCCCCAAAATTTCACTCAAAAAACAAAAAAAAGGAGCTTTTGAGCAGTACATGGTTCGCAATGCATGAATCTTTGGTGAAACTCTAACAATAATTTTAGGAACCCAGAAGCATTTTCACCACAAAAGTTGGTTCATAAATAAGCTCGAAGTGTCTTAAATTTGGGTTTGAAATAAACTTCGGCTCAATAAAATAAACTGAAAGTCTAATTTTCTTAACTCTATAATAAGAGTGCTATCCAAAACTACGAGGGCTTCGGAAAGAGAACGGGCTATACCAGGGTACGTCACCGTACCCTATTTTTATATGAGGTGATTTCCACGCCTCGAACCCGCGCCTCCCCTTGCTCTTTATAGTCTATATTATCATAAAAACTCCTTTTTATTTGGCTTGATATAGGGGTGAAGAAAGTAGAGATAGACAGAAAACAGCAGAAGGTGAGTGTGACAGGTTATGTTGAGGCAAACAAAGTGTTGAAGAAGGCTCAATCAACAGGGAAGAGAGCTGAGATTTGGCCTTATATTCCTTACAATCTTATCAGCCAGCCTTATTTTTCTCAAGCCTATGACAAGAGAGCACCACCAGGACATGTTAGAAATGTGGAGTTTGCAGCACATTCATCCAGCCAAATTGTCAGGCAAGATGATCACTACACCACCATTTTCAGCGACGACAACCCTAATTCTTGCACCGTTATGTGATCACCCTGTACGTTATGAGCACTGAATATCTTCACTATTTGTGATTTTGATTGTATCCTGATCATTAAGGTTTCCGAAGAATGGCTTTTGTGAATTTGTTTTTTGTGTAGATGAAGTTAAGATAGTTAAAATGCACCAAATTTATCACAGAAATCAAGCTGGTATATTGTATGAATTGAATTTTTCAATGCTTAAAGGTGGAATTATGTGTGATTGATAGAAATGATGTGAAAATTTTACTCTTTTATTGTATATGTTAGAATATGAAGTAAATTACTTTTCAACCCCTAGTGATGCTTAAATACTTAATTTAGCATTAAATTTTAAATAATTATATGAAAGCCATTTGCCTAATGAAAGTCGTAGGCTTCTCCTACTACTTCGCATGCTTCCTTCCGATCTGATCCGAGCACCCGAGTTCGAAGCCACATGCTTTTTGTATGACTTTAGATCGAAATCGTCCAAACATCACCAAACAGAGGTATAAATATCTCGACATGATCTTTGGATATCCAAATACCAAACGTGTTTGCCCGAGCTGTAGCTAAGAATCGAACTTGGGATCTCTTCTTTATTGAAGAGTGTCGGGCCGGTGACGTCTGAGTCGGTCGAAGCCAATTATATTTCTTAGTATATCTAGTATGAACAAGAGTCATCCTCCATTGTCAGTTGGAAATGAGATCATGCTGATTGTCACACAAAACGAATTTTCTTGCAATAAATTTTTTTTTTATTTTTTTATTTCCGAATAAACTCATTCCATCAGCTTGCAGATGTCAGAAACAACATGCTATTTGAGTAGCCATCAGTGTTGCGATTGCGTTGCTCAAGTGATACAAAGTTCTAAACTATTATAAATAATATGGATTACGAGCAGAACTAGTACCATTTAAAATTAGGCAGCTTGTAAATTTGTAAAACGATTTGATAGTTAAATTTATCTGTATCACAAAAAAAAAAAGAAGAAAAAAAGAGCATTCTATTTTTAAAACTGCTATAATATCAGAATTAGGACAAGTAATGTGCCTTAAACACCTATCCCGAGACTATTGATAGATGTGCTCAAATTTTCTATCTCATTGGAGAAAGCTCCTCTATGATTGATGACGAGGACTTCGTCACGAAAGAAATGGTGCAGAGGTGTTTGTTACATTGACGTGGGTCATAATATAATAATTAGTTAATTTTTTAGTTAAAAAATTTCTAAATAAGTTTTTTAGAAATACACATTGGGGTGGTAGGTAACTAGATTTTATGGAATACTATGGATCAAGCCCATAGAATGTGAATTGCAAACACTTTGAACAAAATACAAAAAGTTCAAATCGAGATAATATATGGCCCAAATGATATAACTAAATCGAGATAAACATCTCGGCTATGGCCAAATGATTTGTCTTTTAAGCCCAAATTTCTAGTTTATGAATTTTTGTTTGCAAATGTCAAAATTAAATTCAATATTTGCCGTGTTTATCATCGATTGCATATATATCGTAATTACGATTGAAATTACCAATGAATGCATGTGTTTCATCTCAATTCTCCCTACGCTGGGACGAATTTGAGATTACATTTGCACATGTCAATCTGATGAAAAACACAAAAAATAATTAGTTCCAGATTATGCTACGCTGGGGTGAACATGAAATGTTTGGTTTCAGAAGCACACAAGGTGATCGACGAATTGTCTATACGAGGTACATTCTGCAATTTTTATTAATTTGGAGGGTGATCGACGAATCGTCTAATCTCGTATTTTTTCCATTGCATGCGGTTATCATATGTAGTTGTCATCTGTATGAAAGTTGTTATCCAAATTAGAATAAACACTTAAAAATTATAGGAGTTTGATAATTTTATATAAGTAGCAAACTGAATATTCTCGGAGTCATATCCCATGCATACATGCATGCATGTTATCTCTAAGTATCATAGTAGTTAGTCTTTAGGGTTTATTGTTTGCTTATTTATCTGCTCTAGCAAGTAGCATTATCACCATACTTAATACAACTGAAATTTTACAACTAAGGACCTCTAAAGTTGCCTTTGTAGGTTTCAAGACATGCTTCCACTGCTTGACTCACTGTGAGGAATATTGATGTAGGTCCAATTTTCTCGACGAGCTTGGCGAGCTTCATCTTGTGGATAACCTGCCACCCGGGATTCGCTATTGCCAGCTGCAAACATATCCATTATTATGCAATCCGTAAGTCTTTGTTTTCCTTATCTGCTGAATATATTCTGATTACTCTTTAAACTCACCTTTATGCCATGGGAGATCATCTTGTCGTTTAGTTCTTCAAGGACTGCGATTGCTGATGTATCGACGTTCATTACATCTACAGAAGGAAGACATCATTTTATCCAAATTAGATTAGAATATTAAATATGCATTTTAAATAAGCTTAAGAAATTTACTTGACATGTCGATGATCATAGCTTGAATTCTGTCTTCTGACTTCTCTTCTGAAATGTTCTGTTCTTCCTCTAACCAGTTCGTGATGCTGAAATCACGGACATGAACTTAAAAAAGGACAGAAAATGAAATGAAATTATCTCTTTCACTTCTTTTAATTTCTTCAGGTACCTTTTTCTAACTGAACTCGCATTAATGAAACAAAGAAAGGCCGAGTCGACACGGGCTATCAGAAATCTTGGTTCTTTCTTCGCCATGGGGTATTGCCTGATGCTGCAGAAGATTTCTGTCCCTTGAATTCTCCCTAGCTTTTCTACTTTTGGTCTTACAGAATTTAGTATAATCTTCGCAAAAGAGATTGTCACCTGAAACATGGCTTAGTTGAAAATTACTGAAACCTTAGCTGAAATACTCAAATAGTTATAACTTTTTCGTCTGCTACTATTATATGTTTCTTAGTGCTACATATCCTAGTGTTTGTCATTGGGAGAAGATTTGAGATAATTTGTAGGTAACTTACAGCAACCAAGAGACCAATCTCCACTGATCCAAATAACACACCAAAGAATGCTCCTAGGCAGATAAGAAAATCCATCTTGTCAACCTCCCAAATATGGTAGGCTTCTTTTAAATCAATCAACCCGGGTAATGCTGATAGGATTATAGATGCGAGGATTGCCGTAGGAGTATAATATAAAAGCCTTGTTAGTAGCTCCAAGCTTATCAATATTGTGATTGCCATGACTATATTGGACACAGCTGTTTCGCATCCAGCACTGAAGTTCACTGCTGATCTGGAGAAAGAACCTACATAATTGAAGATGAATGTCAAAGTATGAAGTTATTCTAGAATACATTCTTTTGAACTACTCAAAGTTACCCCCATCCATGGTCTTCGGTGCCGGTCAGCACAGCCCGTGCCTATTCCAGTAGTTGTCGGCACGGCACGGCACGTGTCAAAAAACTTATATTTGATATTTTAATTTAATTTTTATTTTTTAAAAAATAAACAAATAAATCTATATCAGCACGGTCGGCACGGCACCATCGGGCTATTGGTCGGGCACGATGCCGCGTGATTTGAAGTATTTATCGAAATTCGGCTCGGCTCGGCACAGAAAACCTTGCCCCCATCTCGAAGTTACAAATCAAATGGTGTTCAACAATTCATTTGTTGGAGTGTTTCCTCGGCATAACTTTCTGTAGTTATTTACATTTTCAATATATGAATGGAAGGTTTTCCACCAATATTTAGATTTACCTGTTGCTACATAACAAGAGGAGAGAGACCCAGCTATGTTCATGAATCCCATTGCCAACATTTCCTTGTCCCCATCAAGTTGATAACCTTTTATCGAAGCAAAAGATCGACCAACTGCTAGTGCTTCCTGAAACACATTTAATTTACAAATTGAATTTGCAGATTAATTTCTCAAGGGAATAATCAGTTTTCACTGTTAATGACTATGATCTTCTTAAGATTGTTAGCGCATACCGTAAGAGCTATTATCGCGCAAATTAACCCAATTTTTGCTGATTGTCCTACGTAGGCACCAGAGAACTGAAGCTGATTAGCTGAACTTGGATTCAATCCTCTTTTAACACGCTGTATTGTCTTCACACCATGTTTATCAGCTCTTGTTACAAACACTGCTATAGTTGCGAGAATAACAGAGAGCAAGGGAGCAATTGCAGGTAACCAGAAGAGCTTTTTCTTCCTTCTACCCTGAAATCAGAACCCGTTGCGATACTCGGTTAATTTATATACATAGCGTTCAGATATTATACTTGGTCATTTTGTAACTACTTACAATGAATCTTGTGATTAGGATGAATGTAAGGAAGGAGCATCCTAGAATGAAATTATCTGCATACCACTGTGAAACCGAAGTGACTGTTAGTTATTAAAAAGGATACAAAACGGTAAAAGCGATTTTGAATAATTAAAATTCAAAGATAAGTTTTGATCTCCAATGTTTAAACTTGAAGTAACTTCTTGGATACTTACATGCTCATGTAACGCATTCCAAACAGCTCTAATTACAGAGACGACGTCAGTGTTGTTTGTGAAGTGAGAGATTCCAAGAAGTCCTTTGAGCTGCTGCAGACCAATAACGACGGCAGCTCCTGCCATGAACCCAACAATGGCAGCATGGGAAAGGAAGTCCACCAGAAACCCTAACCTGATAATAATAAAATCAAAAGTTATTCCATAAATTATTTTGATTGTCAGCTATTAATTCGTAAAATGCAAATATACACATATACCTGAAAAATCCAAATGCAGCTTGAAATGTGCCAGCAAAAAAGGTTGCTGTGAAGATTATCTTTCTGTATGTGATAGGATCTGCTATTGGATCAGCTGCTTTCTGAACCATGGATGATATTAGCAAAGAGACTACTGCAACTGGACCTATAGCTATCTCTCTAGATGTCCCCATTACTGCATATATGAGCGGTGGTACGATACTTGTATCTAATTTGAAGAGGATGTGATGTTAGTTAAACTTTTATAAATCATCTCGCTAAACCAAAAAAAAAACACAAAAGAATTATGATAACGTTATTGAAGTGACTTGCAAACTTACAGAGACCATACTGAGGCTCAAGCTTTGCTAGATTAGAATATCCAATACTCTACAAAAGTTAAAATGAAATTTAGACCAAAACAAAAATTGATTTTTTTTTTCTTTTTATGAATGCTCAGTATAGTTTGCTTGAGGAACCTGGGGAATACCGAGGCTTGCAAGAGTCAAGCCTGCCATTAGATCACTCCTGAACATCTTTGCATCATAGTTTCTTGCCCAAGTTAGCACAGGAAACAACCCCAGAAGAGCTGAAGTGATGCATTTGAATGGAGAGTTTAAATTCTTTTCTTTAAGAGTGAATTTCTCTTTGATCGTTTCTGACAACTCCTGAAATAGATTTGGAGGATCTGGCGCATCCAGAACTCGTAAAATGGTCTCTGTTCGATGAAGTTCATCGATGTTTTGCTCCATTGAAGAGTTTTCTGAGGACTCCATATGGGGCTAATGAAGTGTTTGGAGGAACTCACGAGTCTGAACTCTAGCTAGCAAAAAGAGCTGTGTTGGGATAAAAGATTCTTGCATACAGGAGCACACAACATGGCTGTAAATGAAAAGATTGCTTCCATGGCTGAGAATGGATATTGAAGGATTGGGGAAAAATACCACAGAGAGTGATAGGACCGGTGGTAGAGGTGTTGAAGGCTTTGATCATATAGTAGTTCTATGTTAATTTACAAGGAAAAAGCTTTGCACTTCTGGGCACTCAGATATAATGGACTTGGTGGTCCTTTTTCATAGGCCCCATCCCTCTGACAAACAGATGACTTTCTTTTCTTCTTCTTCTTTGTTTTTCCTTTCACTTTTTTCTTTGAGTTTAGGCAATATTGTTTCAGCTTAAATTCTACAAGACCCCCGTGGTTAAGCGTGAAAAATTGTGTCTTTTGGATCATGTCATAGGATGCATTTTGCTATATGGGTCAAATTTTGGGTATCTAGCACTACTATATAGTCTGTACATAAACCCCAACCTCTCCAAAGTCTAACCCTTGCATCGCATGAGAATCGAACTCATGAACTTCCACATAACCACCCAGCTCCCCCAGTGGGCCAATATATTGAGTCAGACTCATGGATGTTTTGATCATTAATTGATGTTTGAACTTGCCAGGTTTTCAAGGGTAAGAGACATGTTCTTATAATAAAATATTCACAGATTTTGACTATTGACCTTGAGAATTCTATTTGACATACTATTAGGGTTTCATTTGGAAAGAAACCATTCGACATGGCCTTTCCTATTTAGAACTTGGTTAAGACTTAGTTATCGATCAAGTTGAGTGGTGGCAAATAATTCGTATTAGTGACATTATTGTCTAGACGACTTAGAGTTAGGGTTTTTGGTGTTGATTTTTCAGGCCGAGGATCTTACAGAAGCAGCGTTCTCTGGGACATGGCTGCATACATCTTACCCTCCTTTGACTCTGTTTAGGCGGGACTTATCACTAACGTAGTAGTTGTTGTCATACTATTATCGTTTCGTTTCGATCACAATCACAAGTTTGTTGTTTCAGCAGTGTTTATCTTCCAACATAAGTTCATCGTCATAATTTACATAGAAAATACCAATTTTTACTGAAATACTCATAATTTACTAGAAATACTGAAGTACTTCTTAAGAAAAGTTTCTGCATTACCAAGTACTATGTTCAAAAGTGAACTTTAATGGATTTTGGGGAACTTTTGGGAGCTTTGGCTTTTTCCTCATAATATTCTCTGAGCAGAATGCTGACAAATAGCCTACATTCAAAAGCCCTCTTGGCACATGATATGTTTGATAAACATATATAGAAATCCTATTTTGACATATTTTCTAAGATTATGTTTCTGGTACATTTGTTTGAGGAGGATATTAGAATTATGGATAAACAGGAGCTGCAGAAGAAATATCATGTGATTTTTACATGGAAGTTAGTGAATTGTTTTTTCTAATGAAGATAAAAGTCCAGCAATATTTTCTCACATATAACATTCTTAACTCAGACGTAAATTGTCACGCGTGAAGATACTATGTCTTTCAATTCGTTCATGATTTTGGTTTTGGTCCAATTTTGGGAGCACTAGATTTCTCATACAAAGTAATTTTAAGATGTGCCGAACTTACCCACTTGATAGAATGAATCATAGTGTCACAATTCAAATTGAGAAACTTTTGGAGATTTCTTGTGAGAGCACTAGCGCTTTTATTGGCCACATACATGTAACGTATACAAGGAATTTAACTCTACTTCCATTAAATAAAAGATTTAAATCTTACTTTCTATTCTCTTTTATGTTTGTGATTGTAGTGCTCCACTAAGTAATCCAAGGAAATACATACTTTCATCTGTCCAGCTTTTTGTTCTTTTGTTGCGTCAGTGTTTATTTAACCTCTCTTCCATCCAAATTGATTTTTAGCAGTATAAATTCCAATCCATGCAGGATACTATCACAACTTTTGGAGAAGTTTTGGACGTCTACTGTTACTCAACTGCTAATGCATTCATGAACCATTCAACAATTTTTCTAGGTAAATTAATTTCTTTAAACTCTTATCTACTATTACTTCTTCTTTTGATTTGAAGTACTTGTTATTCTATTTAATTAGCATATATTTACCATGAACTCGATAAATCTTATATTTGGAAATAATTGTATTACAAGAAACAATAAAATAAAGAAATTAACAAATCATAAACAGGGATTCTGTGCAATATACAATGTGTAATTAGAAATATACATGTAGACTAATCGAGAGACAACTTAAAAAGAATGAACAAGTAACAGGTGTTTAAGGTAATTTGCATTGTCGTGGCCTTGATAATCACTTTTGGCATGATAAGACCCTTCCAATGCTCTTTTTTCTCCATTCGCCACTACTCTCTGAAGTTGTGAGTAAATTTGTAGAAATAAGAGTTGAATTCGGGCTTTGAAGTCTGTGGATACCATGTTGATAGACAGAATGGTTGACTTCAATAGTAAGTTAGATTGAATAGTAATTCAAAGTGAACTATTTCTTCTATTTTCAAGTGAATAATTCGGATGGTCCTGGAAAAAGCCAACATCTTTTATCTTGAATTACTTAGATATTCATGTGAATAGAAAATGCGCCATTTATAGGTCGTCGCTAGGCTTTAAATTCTTTACTGAACTAATGTCTGAGTATTAATATTCATTGATACACTAGAAATGCAACTCTGAAATATAGGTAGCCGATATTATACATTCTGTTTCATAAACAACCTACTTCAGTGAGGGGGTTACCCTTCGAAAACTCGCTTATGTGGGACTTCTTATTGGGTTGTTGTATATTGTAGGCATTATATATTCAGTTTCATAAACAACCTACTTCCGGGAGGGGGTTATCCTTCCAAAACCTAGCTCAGATGGGACTTTTTACTGGGTTGTTGTTATTTGTTGTAGGTATTATACATTCTGTTATCGTCTCCTTAATTTGCTGGATAAACCATATACGACGAAATTCTTGTTGGCAATTAGTGAACTTATCTTCGGAAACAAGTAGATCTATGGTATGTTTATTAGAGTTTTTTAAATAATGTCTTTTGTTTTTCTTTTACATAGTGGATAGCAGTATGTAGCTTTAAAAAAAAAACTAAAATAAAATTAGATTTTAACTATTTGAAAGTAAACGTGGGACAATATATGAGGCTTGGTATAAAAAACCTAGTGTAACAAGTTTTTTAATGCTCCAGAATTTTTTAACTCCCAACATTTTTTAATAGCCGGATTTTTTAAGGATCTTATAAACAGGATGTCGAACAAAATATGACACTTCGACAAAATTTTGTTTTTTTTTTTTTTTTGGATAATCAGCACATCTAACTTTGTTGTCATGAAAACAATCTGTATGTTCTTTTTTCAGAAGCTAATTCTGTATTTTCTTCCACTCTAATTATGTCACTAAAACGTATTCGAAGTATTAATTAATAATAAGAAATATTGATCGTCATTTGCCGACTGATGATTTGTTAAAATTTGGTTGTTGGATGACAGCACAGGTATGCACAGATTGAAGGATCTAAGAGATATGTTATAAAAGCATCAGATGGACGAAGGCTCAGAAACTCTCTCCGGATAGACTTTTCGTATCGTCAGTTGTAAATATTGCGCCGATGGTTATGCGCACGACGATATTATTGTTCATCTTGTCCTTAATTTGCTTTTTAATTAGCAATATGGTATAAAAAAACATTTTTGATTGTAATTCAAATATATGCTGTAGGATTGCTTCGTAAAAATCATTCAAGATCAAGAAGATTTCGCATTTAACCCCAGAACCTGTATTCTTTCCATTAATGTTGTCTTTTGAATAAATAATTAGATTTTTCAGTTAGAAATATTTACATGTGGGTTAAGTTTTAACTTCTACTATACCAAAATAATATCGAAATAATTTATCAACATTTACATCATCATAATTTATTTATATTGTAACATAAAGATGTAGAAAATGGTGGCTGTGAAAGTTTTTAATAAGTTTCTTAGTTAATGGCTTCAAATAAAGTATGCAATTAATTGCATTATTTTTTTTTTTTAGTTTTGATCACGGAATTTAATTTCTATCCTATATTTCTACTGTATAATAAGCAGTAAAAGGTAAATTCTTCTGATCACATATTACTGAGATCGAACTCCCAAATTGTCCAAAAGTGGACTATAATTTTTTTTTCTAATATTTAGCGCTGTTAATTAATTGTACTAATGCTGGTACGTAATAATTACATTACTAAAATGGATTTTAGTAATATTACTTGCTTATTTTTACTAAAATATTACTTGCTTATTTTTATGGAAGAGTTGTATATATCAGTCCCTTACTGTTCACAAATTTATATATAAATTTTTTTTTTAAAAAAATCTACAGTTTTATGCGTTTTAAAAGAATCTATTTAATTTTTTTAAAAAAAATTAAATATAAAAATTATAGACAATATTTAAACATATATATTTTTTTGTAATAGAAGTTTTCCAACAAATACTTCTAAATAGAAGTATTAAAATATCTATCTAAAAATATATTTTTTAAAAATTAAATTTAAAATTATAATCAAAATTTAAATTTTTTTTAAAAATATTTATAGTAATTAAAATATTTCTGACATAATTTTGAGAGATGAATATTTGTAAAAAGTTTAAAAATGGCTGAAAGAGATTTGAAAAATATGGGCGATATATAATTATTCCTATTGTTATAGTATACTATTGTTTTATTATTCTATCACGTCATCTATCTCCAGAAGAAAGCGAGCCAAGTAATTTCGAACTTTTAAATCAGTTGTCCCCCCCTTGACGTTCAACTCTGCTAGAATTAATTATAAAGAAAAAAATCAGTTGTATATCCCGCCCAGGTTCATTGAATCTGGACGTGGTTTAACTTTTCTACTGCCCCCACTTCCGCTGGTTTGAAATGCAATTATCCTCACAAGCTTCTTCCCACCACCGAGTGTGGGATTGCAATCTGTGGGCCCGAATTTGCAAATTTCCAAATCACTTTATTCATTTATTTATTTTTTTATATGTAGCCGTCTAGTTCTATTTACTGTAAATTTTCTATACTTATTGGCTTTTGAATGTTAAATCTATCTTTTATGACAAACATACCATAATCTTTTCTTAGCATCTAATTCCTCTAATTTATTGGGCTGATTGGTATCTCTGCTATTAATCATCAAACTACATTTTTTTTTTTTGAGATTGTTAAAAGAAGAAATTCTATTTTTGCAATATATATATAATTATTTTTTAAATTATTATAAATACAAAAAAGTAATTTTAATAACTCTAAAATTTTTGTATTCAAAATATTTTTGAATAGTTCATAAATAAGTATTTAATTATCTAAATTTTTATAATCAATAAAAACTTAAAAAATTTTAAAGTAATTTTTCAAAATTTTTTAATTAAGATATATTAAAGTAAATTATTTTTGTATTTATAAATATATGTTTTAGTTTTGATTTAGTAAAATTAAAGATTTATTTGAAACTTTCGGTACAAAAGCAGACTTAATATATAATTCCCTATTTTTCTCTACGATTCTTAATTTCTTACAGGCGAGAGATTCTCTTAAGTGATTTTTCTTCCGAAAATTTACACGTTTACTCCATTTTTTGTTGTTCCACTGATTTTGCGCTATGGTGCGGCACTCCACTGACGGTTTCGTTGTAAAGGTGAGCCTTTTGGTGGCATCGTTGTCTACCTCTCCTTTTTCTGTTCTTTGATTTTCTTTCAAGTGTTCTTTTTTTTTAAAAAAAATTGTGCATGTCTAATCTACATTGCATGTTCAGATGCGGTTAAAATTAGTTTCTTTCTGTTGTTAGTTTGTGATTTGTTATTTTTTTCTAATGTTTCTTTGCTTAGGATGAGATTTTGATATGACCTGGTTTACCATTCAACTTTTTAATGATAATATTGGGCTCACATGATAGGCTGCCTACTCCTCCCACCCAGAAGTACTGATTATATATATATATATATTATATATATATATATATATATATATATATATAATATATATATCTTTCATTTTGGTTGTCAGATTGAAAACTTTCACATTAATTGCTTCTTTTTTTATTCTTTTGCAATTGCAGTTCTTTTAAGTTTATAGTGGGAAACTCTACCAATTTAAGTATAGGGAAATTGCATATCAGCCCCCTATTTCCAGGGCCGATAGATATCCCTAGCCTCTTGAAACGGAAAAACACGCGACGTGGCAGCGCGCGAGTGCTGCCACGTCGGGCGCTTTTCCCGTTTCCAGGGGCTGATATGTACAAACTTTGGAAACGGGGGCTAATATGTAATTTCCCTTTAAGTATTTCTATGTCGGTGTATATGAACAGTATTAGAAGATACACGGTAATTTTTTTGTTTTTGTGAATGAGTTTTTCTATTAAACAAAACAAAGATGGGTAGATTAACAAGGTAGTCGGATAATATTGTATGCTCATAGAATCCTTCACAAGCTTACTGGATACTTAAAAAATGTGTAAATGGAACTTGAAGCTTGCAATAACTTGCCTCATGCATACAAGCAAATCGTATACCTTTCTAGCTTTTCGCTCTTTGAAGAGGTAGCTTTTCATGATTTGTTATTACCATCTTTTCGGGCTTTCTAACGTTTTTCTGATAAATGCAGCCTTGTTTTTTTTTGGTTAGGATACGTAGTAACTTACTAGCTAGTTGAAGAAGGTTAGGATACATAGCAACTTTCTAGCTAGCTGAAGATAAACAAATAGAATAGCTGTTCAAATTCTAGTGATCTTTGCTGGAAAATTTGTGTAACGACTAATGATGCCGATCGGAAGCGCCTCATTGGAAAACATAGAATATGTTGAGAATAAGTTATGCTTTTGCAACTGTCAATCCAAAGATTCCTGGACAAATCATGATGGCTAAATTCATAGAAGAGTATCTGAACTGATTTCGTCAAATATTACATTGCATAGGAGTTTCGTGAATTTGAATTTGAGGAAAAACCTCTCATTATAGACAGGTATTGTTGTAAGAAGATGGGTCATTCTGTTTCTGATGAAGGTGAAGCAAAAGACTTAAACATTGCCAGTCTTCCATCGTCAGGGCACCAAATGGAGATTCCACCGTCCATTTACAAGGTGTGATATCCTTCACGCAAGAACGACCTTTGCTAGCCTTTGTATCTCATTGAGCAATGGTTTTATTTGTCTTTGTTTTCCTTATTATGGAATAGTTTATCTTATATGAGGTCATTTTATGTTATTCCGGATATCGTTGACTTAAAGCTTGCAACTTAGATCCACAATATGGACTATGTAAGGTTTTTTTACTTTTACATTGAAGTTATTTTATTTTTAAACATAAAAAATAATTGGATATGTTTGCATAGCACAATTGGCATGGTTAACACGAGCCAGGATCTGAGTTTACCGAAACTTTGGCTTGGCTTGGTACTGAAAACCTTGGTAAAAATAAATGTGATTTTATTTTTATCATGCTTTAGCTTATAAGCATTCTTGATTACTTGTTGTAAGCTCCAGTTTTGTGCCACCAGTTATTTATGTAGTCATGAGGAGCTCAAGAGACATTGCTATTGGACATTTGGACCAGTAGCTGCTTTATAACTTTTGCTTGGTTGCCTTATCCAAAATGAGCTTTATCTTTTGAGTAGTTTTATCTTTCCTTTGAAAAATTGAACAAGCCAACCAATTATTTTTCTTGTAGTTTCAATCTCAATCTGAATATTGCATAAAAAGAAAAACGATTTTGCGCTAGCTTTGTTATATCTCTAACTCAATGCTTCTTTAGTGAAGTTGGCAAAGAATCGTTATCAGTTCTTCCTTCTTGGCGTTCCTTTTTACCAGATACATAGACGTTTATCCTAATAATGTCATCATCACTGCAAGTATATAAAAAAATGTTGAGTTAGTACAGATGGAGTTAAATTGTATCTTCTTATGCAACTTGAAATGAACAGAAAAAGAAGAGTAAAAAGTTGTTCTTGCTACGTGCATATAGCTCCATTGCTTTCTGTTATCATCTCCACCTTCTTCATTAACATAACACGTGCTGATAAACATGGTGTTGCTGTAGTAAGTACCTCCTCTGTATCGAGTTCAACATATTTTCAACTTATTAATTCTAATTATGGTTAAGTGTGAAGGTAAGAAACATAAAGAAAGGCATCAATCCTTCATATGTGAGTGAGATTTACTTTACCGGTTCATTTGTTGCAAAAGGATTCAGAATTGTTGCAGTAGCTGGCATGACAACCTTGATGGTTTATTTGAGTGATTAATGTGAATTTGGATTAGCATTAAAGCAAGAGCATAATTGTTTCCTTATGGTAATTATGTATCTAGTGTTTGGTTCAGCATTTTAGTTAATTTTCACTATCAGCTGTCAACTTCATGGCTGTAGGCAAAACCAAGGTTTTCTGTACCGAGCCGAGCCGAGTTTCGGTTAAACTCAAGATTCCCGGCACATTGCCGCCCGTGCCAATATATATTTATTTGTTATTTTTTAAAAATAAAAATAAAAAATTAATTTAAAAATTAAAATGTAAGATTTTTTTGACAGTTACAGTGCCGGTTTGTGCCATGTCGACAACTACCGAAACAGGCACGTGCCGCCCGGCACCGAAAACCATGGGCAAAACCACTGTTTCCAATATGGTTATGTCAGTTGTAGCGACATTTTTGCTTATCACAACCCTGTTCAAGTACACTCCAAATGCCATCCTTAGTCCATCATCATATCTGCAGTCATCGGCCTAATTGATAGTTTGATACTGATGCTGCATTTTTCATTTGGAAGATTGATAAGTTCAACTTCATTGCTTGCATGGGAGCTTTCTTCGGTTTGATATTTGTATCAGTTGATATTGGCTTATTAATCGTGGTTAGAAATTTTATCTTTTCATTTGTGTATTCGTCATGAAAGCAATAATTGATACTTAGTATGTGAATAATTTCTTCAAGCAGGTTTTTGCATCTATTGCTAAAATTCTAATCCAAGTCATGAGGCCAATGACTGCCCTACTTGGGAATCTTCCAACTACAATGATATACAGGAACATCATGCAATATCCAGCAACATCTAATGATCCATGATTCTTGATTTTTAGAGTTGACTCCGCCATTTATTTCACCAACTCGAACTATGTCAGAGAGGTATATATCTTGTAAATACATGCAGTATTTGTTGTTACCGTATCTTTAGTATAAGTAATTTTAAGGATATTAGTGTTTCTTTAATTGCCATAATTGGATAAAAAAGACTTGTAAGCTGTGACATATGTCGATACAATCGGAAATGATGCCTTTGAAGACCCATATAAAACCCTCCGAAAGTGTGAAATTCAGGTAATGAACTCAACTGCTCGGCAAATTAGTCAACTGGTTAAACGGTTAATGAGTTGTCAAGAGGTTAAAGGTTTGGATCCAATTAAGTTTACTACCAGCATGAGTTGTCTAACAGGTTAGGGTTCTTTGCCAAAAAACCTCCACTGAAAGGTTTTATAGTGGTCACGGATGTGCAGTTTTCCTTTCTTTTAATTTTCTTTATCGTCTGTGCGCGCAGAAGTTAACCTTTGTTCTTACTATTGAGCAGTCATGGATGTGTCCTCCAGTCCCTCTCTTCTGGATTTAGTTTTTTTGATGCTATATTCACTGAATAGCTAAAATAAATAGAAACTTGTATAGAAGAAGCCATATCTTACCATATGTATCGACCCTCATGCAGCTTGTTCTTGCCAATGCTGGACCAGCGGTCATGGAGAAGCTCCATTCATCCAAGCTCACAGATTGGATAGGCCATGATAACATCTTTCTGGCAGTTGGAGAGGCCATAATGTCCTGTGCACCCAAGGCCATGGAAGAAGCGTGCAAGCAATTTTGGAAAATAACATTAAAAAAATAAAAAGATAGAAAAGAAATGAAGAAAGATGGTGCAAGATAAGCAGTGTCTCCTCAATCTCAATAAATAGGAGGGTTCATCATAGAGTTCCTCTAAAGCTAGTGTATAATTTGTAAAATAGTAGCAAATGGAGAAGATAAATCTTACTTCAAAGTTCATTCTCAGAGGAAGAATAGTAACAAATGCTTGTAGTTGAGTGTATCATGCAAACGGGACTTGTTATGCCTTCAATTATTGAGTGGTTGGCCTTCCCCACTGTAAAGTTTCAAAATGATCTCAAAGGTTATAGTGTTTTTCTGATTTGCATCAGATATAAGTGTTTTAAGATATACGCTACTTTCTTTTCATTTACCTCTTCAGAAATGATAACATGAATTTTTTTTTTCTTCTTCTCGACAATCCTTAGCTGTTGCCTGTTGTTATATTCTATCAACTTAATCTCTTTTCAAAAGTCACAATTAAAATTTTCGCCGTGTCATGTGAGAACGTCTGTGTATTGCTACCATCATCTATATTATAGTGAGCTTGTATCTCATTGATTTCTCTATGTTGATCGGAAAAAAAAAAGGCTTACTATTGGCATGTATCGATAGAGGAGTTTCAAGAACTAATGTTACCTTTCTTTTCCTTAAGCTTTTCTAGACCAATTCTGCATATAGTGCTTTCATGTTCTTCTTTTCTTGTTTAATCATTTAGCTTTACTGGAATATATCAGGTAAAAGAACTCTTCATATCACTTTGAACAGGGATAAGTTGTAAAGTTATCTGCTAGAAGCATTATATTATTCATTTGGTGTCTGAGTACGTACCTACCAATATTTCCATATTGTTCGTTTTTTTTCACTGCTTGGTTACTTGTTCCATCCGTTCTTTTTGAAGTGCTGAGTTTGTCAAAAATGATAGGGATTATTCATGAAATATTGTTGTTTCAAATATGATAATTTCTTGTAACACTGACCATGTTTAGCATGATTTATTGGTACAAAACAGTAAGACTATTTGAGTGTTCCAAGACCATTCCTTTTGCAGATCGAAGTTCTTTTTGATGGGAAGAGAGCTTGCATTCTTCCTTCAATGGATTATGAAAGTATTTACATTTTAAAAGAATGTTAAAAAGTATATTACTTGATTTATCTGCAAATGGCCTCGCGAAGATGCAGATGATGGCAGTGATGACGTTAGTGGTGAAATGGTAGTAAAACATAGGTTTTTTAAGGAATGCTAGTTTAATCAGCTCATGCAATAGAAGTTGCAACACTGAATTGTACATTTTTTTTTAGATTATCGTGGTGGAGCCCATAATGCGAGCGCACGCCCCCGTAGGGACCTCAAACTCGCGAAAAACCCCCACGCTCAGCCCCGACCGACGCTCTGGGATCCGAATACAGGCCTTCCATGAATTGGGGCTCCTGCCACGGGGTACAGAGGATTTATAGAAAATCCTGCAAGGAATTTCACCCCACGCGGACTCGAATCTGGGTGACGCTTCTTGAGGCGTCTCCCATCCAGTTGAGCTAGCCGCGCTCGGCGCAAACTGAATTGTACATAACAAATGAAAACTTTGTTTTGTGCACCTTTCCTTGTATCAACATCTATCTGCCTGTATCTGAGTTAGCATACAGCTTATTTATAGTATATAGGTTATGGTTGTTGGACTTATTGGGACCTCAGATACAGGATAACTAGACCTAGAAAATACGAAAGTATGTAATATTTGCATGTGTGTGCCTTATAAAGTTGATCATGTGCAGATGATAGAATCTTTTTTTTCTTTCTTATTTTGCCATATATTTCACGTGTGTCGTGAACTTATGAAGTTCATCATCTTTCTAAGATTAAACTGACCTTACTTGTCAGTGGTTACTATAAATTTTCTGTTATTATTATGACATTGTCGTAACCAAGTAGTGAATGTTACAGCAGTGCTTTGAGTTTGTGGGCTTTGATAACTAAAAACTCTTTCATAGTGAAACCAGTTTCTTTTGATTGTGAGGTTGTAGTTTGTCTGTCTTTGGTGCGACTAAGGAGAAATTTTCCCACCGTTTTGTTGGCTAATGTTGCTTTGAGGAAGAGAAGTGTCGTAATCTTTTGTTTCTTTGTTGTAAACCCTTGCAGTGCTTTTATGTACCTCTTCGCACAAACAAAAAGATTGCACATAAGATGAGCTGACGAACGTGATAATGGCTTGCATGTGCCTACATGTCTTTGTTTCTAGCTTCTTTATGAATAGAGACGGTTTCGATTTATGATACATTTCCTATCATCCTACTCGGAGATATGTTGAAAATTCGAACAAGTCGTGTCTGGTCCCTATTTGATAACATTCCTGACATGCCTTGAGTTTTGAAGAATAACATCAATCCGTCCTAAAAAATTGCCAACATAGAAGGTGTAATGCAGATTGCACCGAGATAGGTCTTCTTCCTCACATTCCTAGAGACTATCATATATAGTTGACCTTTGAGATGCTGATTTATTTGAAGGCATGTCATGACATGGATAGCTTATTCTAGTAATTAAGTAGTTTCAATCTTGATATATCTGAAAGTCAACCATGTTTTCAGTGATTGTTTATACATCTGATTAAGCTGATATCTGACTACTTGCTTCGGTTGTATTGAATGTAGACAGTATTTGATCTAAATACATAGTTGCCAATGTGGATTACTCTGTATTGTTTGGTCATTGACTTCTGCCTGGAATTCTAATTTCCACTATAAATAGGTTCCTATGCTTGATCCCATAGCAGGAAAAAGCTCTTTAGTTCAAGCTATAAGTGGTGTATTCCTAAGTTTGTAATGTCCTATCTGTCTTTTACTAATTTGTATTCTCCTTAGAATATCTAAATCCTAATGCTTTCAAGTTCTTTTAATTGAAATGACAGTAATATACTTTTTCAAGCCCCTTGCAAAAGTTTCAAGGGTGATATGGCATTCTGATGACCATACATCTCCAGTAGTGTTTTGGAGATTGTACTGTTTTTATAAAAAGTTATATTCAAGTAGTATATATGTTTGTATGACATTACGGATCTATACTTAACCATTCACTTGATGGACAGGTCTTACATCATTTGTAAACCACAAGGTTCTTGCATAATCATATATAAGATATGGGTCATTTGGTTTATGACCAAGGTGAACTACGAGACCCGGACATTTCTAGTGCTCCACCATCACGACGCCACCAAGTGGAGAACCCACCGTCTTCTTATAAGGTTGGATATCCTCCCCATAAGAAGCTCATCAATCAGTTTGCTGACACATTCAAAGAAACATTCTTTGGAGATGATCCACTGCGTGAATATAAAGGTCAACCAAAGCGAAAGAAGCTTATGTTAGGATTGAAATCCTTATTTCCGATTCTTGATTGGGGAAGAAATTACAGCCTTGCTAAGTTCAAGGGTGATCTTATTGCGGGATTGACCATTGCAAGTCTTTGTATCCCGCAGGTACTTTTTTTTTTCCTCGATTCTAAAATTTAAGCTATGGAGTCAATGCATAACATGAGGTTGTTTTACAATGTGAAGGATATCGCGTACTCAAAGCTTGCCAACTTAGATCCACAATATGGACTCTGTAAGTACAGATTTAACAATGAATAAGAAGAGCTTACTCATTAATTTTATTAAAAATTCTTTCTTTTATGCATTTAGTTATAAGTTTCTTATGTGGTTATTTTCAGACTCCAGCTTTGTGCCACCACTTATATATGCTGCCATGGGAAGCTCAAGAGATATTGCCATTGGACCAGTAGCTGTTGTTTCACTTTTACTTGGTAGCCTTCTCCAAGATGAACTAGACCCTGTGAAAGATAAGGTGGCCTATCAACGGCTTGCATTCACTGCTACATTTTTCGCTGGAATAACTCAAGCAGCTCTCGGAATATTTAGGTATTACAAAAAAAGAAAAAGAAAAAAGAAAAGAGATTTTGTTCCTTCAAATGATACATGCATGACTCTTCTCCATATCTTTGTATACATATCCAAAATCTAACGAGTCATCAGTTTGTCTTTAAAGAAAATAACGAGTATTCCTGTTGGTTGGTGGGTATCTTAGGTTGGGTTTCTTGATTTATTTCCTATCTCACGCGGCCATTGTTGGATTCATGGCGGGGGCAGCCATTACGATTGCCCTTCAACAACTTAAAGGTTTTCTCGGAATAAAAAACTTCACGAAGAAGACTGACATTATTGCGGTTCTGAAGTCCGTTTTTGGTTCCATTCACCATGGTGTAAGATTCGTAGACCTTGTTTTTATTTTAAAATGCTCAAGCTCCCAAAACTTTTCGCAAAATTTCTCCAGAAGTTATGGATGCAAGCATGACATCTGTACAACTTCATGCATGCACCAATTGCAAATTTTTTTTTTTTGCTAATATAATGTTAAATGCAAAAACAAATTAGATAGAAATGTTGGGAGACTGAGTTCTACCGTTATTCCTTATGTTGATCTTAGGACCTAGGTTTCCTATGGATCTAACTCAACTTATTGCTTGTACAGTGGAACTGGCAGACGATACTTATAGGTGCTGCCTTCCTGACGTTCCTCCTTCTTGCCAAGTATATTGTAAGCATGTATCCCAGAATTTTTCTAATATGAAGTAAAGATTTATAATTTGAATTAAGTATTTATCTGCACAAAATGTGATGGGCAGGGAAAAAGGAATAAAAAACTCTTCTGGATACCTGCGATAGCTCCTCTGCTTTCGGTTGTCATCTCCACCTTCTTTGTCTACATTACCCGTGCTGATAAACGTGGTGTAGCAATAGTAAGTGCCATCATATTTCACTTAATTTGGAAGAAGTATAATATAATATGATTTATATGTTATTCATAATAACTTCAAATTTTTGAAGGTGAAAAACATAGAAAAGGGCATCAATCCATCATCCGTAAATGAAATTTACTTCACCGGTTCTTTTGTAGCGAAAGGGTTCAGAATAGGCGCAGTTGCTGGCGTGGTAGCCTTGACGGTAATATCCTCGCCGAGCATTATCTGGAAGTTAGCTGAAGAATTGATAGCAAGATATACCTGAATTTTTTTCCTTTTCTTTGTTCCTTTTGTTATCAGGAAGCTGTTGCGATAGGAAGAACATTTGCAACCATGAAGGATTATCATCTTGATGGAAACAAAGAAATGGTGGCACTTGGGACTATGAATATCATTGGGTCAATGACATCTTGCTATGTAGCAACTGGTCAGATTAGAACTAAGATAGAAACTCCTTTGTTGTAAAACTTCTTCACAAAGTAGGAATAAAAAGATACTACACCATACACATACAGTGATTGTTTTACTCATGAAAAATGTATATATTTCTGAATTATGTAATAATTTTTCCGTCTAATTCTCTAAATTCCTCCAGGATCTTTCTCAAGATCAGCGGTCAACTTCGTGGCCGGATGTGAAACAGCTGTTTCAAACGTGGTTATGTCCGTAGTAGTTATGCTGACCTTACTGCTAATCACACCTTTGTTTAAGTACACTCCGAATGCCATCCTCTCCGCGATCATAATTGCTGCTGTTATCGGTTTAATCGACATCAAGGCGGCACTTCTCATCTGGAAGATCGACAAAGTTGACTTTATAGCGTGCATGGGAGCATTTTTCGGTGTGATCTTTGCATCCGTTGAAATTGGCCTGTTAATCGCTGTAAGAGTCCACTCGTAATCAAACACTTACTTATTAGAGCAAATTATCAAACTATATTTCTTAAAAATATTCTTTTCTTCGTATAGGTGTGTATATCGATCGTTAAGATACTTTTCCAGGTGACAAGGCCAAGAACAGCCTTACTTGGCAATCTTCCAGGAACGATTGTATACAGGAATGTCGAGCAATACCCAGAAGCAAGTAAAGTTCCAGGAGTCCTGATTGTCAGAGTAGACTCGGCTATTTATTTCACCAACTCCAATTATGTCACAGATAGGTAACAATTCATAAGTACATTCTTTTGCGATAATTGTACCCATTTTTCGAAGAATTTCTCTCAAAAGTTTGATATTTGTTCACAGACTTCTTAGATGGTTAAGAGATGAAGAAGAGCAACTGAAAGCAAATAATCAACCAAGAATCTGCTTTTTGATTGTTGAGATGTCCCGTAAGTTCAATTTAGCTGTTTCATTCTATGTTATTATTAATGTTCTACTAAATATGCAACTAAAATTATATCGGTTTTTTATTGCAGCTGTGATTAATATCGACACAAGCGGTATCCATGCTTTCGAAGATCTCTACAAGACACTCCAAAAGAGAGATGTTCAGGTATATTTGCAAGACTCCATGAATCTTTTGAAGAAATGGTAACGCTTTTAAAGGCACACTCGGGATGAGTACGTGTATATCAATCAAAGTAAGAGTATCTTAAGAATTCTTTATCTTATTGCAGCTTGTTCTTGCTAATCCCGGACCGGTCGTAATGGAGAAGCTCCGGTCATCCAAGTTCACCAACGTTATAGGCGACGATAACATTTTTCTGTCTGTTGCGGATGCCGTGATGAGTTGTGCACCCAAGTCAAAGGAAGAAGCATAAGCTTAAAGCACTGTACGCATGTTGTTTCCGCCCGGCGGGATTTATGATCGGGATGTTATTGTTGTTGTAAAGTAATACATGTTGTTTCTGTAGGATTTGTTACAGTCAGTGTCTATGAATTAATGTCGTATGTTTAGAAGTTCTTAGTAGGAGGAAGAACAGGAGCTGTTGTTTTTTTCAGTAATTGTGGAGTTAATAATAATGTTATTTGGTTGTATGTCTACACTAATTGAGCCTAGTTGCTGGCTTGTGAAGTTTGCAAAATAATATGCAATTTTCTTTGCAGTGGAATTTTATACTGTAACTGTGTAACATTTCCACACTTCTTATTACATTTTCTTAAAGATGATCTACATATCTTTTTTCAGATTATTATGGAAAATCATTCTTGCACCGGACAACTTTGTGCTATCGTTATACAGATAAATTGAAAGGTGGTTGATGGAGCTCGGATTTGGGCTACCGCATGGTGACCGAATGACAAGGCCCAGGTTGGGAGGATAAGCCGTCCCATGAAGATCAAGCCCATTAAACCCAACTGATATGCTCCGAGTGGACCTCGGCAAGCCGCGTCATGACTACTTCGGGAGCGCGCGGTATCGGCAACATGCGACCCCGACACCTGTTCCGAGGTTCGTCCTGCCCGAAGCTTGACATCCAGCATGGACGCCTCGGCCGAACAAGCAGATCGAAGACAACGTCCCCAAGTCGCCCACACTGCTGCCATGCAAGCATCCGCGCGAGAACTGGTCTTCCGTGAGGATAGTGGCCTGCGTAGCGCACATATAACCCAGTCAACCCGATTATTCAGCCGAGATCCGACATCTCCTCAACTGCCACTTAGCTGGCGCACTCCCAAGGAGACTACAAAAGGCCATCTATGGCGCTGTAATTAGGGTTGGATTCTAAATATATAAAAACACTTGTGATTCTCTTTTACTTGAGAGAGCTGCGAGTTCCGTGAGATTGTAATTTGTGATCTCTTTTACTCTTAGTGTTATCTCCGTTGGTATTACGTGATCGCCCATGATTTTATCTTAGCAACGAGAATTTTCATGTTAAAATTCTTTGTATTTTCTGTGTGATTTCCTCTTAATTCTTCCTAGCCATTACTACTTTCGAGCTCTAACTGTTTCGGTCGATTTCTAAATCGATCAGTGGTAATGATTTATATTTCACCAATCGAGTGTAACCAACCTTTGGCAAGCTCGAAGAAGACAAACTTCAAGAATAAGAACAAGAACAAGAAATTAACTATCAAGCTAGCAATTTGAGCTTGGCAAAGAAGACAAACTTCTACAAGCTCTTGCCACTGGATTCGGACAAGGTCAACGTCGGCGAGATCGAAAGGGCTTACTGAAGTTTATTTAGCAATACGGTATCACTCCGTATTACTTCCACTTCCAAGGAGGAAAGTGATTGGATGTTCATCGAATAGAAAACAGCTTATGAGATCATTATTGTTTTTTTTTTCTAATTTATGCACATTATTGTTTTTTCTTTAAAGTAAATCGACCATGCATGCATGATGCAAATTACCATCACGCTGATCATCATGAAGATTATGTTCTTATAAAGAATTATTATACTGAGTGTTACAGAGAAGACAAATACTCCTATTTTACTATTAGGCAAGCATTTCTTCGGAAAAGAAAAAAAAAATAAATAAATGCAAGGCATGGGAATCATTAGGAACTTTTATTTTATTTTATTTTGTTGAGAATTTTTCCGACTACACAAGCTAGCTTGATTTCTTTCTCTTCTTGTTGTTCATGTTCTTAATCTTCTCTTTCTCTTTCTTCTCTCTTTTGCTCTTCGTTTCTCTTCTTGAGCTTCTCCTTGTCTTCTTTTCTTGAGCTCTTTTTCTCATCTTCGTCTCCTTCTCTTCTCTCCTTTTGTTCTTCTCTATCTTCTCTTGATCCATTTTCTTCTTCTTCTCTTTCTCTTTTTTCTTTTACTCCTCCATGGATAGAAGATGAAACACATTTCTGTGACTCTGTTACTCTTGAAGGCCCTCTCAACCAACGTAGAGATCTTTAAAGAAGATCTTCGATCTACCAATATACATTTCCTGCTATTTATCCATTTTATTATAAATATGACAAATCATCACAAGCCGACCTTAGCTCAGTTGGTAGAGCGGAGGACTGTAGTTGGCTAAAAGCCGAACAGCTGAATCCTTAGGTCGCTGGTTCGAATCCGGCAGGTCGGATCACTTTTTTTTCTTTTTTTCTTTTTTTGTCTTTTGTTTCACAAATTTTTTGGTTCCTCATGTTTACTGTATATCTATTAAATCTTTCAATAACAGAGTTTTCTTTTTGTCAATTTATGGTCCGCAAATATCAATTTGTGGCTATATTTTAAGTTATATTAATAATTTAGTTAAAATATCTTGAAGATTCCATAAAGTACCTTCTTGGTTCAAAACATTATCAAAATTAAAAGCCTTTCTTATGGTTAACAACGTCAATTTTAAAATCCTTGTTAAGTTTATCTGCTTTGTCTTTAATAGTCTTTAGTGCATTATTACCTATTTGCTTCCTTTTAGCCAACTTTCTTATTTTCTATAATTGCAAAATTTTATTTATGTTGCATTGCATTGCTCATACCAAACCAAAGAAATAAAAAAACAAAATAAAACAAAACATGTAAGGTATAATATAAATCAGAATGATAGTAAATTTTATTATTAACAATAAATAGATATGCCTGTTCTTACAAGTTTATAACAGAAAATAAAAGGAACAGCCTTAATGTAGACAATCAACTTTCTCACACATAAGGTAATGACCAAAGGTTTAATCTCAAATGAAACTCTCGACAAGCTCCATCTAACGCCAATATGGACCGGCCGATATTTACATTTGATGGAGTAAACTAGATACAATTCAAGAATACTGACGTAGGCCGCGATGATCTCGATGTGTACTTGATGTAGTGGACACAATGCTATTCTTTCTTTGTTTGCATTAATGCAATGAACTATAATTTACAGGATATCTCATGATGTCGAGCTGCAGAATCTATAATTTATCTAATGCTGATCTAAGTTCTTCAATTAGTTTTCCTCTGCTTGAAGGTTCGATCTGCATAATATCCAACAAAAAAAAAAACATTAGTTAACTCTAGAAAGATCTGAATATCTATATACACAAATGAAATTTCTTTCCAGTTTGG
The DNA here is from genome assembly GCA_002076135.1 of Xerophyta viscosa. NCBI lineage: Eukaryota > Viridiplantae > Streptophyta > Magnoliopsida > Pandanales > Velloziaceae > Xerophyta > Xerophyta viscosa. The sequence continues at coordinate 185,741 of MJHO01000111.1, read as the reverse complement.
AAAACTGTTCGATAGTTCATTTTAAGCTTTATACAAAATTTGCAAGCTAAGCTCGATTATAATGAGAAGATAGTGACTTAAAAAAGACCATTTTCTCATATTAGTGAGCTTTTAAAATGTAATGCTAGAGCTCCCAACAAAGATCAGTCAAGTTTACTAATAAAAAAAAATCCTATATTTTATTCTCAGCAGTACATAATTAGTTCATGCAAGAATTTTGGGATAAGGCTTTCGCATTTTTGGTATAAATCAGAAAATTATTTTGAGTTATGATGTTCTGTTAATCGTACCTTTCTCAGAAGGGCAGCAAATCCTTGAGGTAGAGCTTGCAAATCTGAAGGAGACTCTCTAAGATTTGAAAGTTGATGAAGAATCTTCTGAACCCTCAGTTCTTTCAACTGATTTTCATAGTTCGAAGGATTACTTTTCCAAGTAAAAAATGCCTCATCGTTCTCCCATGTAACATCATTCGACTCGGTCACATTCGAATCAAAAAACCATTTTTTTATCTGTTCAATGGCAGATTTGTGTGATAACTGTTCACCAGCCGCTTCTCTCACAGTTTGTATGAGTGACACCTCAGAAACTCTCCTTAAAAGCCTCTTATAGAAAAACGAACGTGACTCTTCCCAATCAACGACGCTTTTTATCACACCTTTTGCAGCCATTCGCAGAGAAGTATCATGCAACTCAGCAAACTTCGTAGCAATTTGAGTGTAAACCGGTAATAGTTGTTTTTCCCGGGCTTTTATTCGTGTCTGGTGTGATTCAGCATCCCCATGGGCTCTACATGTCTTAGCTTTCTGGAATTCTTCCTTGAGAGAGATTAACTCTCTATCTAACCGCCCCATGCACTCAACGAGATCTTTCGATCTGAATTTAATCTCGATCATTCCTTCTGGCTCGAGCACATTTCCTTTGGCGGTTCGTTCTGCGTACATCTCGATGTGGTCGGGGTTGATTTTGCTATCCACCACCACCCAGGCCCCACCGCGTAGCTCACCCATCATGGGAATGTAAACGAACACGGGCTGCTTGTATGTGCGTAGATTCTCAACAATAGTGGACCCTGCTTGGAGAATCCCTTCGAAGAGATCTCTCTGCCCTCCGGAAAAACCTCTCCAATTTGCTAGAATGAAAAGAGGAAGCTGTTCCCTGTTGAAGTCGAGCAACGCTTGGGCTGTTTTTGTGGCCGAATCGGGGAACCAGACCTGGCCCGCTTGTGGAACCACACGTTCATGGGAATCGAGCAGACCGGGGTCTGCTGGGATGACTTGCATCATAGTCTGTGTCTCGACAGCCACAATTCCCACAGGAATTCCACCGAGCTTCGCTCGACCTGTGACCACAGTTCTTGCCCAGCCTTCAAGCACCTCTATGAAGCTATCTTTATCAAACATACCTCCTAACCAATCTCCATTACTGTCGTTAATACCACATATAGCCGCTCGTGGATCGCAAGAGTTCTCGGGGAAGTACGTAACGGGCCTATCTGGTGGGTCCAAAGGTCTCGAGATAGGAAGTGGACCGCCGACGTACGGTGGAACAAAGCTCAGCCATTTAAGAATAGCTGAAACGCCTTCAAGATCATCGTGAACAGTTAGATGAGTGACCCCATTGGTGGCCATAATCTTGGGCCCACCTAACTGCATGTGTGAACTATATATCTCGCGTCCAAGAAGCTTGTTTAGAGCTGGGAAACCAGTTAAAATTATAGGTTGGTCGAGTCTCTGGATGCATCGCATTCCCAATCTAGCAAGATAAGCTCCGATACCAACTGTCCTCCCCGTGACGAAGGTCAAAGTGAAAGTCTCCATGTACGCCCTAGAATAAGCACTGGCAATCGCCCCACTTCCCGTTAAATTTTCAACCCCCAACCCATCTTCTTTTCCTACTATCGTGTCGATAACCCATCTTACTTCCCCATTTTCAAGTTTGACCTCGTGGGCGATCACCGACGACTTGATGTGTTCGTAGTCTTTAGGGGTCAGATAAAGATATTTGAATCCGCGTTCAGGGTTCATCTCGTCAGACCAACCGATGTGAAAGCAGCTTTTGACTTCTTCAGCTGCACCGATTCTAGCTCCAGCATTCGCCGCGAGATAAACAAGAGGCAGCTTTTCTTCACATGCGAGATTGGTCACCTCATAGAAAAATGCGTCTTCTCTGGGGCCAAACGATCCGGCTCTATAAGTTACATCGTTGGCGACAATTATGATTCTTCTCCCACCGGGACACTCGGGTGTTCTCATTTCCATGTACCATGCTACCATACCCACATCATTGAGACCCGCTGAACGTGACACAGGAACCAATGGAGTTCCCCAATCTCCGTTTTTGTTAGCGAACATAAGCTCTGTGACTTTAACAGTTTCTTTGTTTGCTGTGCTCGAAGAATCGGAGGTGCAAGATGCCCATGCACGCTGCAGAGCTTTTTCAAAAACCTGCATGAAAAATCACAAAAGATTGCAAGACATGTGAAATGGATGACAAAAGTAGGAAAAATACCAGATAACCCAAAACATCCGAAGAAGGTGCCTTCGGATGCATGAAAAAGATGCATCTTCTGAATCACACCTTAGAATGTCTCTTAGGTTGTTTTTGGTGAAATTTTTGGGACATTTAGCATTGTTCTCAAATTAGTTTTACAAGTAATAAAGACCATACACAACTTACCAATGGAAAATCATAGCAATAAGTGGTGTTATGCTTCCTAGCCGCAAGACGTTTATGATCAACAGTGCCCAAGGGTAGATAACGAGCAGTCAATGGCACGCCATGCAAGGGATGAGAGTTCGAAGAGGCAGAATGATATAACATTTCATGGCTTCTGCTGTCCTCCACCTCTCGATAGATCTATAACATAAAAGAATTGTGACGATTAATATATCATGTGTGAAATACGGTGTAAGCGCTACCTTAGAGCTAATGTTCCACATAATGTTCAGTCTATAACCTGTGATGCCTTGAATAACCTCTTACTTCAGCTAAAAGAAGTTACAATAAAAGGACAAGAAATAAAGCCATAAATGTCGCTTACGTGCACAATGCATGTGTGACCCCCAACATTTGTCACCACAAATCTCCAAGCACCGCCAGCTAATCCGGGATAATTCAACCAAAGCTTCACTTCCCACTCACAAACTGCAAGGCGATGCATCCGAACACCTACCAATTCATGAACCTTAAATGCCAACTCTTCCAAGATCATGGTTATCGTCCTTTCATCTAGACCAGAACTTATATCAAAAGTCCTGCATAAATTTCAAATACAAATAGATATGTAACATTATTACCATTAATTGTGTTGTCAGTGTGATTAAAACCAGTAAAGTGTAGAAAGGCCAACCTTGAATATGGTATGAGATCAAAAGGCTCTTGTTCTTGCAATATGCAAAGATACATATGCGAGTGATCTGATCTGGTGGCCGCACTATGTACATGCAACTCTAACTCCTCAAGTGCTGTCATCAATGATCTCAGTATACTTATTGATGTGAATGACAAAGATGGTCTAGCATTGTCAACTTCCATGTCAATGGTTGGACTTGATACATATCCATCGAGTGTTTTGGGTTGTCTAACAAGCGTTCGGAGAAACATTCTCTGAATAGGGGCTTTATTGTCCATAACCATGTAAAGATGCCACTGACGATCTCTAGATGGAGTATACTGTATGTTCTTATAATCCTTAAGCTTGTCCTGGTAGTAAACAATAAGAAAATCCTATTAAGGTAAGAACAAAAAGAAACCACATAGAAGCTATAAGATACAAGAGATGCAAAAAGTATTTAGGAAAAATCATGCCTAAGTAGTAACTAGTTGTGAAGTATGAAGACATTACTATCGTGAACTGAAAATGAATTATGTTGCAACTGAGTTCACAAAATGAACATAACTTGAGTAGGAAACTTTGCTTATGTAATAACTAACCAATTCAAGAAAAGTAGATAGGGGAGGCTCCAAATGACGAAGCAAAGGCTCTTCCACATAATAACCCTTTTCAGCAGACCAGTGGAAAGAGTGACGCATTGGTGTTCGTCCTTCATCCCTTTGTATAATACAACTAATAACCCCCACACCAGCATCACGAAGACCAGAGCCTACAGAATCATCTTTAAGTATCTTGGCTAGTTTGTCTATTCTTTCCTGAGCCTGATCCTCATCACCACTACAAAAAGAAGACAAAAAAGAAATTCAGATAAATTAAATATATTAAAAAAGACTTAGTAACAGTGGGACAATATAAGAATCGATGTTAAGAAAATTTATCATGTTTGGGACCGTAACTGACCTATCCTGGAGAGAACTCATTTGGTTATTAATGCCAACTAAAGCAACATGCAGCATGTTCCCTTGACCACTATTAGCATCCGAATTGACAGAATGTGTAGTTTCTTTTAGTGCAGCACTGATTGTATTCGGCAGAAACTGAAGAGATTTGATTATAACCATAACCCCCCATCGCTTTTCTGCATGTTTCTCAACCATTGACTTATCAAGTGCAACATCATCTGTACCATTTCTCTTCTCAATGTGCTCTTCAGAGAATTCCCAAGAAGCAATCAGACCAGCTCTATGCCACTGCATCCTTACACTCTCCTTTACAAGATAAGGCTGAAGAATATTCAAGTTAGATAAGACTCCAAACAGCAATACATACTTAAGAAGCAACAACAAGACATACAGAATTTCGAAGGTCCAGATCTATATACCTGGTACAGCCTGCGTATATAAGTCTCCAGAACTCTCCTCTGGAGAGTAGGGTCACTGTGATCAAACAATGCTACAAGTGCATCCTCAACAGCCAAAGGAGCTCTAACAAGATCCTCCATCCTCTGATTGATGGCAATTTTCCTCCTGGGGGTACTCAATCTCTCTCCTTCTTCTGTGAACATCTCCAGTTCTGAAAGGCTTCTCGCAATGCTTGTGCGTAGCTCGCTTAATTTGGTTTGCTCAAGGAGTTGGCTTGATTTAAGAGCTAACTGCAGGAAATAAGTTTTTGTTGACGTCATTTAAGAGTTTATTATCGTATGAAAACGATAGGCTTAAATTTAGCTTCTGACCTCAGAATACGTCGTATGGCTGAGAGCTGAAAAGCGAACCAATTGATCTCGATAAGCAGCAGGGTTTGGATAAACCAATGCTTCAATAAGCCGGAGAAGAAGTTTATTTTTGTTTCTGACGCCCTACATCATATGGACATTATTAAAATCTACTGAGCTCTATCTTAACAAAGAACAAAGATTTCTTTTTTAAAAAAAAAAAAAAAAAAGAAGACTGAATATCAAAATTTCGAGCTAGGAACCACCACAAGTACCTGATGAGACAAAACTATGTCGACCACCTTTAAGAGGTCTTTCTTGTACTGAAGCCGGAGGCGTTCAATAACATCAGCCTATTATAATAACAGTATTGACAAACATCAGTCTTTCGAATCTTAGGACATGGTTTGCTTGAACTTCTAGCTATATATTATCATTTGATGTTAACAGGAGAACAAAGGATTAGTCAGGGCACATGACAGCTAAAGTATACCTGAATATTATCATTGAAGAGCTCTTCAACAGATAGATACTCCTCAAGAAGAGACTGCACAATAATACGAGCATGGCTTTCTCTTCCACCTTCATAAGATTTTACAAGGCCCAATAGAGGCTCGACAAGTCTTTCCTGAGTTGCTTTTTCTTTCTCATTGCAGGATAGGAGATGGGCCTAAAAGATCAAGTACAAGATGAAGTAATAACTAATAAGGCAAACTGACAGTAGAAGAAAAGTAAGAATCAAGTTGAGAGTATACACCAACCTCAAGAACTCCTCTCAGTAACTTAGCTGGAAAGTCTGTGTTCTTCTGATAATTTGTGATTGTTTCATGCTCCTTGTACCTCGAATCCAACTGTATTATTTGCAGATGAAGATATCATCAATAGGTCACATGCACATTTATCACAAAGATTGAGTAAGCTCTATACTCAAAGCACATCAACATTTTTCACAAACCTCATTACGCAAATCTTTTGGTAGTCTTGTAGCCAATACGGACATGCACTCTTGCCACTGCAGGAAAGGAAGCTCTGGACTGTCCAAACAATGTAGTAGATCTTGAACAACCTGTTCAAGATTGGAATTATAGTCTGAATGGTCCAACATAAACAGAAGTAACCTGAAGAGCCCAATAACTTCCCAGGAAAGTATTGATATCTTTTTTTGAGAAAAACAAATATAGCTGATATACAATAGAAATTTATCCATGAAGATCTTAGGAACAATTTACTCTTGAAATTTTCTTGTTCTTACTTCATTTATGTTGTGTTCATAGCCTGCAAGAATCATCCGTGCAGCATTTAGACTTGCGGCCATTCTTTGATGAACTTTACCAGATACAGCTGTTGGAGGTCCAAGCTTAGGGAAGGTTCCATGGAAAGGCTCTGCTCTTCTCACAGCTGATGGATCATCAAGATCTAACCTTGCTATTAGATCACCAGCCTGCAATAAGTATAACATTAGCCGATGTTTTTTCGTAAATAATGTGGTAGTCATTATCAAACAGAAAAGAACTCATGTACTACCTGCATTGGTTGCCCTTCGGACATCACAAAATGAATAACTCCAGAAGTAGGTAATAGGAGTGGCATACACATCTTCATAACTTCAACCTCAGCATATGGCGTATCAGTCTCCACATGACTTCCATCAGCAACTAAGTAGCGTAGAAGCTTGCATGGTGTCTCAGCTACCAACTTAGAGGGATCATGATCATTCTGAAAGACAAAAACTCAATAAGCTTTTACCAACCAATAAACTGCCTTGAGTGAAGTAGAACAAGAAGAAAGTTATAAGGGCACAAAGGTAATAATTCAGATAAAATGGTGCTAGCATGTGAACTCACATCTGCATCTGTCATTCGAAAGAAAGAACATGAAACTCTAACCAGTTCGTTAAAAAACATGATATAAATACAGATGCTCATACTATGAGAGATATCAGTAAGGAAATAACTCAAATCATAATTAGTTTATGAAGAACTAAAAGTGGTTTTGACTGTTAAAAAGAAATATCAGGCCAAACATATGTAGAAATAGGCGTACCTGTAACAAGCATGTCCTTCCATCAATAAGAAGGCGAGTTCCAGCAGCTTCTTCTTCAGCATATATCACATGACTATTCCCATCTAACTGCATAAGAACAAATAAAGGACTTGAGGAGAGGGAATCTTTGACAAGAAACAGAAACAAGGATTCATGTTCTAGAGCATATACACAGCTCATGAACAAAAAAATAACTGGTCATCAGCCATCACAGTTAATTTTTCGTACAATTGTAGAAAAAATAAAGATACATAAATAAAATTTAAGAATGTATCTACAGAAGGGAGGTATAACATTGAATAAAATGCAAAGGTACATTCATTTACTTGTATCTATCTACACTTGGCCATCCACTACAACTTAGTATCAGCGTGGAAGTAATGTTTCAAAAAAATCCTAAGCCGTTACACACCTTCAAGAAAAAAAAAGGGAAAGAAAACAATCTCTACCTGCATGAGAAGACCTCCATCGCGCAGTGTATGGATCTCCGCTTCAATTTTTGACCCGTTCATCTTTAACCTATAGCTGCCAGGCCCAGCCCTTGCCATTTCAATCTAAGATATGATCCTCAATTAAGTTTGATTACGATTACCATAAAGGTGCAGTAAAAAAGAATTATCTGAGAAGAGAAAAGTTGCATCTGGATCAATAACTTACCGTATATTTGCTTCCCTCAATGTTCAAAGAAGTTTGAGAGTTGACCAATGATATATGCTGCAATTAATCAAGACAAATTAAGCTTGTATTACACAAAGAATGGAAACTCGAATCTTCTGTCCCCACTCCCCAAACAGCAAATAGTATTAATGATTACTTTTGGAGGTATTTGACCCTTCTCAAGATAACCAACATAATCAGAAACCACTGCTGCACTTCTGGTTGATGCTTTCTGTAAAAAAGAGGTACACAAAGTTGTATAAGCATATTTTGGTTGCTAAATGCACTGGCAATAGTTTATTGACTGCTCTTAAACACTATGTAAGTTGTTCATACGTAAAGAGCTCCTCCAACAACAGAAAGGTACCACGGAGGCCTCTCTGCTCTAACTCGCATAGCAATTCTGCTATCCAACCAACCTGTATGGATCTTATTGTCCCTGTATTCTGAAGCCTGGAACACAGTATTCAGTGTCAGACTAACATTTAATGTAAAGCAGGCACCACAGCAGAAATGGTTGATAAACATACATGTAAGAGATCTATACTGTAATCAACGTTTGTGTGAATCTCTCCTCGGATTTGGATTTCCTTTAGACCAAGAACCATGTTAGCTATTGCTAAAGCTCTAGACTCACCAAAGGCAAAAACATGTCCTGCAAGAAGTTGTTAGATATATTAGCACCTACAAAAGGCTTACAAGAAACTCAAAAAGCATAGGCATGAGAAGAAAGCTACCAAATTGAGAGTCAGAGAATTCATGGATCCCACCACCAGACTGCAGTCAAATAGAAGTTTAAGTAAGCTTCACAATTAAGATGCAAAAGATGTACGATATATCTGATACCCATGCATAATCAAATTATAAATGTAATTTGGAAATAGAAAAGCAAGAAAAGAGAACTGGTGTTTATGAGGAAAGTTTTCTACTCATTTGCAGCAATGCATTAACCAGATTAACGAAAATAAGATTTGCAGCAATGCACGAAAGGAGCCCTTTCGTGTTTAGTGGTATACCTTAACAGAAAAGTAAGCCCACACATTAGGTTTACTTTTAAAACTCAATTCCTGCCACCAATAAAAAATTTGTTAAATTACTCTGCTTAAGTTTCTGGTATAAACCAAATCCTCACACTTCTGATATCTAACCTGCACTTTTCCACTTGTTGGCTTGAAACCATCATCAGGATCCTCACTTGTAACCCGCACAGCTACACAATGACCTTTTGGTCGTACAGATTCTGCTGTGTCAAAATCAAAAGGAGTCGCCAAAGGCGAGGTCTTCCTCCAAGCATCATATCCACCACCATGGTCCATGCCATAAAACCGCCGAATCTCTATGTATAGGACATATCAGAGAGAGAGTTGAAATTGAATAAACAAAAAGAAAGAAAGAAAGAAAGAAATGAATGAATGATAGAGAAACCTGTGGTATAAACTGGAATCACAGGTTTGCCTTACCAGGAATTTGCCAAAGAGGTATTCCCATTCCAACTGCAACTTGAGCGGCTGGCAAATTCATTTCAGCGATCCATTCAGTGACTGGATGCTCCACCTGAGATAGATACATATAACAACTCACGAGAACTACGTAAAGAAAATATTAAACCATCCTCCTCGGAAAGGATCACTAACCTGTAACCGGGGGTTCAACTCCAGAAAATAGAATTTGCCAGTTTCCATGCTGTACAGATACTCAACAGTAGCAGCACCAACATAGTTCACACTTTTTGCAAGCCTTCTAGCTGCTTGCTCTAACTGTTTTACTGTCTCTATTGGAGCAACTGTAATTGGACCCTCTTCAATGATCTGTTATAATTAAGGAAATGCATAAATTAAGTCAGGAAAAAAAGAAAAATAACCAGCACAGCTAGATGACACAAACTCTGCTTCTTTTTTTTTTGACATACAGATGATACGAACTCTGTTATCGATGTTTTGAGAACTTTATCATTGGGAAATAAGTAAACATGATTGAAACAATAAAAACAATATCAACAAGGATGGCGATAGTTTTCAAATTTAACCTTGATAGTTACGAGCTAAGACATTTGGCATGACATGTATAAGCAGCTTGTTACAAGGCTAATTAGTAAAATAGTAATGAAAAATACGCATCTTTAGCAAATATAAATCCCTCGCAGATTCCACTTATGCTAAATTAGACACAAGAAAAAAAAAACACTGGTTTAAGTAAAATTAAGAATAAACTTGCCTTCTGATGTCGCCTTTGAACACTGCAATCTCGACTGTGCAGAGCAGCAACATTACCATACTGATCACATAGAAGCTGCACCTCTAAATGCCGGCTCTGTAGAAAGAGACACAGGGATTCAAGCAGAAGATCAAGAGAGCCAGAATTAAGAGAAGTTTAGAATGCAAACCCTTCCTTTCTTTTCCCTTCGGAATCACATCATAAAGATAAAATATCATGACATAATGGGCGTACTTTAGAACACATGGCTTATTTCATAAAACAGGTACTAGAAGCACAAGATAAAAGATTACAACAAGATAGGCCATGTCAAGCCTTTAACTGATTCAGCAGAAATGCTTAAGGAATACTATGCTGCTAATATATATATGAACTCCAGATATAGGAGCATATGTAGTAATGACTCAACAGCGAAAATAAGCAGGAAAAAAAATAGACTCAAGGAATCCAGGACTCATTTCTCGAGTATTAGCTAAGATGGAAACAAATTTTGATTTAAGGGTCGTGTATTGACAGCAGGAGTTTTAACACACATTCAACAAGTCAAATTAAGTAGAGCAAGATGAGTATCAGTTCTAAACAGAAGCATGCATATCAGACATCATTACTAAACAAACTTTACAAAATAACAATACGAAAAACTAAACAAGAAATTACCTGTGAGGCAACCTTCATTATAAATATAGGAGACCCAGGAACTTCACCTTGTACTTGTTTAAACATAGCTCTTACTTCATCGTCATTGTGAACCTAATCAAATTAAAATAAAAGGTAAGTATATATTAGCACCTTTGAAGTGAAGTTACTAAATCAAGCATATGATGCCATATGCTAATGTTTCTTTTGAATACTTGTACAACGAAAGAGTATTCAAAATATAACTATTCCACATTTGTTAAAAATTAAGAGGCATAATTTCTCGAATTTCATTTTTTTACATAGTAAAGCACAGGCACACTAAGATGATTTTTTTTCTCGTCCAAGTTTCAAAAGCTAAAGTTCATTCTCTTGATGTCCTCTAAAAGAGATATCTTGATGATGGCAATAGCTGTTGTCAGCAGACATACCTTTCGTATCCCCTTACCACCACCACCCCAAGATGCTTTGATCATTGCCGGGTAACCAACCACCTGACAACTAGCCAACGCCTCCTCTGTTGTATAAACACAAGCCTCCCTATAAATCTCCTCGGGTATAGTTTCCAAACAGCTCTCGGGTGGCATGTTCACCTGAACAGGACATATGATAAGCAAATAGCCATAAGAACGACTAAACCGAAATAGTTGAGTAAATTACAAGGCTTACATGTGACCCACTCCATGGAAGGGTTGGCACTCCGGCTGCTTGAGCTATCAGAGACGACCCAATTTTATCACCTAGTGCTGCCATGGAAGAAGCAGGAGGCCCGAGAAATATTATGCCCTTCGCGTTTAATGCATCCGGAAGCTCTGGGTTCTCGGATGCATGGCCCCACCCAGGCCAGACTGCAGAAACATGTGTTATCTCAGCCATCTGCGATGCATATATTTACATCTTGTAACTCTTCTGGTGGTGACGTAAGAAAATAAACAAATAAATAAATTCAATGCATCAATCTTAATGAAGCACAAACCTCAACAATAAGTTGAACATTTGCATAGTTGTTATTATTGGTTCCTCCAGGAACTTCTACAAATTGGTCAGCAATTCTAATGTGCTCAGCGTTGATTCTCAAGTCCTCCGGTGTTGCCATGGCTACCAAAAGAATTGCCTTCTCGGTCCCAAAGGTCTCATAAGCCCACGTTCGTATACTCCGAATAAACTTAACAGCAGCCATACCATTATTTGCAATCAATATACTATGAATAGGAGTCTTCCCACCAAGCGCCTTACAAAAATCATCCACTTCTGATTGAGCAGCAGCATGTCTAACTTGGATTGTTCCATTTAGATACCCATTTGTTCGCAAGGTTTCTGCCATAACTGGACCCCTATGGCTCTCCGACATTCGGTGAAACGCAACAATTAAATAAGTTATATAGAATCCTGACTTGGAGAGGCCAATTTATTCCCTTTATCTTTACTTTTCTGCAATAAAAAGATGTGCAATGCAAAATTTCAAATACTTTTGCCAACCTGTGGGCAAGTCTAAGATTCACAAACATCAAGCACATCAACAACACTTATTTTGCCAAAAACTACAGAGGAAAAAATTAAAATTTACATAATGTCACTATATCGATATAAAGCACAATTTAAGTAACTTTACGCTGATGAACGCAGGTTTCTTGGCCGTTTAAAGTTGGAAAGAGTTAGGAAGACCTACGGGAATGGCTCATTCAAAACAGTTCTCTAAAGCATAAAAGCAGAATAGAACATTGTTATGCAATTATAGAAAGAGAGAAATTCTTCACCTCGCCCCACAACTAAAAGCAAACAAAAAAAGAATCACGGTATTTCAGATATTCTTCCTTCTCCTAAATTTCTATTTATATAGATGGTTAATTAAAGATCAGCAACAAATAACATAATTCGGTAATTAACATTGACACTCATCTTTCCTATATAATTATGTTACATCCATCTTATCCATCTTAAGAACTATGTAACACATGTAATCCCAAAAAATCGCATAGTGTAAATTCTACAATAGTTCAGGCCCCAGCATATTTTTTGCTAATCTAATAAAGTTAGATTCTAACATCATACACTAACAATGAAGTAAATTTTTTAGCTTTAAAATAAAAATAAAATAAAATGTCCAAAAGCATGAAAGTTCGCTAAAAAAATTAAATTTTTTCTCTAAATATAAACCTACCTACATCTCCAAACAACACATACTTAGCAAACAAAAAGAAAAGAAAAAAAAAATAAAGACGAAAAAGAAGAAGAACTCAACAAGCATAGAGTGAGTTTCGATAACCCAGCTAAAATCATAACCAATAATCACAATAAAACTCCATACATACCCAAACACAGAAAAAAGAAAGAAAGAAAGAAAGAAAACACACTCAAGAAAAAATACTTATATGATCTTACAAGAAAGAGAGCGCGGGAAGAGACTAATCAGAAAATGGAGGAGCACAAGAAGATCGAAACTTGGTGAGAATTTGGTGGAAATTCCGGCAGAAATCCTAGCAATCCATGTAGGATTAAGGGAAGTGTTGGATAAAATGCTGCTCTTGGCTTTCCTGTGGACTTGAGAACAAAAATTAGAGGAGGAAAAAAAAATCAATTTGAAGTAAACGAAGAAGAATTGAAGTGGTACGTATGATGGTGTTACCTTTAAATGGGCTGCTACGGCCCACGTGACAACTGCCCCCTCTTCTTTCTCTCTCTGTTTCATGTAATTATTTTTTTTTTCACTTAAATTATTTTGAAAAAATAAATCTAAATACTCTTATTGGAAAAATATTATTCGATAGTTTCTTTCTTTATTTTCTATTCTAAATTTTGAATCCTTTTTTTATTTTGTCCAAAAGTTGAGAATAAATACTTTACTTTATCCTCTTTCTCCCTCTCTATTTTATCACTTTAGCTTTTTTTTTAAAATTTTTTGCTCGAGGAATAAGAATGTGGAATAATATTCAACTCAAAAATCATTTATTTGGACACGTCAGTATCTCTTATTCAAGTTAAATTGGAATGATTTTAAAGATTTTTAGCCAATAAAGTGGTTACAAATTTCAATTAATATGATTATTAGTTTGTTTAAAAGGTTATGCCATAATTTAATGAATTTGTTGGCTATAATTCAAGACCTAATGAAAAAATAAATGTTTGGACAATGATAGATATAGACAATCATAAATCATAATCCTTGCGAGAGCTAAAACTCACCTAGAAATTACATATATGTCGAAATTTTATTTCGTACAGTATCCGATATGTAAAATATTCTGTTATTGAATATTATGTGTATATTCAAATATTTACATACTAAATATATTTATTTTTAATTATTATATTTTTTCGTGTTCCAGCCGAATTCATATTTTATTTTTTTATCATACATCATGTCCGTAGCGTGTCATATTTTCATACTTATGTGTCCTTATCCATGTGATGTTTCATAGAAACTCACAATATCTACTCTCTGTGTCTAATTTTGCAATCTCTCAATCTCCATGAGTAGTAGTAGCTCCCAACTACCAGTCTACCATTCATCCAACTCCATTCAATTCATTGCATTCAAATCAAGTAGTCCAAGGGGTTGAAAGCAACCCAACTCTCACTTTCTCTCTCTAGATATATCATTCTCAAGATTGAGCCTACATTATTTTGTTTTGTCACATTCAACACCCCCCCTGGCTTTCTTAGTATGTCTTCTTTGATAGTTAGAAATTATATACCTGTCAACCAGCGTTGGACCATTTGGTTAGCAAGCCTGAGTACTAGGAGGCGACACGATCTGCTTCATCTGAATGATATGTTGAAGATTTGAACTCCAACAAACGTAAGTTGAGAGGAATTACCCTATCGATCCGTTTCCGATCGAGAAGGAGAATAGAAATTGAACTAGACAGCACCAAACAAAAAAAAAAGCAGCTTTATGTAATATATATATAAACCTATAGATAAAGCAGCTTTATCTGTACAGATGTAAAATATTAGTTCTTCTATTTTTTCTCTGTAGATAATGATACGGATCTTAAACATACACAGATTAAAAGACAAAAAAAATTTATTTGAGTAACATGAATTAATAGCATCACATAAATTTATTTGTTACGACGATTATATAAATTACAAACAGATTTTGTTTTTACGATAATTTAAAGAAAAAAATTTTATAGGAAAGGCATACACGTGTCCTTTTTTTTGCCAATGAAGGACATGAATAAATCAGGAGAAGCCAAGCCCATGGTGCTACTGACGATAAAATGTAGGTCCAGTTATGCAAAATCCATACTTCTGTCTCTCTTGTTTGGTTTAGAAGAATTGAGTATGGGTCTCTCTTGCTGCCTTTATCATTTATATTTGTTGACTGCTGTGTTTTGGTGGCATTGATGGCCAACTTTCATCCATCTCCTGATTTGTATGAATTTGTTTTTTTGGGGGGATTATATTGTAATTTTTGTAAACCTCATAAAAAAACTTGGTTGGATTGTTATATTCATGTCCACATCATGTTTAATTGGAGGATATGATTTATGAGATTGGTTAGAGCATTTACACAGTGCAAATCATGGTGGTTACTGGTTAGAAGGAATGGTGGAGAAATACACAGAATAATATACAAATGTCCCCATAATTAGAAATTATATTTAAAATATCCCTACTTTTAATTGACTCTTTTATACCCCCTTGTAATTGATGAAAACCTTTTCTTCCTTTTTTTTTTTTTAAAAAAAGACGACGACATCATTTCATACGGACTACATGGAGTAAAAAAGTGCCAAATTTCAAATTAAAAATGTATACTTTACAATTTCTTGTTTTATCGTACGGGAATATATAAATATATACTATATATTATATAATATATATATATATATATATATATATTATTTAGATGTCATTTTTATATTATGGAGTGGATTATGCAATATTGTTAATATTAATAGATAATATGTATCCAATCATATCCGAGTTGGCTTGTTATACATTCATCTTGTGCATAAATTTGGTTTCAGCATCAACCAGCGTTGGCCAATTAATTAGCAGAGCAGTATATTGGAAAAAAATAAAAAATCTATCTTTCATGAATGATAGATTGGCAGTAGCAATATCTGGTTGGAATGGTTTACCGTTTATGGTTGTATATCTGATCGAGATGTAGCATAAAAATCAAACTCGATGGTTAAGATTAAAAAAAAAAAAAATCTGTTTTCAGCTAAACACCTTCGTGTTATCTGAATTGTAATTT
Source organism: Xerophyta viscosa (assembly GCA_002076135.1). Classification (NCBI taxonomy): domain Eukaryota; kingdom Viridiplantae; phylum Streptophyta; class Magnoliopsida; order Pandanales; family Velloziaceae; genus Xerophyta; species Xerophyta viscosa. The sequence continues at coordinate 169,934 of MJHO01000111.1, read as the reverse complement.
TTCTTTTTTTGATGACCCTTAGGTAGGTGGCACACGTGGATGGTAAGTAAAGAAGAGGCCCATTTATTAATTTCATATTACATCAAAAGGAAAAGAACAAAAGCATAACTAGAAAAAAAAGGAAATGACTAGATAATTTTAATGTTGACAAGTATTCATGGGGTTTTTAGGGGAAAAAATATGTTAAAAAAAAATACTTTATAAAATTCATATAAATCAGCTACTATTTTTCAATTTTTTTAAAAAATCCTGACAAGAAATATCTAGATATCTAGACAAATAAATATGGTATTATTAGTTTGTATTACGATATTAAAAATACAATATTTCGGACGAATAAAAATAATATTCTGCACTAACAAACAAAATGTTGGGCCAGTAAATGACGTATTATATTGAGCAAAGATGATATTCCGTCAAATAAATACGATGTTAAATTTAAGAGATTGATTTGGTCAGATTTACCAAATAAGGTTTTCTTGACAAAGTTTTTTTTTTTTTTTTTTTTTTTTTTAAATAAAAAAAAGAAGGGTTTGGTTGAAGATGTGGTAGTTAGTTAGGAGGTAGTTAGGTAGATCATCCATGCCTTCTTCTAACCATTATTTCTCTCTCTTCTTTCTTTGTAGAGAGAGAAAATGCATTAATTTTTCTATTTATTTATTTTTTATAGTTCAACTGCGATTTATGTGGTGAGCCGAGTATTAGCAGGATTTATCTTTTTCTAAAACATCGGCGCGAGTTTAAATATAACAAAATCAGAAAAATAATATTTTCTGTAGTAGCAGATATATATATATATATATATATATATATATATATATATATATATAATATCGCTAGAACTTATTAGCGTAAACAAAATTTACAATGTGTGCCCTTATCATTTATGATGTAGACCTAAAAATAAAACACTTGTAGCTCTTGGGAATAATAAATATATTGTTCTTACAAATGCCTTGGAACATTTATTTTTCCCCAAAAAAAGAAAAAAAAAAATAGTTAAGATCGTTGCAAATGTTAAGTGGCTGGAATTGGAAATATTTTCTCCTAATTATTTACCAATTATTGTTGACCTACTTAATTAGCGAGATTGAATGCTGAAAGTCAACCGCAGCCGGCTTATCAAGAACGGTAGATTAAAAAAAATTAAAGTGTCAACTATTATTTTAAATGAAATTGAAAGATTTTCTTCTATTACTTTATCAACTATTATTTATCCATTTAATTAGCGAGACTGTTAAGTTGAAGGATATGTTAGATATTTTGGTTTAAGCAAATATGAGTCGAAATGAACTATTATATTATTCATTTTTTTAATCTAAATATAAGATAGAAATCACACACGGTGGTCACAGACGGAAAAAAAAATCTTTGAAAAATAAAGTTAAAATAGTATAATTTTGGTAATTTATCCCGATAACATTGACAAGCCCATTTTCCCAACAAGACAAATTCTAACGGAATCTTAGAATGGTGCAGGTATAAGTTTTTTTTACTTGTATTATATATATTAAAACTAAATATAAAATATTTGTATAAAGAAATTGATCCATAAAATTTAAACAAAATAAAATACATAAATTTGTATTCAAGTATTTTCTGAAATTAAAAGTATGTCGGATCATCAATATTCATAATTAGATGCTGATCCCTTTTTACTTAGAATTTTTTCCTTTAATTTGGCAAATTTTTGAAATTTAATGAACATGTATTTTATTATCTATATAACTTTATACTTCATTTTTGGAAAAATAATTATAGATATTATATATTTAATGAGTGAGATAAAAGCAACGTAACTTTATCTGACAAATTATAATATTTTTCAAACCAATGTTTTGAGCAAAGCACATTGAATTTTCGACAGGGTTATTCAAATCCATAGATGCAGGGTAAGGATGAATATATAATTTTTATCTAATATATGAATGTTGCTTAAGCACATAAATTGGATATAAAAATCTGACATAAATTAAAATAAACACCAGAGAATTTATATATTTTCTTAGTAAAATAAAAGTATATATATATATATATATATATATGTGAAAACGTGGCCATGTCCTTCATCACGTATTGGAACAACTACCATAACAGATCCAAGTTGAGGCTTTTACTTTCCTACCACAATTCGTCACCTCTTTGAAATTGTTGCATCTAAATTTTTGCAACCAAGATTGGTTCTCGATTTTGCGACCAAGATTTGTATCACCAAAATTGGTCATACTACGGTTCTTGACCCGTGAGTGGACGGGAGGCTACTAGGGCCCCGTACTCTCCGCCGTCGCGACGAAAAAAAAAAAAAAACTCACAGCAAGCGAGGCACGGTCTAGAGGGCGAAAGCACGCGGCAGCACTACTCGTGCTGGCCGGACGGTGAATCTCCGGTTTTCAGCTGTTGTGCTTTTGAATATTTTTGGGCAAAATAGAGCTTTTGATGTTCCAGTCTCGCACATTTAGATCAATTGATGTATAATATTAAGGAAATTGCGGACGAATTATGCATCCTAAAATCCGAACGATATGATCTTTTCACTTATTCCAAGACGCCTTTGAAGGTTTAGGATGTGGTATTTAAGGATCCCATTTCTAATATTGGACCACCGTGGTACGCAGATTGTCTGCTCATGCTCCCTACTATCATTCGATGTATCTGTCTTGTTTCAGGATGGTGCACGTATTTTTTAATAAAAAATAATAAAAATATATAAATTTTAATAAGATCTATAATTTTTATATTAATTTTTTTTTAAAAAAATATTTCTAAATAGATATTTTGAAGCTCCAAAGTTAACGGGTACAAGCGAAATCATAACGAATTTTAAAAACAGTGTAAAATTCGTTAACTTTAGAGCCCAAAAAATTTTCAACAAAAAAATTATAATTATTATTAAAATCTATAAATTTATGTTAATTTTTTTTATTTTTTTAAAAATGTACACCACACCAAAACGGAGCGGGTGCTAGGTGCAGCCGCAGTCCTAGCCCCCGCAGGGGTTGCTCCACCTTCGGTAAGTCAAGCAGTCAGCCGGCAGACGATGCCCCATCGACCCACCCCGTCTGCATCGCTGTCACCGTCCTCGTCCCTTCCCTAACCAAAGAAATGCTGCGGCTCGCTTGCGGACCTACTACTTAAAAAAAAATCAGATGGTATATATATATACCGAAGATAACGTAATTAAGTATCAATCTGTACCGGGACTTCTGAATGAATTGGTGTTCATGTACTACTATATGATAGGCTATCGGGCAACCCGCGCCCAACCGCGTACACTTGTGTTTCACTGCCCCGCTGGGTTCTGGCTCAGGGACACGTAACTACCTACGACATGTGATCTGACGTGCAATTTTCATATAAAATTCTATGCGTATGCTATGTCTTATCTCTATAATATCTACTGTATTATAATAATATATATTAATTATTATATACCTAAATATATCTATATATTATATATATATATAATTCATATAGTATTATTTTGATGAATAAATAATCAATAAAATATAATGACATATTAATATAACTTAATTATAGTTATATTATCCATATATTATATATGATATGCTAAGAGTATTATATCTATATTCTATCTAAGAATAGAATAACATTTATATATATCTAATATGTATATATATAGCTGTAAATATGATTATACTTATTGATATATTAATAATCGAAATAATATATTAATATATAATATAATAAATAAATAATATATATTAATAAATATATTATATATAAATATATATTATATCTATCTATCTCTCTCTCTGTCTTGATTACTCTCCTCTCCCCGTTTTTTTTTGTGTGGTGTTGTGTGTGTTGGTGTGTTCTGCTATCTCTGTATAGTTCTGTTATTCATGTCCTCTCTCTTCCTTTTTCCTTCTTGTCTCTGGTTCTTTATTCCCGCATGCCTATTCTCATTTGGTATTTGTGCTATCTCTTCTTGAAGAGCGGTTGTGCCTGCCTCTCTTGGTGGGTCTGTGTGTCCTGAGTATGATCGCATATCCTCTGTGTTTTATCGATATCAGACGGCAGTGCCTCTGGGATGCTTGTCCCAAACGAGAGTCTTCCGGAGAATAGGCTAGTCGCGTATGCGCTACCAGACCGAGGATCATCGGTACTAACAGCACTCTACTTCGGACTACGCGTCATCCTTTTATCTTAAAAAAAAACTAACACAAACTACGAGTACAGTGCTCAGACACCTGACAATCAACAAAATCTTTACTAACATTAAAATTATAATTTAAACGAGAGCTTTTTATTTTACCAATATTAGAATATATTTATAATAAAACATTCTGATGTTATATTGTTATTAAGAATATCTTTTGCATTGTGTGGAAATAAGTCTAAATTTAACTAAAAGTGCTTAATGGAATCTATAATCAACCATTAAAATTACAAAAACAATACAATGATAAATGAGTGGCTGAATGAATGTTTACATACTCTGTCACAATACTTATTTAGGACTAACGTCTAGTATCTACCACTTATTACATTCAATAATAATTTAACTCTATTCTATATATATAATAGAACATAAAACAGCTGAAGTCTTCTTTAAAAAAAATATATTATAAATACGTCGAGCGACCGACATGTCTCCCTCAATGGCCAATATATCCCCATATATGTGAAGCGCGGACAACTCTACTCATATATCCCTGACTCCACGAATCTATGTTGCGTGTATCTTTATATTGGTGCGAGAGCAGTGAGTGCCAGTGAGTTCTGGGTGTGATACCTCAAAATTCAACCACGTTGGCTTAATATCTGCGCCTACCTTCGTCCCCGTCTCGCATCACTCGGAAGGTGTTATGAACTAATACGGATTTACGTCGATTATTATTAGTTAATGGGTTTTTGTTAAAACAATCATAGCTGGGGACAATATGTTAGTTCCACGATTAGTTTGTACTAACCATGTACGTGTTTCTCATTCAGCGTTTGTAAGTTGGACAGCGAACTTCAAAATTTCTAGTGGTCGGCGTCGATGATTAAGCATTTGTATTTGTTATATGGACTTTTAGGGTTTTCTAACTATTAGACAAAATCAAGATTCTTCTGTTTTGAGATGTTCTACCCCTTTCTATTTAGTTCGTCACAGTTAAACTCAACATGCCTGCGCTGTGATGTTTACGACGGACGGTTAGATCTTTCACCTCATAAAATAAAAATATCAAGTTCAAATTCCACAAACGTCATACGTAAGATGTGAAAAATTTATCCTCTATGCATTCTATGAAAGTAACACGAATCTTCGAACTTGTCCAGATCGAAAGTTAAAAATTTTCGGTTGGTGGAATATGGATCAGTACCACCCGCAGATTTATCTTTTATGACGATAGTACAAAAATGAGTTGGTTATAGACAAAATAAATCCTGCAACAGAATTTTATGCTAGCAAATAACACATGGGAAAAAAACCGCTAACTCGGTCCACCATGTAAAAGTTTATTCTATAGTCGTGTGGAACTGAACTATTCCATTAATGGTAATGAACTGTGCATCCCCTAGAAACTGAAACTCAACTATTTTGGTGGAATTTTGGTCAAATATTTGGCAGGTTCAGTGTTACAGTTTTAGGTGCAGGACGGTACCGTTTATAATGAACTGTGAATTCAAAAAAACATGAAACTTTCGAATAAAAGAAAGATAAAAATATTCAGCTTTGATGATGAAAAGGTTTAAAATTGCTAACCCTCCCTAAGTATATCCCAAAATTCTAATTAGAATTATCCATAAAAATGAATTATCCGTTGTATGAAAGTGAACTATGGCATTTCCAGAAGTGAACTTTTTCTTTCTGATTTTCTGGGACATTTTGGGGTCAATTTTGAGAGGTCCAGCACTAGTCATCTAAATTTATTGAAGGTAAGATTAATACACATGGATCCAGGATTATACATACTCAGTAGGTTCATCAGGTTACGATCATCACCTGAAGTACTAGGATGATCTCTCCACGACGGACACAATGACAGTTACATCGTCGAGCTTGCCTCCTGTGAAACCTGGATATCCAGCAGCATGGGCAGCATCTGCAAAAGGGCTTCTAGAAGAAGATGACCTCCCCACTTCCTGAGCTCTAAGTGCTAGAATTTCTGCTATTTCCTGAAAATAAACATTTTTATGAATATGAGAATCAACGTTATATGTTGAGGGGCTGGTAATTGGTATACTTCTATAGAAACCTGTCGGAAGTCACGTTGACTTGTGCTTTGTTCTCAGTGAGTTCCAGAAGTGCCCTGACTTCTGGCTACTCCACTTCATCTGGCCGGTTAGTTCAGAGGAAATGGGGCAAGTCACTTCCTCCAGGAAGTGGGTTCTTTGAAACTCCACTTGCTTATTAGAAAACACTAATCTAAATTCCATGTTCTTCCACTCTAGAGATTCTAAAGTACACCAAAACTTTACTGCTTTAGAACTCCACATTTAGAAGTCACTTATTACTCGTCTCTGTCATTGGAACGAAGTAAGCACGCGCTTAGGGGATGTTTCCAAAATTCCCTTAAGATGTTTACTCCACACCTTTTTGGTGAACGGGAATGGTGGAGTTACTAGGACCACGTAATAATAGTTTAACAACTTCATTTCGTCAAACACCTCTTTTTTTCTTTTTCCTTTCCTTTTTCTTTTTTCTTTTTTTTTTGTGGAACTTCCGAAACTCCCTGCACATATTTCCGTTTAAGGTGAAGTAAATAGTCCCTAAGAGCTGCTTTTTACTCAGCTAAAACTTAACAAAAGTATCTTTTGATGTTTATTTCGTTCTCATTGACTTTTCGAAAATTTCCGACGTCCAACTCACACTTGCTCGCACTAAGAAAAATACCAAACTCAATACTCTACCACTTCCTCGGTACCATGTAAAGAACAGCTAAGAACTCCACTTCTCCACATTTTTTGAACCCACATCTACACTTCCCCTCACTGCCAACAGAAGTAAACAGACACTAAACAAAGTTTTTTTTTTAGATTAGCGTGGGGAACTTAGCCCGTAACCGGCCCTCTTTGAGCGATCGTCGTAACAGGTAAACCCACGGGTGGCACCGATCCCTGTTCTACCAATCGAGGGATCCCATCCTTACGGGTAAGGCGGACCCTGGTGCACGCCCCCGAAGGGACCTCAAGCCAGGGCCCATTATACTCCCCACGAGGTAGGACACTAAACAAAGTTCATATGATAACAAGTTAAGAATTCTGACCGTGGGTTTCAATTTGGCTCGCAACGATTTAGATACCATTGCAGCGACTTCGTGTTCGTATACGTTGTCAAAAAGCCCATCCGTTGCAGTAACTATGACATCTCCTTCATTTAAAGGGATAGTATACTCCTGAAATGAAGCATCATAAATAAACTAATGCATGATCTTTATATTAGACTAAGAAAACTGCATTCAATTTAACTGCTACTATAATGATTGAGATGAAAATCAGAAAGATCATCACCTGGATGAGCCTTACTGGATCGTCGCCTCTTTCAATTTGCAATGGAAAATTAAAACCATAGACCATTGGAGTTGACCTTTTATATACTTCGCCATATCTTACGATGATGAACCCTGAATCTCCAATGTTAGCTACATGGAGGACCTGCTTGTAACAGAAAACATGAAACACGATGAAATGTAACACAAAAAGAATTTTACTATAGCATAGAAGAGAAGAGAGCTCAAAGAGAACTGCGTCAAAATACACGAATACATTACATTACAATTTATTCAAGAATCTGCTAAAAGATGCACAATTATGCACAAGCGAACACTTGTAATATTAAGCGGGTTTTTCATTCATGATCTAGCACAGGAATTCACTCCTGCAAATGGGTAGATGTCAATTAATTTCATTATACTACATCATGATCCAAAGACCCCTTGGAACTCCTACAGTTTTTGCCAAATTAGATCACTCATTACAGTTTTTGCCAATTCTTCCTGGAACTTCCTTTGCGACTTCCTTCACCTTTTTGAATCCTTACACAACACTATTCCATTATGAACCATATCTTCCTTCAAGTCCAGAAAAATTAGATTATTCATTTCAGTTATCGTGCAATTCTTCTCGGAACTTCCTCTTACTCTCTTGATAAGAGGCCAATAGCATCACCTCATATACAAGCAAGCAAATTAAAAAAAAAAAGCAGTATAAACTTTAATTCTTCAAATATCAAACCTGGCCATTAAAACATCCAACCAAAACTGTAGAGGAACCAGGAGAATGTGCCTCAGCTGCACTTCGAGCAAGAACTTCGCCTGGTTTTAGTCCAGAATTGTCTTCACATTCTGATACCAGTCTCTCACAATTACCCATCAACTCTCTAGCATATAAACCGGCATTTATTCCTAAAACAAGCAATAATGGGTCATCTTAGAAGCTCAGCATCAAAATAACATTTGAGTTGTGCAACGGAGTTGTTGCTTAGCTTTCTTTAATCAGAAAATAGAGCTCCACGTTTGAACAGTAAGGAGTGTGAATATATTATACGGATGAAAGCAAATTACTAGCAATCAGAAATTCTAGCTAGGTTGAAGTGCCAACAATGCTATAAATCAAAAGTTTTGACCTGCGAAGCAACAAACAAGACGCTATTATGATTCTGTCATGTTTGCTGGCTGGAGATGATCGTTCTTTCTGCAATTGTCAAACTTAAGCATTACCATCATTTAAGAACAAGCTTAATTTTTTCCGCCAATTTTTCCCGCTTCTAGATGATATTAACATTTATATTCTAGCGGTTATGTATAGTCAAATATAAATATAGATAACTACGAATGTCGACTAAAAAAGCTGCTTAAGTTCTTAATACATGCTAAACTTAAACTACCTAAGGTCCACATATCATGTTTGTTTGATAGAAGGAATGGTCTAAGAACTATCACCAAGAACAGGCTTTGAATACCTTCCAGCGACCACTGGCCAACTCCATCAGCTACACCAAACCAGTTCTTGCATGCCACGAAGTAAGCATCTTCTCCACCTGTGAATGCCTGACATTATTATTCCATATCACTTGTCATGAAATATCCTCACATTTAAAAAGTTTTAAGAAAATGCGACTGATATATTCCTGAAAACAGATATTTCTAATTTACCTATACTTAGTATATCAAACTCATTTCAGCTCATTTTCTAATGTGATAAAGCAACTAAACCCAATTCCATGTTGACATCCTCATTCACACGCTTCATTTTTGAAGCAATATAATATACAAAGACGATGAAGACAGCTCATAGAACATTATAATACAAAAACAAACAATTAATGGAACTTTGTAAAGATCAAGCACTGGTTACATTGTTCAAACAAAGATATTAATTTAGTAGTATCTAATATATTGCCATTTTGTCATGTACACAGTTTGCATAATTTCTGTCAATCACCATTTCCTAGAAAATTACCCAGTTCGAGCATTTTGAAAGATCATAGGTGTATAAAAACAATGATGATATGATAGAGTTACCTTAGCAGGATGAGGCAGCATTGTGGCACCTGAAGCGAGGCAACGCATGGATTCTAATGTGATTGACATTCTGGACAATAATCAAAATAGATGAGTGCATAAGTCCAATAGACTACATTTTGTAGATGCCTAAAACAAAAGCATCATGAATGTTTATATTTGACGAAACTATCTCAGAAAAAAAATAAATAAATAAATGCACAGCAGCATGAGAACCACGGAGGACCATATTTGTCAGAATGAAACATGTTAATCAGATTTTCTTAAAACAGCATAAGATAAACTAAAGACAGCCATTAGTAATTGGATTAAATCAGTCATGCTTTTAGATAGTGCGTGATTCACATCCAAAAAGATTCTTCTTTTCTAAAATAAAATGATTGTTCATAGTTTATCTTAGATCATTTCAGCTAATCAGTCTTGGACTTTAAAGCAAAACCTTGAAATTCATTCACCATCTTGACTATAACAATGAAGCCTTCTTTGTCAATTTTTAGAACATACATACATTGGTCAGTAGATGTCATGCTCCTCTATAACTCGCTGTCGCAGAAGAGAAATTTAAATGTAGAAATCGGCTTTTCAGGAATGAGATATTATCTCGATGTAGGAAGATGTATACTTTAGTCTAGTCAGCATACTTGGCGGTTTATACATTTTTGAGAACGTGATCTAATAAAGGCATTTTTCCATACATTGAATGTAACTTATTGCATTGCTTCTGACAGATAATTGAGCATACCTCTACGTCATCACACACACCAAATTTCATCTTAACATGATATCTACACATGATAAGTAACAGAAACAGGCCATGCTAATTCACTGTTCAACATATATACAAATGATTTTAATGCTCAGATAAAGCAAAATCGCATGCCTAGAGGTGTTCTCCACTTCAGAATTCCCATTGCTTTGCTGAGTAGCTTCAAGACTCTGGCCCTATAGATATTTCAAGGAGAAATTAGGTACATATTCATAAGAAATATAAGAAAGATGCTCAAATCTATTTTCCACCATTAGAAAGGATATTTAAGAAATAATCACAAGCACTATGGAGGAAAGACCCTAAACATGCTACAAATTTACCGTTTCTCTAACTCAAAGAAGAACATCAAAGAAGAACCTCGATGCAAAATTAGAAAAAAAAAAACTCACATACTAGGAGATACTTGATGATAAAATATGAGAGAGGGAGAGAAGGAAACTGCATACCAGACAACCAATACCAAAAGAAGCATGTCAAGAATATGTAGTCAAAACTGTCGAATAAGCATGAAGAACTCAAGGCAACTAGGTTATGTAACTTAATAGTACTTCTCAAACATAAAACCACTGCACTGCTATCTGACATAAATGTAAACTGACTAATTTTTAACTTCAAAAGATAGAATTTCCAAATTAGTAAAGGCATACTCGTATTATAAATTTGACGCTCATCACTTACCATGACACCACTGTCAATAGAATCTTCACCCTCTTTATGTTCTGCTTCCGTGACAGTACTGCTTGAAAACTCTGTATCCACATCAGAGTTGGTTTCACTAACACTAGACTCTTCCAAGACCTTATTTCCATCTCGCATATAATTTTCTGCCGTTAAGAGTCCATTATCATCACCAACTTGGTCTTCTATTTGACTCTTTTCCTTGACATTACTAGCTCCGTTTGCACCGACATCAACTTTCGAACCTTCAAATGCTTTAACCTTTGGATTTTCAATCTCTTCTACATTCTCCATCTCCAAGACTGCATTTGTCTTATCAGTTTCCTCTTCCCTGGCTAGAATTTCAGAATTTTCGTACTTCTCCAAGATTATCTTAGGATTCTCAATCTCTTCCATATTCTCCATCTCCAAGACTGAATTTTCCTTATCTGATTCCTCTTCCTCCACATTAATTATCTTTGGATTCTCAACTTCTTCAACATTCTCCACCTCCAAGACTGGATTTTTCTTCTCAAATTCCACTTCTCCAACAATAGCTTTCTGACTTTCCAAAGTTGCCAAATTTGTCTTACTATTCTCAGTATTTGCAATATTCTCTACCTCCAAGACTGAATTTTGACAGCCATCATCCACCAAGACTGAAACTTGTGAGCTGCTCATTTCGTCACAGAACCCTAACTTTGATTCCTCCGATGCTAATCGCGAAGAGGTCTTCAATTCGTTATCTGTTTCGGTTCCGATCGAAGAGCTTCTGCTTTCCTCGAGGGCATCGGCGGCGTCAGAGAAGCGGAAGATGACGCTGCCGTCGGCGCACACTGATGCAATTTCTCTCCACGTAAGCACAAAGAGAAGGAAGAAAGAGAAATTGATGGTGGTGATGATGAGACGCATGTTGTAATTTTCGTACCACTTACAGAGTAGGGTTCCAAAGGCGAAGAGGAAGAAGATAATGAATGAACAAGAAGGCGACGCGGGTGGCGACGGAGAGAGCGGCTTCGGAAGGAGGAGGGCGGCGGAGGAAAGGAGAGGTTGGCGGCGGAGAAGGAGAAGAAGAGAAGCTCAACAGCCATTAAAAATTGAGTGAGCGTCGAGAGAGAGCCGCTGAGTCAGCTCCAATATCAGATCATCAAAGCAATACTTCTTTTTTTTTTTTAATGTTTCTAGCGTAGTTTACATAATAAGAAATATGATAATAACTTTTGGGCCAATAGGACATTATATATAAGGTTTATGATTTTATCACGAACCATAGCAAAAAGTTCATCAGAAATTAAAATTCTATTTAATTTTGAATAAACTAAGCATAAAAGTTTATTTACAATATAAACTTTTGCTAAACTTTATCTCAAATTTTGTCTCTTATCTATATACATATATATAAAATTGGGAGATCAAATCTTATGCATGTGGCCATTTTGAATAATTTTTGTGGTATGCCATGTGGCATTTACCTATTCAAACAAGTCAGTGGCATTTGGATTAATATAGAATTTATAAGATTATGTAACTTAATTTGAAGAATATGAAGGTTGTAATATTAGCAAATAAGAATATTCAATTAAATAATAATTGTATGAAAAATAATTAAAAATTAGTATAAAAATATTATATTATATATTAGCAATATAATTTTTAAAATAAAAAATTTTATCATGTAAAATTTTTTTTTAATCCTATTACATAAACTATTTACGTCAATCTTCGAAAATTAATATCGGTATTTGACTTCTTACTCTAATAACATATTGCGAAGTTAATTAATATTTTAATAAATAAATATATATGAAATTAAAAATAAAAAAATAGTTAAAATTTTCAAACGATCATATTATATTTATATGATTAATATATGCTTATAACCGTGCATCGCACGGGTATAAAACTAGTATTAGCAATTTTGAACCTATACGCTTGTGACGTTTGGGAGGATACCGGATACGGATAAAAAAAAGTTGTATATTATTTTTTTATAAAAAATATTGTATATTAGTTTTAGAAAAAAAATTAATATAAAAATTATAAATTTTATCAAAAATTTATAATTTTAAGTATTAATTTTTTTATTTAAATGTATATTAGAGCTCAAAAAATAATGGATTTGTGGCGGTTTTAAAATTGTTTGAAATACAACTCAAATATTTTAAATTTTGAAATTTCAAAATAGCTAATTAGAAATATTTTTTAAAAAAATCAACATAAAAATCATAAATCTTATCAAAAATTTTAACTTTATATTAAAAATTTTGAACATATACGTTCGTATATATAGTAATCTCATACACACTATTGCTACTATTATATATCGTCACCTTGCCGATTCATTTAATTTATTATGGAACATAATTTATGTTTTTTGAGAATCTTTAAAACTTTATTATTGAAAATAATTGCTCTAATTATATGATACGATCTAGAATAATGTGTGTGTGTGTGTGTATATATATAACTATGTGATTAAAATCATTATTATCATATGGCATTTTAAATAACTTTCATAATGTTATGTAGTATTTGTTCTTTTTTGTAAAAGAATTACGTGATATTCATATTAATTAATAATAAATTTAAAAAAATTTATACTAATTTGAAGAAGGCGCAATGTCTAAGATAAAAATTATATAAAAATATAAAATTTAATTAAAAACTAACAATTAATTTATAAGAAATGATTTACATACAGAATAATTATTAATATAAAAATAATTATATTAGATATTATGTAAAAAAGAATGTTTCACAATAACATTTTATTCGTATTTAAATTTTTTTGATAATATATATATAATTATATATAATATATATATTATATATATAAATATAATATATATATTGTACGGTCATACTTAGATAATTATATATTTAATAGTATTAATTTTGTCATATAAATATATGTTAAGTAGAATAGATATCTTTAATAAAAATAACTGTTAACTTATAAGACATTGCAAACATGAAAATATAAAAAAATTAATTTTAAATCATCATTTATGTATATGACCAAAATTCAGGATCCGTACAAGTGCAATATTAGTTATATTGCGTAGAATTATTTACCTCCCCTAATGGGAAAAACAGATTCATTGGGAGGGTTTTCCTGAACAGCAAAAACATCATTCTTATTATTTTTGTGTTAAAAAAAAGAACTTAAAATTAAAAAGTAGTATTATATTAGGCAATTAAAAACTTTATTAGATAATAATAAAACATAATTATTCTGAAAGTTAGTAGGTTTAACGTATAGTTATTACAGCATCTATTTGCATTCTCTTAAACTTCGAACATAATTTGAACCCAAAAAAAAAAAAAAAAAAAGAAAAAAAAGAAAAAAACTTGATTCCCAAAAGACATCCAATTTTCTATTTTTATCCCAAATTACGGCAGTATTTTCCACACCATCTCTATCTCTCTCTCTCTCTTCGATAAGCTAAACACCATCTCTGTTCACCGCCCCAAACCCCGACAACACTCCGAGAGACGGCTGATCTTCGATTGAGCTGCCGCCGTCTTCCGATCACCGCCGCCAAGCATGGTGTCTAACCCAGTCTCCGCGATCTATTATTACTTTCGAGTTTCCTTTTTTGTAAAGAAAATTTTTATTCCATTATCCGTGTTTCATAATATTAGTGGGGTACTTGAACTCCTTCGGAAATTAAGTTTTGTTTTTTGTTTTTTTAAAAAAAATTGAATAGGAAGATAAACTGGATGGATCTAATTATCCTGACGTGCTTCTCAGCAATTTTATGTTTTATTTGCTGTTAAAACGCAATCTTTGATTTTTCTTATTGATCATCGTAACCGATTCTATCACATTATTGATTTTGAGCTGGGTTGTTTTAAAATTATATTGTAAATAAATCATGAATTTGACTGTAATTTTACAGATGATGGAACGCAGTGGGAGTGCCAACGATGGCTTGATTGAAGATCACGTGGACCTTGAAGACGATGGCATCAACTTCTGGGAGACGCTCGGTGTGAGTCCTCATGTCCAGGTTAATGTTGAACCCGAGCATCAACCTATTGCTCCTGCTGCTCCTCATCATCATCATCATCACCATGGGCAAATAGATCAGCATTCTTTCGATCTTCTTGAGCAACCCATCAGAAGAGACTTGTTCCCTGTGGAAGGGGACCCACGTCTTGAGCCCTTTCTCGGCATGGAGTTTGAATCCGGCGAGGCGGCCAAGACGTTCTACATCGCGTATGCCGGACGTATCGGTTTCTCCGTTCGCATTGCAAGATCCCGTAGGTCCAAGTGCAGCGAATCTGTTATTATGCTTCGATTTGTTTGTTCAAGGGAGGGTTATAGTCGTGAAAAAAGGATTGTTGACGGTAAAAAGACTCGAAAACGAGCAGCTTCAATAAGGGAGGGTTGTAAGGCTATGCTTGAGGTTGTCCGTAGAAGTGACGAGAAGTGGGTCGTGACGAAACTCGTGAAGGAACATAATCACGATGTCGGATTGCCTAGCAAAGTTCATTATATCGCTACCGAAGGAGATTGGGAGATGGAACCGTATATGGGAATGGAGTTTGAATCTCTCGAAGTTGCAAAAACATTTTATTATTCGTATGCTAGTAGGATTGGCTTTGAAGCCCGTGTTAGACAATCCCGTCGTTCCTTGCACGACGAGTCCCTCAAGATGCTAAAATTAGTTTGTTCTAAGCATAGATATCATTCGGGGAGAGATAATAATGAAGATATCAAGAGGGGACAGCAGATGGATCCTACGAAAGAAGGTTGCGAGGCATTGTTTGAGATAATACGGAAGGACAACGGCAGATGGATTGTTTCTAAGCTGATGCTCGATCATACGCATGAATTGACTCCATCACCGCCGAGCAAGGTGCGATGTGTTCGCTCACAAGGAGAAATACTCGTTATTGCTAAGAATTTCTCGGATACTCGTAACCTTCTGTTAAATGGCCAAGATTCGCTGTATCCTAGAGAGATCAAGTATAATGATTTGGGGCCAGAAGATGCTCAGAACCTTCTGGAGTATTTCAAGAAAACACAGGAGGAGAACCCTGCGTTCTACTATGCGGTTCAAATGGACCGCAACAATTGTATGACGAATATCTTCTGGGCCGATGCAAAAGCCCGAATGGCGTATCACCATTTTGGCGATGCTGTTACATTCGACACATCATACAAGGATGAAAAGGAACTGATGCCTATCGTAATTTTCAGAGGGTTTAATCATCACCTTCAAACAATCGTTTTCGGATGTGCGTTGCTCGTGGATGAGTCCGAGGCATCATTCATTTGGCTGTTTGAAAATTGGCTAGCAGCGATGTGTGGACGACACCCGGTCTCTCTAATTACCGATCTAAATAGAGCCATAGCCACGGCTGTTGCTAAGGTTTATCCCGATACGAGACACGGTTTCTGCAAGAAGCACGTTTTGAACACCA
The DNA here is from genome assembly GCA_002076135.1 of Xerophyta viscosa. Classification (NCBI taxonomy): domain Eukaryota; kingdom Viridiplantae; phylum Streptophyta; class Magnoliopsida; order Pandanales; family Velloziaceae; genus Xerophyta; species Xerophyta viscosa. The sequence goes on along the minus strand of MJHO01000111.1, from coordinate 153,602 downwards.
TCCTGGAATGTTACCCTGATTTTTGTTCGTCGGAGAAGTCGTTCGAGGAGGAACTGAGAAGATGCATCGACGAATCTGAAACAATGGAATTGTTTGAGTCGCGTTGGGACGCTATCATACGTAAGTATGACTTGAGAGATAACACGTATCTTCAGTCTCTGCATGGTATTCGCGACCAATGGGTTCCTGTGTACTTGAAAAACACCTTTGCTGAATTTCCACCACCATCCGACGGATCAGAGAAACTCGATAAAATTATTTCCAAGTATTGCACCGCGAAAACCTCTTTACAAGTTGCACTTAGGCAACTATCCCAGGCTATTTCGAATCAGTATGAAAAGGAAGCACAAGAAGATTTTGTTACTATTTATAATAAACCTTGTCTAAGGACTGCTTCACCTTTGGAAAAGCAAGCAGCAGGATTTTATACAAGGATAATCTTTGATCGATTTCAGGAAGAATTTGTCGAGTCGCTGGGCTACCATGTAGATAAGATTGAGGATGGTGCAATTAGAAAATACCGGGTGGCACGAAATAGCGATGTTCACACCGTCACCTATAATTCATCCGAGGCCATAGTTCAATGCAGTTGCCGTAAGTTTGAATACTCTGGAATTTTGTGTAGGCATGCGTTGAGAATTTTCATAATCGAAGGTGTAAGGATGCTTCCGAGATATTACATCAAAAAAAGGTGGACAAAAAATGCTAAAAATTCTGAATTGGATGAAAACGGTATTGAAATTCGTGGGGGTTCTGAAGAGGCTTCGAATGCGAGGTATAGTGATCTCTGTCGCGATGGTATTAAATGTGCCAAGGAGGGTTCAACATCGGAAGAATTCTACAAAGTGGCGAAGGATGTCTTGCAGAAAGCTATTTCTGAAATTGTTTCTGTGAAGCAAAGGAGAGGTCAACAAACATTGCAGAGTTATATAAGACTACAAAAGAAGCCAAGCAAAAAGCACGGCAAGGTGACCGCAAAAAAGGATCCTTCTAGAAAGAAGATGGACGATGTGAATTCCGAGGCGTCTCATTCGGACTCGGATATTAGATAATTTTTACTGCCTATTTGTTAACTGCATGTTCAAGGATGTATTCTCAGTTCTTCTGTTGGATGTTCACATTAGTGTCAGATTTGTTCTTTATTTCTAGATTGTGCATTTCATTTTATTTTTTTTTTCAAAGATAGATTTTAACATTCTGTTTGAATCTGTATCAGGTTAGTGGATGAATTTACAAAGGTCTTCTGCTACTTTTATTGCAGCAAATTGAGCAATTTTTGCAAACTTAAGCTTAATATCTTTGCAAACTTCCTGTGGATTGCAACAAATTAAATCAAACTCACATTCGCATTGATAACCGAAAAATTTGCCCCGATTCTCTGATTACTTGATTGTGAGATTAGGGTAATATATGAAAATTTAAAGAATAATGTCACAATTCAAAACTCGTAAAAATCAGCATCTATTTTTCAAATTTTAGAAAAAAATCATGATCGAGTACTCAAGCGTATTACAGACGACTAGTTTAGATTCTAGACAGTAATATAGTATTACCAGCACTTATATTGTAGTATAGCACCCTTGGTATTGAAAATTAGTCTTATTTGGTAATTAAAAATACAAATCATTTTACACAGACTTATAGCAAACATATGTTCAAAATTTTCCGAGTTACATTGACCACAAAAAATATTGCAGCTCTTATTTTCTTTCAGAAGTTACTTGGCAAAGCTTAAGCTTGATTTCCTCAAATTTGATCTCTTCCATTTCCTCCAAACTCAGCCAGGATGATACACACTGACTGAGAACTTCAGCACCGTGATCCAGAGTTAGACCTTCCTTGCGGTACCTGTGCTTTGAAAACTGCACAATCTTCTCGAGATCGTCACGCGAAGGATCCTCAGCAAAGCTTGTTAGAATGTCTTTAATAGCACTACACCATATCGGGCGAGCATTGTTCAAGAACTTGTAAACAGATTGAATTGGAAGAGTAACTCTCCCCACATCTGATTCCTTCTGACCTCCTCTTCCATGAAAATCGGACCCTCCAAGCTTCAGAAGATCGTAAGCCTCTGCTAAATCTGCAATACCTGTTCAAGAAAGATGCGACAGAAAATCAGAAAATTGGTCTGTCCCTCTAATTTAATTCAGAAACAAACTTGTCATAGAAAAACACCTTTGCAGCTAATGTTTTTACCATATAATACATGATAAAATGTCTTCAAAGAGGCAGCGCCTCTAAAATGGTTACCTTTATAGGTTACTTTAACATGATATAGACTGAAAATTGGGTGCAATAAGTGTTGTCTCTCAGGAAATAAATATTATTAAATAGCATACCAGCCAGCTTCCCTTCACCGCTATAAACCTCGACAGCATGGAGGCCTGCTTCTTTTAAGGTTCTGATAATAGGTTCGGGATCTTTAAGTGCCCACGGGTGTGCCAAAGCTGCCACACCACCTGTACAACGTATCAATTCCACCACTTCTGCTGCTGATGGCTCATTTCCCCTGTGCAGTCGTTTTTAATTAAGCATTGTGATGTACACAAAACATACAAAATAACATTGAACACCTTTCAAATAGGATTATTCCAAAATGGACCGTTCAACAATTTTAGAAATTCTTACGTAGCATAAGCAGGGCCACCATCATAGAGGTATCTGCTGAAAGCTTGCTTCAAATGTTCTACATGGCCAGCTTCTACCATAGCTCGAGCTACATGTAATCTTCCTGGAGCAACTCCATTCCCTGCAATCCTAGTAACATGCTCCCACTTGAGGGGCATTCGTAATTTGTTTAGTTTTATTAACATATTTTTCGCTCGCAGATAACGCCCGTCTCTGATGCTTGCCAGCAACTTGTCTATTTTTTCAGGTTGTGTGGGCCCACAGCTGCTGTAGTATGCAAGTATGTGAACGTGTTCTTCGTTTCCCAGTCCTTCCCTGTAATGTATTGATGATAATCATTGAATATGAAATGCAATCAATTCTAGGTAAATGCTATTCATTAAGGACGTTTTGGCCCTAATTTGTACCAAAAGTGCCGTGGCTACCAATCATTAAGCAACGACTGAGCGGGAGCCACCAACATAACCAATGACCGAATGCAACATTAGCCATCAAATCAGGACCAAAATGGCCCCGCTAAGTAGCATCGTCTTTTCATTAATGGCAATATGCTAAACAAGTTTTGAACAGCCTCAGATAAATTTTAAATATATAGTGCATACTAGCAGATTAACTTGAGAGTTTCACTCATAAAAAAAAACACTAATAACTCAAATGAAAAAAAAAAAAAATTCCGCATCCCGTAGATGGAATAACTTCCAAGGGATTAAAAAGGTACCTTGGAGAATATACTGCACTGATCTCAACACCAGGGATTATTCTAATGCCAAACTTAGACGCTGCTATCACTGCCTCCGGAATTCCAGCCATGGTATCATGATCTGTCAGCGCAAGAACATTCACCTGTTCTGCATAAATGTCAATCCAACCACATTATATAATACTTAACAAATATATAACTAGACTAAACCAAAGTAGTTGAACTCTTGTATATAGACAGTGCTAAAAAATTGCAAGAACATAGAACCATATTTTACTATACATTTAAGGAACAATCACTGTCCACCACAAGAGATAACATCTCCACAGTACTTCAATTATCCTAAAGCACATTTGAATCACAAAAGCACCATTAAATCACTTAAAAACAAGAACATATTACTGGAACTATGTTGATTACGTATATGAAATTGTATCAATTTAAGGTATTAACTCCTTAGATGGCAGCAACTGATAGAACAGTCATCTACACCCTGTAACTACAATCCTCTTATAGGAAAGTATCATTGCATTATTGATCTACTTATTTACTTGAAATAGTTTTATTGATCGGTGACTTCTTAGATGGCTGCCAACCTTCCTGGTAGAACAGCCATCTACACCCCTTTAGTCAATGTAATCCATAAGAAAACTTTTACTACAAGCAAGTGCACTAAACTCTTAGTTGCAAACTTAATTGAAGAGCTTCATTATGATTCTTGTATAATTATGATCAAATAATCTCCAGGCATACTTTCATCAAGTGCGTTTATACTGATCCAATTCAAGTCACTCCCTTCTTCTAACACCATAAGCACTCCACGCTTAATTACTTTAAAGGTTGCAAATAAAAACATCACTAACAAAAACAGTCAAGCAATTTATACAAGCATCAAATTACTCTTGTCCTATCTTCATGATCTACTGGTTAATAACAAGAAGAATAATTGTCTAGTTTGCGTTTGTAAATAGACCTAAAGCTAGTTAATGCGTAACAAATTTCTCTTGGGCGTTCATACCCCGTTGCAGTGAGCTCGCTCAACGAGGGCCGTAGGGGAGAGGTAACCATCGCTGAACTTAGAGTGCGTGTGGAGGTCCACCACCAGTCGGCCGCCGCCGGCGTTTCCACGTGGCACCAAGGCGCCAAATCCGTCGGAGGATTCAGTGGCACGTGCCGAAGCCCAGTCGGCCACGTAGTTGTGGGCATGAATTGTATTTCCGTTTGACGGAGAGCTCGACTTCTTCTTCTTGTTCTTGTTGCTCTTCTTCTTCTTCCCGCTGCCTCCGCCGCCCATCGCCGCCGGAGAGAGGAGTAGCGCCGGGATTTAATTCCGCAACCCCAAGATTTTATGCAATATAAAGCAACTAGGTGGGGTAAAAAGGATTTAAGGCCGCTCGAATTCGATTAAAGTCAATCTCATCGACCTCGTCTTTAAATTCAAGCTCAAATACAAACTTGACTTATTGGGTTGAGTTCGAACAGTCTACTATTGGACTCGATAAATTTGTACGCGAATTCGGAACGAGACCGAGCTTAGACGAGTTTAGAATTGAAATAATGTGGGCTTTGATTGCATAGATAACAATACTTCTCAACATAGAATTTGATTCGAGCTCGAGTGGAGTACTACATGCCCAGACGTACTCCAATAGAGTTTGAACTTTGTTATGTCGAGTTTAACGTGACCGTCAATATCGTGTCATTAATCATTATCTAGCAAGCAATGAATGAGCTTGCTCATTTTTCTTGACCTAATCGTCCTAATTAGGGATAGGAATTTCTGACCCGATTCGATAACTCAACCCAAATTCTACCCCAAAAATTTAGGTTATTCTTAATGGTACTTTTGGGTTCATATCACATAATATGTGAAGTTTTCGTATAAACTTAATTTGATTTAATTATAATTTAGTGAAAGCAAAAGGACATCATCCATTATCCAAATACTTTTGGTTAGGTTTGGTTAGTCAGAGTCTAGATTTAGATTGGTTGGATGGAGTTGGGTTAAGATTTTTTTTTTTAAAAAAAAACTTTTTGCATGTTATCGGATTTCGGACGGGTTCGGCTCAACTCGAATTCGAGTTAGGTTAGATTTAGGCTGGTCGATTGGAGTGCAATCGGGACATATCATTTTTATTGGCTTGTCAAAATATTGGTCCAACTTGAAAACCTCCATCTACCAAGCCTAGTCCTAATATAGACTTGAGAAAATTTGAAAGCATAACTTTATTGGCACTTGTGTTTTTCTTGATTTTTCCTTAGCATTAAAAAAAAAAAAATTGAGACCATAAACAAAAATAGTAAATATTTAATACAGCTTGTTGGGTCCATTGAGTTGAGCTTAGGCCCAAGCTTTAACTCTCCTATTTCGCTGCTTTTACTGGGCCCACGCTTGGGCTCACTTTCGGTAACATAATCACAGCCATGGACCGTCCGATTAATATCGAACGGTTCGTCAGTCACCTCAGCAAGATTCTTTTTGTGCCCCAAAAAACAAATAGATATTTTAATATAGTGCGTGCCGCATCGCTTCTGCTTCAGAATAGACTAAAGTACCCCTCCAGCGTAGGGAAACAATAGAAGGGTATTTGCGTAACACTAGAAATCTGAACAATCGATCCATATAGATCCTCGTATGCCCTAGCTTTCTCATTCCTCGCTCTCGTTTCTACTTGCTCAGAAGCTGCCGTTGCTGCTGATCCCAATTTCCTCTGATTTTGGTAAAATTTATTCCTACTTTTATTATTTTTAGATCCTGGCGAATATCTTAGAAGTAATTCTATAAAATATTTTTTTTTGTGTACTGGAATTATGTTCTGATTTTGTGTTGGTTAGACTCTGGATTCTTCTTCTGTGGTGTTTGAATTTGTTTAGACAAAAGTTCTGCCTTTTGTTTTCTGTTTTACGATCTAATTTGCTCATGAATGCTTGTTGTTCCATGCTTTGATCAGTTGTTTGATCAAATCATCGATTATCAGTGTGTTGTTGGCTAATTTAGTTAAAGGATTTATATTTTCTTTTAGTTCTTCTTGCAGCTATTATCAAACTCAGAAATGGGGAAAGAGAAGATCCACATCAACATCGTCGTCATCGGCCACGTGGATTCCGGCAAATCGACGACCACCGGCCATCTGATCTACAAGCTCGGCGGGATCGACAAGCGTGTAATCGAGAGGTTCGAGAAGGAAGCTGCCGAGATGAACAAGAGATCGTTCAAGTACGCTTGGGTTCTTGACAAGCTGAAGGCCGAGCGCGAGCGTGGTATCACCATTGATATCGCTCTCTGGAAATTCGAAACCACCAAGTACTATGTCACTGTGATTGATGCACCTGGTCACCGTGATTTCATCAAGAATATGATCACGGGGACTTCGCAGGCTGATTGCGCCGTTCTGATCATTGATTCAACTACTGGCGGTTTTGAAGCTGGTATTTCAAAAGATGGTCAGACCAGAGAGCATGCTCTTTTGGCTTATACCCTTGGTGTCAAGCAAATGATATGCTGCTGTAACAAGGTGTATATCATTGGACATATTTTCTGTCTTCTATTCACTATTGATTGTTGCTAGACATTGTAGTAGCCAGTAGTGATCCATGAATGCGTTACTTATTGTTTAGTATAATTGCAATTTTATGTTCAAATAGTTCTCTTGACAGATGGATGCTACTACTCCCAAGTACTCAAAGGCCAGGTACGATGAGATCGTGAAGGAAGTATCGTCATACCTCAAGAAGGTTGGGTACAACCCTGAAAAGATCCCCTTCGTTCCGATCTCTGGATTTGAGGGCGACAACATGATAGAGAGGTCCACCAACCTTGACTGGTACAAGGGGCCCACACTGCTCGACGCCCTCGACCAGATCCAAGAGCCCAAGCGTCCTACGGACAAGCCTCTCCGTCTCCCTCTCCAGGATGTCTACAAGATCGGTGGCATCGGTACTGTCCCTGTAGGTCGCGTTGAGACTGGTATCCTTAAACCTGGTATGGTTGTCACTTTTGGCCCGACCGGTCTGACCACTGAGGTCAAGTCTGTCGAGATGCACCACGAAGCGCTCCAGGAGGCTCTCCCTGGTGACAATGTTGGGTTCAACGTCAAGAACGTTGCCGTGAAAGATCTGAAGCGTGGTTATGTGGCCTCGAACTCTAAGGATGACCCTGCTAAGGAGGCTGCCAACTTCACGTCCCAGGTCATCATCATGAACCATCCCGGACAGATTGGCAATGGCTATGCTCCCGTCCTTGACTGCCACACCTCTCACATTGCTGTCAAATTTGCGGAGATCTTGACCAAGATTGACCGCCGGTCTGGTAAGGAGCTTGAAAAGGAGCCTAAATTCCTCAAGAATGGAGATGCTGGTTATGTGAAGATGATTCCCACCAAGCCCATGGTGGTGGAGACCTTCGCGGAGTATCCTCCGCTGGGTAGGTTTGCGGTGAGGGACATGAGGCAGACGGTGGCGGTCGGTGTCATCAAGAGCGTGGAGAAGAAGGATCCTACCGGAGCTAAGGTCACCAAGGCTGCCGCCAAGAAGAAGTGAATCGAGGCCATTAATAATCGCTATTTTCTGCCTGGTATGGTATGGATTTCTGTTGCTTGTTCTTCCAGTTGTGTGTTATCGAGTCTGTTGTGTTGTCTTAGAGTCGTTGGGTCTGCCATGGGTACGGTATCGGGGGTCTGGTTGCAGAACTGGGTGCTCGACCGGCGGTGGCGAGAATAAAGACTTGTGTCAAGTCTGTTATGTTTGTGTGCCGTCGTCCTCGTCAGTTAGTCCGTCTTGTTGTTAATACTCAACAATGTGCGGCTTTTTTTTCGTGTTGGCTGCGATTGGGAGTTTTTTTGAGTCCCCAGAGTTCTGAATGACATGCTTGTTTGCTACTGTCTGAAATCTTTGTTGGTACAGTAAAACCTAGCTCTCACTTGATTTTACCATTTAATTTATAATAATTAGGACCCAAAAAATTCAATATATCCACATTTACTATGAAAAATATGTATACAAAACTTCCTTGTAATTTACACAAAAAACAGCTGCGTATCCACACTTGCGATAAAAAAACATCAGCTTGAATATTACGATAGAGCGCTGCTATGCATAGTTATAACTTTGTCAAATTCACAAATTTTTAACTAAATTAAAAAAAGTTATATAATTTTTAGAAGTATTTTTTGGAAGAAATTTATAATATGAAGGTTGTACATTTTAATAGAGTATAATTTTTATATTAAATTGTTTAAAAGATATTTTTAAATAAGTATTTTGGATTCTAATTTTTAATGGGTTTATAATGTACATGTTTTCCAGCCTCATCAAATTATTGAATGCAAATGCGTTCTCTCTTTCTCTATCTATATATAAAGATTTAAACTTCACAGAACAAAAATACAAATAAAAATTTATATGCTTATGGTTCACCAAGAAGCGCCGTTTTATTGGAAAAATATATGATTATAATGTCCAGGAGCCTTCTATCAGACAATTTTGACCATATGCACAAATGCATGGGTTAAAAAAATTACAATTATTTTTTAAGAAAATTTTTAACATAAAAATTATAAATTTTGATTAGATCTATAATTTTTATACTAATTTTTTTTTTTTAAAAATATTTTAAACATAAATTCTTAGGCTCCAAAGTTTAGATGATTTAAAATGAGTTTTAAAATTTGTTTGAAAACTGTTAAATTTTGAAGTCTCAAAATATTTATTTAAAATATTTTTTAAATAAATTGTCAGTATAAAATTATAGATTTATTTTAATAAAATCTATAATTTTAATATTAATTTATAGAAATAAAATAGAACATGTTTATCTTTATTGTTCAAATTATTTTTCAAAATTATAAAACATATTAGTATAAATTAATTATTTGTATAGAATATGTTTATCTTTTTTATTAGATATATTATTTAACTTGAACTCATGATTTATAAACTATACACTTTCGTAATTGAGCTACACAGCTAGGAGTGCAAGATATTAAAGGAAAAAAAAATAAAAATAAAAAGAAAGAAAAAGAAAATAAAAACAAATCACTAAAGATCTGCAGTGTTGGAGGTTTGTATTAAGTCTTCTATGAAGTAACAGCTCTTAATTGAAGCTATAGAATAACTGACCCAACGTCATGCAGTGACGGAGCCAGATAATTTTCCCGCAGGGATTCAGTAGATATAAAAGCAATATAATGTAAGAATGCACAGCAAAAAAAAAGGAAAAAATCAAAACATACCTTAATATAATAAGCCAAATTATGGCATTGTTCTCGGACGGTGATTTTTCAATATTTATATATCGCATCAAAGATAATCTCAAATAAACGATGTAATAAGTCCAAACATATAATTCGCAGAAATTGATCAGACATTTAAGTCTCGTAAAATTGTATTTTTATTTATTTGTTCGCGGAAAAGAGCATGTTTCTAAACAAATGGAAAATCATTACTGAATTCGAAGAACGAGAGAACGACAAGCCGCAAGCGGGTGTCGGATAAGACGGTGAAATAGAATGAAGGCGGCGGCCGCCGGCCGGCGGGGCTGGACAGTGGCAGCAGTAGACGGCATGAACCTCACGGTTTCACGGTCGACGTGCGGAGGTGCGGATCTAGCCTTTGTGACGGAGTGCTATGGCTTGTCAGATACTCTCGCCAGATCTTTGCGAAAAGTCTAGGGCTCGGAGGCGCAGCCGGCCGCGTAGGACGGCGGAGGACGGCCGGCTGTGCGGGACGGGACCTCTTCACAGGTCGATGACGCGACGCCGATCGTGGGCGAGAGCTAGAACGCCGAATGCGATGAGTGTATTGATCGGGTATGAACTTGAGTGGCTGCCTGGGCGCAGGGATTGAATCCATAGAAAGTAGATTCGGTGGCTTGGCCGCTTTTGTGCGCGAGGGGGGGGGGGAGAAGAAATAAAGGGTTGCAGTAGGGGTTAGGGTTTGAACCAATAAAAAAACTAAGATTACCGCGCAACGCGCGGTTACTCGAAAGCGTTCGCGCGGTCCCATCTTATTTGACCAAAACAATACCACCATGCGTGACATTTCTTCTCATACGATAGTGCATGTTATTTTTACTACATTAATTTTATGTATTGTATGTTATTATATATATATACCCCCACCCCGAAAAGGCAGGGTGTTCGGCTTGACACCTTATATGAGTGTGTGGGTCTTCGTCTTGCGACTGTTTTTCTATATGGAATCATTGTAATATTAGCTGTAATGGTTTAGTGGTTTATGTATTTACGAGTGTTTATCGGGGCCTTTGATTTATAATGGGGCCATAGGTCCGTAAACAAATATAAAGAAATGTATAGTGTGTAGATTAGTCCTAAGTATAAAAAATTAGGGAGAAAATTTTGAGTTAGTAAGTTAGAGGCTATTTAGTTATTTGGATTGGATCCATCTTTTCAAAAGTTCGGCCAGTGGGACGGTCGGATACTAGTGTTGCATTAGAAGTTCGGCGGGTAGAGCGTTGCAAAAATATAGGCCTCACATAAGAGAAACAAAATTTTATGAATTCGGTGTTAACGAGAGAGGGACAGTCTATTATCCGTGAATTGATCTAGTGCAATCGACAATTTTTACGAGATTAACGAGATCGGTGATTCCATATGAACTACCGTATAGTATCACCACTCCCATTATCCACCATCATCATTTAGTCATATTTATAGTGATTATAAGCCATTTTGGCTTGAAAATAGGTGGCATATCAGGTACTAATTAGCAACTTTCAATGGTTTTAGAAAAATAAAATAACCAGCTGCAAGTACAAGTTGGATAAACTTTTTTTTTTAAAAAGTAATTACATATCATCCCTAAAAAATTTCACTCTTACATTTCAGCCACTGAAAACGTATTTTCACTCTGAAGTGGCGTGCTCATGCGCTGCCACATCATACGTTTTCGTATTTTTAGGGACTAAAATGCACGATGTTGATTTTAGGGAGACTGGTATACAATTATCCTTAAAAAATACAATAGTTTGTTCTGCAGATAAACAATTGCCGTACATAAAAATTTGCGTTTACTTAACTGAACAGCGTTGGTCCGGTTAGTTAGTAAGATCGAATGCTAAAAAAAAAATATCATAATCTATTTCTCATAAAGGAATGCCAAATATTCGAATTTCAAAAAGCGTAAATCAGAAACAACTTCTCGTACCTCTCCATTTTCGTTCGAAATATAGTATAGAAATCGAACTCGACAATTACATATAAAAGAAATTGTGTTTGTTTACATGTACCTTGACTTCTTCCTAGAGTTTTCTCTCCCATGCGTATAAACTATAATCTATTCTAATGTATATATTTCACCTTTCGTCAAGCCCTGCAAATGCCACCAGCTAACCTCTGTCGAGTTTTGAATCACGCCAAAAAATATTTTTTTTAAGTTCAAATTTTTCAGAAAATAAAATTTATAAATAGTATTTTAGGACTCCAAAGTTTTAGTGAGTTAGCAGATTACCTCTCAAACCGACTAAAATTGAAGTCTCAATATATCAATTTAGATTTAAAAAAAAAACTATAAATTTAAAGTTATATATCACATCAATTTTTTTTTATATTTATTTTTAAAAAAATATTTATATAATAACTAAAATATTTTTTATACAAATTTTAAAATATGGACTGATTTTTAATGAATTTAAAATAAAAGACTAATTTGTAAGATGTTTTAAAATTATATCAGTTTATCCGAAATAAGTTTTTGCATAAGTGTACAGGTGTAATGTGATGATTCGACGTCTTCAATTTGGTGCAACGTGATGGAGGGGAGGAGACAAATTTTTCTCTAGCATCTCGTAAGGTGTACGCTGATGGATAATAGAGTAACATATTTTGACATTTCGGATTGTGGTGTCGAGATGATGAAAATTAGGTTTATATTATTTTTAGGGCAAATTTCATATCAGACGCTTTAATTTTTCTTATTCTTTAAATTAATATTAAATTATCTAATTACTGTTTAAATTTTAAATTTTTTTTTTCATATTCGTGTGAAATCTATTTTAACCATTATATATGTAATTTTAAAAAAAATTTGTAATATAAAAATTGTAGATTTTGTTTGGATCTAAAATTTCATATTTTAATAAATTTTTTTTAAAAAAAATACTTTCAAAATGATATTTTGAGGCATTCATGTATTAGTGAGTTTCAAATCAATCCATTAATCCGCTAAATTTTGGAGTCTTAAAATATCTATTTAAAAGTACTTTAAAAAAAATTAATATAAAAATTGTAGATTTCAATCAAAGTTATAACTTTAATGTTAGAATTTTTTTTTAAAAAAATACTTCTAATAAGTATGTTTTAGTAGTGTCCAAAATTAACGGATAAAAATGAAGAAATTTATTCCGTCAATTTCAAAACATAGGCGGCTGATACGGAAAGTCTCCCTTATTTTATGTATGAAATTATTTGCTAAGGATAGAAAATTGCTTCTAGATTTGTAGACAAAGTCCAACAATATGTTCACTTTTCTTAGATCATAGATGACTTTTGAGCACCCTCCCAAAATTGTCGTTGACATTCATGCGGTGCATTAGAACATAAATAGTCTCATCAGTTAACCAATTACGGTCCAAATATCAGTTGAATTTTCTAACTTGTGCATACAATTCAATTCCCAGAATACCAAGTTTCTAAAATATATTTTTTTAAATATCATTTTATTTAAAGGTTAGGCCTCAGATTTTATATTTAGCCATTTTGGAACTTTTAAAAAGATAGTGGGTCGCTTCAGTCACTTAAATATTGACTTTTTTTTTTTGCATGATTTTTTTTTTTTTATTTATTTTGATCGCCAAGTTCGATTTCTATTCTATATTTCGATTGAATACTGTTTATGTCCCAATCATTTATTGTTAGAATTCGAATTTTCAACATAACCTACATAAGGAATATACATTTAATCTCTTCTAACCCCAACTTCATAATTGGTGATATCTAGTTAGGCATAATCTGACCGTAGTTATCAATCATAAACTCATGCCCAAATCATAGAGGACCAGCGGTAACCTATATTACTCTTTGGGAGCCCGTTTGCAAAATTGACTTTCCACCTGATTTGTGTGAGTTTTATTTATTTATTTTGAATTCGGTTTCATTGTTATCATATATTTCGATTATAATTTTTGTTTTGAATTTGAGGGCGGTTTAATTTTAATTGTATATTTTGATAAAAAATTAGATATGTTAAATTAAAATTCTTTTCACATTCTTAACTATTTTTTATAAAATATAAAATTATAATATTTTTCTAACACTTAGCTGGGTTAGTCAATTAGAGTGATGCGGGCGCGACTCCGCTGATTCTGTAGAATCAGGGAATAGGAAAACTTGCCGATCCCAGCCGTCCATCGCACGTAATACGGATTACGAAATTTTATATAAAATTTTTGTCTATTTATTTAATCTATGATTTTTAGAAAAAAATGTTCAATTAGAAAGTTGTAAATCTCATTATAATCCATAATTTTGTTGTTCAAAATATTTCGTAAAAATAATTAAAAATAGATTAAATTAGTTTTTTTGAGATAACGAAACGAAACTCTTTCTGGGTCTCTGCTAATTCGCGGACCATAATTTTTTACGCACAATTATAGGACCATTTTGGACCCAAATAAGCGCAAGAAAATAAAACTCTGGTCTGGCGTCCGCTTTCGGACCAGATATGGAGTACTAGGAGTTATCCTGGCCACCAGCTTTCCCGCAACCGCTGTAAACTCATGATCATGTGCACATTCCCATTTCAGGCACTTTCGGAGTTCAAATTCGGGCGCTCACTTTCTGATGTGAGCCCGGCCGTCTAGCCCGAGGGCGGGGGACAAAAAAAAAAGATTAAATTAGTCATCGGCGAGTTTTCCTGCTCCCTGATTCTATAGAATCAGCGGAGTCGCGCCCGAGTGATGCTAGTTTTGTATTTTAGCCCGCGAAATCGTGAGCCAGACGTCGAGCATCGTGGTCGAAATCTCAACATCGTTGACCGTTGGATCAGTTGGACCAACAGAAGAAAAAATGCTCCCCTTTTATCAGCTTCTCTCTTTTCCACGTCTATTAAAGTAAAGCAAAGGAGCTAACTAGATCAAGATTAATCGAGGTAATCCTTCATCTTTCTTCTCCCAATTGTTTCATAGGTGAAAGTTTCAACTCATTAAGTAGATTTTGATAATCCTGCTATCGTTTTTTACATCTTTTCTTGTTTATCTATGTCTAGTTATCGAGATTTTTATTTTTTTAATTTTTTGTGTGATTAACTGGGAAAACTGTGTCCGAATCCTCTCGACTTTGTAAGTATGTATAAATATGAAAATCCTAAGCTCCACCGTCCGAGTGAGCTCCTGAACACTATATCATGCTTTAGTGCGAATTGAGGAGATGATGATCATACTTAGTCTGGTTATTAGAGGAATGATTTGGGAGTTGAGAAGGTTGTCAGGAAAAAGAAGATTCAGTAGTTTGCTAATTAGTGTTTGATTGAATCTTCCCTTGCTATTTATTTATTTTTATTTTGCTATTATTGATCCATTTTAATGCATGCCATGGAAAGTTTTGGCTTGTTTGAGTACTGATTGGTCTTAAATTAAATATTATGCAAAAATTTGATATAATTTTACTGATTTAGGGATTTTTTGTATGCATTTCATGCATAGTTGGTCTTAGTGAGTTAGTCGGAATGGCAAAATCTATAGTGTCAGATGCCGTTTGTGAGTTTTTCTTTTCTTTTTTTTTGTTTTTTTTTGAGATTAGTGTGGTGGAACCCGTAATGCGGAGTGCACGCCCTCGTAGGGATCTCAAACTTGTGGAAAATCCCTACGCCCAATCCGGCGGACGCTTTAGGATCCGAGTATAGGCCTTCCATGAACAGGAGCTCCGACCACGGGGTACAGAAGATTTTTTAGAAAATCCCATACAGATACGAACCTGGGTGGTGACGCTTCCTAAGGCGCCTCCTATCCAGTTGAGCTAATTGCACAAGCTTTCTAATTGTTTGTAATTCTTGGTTTCTTTAGCAGAGTTCAATCATCCGATATCGACCGCCTTTCACTTCCTTTTTATAAGCTTGTACTACTTTTCATTTCCTTTTTATAGGGTCTAAAAATCTCTCAAGTGTTTTTGGCATGAATTCAAAGAATTTTTGGCGCAATGGTTCTCAAGAACAATCTTCACCAGAGGAGCAGCAAAAAAAGGTAATCCGATCTGCAGGATAAGGTTAAAATAAATTCTCCTGTATGATCTCGCCTGTAACATTTCTTTGATTTTGCGTTTCAGATTAATGAAGTTAGAAAAAATATAGGAGGATTGCCAGATCGGTTAGCCCATTATTGTACAGATGCTTCGATTGAGAGACATCTAGCAGCAAGAAACTGGAATGTTAAGAAGGCAACGAAAATGCTAAAAGATACATTAAAATGGAGGCAACAATACAAGCCGGAAGAAATACGATGGGTGAGCTACTCCTATTAAACCAGCGACATTTTTGTTTCTGTGATAAAAACACTATTTCTAAATAACGATACCAAAATTTTAAATTTCGTGCCGTGCCGAGTTTCGGTAAGTTCCGAACTCAAAACGTGCCGACCATGCCGTTCCGACCTTACCGATAATAAAATATTATTTTTATATACTTATATATATTTTTACTCCTTATAACTTTCAGTAGTTTCGTGGAGCCCATGATAGAGAAAATTTAGAAGTCAATTTTCTTAATACTTAAATAAAATCAGGGTTTTTAAATTGTGCCTTCGAATTCGGTAAATTTTCTGAACTCGAGATAATCCGCATCTTCGCTATCTTGCGCTACTCCAGAATGAATTTTAAAGAATTGATGCATCTTCTCGATATTTTTTTAGTAGCTTTTTGGGTCTGCCCTCGAGCCAATCAGGTCACCAAAGTGCAGGCTAATATCCTAAAAATTAAGAATTTTGGAAAGAAACTATAAATAATAATTGTATGTAATATGAGTTCTATCTTTAAGTGAAACTTGGAAGCTAATCTTAATTTTGACTGTGGTGTTTAGTTCATCCTTATCGAATTCTAACTTCCCCTTTTCTTCATCTTTTTTGGCTATATATAAAATCATCTCTTCTTGTATCACAGGATGAAATTGCTAAAGAAGCCGAGACCGGAAAAATCTACCGTACAAATTACTTTGACAAATATGGAAGAAGTGTTCTTGTTATGAGACCAGGATACCAGGTTCGTTATTGTTTTCTTTTTTAAATCATAATATTGCAAGTACTATTTCTTTAAATTGTCGCCCTCCGCACTTGGGTCAGCCGGGTTGGGAGGTTTCGCCTCAGGAAGCGTGCCCACCACTCAGATTCGACTTCTATCCTGTGCAAGCGGGAAAGTACTGCCTGTAATAGGGATGTGCCTGCACCGTGCGTTTACTGCGGCTGTAGAAAAACTGGTGGTAGTGTATTGCAGCACTCTATGTCTGATCCAATAGCAAACGTCAAGTCGGGGTTTTACTCTCCTGCGTGCATCTTGGTCCAAAATGGTCCTATAGGTGTGCGTAGAAAACTGTGGTCCGCGAGTTAGCAGAGACCCAGGGAGGGGTTTCGCCTCGTTATCTAAAAAAAAAAGAAATTTTTTTAAATTGTCCATATAGATGATGGACAAGTGAATGTTTATTATTTCTTTGTGTTTGCAGAATACAAAATCTACACAGGGCCAGATAAGGTATTTGGTTTACAGTATGGAAAATGCAATTTTAAATCTACCGCCGGAGCAATATCAGATGGTGTGGCTCATCGATTTCGCGGGGTTCAACTTGTCTCATATATCATTGAAAGTAACAAAAGAAACGACTCACATTTTGCAAGATCATTATCCAGAAACACTCGGATTAGCGATTTTGTTCAACCCGCCAAAGATCTTCGAGCCTTTCTGGATGGTATGTTTTCTTGTTTATCTTGCCACTGTAACTATGGCTTCAGCCAGACTCCCATTCTTCGTCAATGTTAAACCTTTTTTATTCTACCTATAATCTCTATCTGCAGCTTTCTGAAAAAGTTGAGAATTATTTTGTAGATGGCGAAACCATTTCTAGATCTAAGAACTTGTGCCAAAGTTAAGTTTGTGTACTCTGACAACGAGAACAGCATGAAGATCATGAAGGAATTGTTTAACATGGATGAACTTGAGAGTTCGTTTGGGGGGAACAATTCGGTGAAGTTCAACATTAATGATTATGCAGAGAGGATGAGAGAAGATGACAAGAAGACGGCGAACTTTTGGAATCCACCGAATGGCTCCTCCGCCTCCATGGAATCGATCGAAAGAGCTGATGAGTTCCTTTCTGCATCGGGCTTGGAATCTGTGTCAGATGAATCTGAGGATGCAGAGGAACTCTCTCCTTCTGATCAATCACAGGATCAGGTTAAATTACGGGAGACTAAGTTTGAAACTGGAGATGGTGAAATAAGCCGTGAGAAAGCTGATCGGATCCAAGTTTGAATGAAACCCACGTAGCTCTTTGTATCACAAAGATTAAAAATAATGTAAAGAAAAAGAAAACTCTTTTTATAGTTCGCCTCAATGGAAATTGGAGAAATTTTTATTTTCCTGGAGTGCGAGAAAATGTAACGACCTAACGTGGATCGAGGTTCATGTTAAGGGTGCTAAAATATCAGTAGTATTACTGTTTCATTACAAAATATTTGAAATAATCAGGCATAATATGAAAGAAAATGTCTTAATTTTTCACCAGATTTTCCAAACCAATGGTCTGATGCTGACACATATATGATATATCTATTTTTTAGAGTATGTAGTTGATCAATTTGAGATCATTAACTACTTGAATTCATAGATATCAAGCAGAGAACATATTTAACAGATAAATCAACGCAGTTTTGTTTTAGGTTTCACCTCCTCTCGAGAATTTAAGCATGCATATAATTAAATTAAGAACGATAAAAAGACCACCAAAATTCATCACATAACATATCAGAAACATGAGAAACTAAACTTTCTTTGAATGGGAATAAACTGGTTGATTTCATGTGCACATGAGATGAGATATCTCGCTCACCATAGCCGTAGGTAAGTATGTACTTGGATTTTATTGAAATATGTCTTGAATTTTATTGCAGCCTAACTTATGTCTTGGTCAGCCCAAATCAAATTAAAAAAAAAAAAATAGGAGACTTTTTCTAAGATCTGTGGTGATAGCGGAGGGTCAGACCGTTAGGATTTATGTGCAATATAAAGGATAGCTGTAATGTCTTTTCGTAGGTGAAGAATTCCGTAATTTCAACGATTATTGTTTTATCCTTTTGTATTTATGCTATTTATGTACTCTCTGATTGATAGTGAATCTTCTTTTTTCATTCGTCCGTTGATGTAGAAGTTTTATATCCGAACCACGTAAAATCATGGTTTATATTAATAATAAGTATATTAATAATTAATATGTTCATTATAATTAATAATAAATGATATATAATAATATATATTATAATGTATACATTTATTAGTATATTATTAAAGTATTAATAAATGTAGTATATACTAATAGTTACTAAGTATTAATAATTTAATATATTAATAATAAAACATATATATTAATTTTGTTATATATAAAATTTAAATATTAATATAATTTTTAAAGACTAATAATATTTAAATAGTATATTTCTATTATAATAATATTATCTATTAATATAATAATAATAATTAATATTATATTAATAATATCTTAATATATTTATTCTTATTATTTTAATTATACATACATTAATATTTTAATAATACACAAACTATCTTTTTAACTTTTTCTTTGAATAAATATATTCCAATTCTGACTTATACCATCGTCTTCAATAACTTTATATTTTTTAATGAGTATTAAATCGGCCAAAATATATTAATATGTTTTAAATATTTTGTATAAAATAAATTTAAAATGATGTATATTTTTAAAAATACCTTTAAGTATTTTGTATTCTAAACTTTTTACTAAATACAAAAATTTTGGAGCAATAAATTATCTATTTATACATATTTCTTAAAAGTTTGAATAAACTAATATAAAATACATCAAAATTTTATTTATTTATTTCATTTTTTTTAAAAAAGTTATATAAGTGTTTTTTAAATAATTTTATAATTTTTTATATATACATTTTGGAGATCGAAACAAAAACTCTTATATATAAGTGTTTCAGTAATTTTATAAATTTCAGAGAGCAGAACTGATTTGACATATGTAAATTTTTTTTTTTTACTTTATTAATAACAAATTAAGTAACAGTGATTTATACTTTCAGTGAATCAGCTTACTGCCTCCATATATGAAAGACTTTTATACACATCCACATTATACTCTCCTACACTAAGAAAATCGGTAATATTAAAGTTCAAACTTTTATGAGCATTTGTACAAGAAAATGACGATGATATACTAGAAATGTTTACAAATTGGATACCAAGATTAATGCAGTCTAAAAGTTCAAATAATTCATAATTTTGATGAAAAAAAAGTAATAATAAGCTCATTTTGAGGTGGTGTTGATTTTCTTTCTTCCTGGAATGTAGTTTTCTTTTGGCTCCAATTTTCCGTCTTCTCCATTTCCCATCCCTACATTTGATTCTGAGCTTCTGCAATTCAAATTCAAAAAAAAAAAATAAAATAAAATAAAATAAAAAAAATTTATCTGAACACACAATTGGTTTTACAACAGATTTTAAAGAAAAAGTACTACTATCGGTCAGAATATTTAATCCTAAAAATAATTCGATTAGTATTTTTTCACACTCGGAAATGAACGAGGCACAACAGTTTTATCATACTAATATTTCTATAAAAAAAAATTATTTAAGAAGAAAATAAAAATATTTTTGCAACGTTAACCCCCGTTAATCACCTTCAGCCATGTCAACCCTTAAATTGTTTTCGTGATTGGCATTCTATGAGCAATAAATTTTATACTTCAACTTTTATGAACTTATTGAAGAATTATTATACAACTAATTAGTATTGGCTCAGTTAATTAACATAATTAAATATTAAAAAAAAATAAAAATTCACTCCTGATAAAAAATAGATCGAAATTATTAAATTGAAAGAGTTTATTATTTACCGTTCAGTATTTGATCAGACGTAGAATAGAAATAAAATTCGACGAACAAGAAAAAAAAAATTGTTATTAAAAATACTTGCAAAATAAAGAATTGGGAAACTTCCATATCAGCCCTCACCTTTTTAAATTTGACAAATAAATTTTTTATTTTTATCTGTTAATTTTTGACATTCTAAAACACTTATTTAGAATTATTATTTGAAGAAATGTTAGACACAAAGAAGTTATTGTACCTCTCCTCGTTGTAAGAGTTAGACCTCTTGATCGCCGTCGGCGACGGCACGGAGACGGTGGTGCGGCTGCTTCTGGTGATGCATTCGATTATACTCCCACTGAAATACTCCTTATCTTCCTTCACAAACCTCGCCTCTTCCTCCTCCTCCGGCGCCATCGCCGCCCTGTTCATCGCGAGCCGGTTAAGCACACCTCTATGCAGACCTCCGCTCTTCCTCCCTCCGCCACCGCCGGCACTGGCTCTCGCCGGCGGTGCCGGTCGACCGCAGGAGATAAGTTGCAAAAGCACCGAGTTACGTCCGCCGAGTTGCACCGGGCCCCCGTCATCGAGAGCGAGTTCCATGTGCTTGCGGGTGCATCTCCGGCAGTGTTCTTCCTCGGTCGACACACCACGGGAGCATCGGTTAACGACGGCGCCGCCACCTGCAGGTTCCGGCGAACCAGCCTGAAGCCTACCACTCTTGCTTTCTATCTCCTCTTCCTCTACTACTTCTTCTTCTTCTTCAACTTGTATTCTCATCGGAAAACTTCGCTGTGGCTGCTTTTGTTGAAGTCTTTCTAAAAGTAGAAGGAAAAATAAAGAAATAATTCGATTTTCAAATGCATAACAAGAAAGAAAATGAGAAGAAGTGAAGATTAATCAGTGATCACCGGAGACGCCGCCATGGATGATCTCAGAGCCTTTAAGGACATACTCGGCGCCGCCGTCAGCCGGGTGGATGACGTCATTCTCTGATAGGTCGTTCCACACATACCCATTTTTGTAACTCCTTTAAACGTTACACAAGAATATGTAAAAAAGTACATAAATTGTGGAAAAAACAGACACTTACATGAAACAGATTTTGTTAATTACAATACGAACGTTAAAAAGATTGTTAAATACCTTTTGCAGGACCAGGAGAATAGAGATGGCATTGCTTTACCCCTCAGTGCAGTCAACTTATCCATCACATCTGATTTTAATGTTATTAACATGATAAAAAATAATGAAAAATTAAAAAAATATAACAAAAATTAAAAAATAATCTGAAAGATGGAGCGATCCATTCCAAATATCACTCTAGGTAGGAATCACTCCTCAGTAAGGAGTGAAAGATGGAACGATCCATACTACTAATTCTTACAATATTGCTACAGTATTTATAATTAGACCATAAGTTAAATCTAAAATCAAGATACGAGAGTGATTCGAGGAGCGACTAGGAGTCATAATCAATCATGCACCTTTGAGCCTGAGATGATGACTTGGGAGAATGGAGAGCTCCATGAAGTGTGGGTGTTCGAGCTGCCCATTTCTACACAAGTAATAGACCACCTGCACCCTCCGCACCGCCGCAGCCGCCGCCGCTTCTAATGTGTTACTTCCCGCCGGCGGCGCCGCCACGGACCTCGTCGGAAGTTCTGAACTTAACCCTCTGCTCATTTTCTCCTACTGACCTCCATGAACAAGCTAAGCCAAGCCAGTAATGGAGGTCCTATGTGTACTATACACTATGTCATTCATTTGCCTTTCTCATGGCTCTTTATAGTAAGAGTTGATAGGAGCTTCAGAATCCAACCATCGAGATGTCGACGATCGATTGCACTGATCCCTAGGCTTGGCACCACTCCCTAGACTTAGCAAGCACGTACACTGCATGCAGAAGCGAGAATTACTGTATGGACTGTATGGAGTAGGGAGCTACTAATGAATCAAGCTGTTATTGATCCAAGCCATGGAGATGGTCACTGATCCCTATGCACTAATCCCTAGGCAAAAATGGACGGCCATGGAGAAATCAGAAGCACTCTGCGCTAGGTAATAAGAAGCTCATTAATGGCGAAAAGTGGTATATCTGGTTGGATTTTGCTTCGTTTAACTCGGATCAGAAAGTTTTAATGGGGGATGCAGAAGGCAGCATTAAAATCGTGGCCTTTTGTAGGGCAAAGTCTCTGTTTGTGACTAACTTTCTCTGCTGTGCCCTTCTCTTCTTGTCTCCGTCTCTACTTATGTATGCTCTCCTGTACGTAAGCAATATCTGCTTGACTTCTACCGCAGTCCGAACCGAATTTATATTTCCAGAAAGCTAAAAAAGTTAATCCGAGCCTAAAAATTTGATTTTGTTCGGTCGATTTAGTTCAAATTTTTGAATCAGTTCGGATATTGTTTAGTCCTATAATATCGTCCAAACTATATTATAATATAGATAATCTTTAAAGTACAATTAAAATGTTTTGAATTAATGTAAATAGAAAATAAATTAAATTTATATATTTTATGATATTCATATTAAAATTAAAAAGAATCCTTCCAAATTTAAAAATATCAATACTGGATTTAAGATAATTTTTAAATTTACTAAAATTTATTAAATTGAATTAACATTGGGAGAATTACATTTCAGCCCTCATTTCGTACGTTTTGTATTCCAACATCCGAAAACGCGTTTTCGATCCGAAAGCTAAAACGAGCCAAAGTTATTTTTAGGAGGCTGAAATGTAATTTTCTAAAAGACATTTTAAAGACCAAATTGAACTTTAACACCTTCCGTTTCATTTTGGAGATTTGTTAAAAAAAAATTATTTTACAAAATTTTTATAAAATAAGTTCACAATTTTTTGAAAAATGTATAAAGCCGCATATAAGGCCCATGCTTGCAAATAAAACTGCTATTTGGATCCATGATCTCTACCGTCCATCTTTTAGACGATAAACGATAGGTCATCTCCACCGTGAAGTGTGTCACCTCCCCATAAGCTTCCTTCATGAGCAAGGTTTTTTCTTGAATTTTGATCTGAATAGGTCTATTTTATATGCAACGACTCTAATTTCGTCGGAAGTTGATGTGATGGTACGGAGATTGGGGTGATGATATAGTCATCTCGTTGATGAATGGCTCTGATTCATCGTTTAAAACCCGTTCAAAACCCATTTATGTAATTCCTCCTACGAAGTACACCAACAAACGAAACAGAAAACTCTTTCTCTCGTGGTCGCCGGAGACGCGTCACCGCAAGTGACCGGAGCTTATCTCATCGTTCTGCTTTTTTGATCATCCGAGATGTCGCTGGGGAAGCGGCCGAGGCCGCTGCCGGTGATGCGGCGGACCGAGAGTCTCAGAGTGATCGAGACGGTGCCGTCACCGGAGGAGGTGGCGCCTCCGGCTGCACGGCGGAGGGCGACAGAGGAAGCGCCGCCGACGGTGGCGGTGGAGACCGCGCAGTTCTTGAAATCATGCGGGCTCTGCATGCGACGCCTTGGCCCCGGCCAAGATACTTTCATTTATAGGTAAGGTTTTTTTTACTAGTTAAGTAATTCCAATTATCGATTTTTTCAAACTTTATGTTAATGTTTTTGGGAGATTTGTGAATAAATAAAGAACTTTGGTAAAAGATTATTGTGTTTTTGCTACTTGAAATTTGGCCATTTTGAATCAATATTGTTTTTCTTTATCTGCATTTGTTTTAAGTCTTGGAAAGTAGCTCAATAAAATTCCAATTTCAGTAAATGCGTGAGATGTCATCTTTTTCTGGGTTTAATTGCATGCAAGGGCGTGCTACTTCTTGAGAAATTTATATCCATTTTTTCTCATGAGTATCCCACCCCCACAGGAGTAAGCAATTTCGATAATTCCTCTCTTAGCAAGCGCTTACCGTGGAATCGAACCTCTGACCTTTTGCAGAGGCCCCTCAACCGTAGAACCCAATTTTGCTAACCAACCGAGACTTGGTACCAATTTCGTGTGTTAGTAATATATTTATGACATTTTTCTTATTTTAATTGGCTATTATTGTTAAGAGTAGTAAACTAGTAATCAATCTCAGTTCTGGAGTTAGGTAAAAGGTTAAATAAATTCAAAGATATTCTAGTTACTACATATGAGTGAACGAATATTTGTCAAGACTGGATTGTCACATTAACAATCTTAACATGATAATTTTACTTTTACATCGTCGATGTGTAAGTGAAATAATTATAGTAATTGTCATCAGTAACGCTAGGGTTCTCCAGATTTCTCCTCATATGATACAAGCTCACTTTTTGAGCTTGCCATAGTTGCTTTTGAGTATCTTGTTTTGAAATGAATGCTTTTGAAATCTCAAAAGTTCAAACATGCGTGACATCAGCACGATTTCATGATAAATTTTGACAAGTTTTGGGGGCTCAAGTATTTTTGGTAGTCATTTATTAGTAAATTTCATGCGTGTCAGTGTATTGAGGCCGAGAGTCCTTCCGAAACAGTCTCCTTCGGGGTATGGCTGCGCTACCCTTTCCTGACCCCACTCAGAAGGGACTTTTACTACGTTGTTGTTGTTTATTAGTAAATTTCATGTAAAGTTTGTCGAGTATAATTTTGTTTTTCTTTACAACTTATAAGCTTTATTCATAGTGGAATTGGACATTTCTTTCAGGGGAGAAGTTGCATTTTGTAGTCTAGAGTGTCGGCAGCAGCAGATAAGCATTGACGAATTGAAGGAGAAATGCCCAGTAGGAACAACATTTAAGGCAGAGCTATCTCCCAAGACAAATGAAAGCAAGGCTTCTTCGAGCAACGAAAATGTTGCAGCTGCATAAATTAGGAATGAGAATGCTGTGTTTAATTAGAACTCTGAAGAAATATCTCTCTACCACATGTCAAGTTTTTGCTTTTGACGTACGGCTTGAAATTGTGATGGGCAATCATCTTATTCAGAGTTCAAATATTAGAAGTCTTATCATGCTAGCTGGTTCCGAAAATGGCTTAAGGCAAAAGAAGAAATTCGCTGTACCTGGGATTTATGGATGTCGGCGGTTGTTAGCACTCTTGCGTAGTGTTATTGACCTAATTATTCTTGTTCAATAGTCATAATACTTGATTTTCTTATAGATTTATCGAGATGGGATGGATCCATCTTTCAATTATAAGAGTATACTGTACTTTTTCTTTTAAATTTGAGAATTAAACTTCCTAGCAGAAGTTACAGTTATGCTTAAAAATCAGTTCCAAAGTTAAAATTTTGATGAATGTGTGAAGGAGGATAGTCCTAGCTCCTTTTTAAATGCGTTTTCTTGAAGAAGATGAATAATAGAAGTTAAAATCTTTAGAAAAGGAACTTTACATTAACGATGATAATAACATGATATCAGTTCTGTAAATCTTTTGGCATTCTTGGTAGCCAAACCTGCATCCTTATTGTTGTTGCTTTGATCAATTCAGTTGTGAACTTTGACAGAACAGTAACAACGGAAATCTCAACGTCCCAATCCTGTAAGCAATTTGTCTTATTTTTTTTCCTTCTGAATTTATCTTAAAACCTTATGTTTTTACTTCAGTTAATGCACTCTATCTAACTGCTCTTTTGTTTTTTGAGATAACTGGAGCAATCTTAGCATGCTTGTGGGCCTGCCAACCTACAAAATCAAGGTGGTACGTGTCCCTGCTCATTTAGATGATTAACCTGTAAGTATTAAGTACAACTCTGTCAATTAAGACCACCCAAACTGTCTGTTATTGGTTTAGTAATTTTTAGACTGCCAAATCTGAAACTATTTTTTAGACTGTCATTTTTTATCCAATTATTAGACTGTAAAAAACCTTGTTCATTTGCCTTAATACATCCTACTCTTGACTCACACCATAATTGTCATTAATATAAGAACTGTTTATGGTGGCATGCTTTTGGTAATGCGTGTTGTTCTTGTGGATCTATATTTAGATGGATACTAACGAAATAAACTACTTTAATATTGAAGATGTATAAAATATTGTAGAGTTTAGGGAGTAAGAAAAGCCTGAAAGGCTTTTTTTTAGTCCTTTGATTATGCTGCTGCTCATTTCCCTGAAGCAAATATATTCCTTTTTGATAATGATAGATAGTAGCTTAATCAATTCCATTATTTAAGGCATTACTATTGGCTAATTGTTGACTAGAAGGGGATTGGATATCCAATAGCTTTTGAGGACCTTAAACAAGTTCCTTATTTGAAGATCATTTCCTTTTAAGGGATATTTCCCTTATAAATCTATGTAACCATTTGTGCTAGTCATCTGCAAATGCGTAAGAGGGGAAGCATATGCAAACAAATATCTATATTCTATACGCAAAAATTAAGAGATTTGACTTCTGTTCTGATTCTGCTTATGGAGATAAATTTGCACCTTCTTCCAATTTTAAGCACTTGAGAAGCTCATCCAATTATTAATATTTTGGTCTAACAAAATCAAGTTATATGTGGAACTTGGATAAACTAAACTGACCTTACCTTGGCCTTTTGTGTAATTGATAGCTACAACATGAGGTTTCATGGTCTGCGAGGTATGTTAGAGTGAATCGGTTTACCCTACAAATATTCATCAACTTAGTAAGTTTGCATGAAGAAATGATATAGATTTTTTCGGTAGCTTTATGAATATGTGTGTCCACACGCAATAAGAGGCAAAGTTGTGTTATTTGCTCCAGTAGAAGATTAATGTTGATCTTATTTTGTTTTACTAACGCATTGGTAATGACATCTGCAGGTGGGGAGGCCTGAAACTATTATGATTTCATTTGAAGGGAAACACAAATATCTCTTGGATTTTCACCACTCAATATATGGATCATGTTAATAAGAAAGAAAGCTTTCACACGCGCCTCGTCGCGTGCAAACACATTGGCAGAGACAAAAACGCAG
The DNA here is from genome assembly GCA_002076135.1 of Xerophyta viscosa. Classification (NCBI taxonomy): domain Eukaryota; kingdom Viridiplantae; phylum Streptophyta; class Magnoliopsida; order Pandanales; family Velloziaceae; genus Xerophyta; species Xerophyta viscosa. The sequence continues at coordinate 126,311 of MJHO01000111.1, read as the reverse complement.
CAGTTATGCCAATGGAGATATTTCTGTTACAAATCGAACATTTCTGGTGCTCAAAAGGATATTACTTGGCATGTCCGCAATTCTTCCACACAACCGGAAGCAAATGCGAATTGCAACCCTCATATATTTAAGTTACAGGTGAACTTTTGAACTTCACCTAAATCTTGATCTTTGGTCTATGAAGTTTCATATCTCTGAAAATGCCAAAGTACAGAGTGCATAAAGAGGTAATTCCAAAATATTGAAGTAACATATAACATGAACTTCTATGTTTTATATGCTTCACTAAAGATAAAACTTAACTATGATCCTATCAAAATGTACTAATCTGAATATATATTTCATAATCAGACAGTGGTAATGACATCCTACCAATAATAAAGAGATGTAAGAAAGTCCAATCTTAAGATATTTTGACATGATTGGCAATCTCTTGATTTCTTTGTGTTGCTGTAGCGTACGCCGAAGGAAGTCTTCTCCGCAATGCTCATGGGGTTGCAGACCGTGGTTCGCCAAAAGAATCTAAAGGAAACATCTCATTGGACTGTCTTGTCCGACGGGCAAATGTTAAAGCAACACGTGCGATCATCTGAAAAATCTTAATGTGACATTATTAGCTTATAATGATGATCAACTGTTTATAATGATGATCATCTGAAAATATTGAAGTAACATATAACAATGAACTTCTAATGTTTTATATGCTTCACTAAAGATAACTTAACTATGACTACCTATCAAAATGACTCAACTGATATATATTTTCAATAAGTCAAGACAGGGTAAAGGCATCCTAGCCAATAATAAAGAGATGTAGAAAGTCCTCTAAGATATTTTTGATCATGATTGGCAATCTCTGATTCTTCTGTGTTGCTGTAGCGTTACGTCCCGAAGGAAAGTCTTCTCCGGCAATGCCGGTTAGCACCGTGTTCGCAATAGAATCTAAAGGAAACATCTCATTGGACGGGCAAGTGTTAAAGCAACACGTGCGAGCGTCTGAAAATCTTAATGTGACATTATTAGGTTGTAATGATGATCAACTGTTTGTTTTTGCAGGTATTTCGTTTTCAGATTGCACTCAAATTGGACAGCTGCTTTGAAAGGAACTGGCATCCATGATATAGATGGTACTTTAAAATATTTTATCCTTTTTTTAATACTGACAAATTCATTTTGATTAGTTATTTAAGCATTATATTTTTTTTTCCAAAATTTTCTGCTGCTTCTCTGTGTGTGTGTGGTGTTTGACAGATATTCTTGAGATAAATTTGGAAAAATAAGAGGAGGTCTATCAATTTTTTTTAGATTTTTTATTTTCTTAGGGCTGAATAATAATATAATTAAATAAAGCAAAGTACACAGCATTTGTCAACCCAAATGCTATCTTGTGATTCTCACTCTGATGTGGACATAAAGGGATTTGATTTCAATCTCACAAATGAAAACTACTCACCATTGGCAGGTCTAAGATTGGAACCACCCTTCTTTGGATACATCCAACCATATGAATCTCATCTCAAATCACCAGCTGATTAAAGTCCATATATTTATTCTTATTTATATGAATGCATGAGGATTGAACTCCTTTGATTCCCCTCTCCCTCCACTCTCCTTCTCTAGATATCGATTGAGCCGTTCCCGATTTGAAATCTAATTTAGAATATGAGAAAATTTTTGTAAAATGGCTAAAATTTCATTATGTTTATAGAAAACTACACAGAAATGATAAAACGAAAAAGAACAAAAAAAGATCCAAAAGAATGAAAGACAGGAGCATCAGTAAGATCACAGCAACATTCTTGACAAGAGCAAGCATGCTACTATAAGATGTTTTTGGGAGCACTGCAATATGGAAGTGGAATATTCATCATGGCCAATTTTCACCATGATTTCCTCATGGTTTATGACTAAAATATCTGATTTGAGGATGAATAAATACATGACACATGTATGTGTAATGTTTTGAAATTATCACCAAAAGAATGTCTATTTTTCTTATTTCCTTTCTTTTCTTTTTTTTTTAGGGGAACAGGTCAGATCATGGCCACAATGACCTTGATAAAAGATTAAAAGGTGAAGTTGATATTGGTATTGGAGTCTAAATTATTTATGGTCATAATGACCATGAAAAAAGCTGGAATCCTTTTTTTTTGCTTTTTGATCTTGCCGTAGAGTTCGGTTTCTATCCTATATTTCGATCAGGTACTGAGCAGTAAACGATAGATCATTCCAACCAGATATTATTGGGATTCTATATGCACTGAAATCTAATTTAGTCTTTGACCATTGGGTCAATCAAAATCATTATTCCAATTATCTTTTAGTTCAAGTAGTTAGGGTGGGAATTGAATATCTTTAATATATAAACAATCAAATTCGCCGTAAAAATTATGATTTTAAGTGCTAAAAGTTTGATCAAAACTTAATATGCAAATTTTGCACGTAACAGGCTACCGTTGCGTAATTGTAATGGTTTGAAGCGTTAATAAAGGTCAGAGTTTACAGCTGTGTCATTTAATATAATCTCATAAGAAAAATATTTTTTTGCACGTAACAAAAAATAATGTTTGATTCGAATCAAGCACGTAAAAGTGCATAATCCAAGAGAATAACCCCTTTATTTATTGAACATTTGGATCAATTGTGCAAGTCAGGAAAAAGTAATGAATAAAGCACCCAAAAAAGCAATATTCCGAATTTATGGATACAATTATTAGAGCAGGACACACAACCTTTCCGCCGTTCTCTTTATATCTATATCTCATAATAATAATAATCAGAAAAAGCAAATTCTAAAATTAGAAAATAAAATCTTGTAATGAAGAACAGGTAAGACATGGCCTTAAAATTCCTTTACAAAAATGGCCCCCTCATTTGGCCCAAGTGGCAGACGTTTTTATGCGAAAAAAATTCTAAATATGGAATGTGGTTCTTTTAAAATTCATAATATTGTTTGGGACAATTATAAGGCATTGTACATAACATTATTAGTCAATTATTAAAGATGTTAATGACAAAGGAGTAGTAGGATGGTTCTGAAAAAAAAAAAAAAAAAAAAAAAAAAAAAAAAAAAAAAAAAAAAAAAACTCAGAGACGAATTCTATCATAAACGAATTATCTCCAACTCTTGGCTAATTAAATTTTGAATATTCTGACAAATAAAACATAATTTTTATATATTTTATTATGATCTATAATTTTAGTTAGAAAATAAAACAAACAATTTTTTTACAGAACAAAATTAAACAAATTTTAAAAACACAAAATACTTTTTTAATTTACATAAAATATCCAATAATAGAATAATATGACACTAAAATTAGTATATACCGTTTGTTGTTTGTGTAAAAATATTCCAAATTTCAATTTTGGGATGGAAAATTAGCAGAAAAATCTTTTACCATTTCGATCGTATCTATTTGCAGCTGCACCGTTATTACTGCGTGAGAAAAACGCGACGCCGGCGATGCTGTAAATTGACGGCGCCGTTACCAACGTGCTCTTTGGATGTTAAAGAACACGTGGAACGTGCCGAGACGAGAGCTCGTTGTTGATAAGTTTAACGGCGTCGGTAAAATCTCTTGGGTCCCACTAGGAAACGATCCTACTTCGCTTTTTCTCTGTATTTATTCTTCTATTAGCGGTGTTTTTCTCAGTTCTCTCCAACACAGTTTCTGAAAGATTTCAGCATTTTATATAGGTAATTTTATGGCTTGTTAAGTATCAGATCGTTATTAACACACTGTCTTATTGAGTTTGTGTTATTATGTTCTTCTATGATCTGTTCGTGATTTTTTTTTCCTTTTTAGTTGTTTTTTTAGTTCATTTCAGAATTTAGATATATTATATGAAAGTAATAAATCTTTAATTTATATGGTTTAATCTGAGCTGAGACTATTGTTCTAAATACTTAGAAAACATATTCTGGTTTTGGTTCTGTTTGTTCAGCTTTAGATTATATATATTTTTTAATATCTGCAATTTGCATAGCATTTTTCTGCATTTTTTGCAGTGGTTTTGCAGAAGAAGTTGAAAATTTTAGTTTTAATGGAGTGGTGTAATAAACGAACACGGTTTCATGCATTGCTCTGCAGAATCATGATGGCTAATTACATGAACTACGATTTAGAGTACTTGCTAGATGATTACTTCGACATGATCGACTACGAAGATAACCATTTTGAAGTTAATCCGTTCGACGCGATGGAAGATGACATGAACATTTATAGGGTATGTTTGTATTTCTTCTTTTCTTTTATGAAAAATAAAGATATTGTCTGTATTAAATAAAATACTCTATTAACTTCGAACGATGCAGATACCAATAAGCTGGCCCTTGGATCTCAATAGGATTTATGCACACCTATCTCGAAAGCGTATTGAGATGAGCGTGCACCTATCTAAATAGACATCCAAGGGCTAGAACATTTCGAGTAGTAGTGAAGTAGAATATTTAAGTAAAATGATATATGCTTAGCTTAACAGCGATAGCCATTCGATTTGCAGAGTAGGCAGAAAACTGATACTTGTGCTTTGGAAGTTCGGGAAGGAAAAGATATGCAAGGTATTCCATGGGAGAGGCTTAACTATAGGCGAGACGAGTACCGCAGATTGAGGCTTCGGAATTACAAAAATTATGAAAATCTTTCCCCTCCTCGAAACCATTTAGAAAAGGTATTTATTACGCGTAACTGATCAATACGTATCGCACAAGCTGCAAATGAAGTGCTTGATTGGGGATATAAACTATCCGAAATGAGACATTAAACCAAGACATTAGCATAAAACTTGGCAGAGAAACTAAATAAAAAATTGGTGATTTTCTGTGTTGCTTGTTTTGAATTACATTACCTATCTGACTGATCATATTCATGTATGCTCTAGGAATGCAAGAGGGCGGAAAAGGGAAAGTTTTACGATTTTTTTTTCAATACAAGGATGGTGAAGTCGACAATCTTTCACTTCCAGGTACTAATTTTATCCATGGAGTTTTATACAATTGGCAAAATAAAATTTAGAATGTGATTTTTCTGCATATTAAAATTCAGATATCATCAAGCATGTTAAGTACTGTTAGTTCTATCGAAGTTTGAAGTTTTGCTGATTTTTGGCATATTACTGTTAATTCTATCAACCTCGTTAATGCAGCTAAGAAATCTTCTCTGGGCTACATCAAAGCACGATATCTACGTGATGCAAAACTATTCTATTGTTCACTGGTCACCGTTGCTTCGCAGAAGCACACAAGTGTTGAGCGTAGCGGGGCAACTTACGCCAAGACAGGTCTGTCTCAAACTAGAAAACTCATTGAGATTTAGCCTCTACCCATAATTTAGGAGACCCTGATGCAATCAAAACCAACACACAGAGTATCGGGATGTGTACCACACATATCCGGATACATTGCGTATGCCTCAGATTGTATGAGGAATCTTGATGGCCCCGATGGATAGCAGTGCTCTAAACTTTAACTTATTGACCCCATGTACCAGTTGACCTAGTAGGCTGTATCAATCAACGTGAATAATTTTGATTACATATAGTTTGTTCTCCATTTCTTAACATGATTTATGTTCATCAGACAAACCGAAGATCTTCGGCAAAACCTCTATCTAGAGTGCAAATAAGTACCATGGCTGTGAAAAACAACCTACTGGTGGCTGGAGGCTTTCAAGGGGAGATTATTTGTAAGGTATACTGTAGCTACCACACTTTTACCATAAATCCGTAAATTCATACATGAACTGAACCAAATATATATATATATATATATATATATATACATATATATATTAAAAGTAAACTATGTGATGCTCAAATTGAAGTTTATTGAGATACTTAAGTTGATAATAGAGAGATATCAGTCAGCTGACGAATCTACTTTGGGTGCTTTGGCTATTTGAGACGTCGAACGACTGGTTCTCTCCCCAGTTGGCCGATGGACCTGGTTAATTCCATCCTCACATTTTGAATGCAAATATATTCATATGTTTATAAAGTGGGATTTGATTTTATTTTATTGGCTTTGGTATTGATATGGCCATTTTGTTTTAATTTGCTATAACTTCGAGCTGGTTGGGAAATAATCTTTTTCAATTTTAAATTCCTATAGTTTTTATTGATTTTATTTAAAATCTCTACTTTCCTGTGACCCACATATCTGGGCATTATAGATTTGGAATTGTTATAGTATATCTTCTAACAAATTTGATTTGGGTGAAAATTTGCAAGAAATTATGGGAGCTCTGTAATGCAAATGTAAAGACATGAGCATTTGTTGGATACTTCATTTGATCTTACATAGAGCCATATAATTTAGATTTGACTGTGAGCTTTCTTATCTTTCTAGTGCTTGGATCAACAAGGAGTAGCATTTTGTTCGAAAGTAGCGGAAGACGAGAATGCGATCACTAATGCTGTCGATATCTATTTAACTTCCTGGTAAACTAGAAATCTACCATAAATACATATTGTCCTACCAATCAAAATTTTGCTTTAGCCTTTTTTTTAGAAATTAATTTTGTTTTAGCTTTAAATAAGATAATGTATAATAGAAACTACGTGCTTTCATCAGCGGCTCTACTCGGGTGATGACTGCGAATAATGACAATCATGTGAGAGTCTTCGACGTCGAAAACTTTTCTTTGCTCAATTCATCATCTTTTCCTTGGTCGGTAAATGTGAGTTCCCATCACTATATTTTTCAATTTAAAATGTTTTATTCAATATTCATCCTCCTGAGCTAGGAGACTCTTATACTCCAGAGTACTTCGATTAGCCCGGATGGCAAGCTTTTAGCTGCAGTTGGTGATAGCACTGATGGTCTCATCGTCGACTCTCAGTCTGGCAAAGTAAGTTATCTTTTTTGTTTTTTTTTTGAGATAACGAGGCGAAATCCCTCCATGGGTCTCCGCTAACTCGCGGACCACAGTTTTCTACGCACACCTATAAGACCATTTTGGACCCAGGTGCGCGCAGGAGAGTAAAATCTCTGCCTGACGTCTGCCCCCGGACCAGACATGGAGTACTGGGAGTTATCCAGTCACCAGCTTTTCCGCGACCGCTGTAAACTCGCGGCTACGGACACATCCACATTACAGGCACCCCTAGGGTTCAAACCCGGGCACCACTACTTCAAAGAGTTATCTTACAGCATGACTCTTTGAAGTTACACGAATAGTTGCAAGAACACTAACTATATTGTATACTACAGGTGATCGACAAATTAGTAGGGCACTTGGATTACTCGTTCGCCTGCGCCTGGCACCCGAACGGGCAAATCCTAGCGACGGGCAACCAAGATACAACATGCAGAATTTGGGACACCAGAAAACTCTCCGAATCATTATCAGTATTAAAAGGAAACATGGGAGCTATTCGAGGAATTAAATTTTCTTCGGATGGAAAATTCATGGCCATGGCAGAGCCAGCAGACTTTGTGCACATCTACGATGCCCAAACTGATTTCTGCAAAGCGCAAGAGATCGATCTTTTTGGCGAGATCGCGGGCGTGTCTTTTAGTCCTGATACCGAGGCTTTTTTCGTAAGTGTGGCTGATAGAAACTACGGTAGCCTACTAGAGTTTCACAGAAGGCATCAGTATCAATACTTGGATTGTTTAGTGTGAGGTTGATGATTTGTTTCAAGTCATGTCTTTGTATCTTGGTAGCTGCTTCTGAAGCCATGAGAGGAACTCTTTGTGAAGACATAGGGTAGCAGAATAGCAGTTCCTTTGTCCCCGGGTGACCCCTCCAGGGGTCGAACCCGGGCCGCCACTAGGGGGCCAGGGGGTGCATGCCACTGCGCTGTCATGAAGGAACAGATAAGCTTGGCATTTTTAAACCTTGTACAAGGGAATTTTAACGGGTTTAAAATTATTTTAAAACTATTTATGAAATCGCTTAAAATTTTTATTAAATTTTAAAGTTCCAAATATATATTTAGAAGTATTTTTATAAAAAAAGGATTAGATTAAGCTCCTGCATCCATACTTCCATTTCTTAAAAAAAATATATTAAAGTTAGTTAAGATAATTTAATTTTTCTTAATATAATTTTTTTTCCAAATTGAATCCAGGTACTTTTATTTAGTTTAGTACCTGGATATAGCTTCTAAATATATTTGTATTTGTACTTGAAACTATCTTATAAATTTCAAAATATTGCGTGTATAAATTTCAATTTAGTGTCAAAAAATTATGATTTGTGAATTATTACTTTCTCAAATCAGATTTTTTCCATTATCATGAACAACTTCGGCCTACTTTAAATTATATGTAAGACTGTTCAACCGGTCTGGACCGACAGTACGGACCAGAGACCGAACATCACCCATATGGTAGATAGGTTGGGCCGTAAAATATTTTGGGCCGTGAATTCTTGAGTATTTGGGCCGCAAATAGCTTGTAGTTTGATGAGCGAATTTATTATGTCAGACTCGGTTATCGGTACAATCCACTAGTTTTCGGTCTTGGACCGGACAAGACCAAAGACTCGTTAGAGCTTATAATCGGACCGGACCGAACTCACTGGTCCAGTTCGAACCGGTATATGAACACCCCTAATGATATGAGTCGGCCTGTATTAGTACTCAAAATATAACCGCGCGAGTGAACCTGTCCGAAAATAACCCCACCGAATGGTTGGCTGATTTGCACAGCTGGCAACTGCTGCTTTTGGGCTTACGTTGAACTTCGTTTAAAAAACTATTGGGCTAACGATTAGGCCCACAATTGCGCATCTATTTTCTTGACTAACGAAAAACCAAAAAATGGTGAATAAATAATAAAATAAAACAAAAACATAAGAACACTACATTGTGAACATACCAGGTAAGCATAGCTTCATGATATTGGCAGTCCGAAACATGCCAAATCAATTTTTAAAAAAATCATAAATTACAAATATAGAACTACGATAACATGTAGTTTAGTATTACGAGCACTTATAAGTGAGAGTTTTCGTATTTAAACTTTAGTATCTCCTATCTCTTGCAGATGTTCCATATGTGGTGACACTATTTGTAGAATGCTCTAGGCTGTTCATATGGTATTTGATGCCCTATTTATTTGTCAAAAAAAAAAGTATAAATCTAACATATATGTAAATCTAATATATCGGTAGTTGATAAAGTGACATTAAGGGAACTTTTAGTAGCGTAAAGTGTTAAAATTGTGAACTCATATTTTTAATTTGTTGTCAGAAAAATTATTTACCATAAGGTCTCATCTGTAATAACAATGTGGCGCTAAAATGCTCTACAAAAAGAGAGTTTTGCATATCTCTCAAGAGGCTAGTTAGTTGCCAAACATATCAAAGTGTCACTTTCGTGTGCAATACGCCACTTAAATTAGTGATGCCGCGGATCAAAATTTCTAAAAATAAAAGCTATCTAACAAACAAATACCACAAACTTAGTAGAAGTTAGGACCTTGGAATCTCTTTAATTTGGTTGAAGTCTCCAACTTTTTGAAGTTATCAATCACATCATATATTCTCAATCTCCATCTTAAGCAACATACTTTTTTTTTTCTTTTGTACAGTAGAAAAATTAAAAAAAAAAAAAGAGAAAATTTGATACTCTTTTTTTGGTCAGAAGAAAATTTTAAACTGTAGAACTATGATTACAAGGAAGAATTTATCAAGCTCAGTGCACTTTATTCTTGCAAGAAATAAATACCAAAATTTGATTTATTAAAGCATTAACGGAGATCGATTTTCTTATTTACCCAGCCGATTACAGATCCAAACGATCAAGCATCGATGATATTTATGTATATATAAGCGTACAATGAAAGTAGGTGTAATAGGACGTCGTCCAACGACACGCTCCATATTGTGCTTTTTTTTTTTTGGTATAGTAAAATAATTATTTCCTCTCTTGCGGACATACGCTTCGGCTGAATTATATAAATTCAGGATCATTTTATCATTTGGTCATCAGTCATCACAACGAATATAAGCCAAAAGGATGCGTAGCGCCGTATGAATAGCTTTAATTGATTAGTCGCAAATTCAAAAGAATAAAAAGCGGGGTTGTATGAAAGAAACATCCGCATCTTTTGTCGAATCCCACGTGCAATCATACAAGTTGTTAGATTATTTTGCGAGCGAGAATATTTTAATATATAGTATTATTCTACTTTCAAGATGTTCGTCAAGAATAATTATATGCGAAGTTAGGAAAGAATAAAGAATAGAACATAACACCTAAGTTTTGAAAAGTTAGCCTACAATTAGCAAAAGAGGATTCTTATTGACTTTCTCATTAAGAATCCAATAAGGAACACATTTCCTAATTAAATTATACGAAGATATCCGAAAAGCAGGGACTGATTTATCATTTACGCATGTTTATTAAAGCAAGTAGCAAGAAAGTTGTATGACAAACTCAAGAGTGATCACAATAAAATATCACATGTTCATAAGCGAATATCGGAGTTTTAATGTCAATGTAAACAGATTTGTATGACATCAAACACCGCCGATTTTAATTGTAAGAGGAAAAAGGCGAAAATTCATATAAACGGCACTTGCGTACATATACTTTCATAATTTTAAATTATTAAAATATGTCTCTTAATTTGATTTGATGTTTTTATAATTCTGAACAGTGTGAAACGATGAAACGATCTTCTTACAGTTAATTATCATCATTTTTAAAATAAAAGATGAAAGTATTTTTTTTTATCTTATTATATTCAGAGGCATAAAAGCATCAATTTAAATGAGAAAGTTATGAAATTATAATTTCTAATTATAGGGTGTGCGTGTGTGTGTGTCTCTCTCTCTCTATATATATATATATATATCCTTGAATTAAAAAAAAAAATTTAAATATTTGATAACGTGGCATATCTTAAGAGCTCTATAAGCGTCACGAAAAAAAAAAACGTTGTATTTATCATCTATTGTAGTAAAATTAGATAACTTTTTAAATTACTTCAAATAAAAGAATTAGTCGAACAAAATTGAAAAATAAATAAAAGTATTATTTTTAATTTTATTCATACAAATTCAGTTATTTTTTTTAAAGTAGACATTTTTTTGTGGCGATGCAGGATTGCAGGAGTGCTGTAGACTGCCAAAAATTCAGTATCCAATAACATTTTATCATAAAAAAGAAATGTACGGAAAAAGAAAATTATAATTTTATGATGATAATTTTTCTAAAAAATACTTGAACCAAACAGGACGGTCGCAGGCTGCAGCTGCAGCAAGCGGCCGCAACAAATCTGTGTGCGGCTGAAACTAGGTCATTCGAAGCACATAAGTATCCAACATCCAGCATTGGGTATATTACTTCTCTGTTATATTGATTTAGTTATTAAATAATACTTATTATTATTATTTCCCGACCCAAAACTATATCTTTTAATTTTAGAATAATTAACACTTCAATAAAATTGGGCATATTACTTTCGACGTATTCTTATATATATATTTATATATTACATGCAAAAGAATAAGATAAAATATGACATAATATTTCGTTTTCATAGGATGAACACATCATTAGATTTTGGATAACACTTAAAAGCAACAATTTGTTGGCAGTTAAATTCAGTTGGACATCTAACTGCCTATATAGGCCCACTGAAGAAGTCTGTGACACGTGTCAATTATCGTATGGGATTCGGACGTTTGGCCCCACACGTGCAAGTCCTGGCAAGACGAGCACGTCCCCAACATAGGGGCCCGAGTGTGTCTATTTGACACGTGCGAAACATGCTGGTCGGTCTACTTTGAAAAAGAGGTCTTTTTGAGTGGGCTCCCTAAATCAAAGATCACCGTAAGCAATGATGCCAGTGGTATTCTAAAATGTTATAGATGTCTCTTTTTTAACCCAAAAACCATTGGTTATGATTATTCACTCGTAGTGTGGCAATATTCACGCATAGCTAAGCTAGGGCCGAGGTGTATATATATATATTATATATATATACATATATATATATATATATTTGAATAATTTGAAAATATTTTTGCTTTTCAAATTTATATACAAATTAGCCACTATGTTTTAAATCTTTTTAAAAATATTTATATGGCTGGCTACACTAAGGTATTCCGGACAGATAAATACAGTATTACAGAGGACTAATGCAGTGTTAACAGCTTGTATATCAATATTAAAAATACAGTTATTCGGACGAACAAACCAAATTTTGGATCGAACAAACTTAGAAATTTTATTTGAGAGTTGATTTGTTCGAATTTTATATTTGAGGGGCACTTTTAACAATGTCCCTAATATTTTCCCCATCTTTTGAAATCTCAATACACAAGTATATCCTACCATGCTTACCACATGTGATAGGTCGGATATGATTGGGTATGTATGTTTGTCATAAAATGTTAGAGATCATCCCAATGAGACATCCCACTATCATGGAAAAGAAAAACACTACACCAATTATGGGCCATAATCCTAGGTCCTGCATGTGGGACCCGAGTTGGACCTGACCCAATAAGTTGGTTATGATACATTGTTATTCTTTTTTTTATAAACTATAATAGAAACTATCCAAAATTTAACAATAATCGATATCGAAATAATATCCGTGAATAGAGGAACCGATGCGAGGGCGATCAAAATAAAGTGACATATATGTTCGTCTTCTATAAATTAGATTTTATTAGAATGATGGTTTTTCTTCCGATATTAAAAAATCGTAACTCAGGATCCAATTAGCATAGACAAAGTAATAAATGCAAAGGAGAAGCTAAATAGTAAAGTTTCCACTTCATGTCGGTGGGTCATTGGGTCAAAGATAACATCACCACCATTGCACCACCCCTCAGTAAGGTACAGCAACTACATACTCACAATCACTTACTCTGAGAGAGAGAGAGAGAGAGAGAGAGAGAGAGAGAATGGAAGCATATGATAATTGATGATGAGAATGGGCACAACCCTGGTGTTACTGCAGCATGCACTGTAGATGTAAAGCTTACATGCTTCAGCTGTCTCCCTCTTCTTAATCATCATCTTCTTGTCCATCCAGATTCAGAAAGCGACTGCACCGACCACTACTAATTACGGCTCTGTCTGCTCCTTGCTGCCTCAGGGACCGTTCTAATGCATTTTGAACTACTTTTGGATGCATTGAGAGACTTCATTTGGTTCCTATTCAATCTTTTTTTTTCTTCTTCTTTAAAAAAAAAAAAAAAAATTGGATAAAGACACTGTAAAACATTGATTGCATTGATAATATCTTATTATCAGTCTTGTAAACATAAAAAAAAAGAGGAAATTAATTGTTAGATGAATAGCATGAAGAACCGTATCCGCATGGTACTGCTCTTTCCGCTAGTGGGTAATGCAGGATTTTATACGACAGAGGACGAGTTAAAAGATAAGTAGAGGCCAAATTAATGATAGGAGAGAGATCAAAGAGTATGGATAGTCTTTGTCATGCCTCTTGGTCTTCATGTTCATGTTCGTCTCCGCTAGTGGTTGAAATTTTTGTTACATTCAGATGCTTTGGGCATCGATTCCTAAGGTTAATTAAAGAATATGGGATTGAGCCCCTCTTTTTGACCAAAATAATAGAGTATGGATATTAGACGGAGAGATCAAAGGATAGAAGATACTAAATGACATATGAAAACACTAAAGGTCAGGGTGAAAGCTGAAGAACAGGGAGGCGGTTATCATAATTGGCCTCTCCTGTGGGTCCGCCCCTGTGCCAGACCCGAATCTCCAACAATAAAAAAAAAAAGAAAGCACACTTGAGACGACGTATCATTTCCCACCATATTAATTTATAGATTTCTATACTCTCTTTGAGAAAAATAAACAAATCTATACTCTTGTTTATAGTATGCGGTATTCCAATTTGAATAACTTTATACTCAGATTCACTAAATGAGAAAAAAATTAATAATTTCATCGAGGTTGAGTGTAGTTTGCTTAAAAAGAAAAAACAAATTGCAAACCCATGAGAGTACATTGCGTGAAGGTCTGGGTCGGGTCTGACAAGACCCATTGGCTGGGATCTACCACGTGTCGTATTGTGAACGTAGTTAAAAAATGTTGTCATGTGGACGGCCCCTCCGAGGGGTTTCGGAATCGAAAAGAAAAATGTGTGGCTCCATGCAGATATGTTATAGGGCCACCCTGCAATACAACATAACAATGCACATGTGAATCCATATCTTTCATGTTATAATATTGCTTTATGACTCCTTTGCACCATCTATTTTAATTAAGGAAGAACAGTTTAGTCGGTACCAAATCTAATTTATGAGTCTATAAAAGAGATAAATTGTCAGTAGACCATCCTAAGTTTACCAAAGGTAAAAGTTCAAATTTTACGGAATGGTGGGATGTCACAGCAGATGAGCGAAGGCATAGAAATCCTCAACATCCTACTTGGAATTTTCATCCTGTCAATTTGAAGTATCTACGGGATGAGCGTGGACGTAACCTGCATGTGTGCCACCTCATGTGCGACGAGGAACTTTGTTGGATCGCGCCTCTGATATTTTTCTCCAGAATAGAGCTGGATCCGGATGAGGGTAGTGATTGTTTCTTAAAAAAAGAAAATTATGGGCTCAAAATTCGATGTTATCCTAATTCCATAGTCACAGAAGACACCTCCTCCTCCTCCTTTTAGGAGGCAAGTATGGAAGGTAGAAATGAATCTTATTGCCTTGTATTTCATTGCACCATTTTAATTAGCTTTCCAAAAACATTTTCTTTTTCCTATATAACAATAACAAGCCTCGTTCGAGCTTTGGGTTCGACTATAATATACGTCTCAGATTTGACCATTTTCTTTTTCATTGCACCATTTTACTATACGTCTCAGGTTTGAGTTCGGTTACAATATTTCCGTACACGTGCTTATGCATGTACTAGAGAAGGCGGTGGCCTCCTTTGTGAAATGCCGTATTTCGTTCTAATTATGGTGAGTATGTCTCTTAATTTTGATTTATCTGTTATGACATTCGCCATTAAGGATTGGTTACTGGCAACAATATAAGTAACTAATATCTTAATAAATATATCCTAATATGGTAAGATATACGTATCCATACTACATGGAAAGTTATTGTCGTAGAATTCTCGGCATAAAAAGTAGCATCCAAGCACACAATTATAAATTTTTTTTTATTCATTAAGCATAAAGTTGGCAAAGCAAGATTTCAAATAAAGTAAGCATCTAGAATTAGAGGAGGAAAGAGCATGCAATGCCTTCAATTAGCTAGGAATGGTCCACGCTAAGAGGGTTTCGTATTGTTTTGCTTCTTTAGTCTCTAATTTGGCTGCTAAATTAATACAATTTCATTATTGTCACGAGATGCATGAACAAAGCAAAGAACTATGTACTTCCTTCTTTTTTTTTCTTTTTCTTCTTGGAAGGAATTGTGTACTTTTCTAGAAGAAAAAGGTTATTTATAAAAGCCTACTAACCCCTAAAAATTAAGTAATCACTCATAAAACTGCCACATATATAGAATAATATCGTTCTAGAAATTCTTGAAACCTACTTGGTCTTTTCTCTTGAAAAAGAAGTGATTATCGTCGCATGCTGATGGTTCAATGGTTCAATGTTCTAGCCCCCAATCACCATTCCAAGGCATGTGCATTACATTCTAAAAAGCACGGACACGGATACGGGTACGGGAACACGAATACGGGTACGGAGACACACACAGTACTGATATGGGGACACGGCATTTCAAAAAACTAAGACTGGGTACGGTTGAAAAACGGTAATAAAATATAATAAATAAAAAATAACTTATATGAAGTATTTAAATATCTGTAAACATAATAGCAATATAATATTCAATAGCAAATTTATATATAACATAATATTTTGCGTTTTTGAGAAAATTTAAATACCAAAATTTTAATTATATCAACTAAAATAAATAAATATAATATTTGAATATATAAATATATTATATTATATTATTTATAATTAGTTATATATAATATTATATTTCTCTAAAAATATATATTTAAAAAATTGAATTTTTCAAAAAAAAAAAAATTTAAAATAAAATAAACAAAAAATAGATTCGCGTGTCCGACTCTTCTGCCCGCGTGCCAGAGCCGTGTCCCAGACATGTTTTTCGGTTTTTTTTGGACGCACCATGTGGCGTGTCGGACACGTGTCCAGCCGTGTCCAAGGCGTGTCTGTGTCCAACACTGCACCGGGGCGATTTTCGGAGAGTCCGTACTTTCTTGTTTAGTGATAGACATTTCTTGACCTATCAAAAAAAAATCTAATCTCATCGCAAGGGCATATTCAAATTAGTCTCAACACAGCCCAAAAAAAAAAAGAAAAAGAAAAAGAAAAGACTAAAAAGAAATTCAAAGCTACAGCAAACATATAATTACGTGTATCTAAATTATTAAAAAAAAAAGAAATAAATAGTTTAACAACATAGTGACATTTTTCCCCCTAGCATCTTGTTTTCAACAATGGTATGGGTCACTTACCACCATCCTTGCCCATGGTTGCCATAGGAGACTTATATAATTAATACTTCGATCGTCCTCTCGTCGCCGACACCCGCTATTGATCGAGACCAATTATACATTAATTTTATCAACTAACCAACAAAATTAGGTCACGTCGTGCTTAAAAACTATATATAACAAAAAATAAATATTAAAACCATTATTATTAAAAGAAAGACTTTCGAGGGAGTCGAACTAATAATCTTTGAGATAGTCGTAGTAGTTTCCGTGTTTTTCGCCAAGGGTAATGCATCTTCAATTAAAATATAAAATAGATTTTCTCAAAAAAAAAATTAAAATATAAAATAATAGATAGCCAGTGTAACAAGGCAATGGGAATCCCAAGTGGCACAAATTTGCAAAATCTATTTAAATTCTGAGTATTTAATTTGTTTCTCTATATCACGGGAGAAACTCATTTAGTCATGCGTCGAAATCTCCTGTCCATCAACTTTTTCCAATAAATTATTCAAATAAAAAAATAAAAGCTATTATAATATGCATTAACTTTTTCATATTTTAATCATTCATTTCTGCATGCTGCTGCCTCTTAATACAACCTCACACGTATTAAATAATATTATATTAGAAAAAGTTCTATTTAAATAATATCGGCTGGTCACCAACATTGAACAACTCAAAAGTTGGTGTCTTTTAATTAAAAAAGGTGGTATTTTTAAGAGAACGTAGAATTAAGCTGCTTGTATCCAAAAGTAAGCGGGTGCATGCGTATCACACGTATATTAGAATCAATGTCATATGATCCAATGAATATAAAAATGTTAGCAGATTTAATAATAAATTTAAAAAATTCGTTAAATCAAATTTAAAATATTTATTAAAAAAAAAATTTTAAATTATTCAATATATAAATTATATATTTCATCACAATTTATAATTTTTATATTAAAATTTTAATATATAAATTTAAAAAATTCGTTAAATCTGCTAAGATTTTAAAATTTATTTAAAAAAAATTTTAAAAAATTATTCAATATAATAAATTATGATATTTTATCACAATTTTATAATTTTTATTATTTTCTAATATTATATATATATATATAGTGTCAGATATATAAAGCGGTGTCTAAAATTCTGCTTCATCTAAAGGATGGCCCATTGACCGCCGGCCTAAGCACGTTCGCTGTTCACCGTATCCTGCGGCTGCGCATCTATCCCGTGCGACGAGCAACAGGATAGTCTGAGCTAGTTCACGGGGCGGTTAGGAAGACCAGGGGTGAGCGAGCAACGCGGCGAGCAAGGGGGTAATGGGACCACAAAGCTGACGTGGCGAAACTGCAGCTGGCGCGAGAGAGGCGGGGCCTCGTGAGGAGGTGACGGGCACTGTGTGGCCACGCGGTACTTAATGGACCCATACGATACTTAATGGACTTTTAATTGGGCCGACAAAATGACTAAGTAACAATTGTCATCTTCATGCGAACCTTCCCTCCTGCCAACTATAAATAACTACCACTGCCCCCCTTAACTCCCACAAAAACAGAGCAACTCACAGCAGCTCACAGAAGACAAAAACAGGGGAAGTTACAGATTAAAACTTTTACAGTGGTAAAAAATGGTGAAAACAAATGCGGAAGCATCGACGGTGATGGCGAACTATGAAAACCGAGCAGCAGGACTACCGCCGCTGCCCTACCGTGGCAGAAACAGGGCATGTTTACGGAAGAAGAACCTGGCGACGCTTGACCTCACTCCCGCCGCCGGAGGAAGGAGCCTATCATGGGTGGATACTATGAAAGCTTCTTCGCCGACACATGTTAAGTCTGTGAACGCATTAGAATGTTCTGATGCCCAGAGTTGGTTTGTGAGTTGCCAAATATCTAAAAAAAAATTTTCATTTTTTTTGGTGATTATTTACAGAGAGACAAACTTGTAGCTATGTATACGAGTATTCTGACTTTGCTACAAATCTATGTAGGATCTTCACCCCTCTGCTTTGAGTATATTCGATCAAAGCGTGGATGCATTGAAAGGGAAGCAAATTGTTATGTTCCTCGATTACGATGGAACTCTGTCACCAATCGTGGAAGATCCTGACCGTGCATTCATGTCTGACTCGGTTAGTTCGAATCACCATCTTCTTATTCTTCTTTCTTTAGGATGCTCTGTTTATTCTCGAAGCTTTAGATATCAATTTGACATGTATTATCTACAATTTCAGATGAGAGCAGCAGTCAGAGAAGTCGCCAAGTGCTTCCCGACGGCGATCGTTACCGGGCGTTGCAGAGACAAAGTCTACGACTTCGTAAAGCTAGCAGAGCTGTACTATGCTGGTAGCCATGGAATGGACATCAGAGGCCCTGTAAAGGAGCTCAGACACTTGAAAGCATGTGTGAGTTCTTGTTCTACTCATCTTAAGTTATTAATTAATATTAACAAAGAAATGGATAATACTTTTAATTATTGAAAGTTATGATTGCATATTTTCTGATAATAATAATGTATTGTTCCAGGTCAAGCCAGTTGTTTTTCAACCTGCTAGTGAGTTTCTTCCCATGATAGATGAGGTTGGTTTTTGCGATTAATTTGTTTTACAATTTTCTGGTTAATTAAAATAATAATCTAATATTCTTAGTATTGTTATTGTTATTTTCTTTTCAAAAAATGGAGTGAAGGTCTATGAGGCATTGCAAGATAAAATGAAGTCAATCCCCGGCGCGAAGGTGGAAAACAACAAATTCTGCGTATCTGTTCACTTCCGTTGCGTGGACGAGAAGGTGAAGATCTCTTCTAACAAAAAAGTTATAACTCCCAAATATTCTCCCAAAAATTTATACGTCGTTAGAACTATGCAATGCTCAAAGTGAATATATTGAATTTTTGGGTGAATTTTGGGAGATCCAGCATTATTCCGAAGTCCCTAGTGAATTTAAGTACTTTTGGTATCAATCGCGAAAATTTCTTATGTAATGTATATGCAAATTTCTACTCAGAAATGGAATTTACTGGCTGAGCAAGTGAGATCAGTGCTCAAAGATTATCCAAAACTAAGGCTAACTCAAGGAAGGAAGGTATTTTTCATGTTCTTAAGTTTCTAGAAAAACTATATATATATATATATATATAGTCCTCCAATGACACTAATGCATGTATGTTGCAACTGTTTTTGAAACCTCAGGTGTTAGAGATTCGTCCGACGATAAAATGGGACAAGGGGACGGCCTTAGAGTTCTTATTAGAGTCACTAGGTACATTACATATTCTCCTTACATAAGTTCATTCATAATAGTATCATATATCATATAAATTGCATGTCAACTATATTTCGATTTTGATAACTAGGTTTCGCGGACAGCAGTGATGTTTTCCCCGTATATATCGGTGATGATCGCACCGATGAAGATGCTTTCAAGGTATGTTATTTCTTTTGAAACGAACTAATTGAAATCATATATTAAAAGTTCCGTGATTTCTAAATAGATGTTACGAGATAGAGGGCAAGGATTCGGCATTCTTGTGACTAAGTTTCCAAAGATTACTAATGCATCATATTCTCTCCAAGAGCCAGCAGAGGCAAGTCCAAGCAAAGTTTCGCTGCTACTATTTTTAATTAATTTAATAATATATTTAATTTTATGAAAATTAAGTATTTCTAAATTCACAATTATAATTCTTTTTACAGGTTAACGATTTCTTACGTCGCCTTGTTGAATGGAAGAGACTTTCTTCGAGCAGCCTTTAAAAGTTTAGCAGGTTTAAGTATAATGATGTAGTTGCCGCCGTCCCGTTTGTTTTAGAAGGGCCGGATTGCGCAGTGATAATATATTTTAAGATTTTTCTCTCTTTTTTTAAAAAATTATTCTAACTTAGCTTTATTTTGTATCCATGTATTCTCATTATACTTCACCTCTGCACCAGAGGCCAGGTCTTGTAACTTGCTTCATGTACAATGTGAAAGTAATTTGAGAGCTTATTTTGTATCCATGTATTCTCATTATACTTCACCTCTGCACCAGAGCCCAGGTCTTGTAACTTGCTTCATGTACAATGTGAAAGTAATTTGAGAGCTTATTTGTTCTTCATATTTTCTTTTCCTCCATTTAACTGAACTTTTTATGTTCAATTTGTCATTATAAATTGGTCAAATAGAATCATCTGGTACTGTTCATGGGTAGTTTTCTCAAAAGTTTTAAAAAAAAAAATGGAGAAAAAGATATTGTTCATAGTTAAGTAAAAGCTTGTTCAAACTTAATTAATTTGAAAAAAAATTTCTAGAAATATTTTTTAGTTATTCCCTATAGTACCAAACCAGCAGGAGGAGGAGTCAAATCCCGAATAGTAAGACTTTTTGAAATTTACCCTACCACTGTGATATTCCGCAAACTTTAAAATAACGCTCGTCAATGCGAAGGTTTACGCGTTCACATCAATGCAGACTCAGAAGTGAGCAATCTGATGTCATTCAAACATAATGTTAAGTCATAAAAGAACATTTTGTTAGCCTTTTTTTAACCTTTTTTTTCCCTTTTATTTGTGTTGATTGATGAAAGCTACTTGTTTTGAGAATCAAAATAGATTACCTAAGTTAGGTACTTTGCTGTCTACTAACCTCACATGCACTGTGGACCGTCGACGCATGACCGCAAACTTTATTTTCTTTTTTCTTTTTCTTTTTTCTTTTTTTTTTTATGTTCTCATTTTGAATTATTAAGAAAAAAAGGAAAAAGTGGTTAAATTATTATCTTTCAAATTTCTAGTGAAGTGAAAATATGTCTTGTTTATCTCCTACATACAAGAATGAAAAATAAATATGACATTTTTGTTGGTTTATATAGAAAAAGGAAAGAAGAAAAATTTTCCTCAGGTGAAGTTGTAAGCAGAAAAAGAGCTAACAAATTGTAGAAAAAGCCAGAAATTAAATAAAAAACTTAGTTTTGTTATTTGTTTGAAAAAAAAAAAAAAGTTATTTAGAATGCAAGTATTTCATACATGTAGGATCATTAATACATCTGAAACTATGAAGTTAGAGAAAATTGATATCAGTAAAAGAAGAAAGTACGAATCGTAACCATGCTACCCTAAGATTATTTGTGGGAGACACACTGCAACCAGGGTGTTGTATTATATATAATATTATATATATATATATATATATATATATATATATAATACAAACTGCGTGCAGTGTGTCTCCCACAAATAAATCTTATAATAACAGCAATGTTCTTCTGTTTGTCATCTTTGTTCCCTTCTCTCAAAACACATGATCAGATACCAAATAAATCTTCATCACAGGCCAAATCTAATATTATAAAACAGGCTAAGATGTTGTTATGCATGATCCTGAGATCCCCAAATCAAATGAAACTAAAGATACTCCCACACTACATTATATTAAATACTATATATCTATGTCTATAGAAGGGGTTGACGTGATATCGCACCGGATAGACGGAGAGGTTCAAGAAACCTCTCCACTCAGATCCGACTCCCGTGCCGATAGTTGCATATGTATTTTGAATATTACTTTCTGCATGTGGAACAGTTGCCGGCAGAACTTTAGCTTCAGTAAAAAATGCATGCGTCCTCAAAATAAATGTTTGTCCATGGAAGCTTTCTTTTTTTTTTCTTTTTTTTTTCTTTTTTTTTGATTTTTCTGACTGGACTTTGCTTAAAAAGGTTCTATGACTATGGGCCAATACTATTTAGACAGGCAAGAATGGGTGAACTCATCTGCACATGAATGTTTGTGAACCCCTACAAACAAAACAATATATAGGATCTAAAAGGTACCCTTTGATTTTGGGTAACAATAATGCTATGTGATCCCATATGCCCCCCTAACATGTCCCAAACATATCCCAAATAATTAGTGGTCCAAAGCTTTTGATCTTTTCATGCATCCTAAGACGCATCTGAATATATTTCAAGGCATTTTTAGGACATATATGTTTATTATTTTTTCTTCAAATAAATTAAGCAAAATAAAGTAAAAACTATTCGACCGAAGACTCAAACCGTAAGACCATCAAACCCGTCATCATGCTGATCCCAAACCACGACGTTAGAAGCTCCACCTCAACTTTTCTTCGCCTATTAACTTTGGTCTCACACGCTTGAGAACTTCTCAATATTTTTCGAAATTCATGTATTTATAACTCAATAAAAGCAATCACTCAATAAACCACTATACCTATCGTCGATCTCTCAAAATAGCATAAAAAAATTATGCCACGGAGAGAACGGTGCAAGGTGTTTGGATTAAAGCATTCAATCTCCACATCATCTTTCGATATAGGATTAAACCTAAATTAGCACCCAGCCAGCTCTCTTATATTTTAAGCCCATGGACCTCGGCCCATCTAAAGATGCTAAGTATATTTTCCTAAATGAAATAGTTTTGAAACTCTTTAAATGAATCATATCAGCAAGCTAAGATGAGATACTACATTCCTATACCTAACAGATCATACACAGTATCAAAGCACAATTTCTACAGAATGTTCTAAATTATAGAAAATTGCATATCAACCTCTCTTAATTCACATTCGCGTGATTCAGTCATCCAAAACGCGAAAACGTACCACGTGGCGGCGCGTGAGCGTTACTACGTCGACACAAAATTACGTTTTGGAAAACTAATTATAAATTGTGAATTTATGAGGGCTGAACAGTAATTATCATTTTCAAAGCTCAAATAAATCATGGGGGTACAAAAGTCAACCAACTCGTGAACAGAGACATGACTCCAATGTGTCCATATAGCAGAGATAGATGACTACATAAATGAGAGAGTAGGTTTACTGTTTGCACTGTTAATGCTAATTGTTCTGCTAATTGATCAAGAATTTCAAGTATTGAAACTTTTAAGAAGATAATCAGCAAAAATTTCATTCTTTGTACCTGTGTCAGAAACCTTTGTTCATGGAAGGCTTGTACTTAGATTCCAGAATATCGGTTCGGGTTGGATGTTGAAATTTTCTGCGAGTTCGAGGTCTTTATGGGAGTGTTCGCTCGCGTTACAAATTCCACTACGATAATCTCAAAAAAAAAAAAAAAAATCAAAAGAGAGAGAGAGAATGGTTTGGCATTATTTTAATAGTTAGGCCATGATAGGGTGACAGATCAACTTTAGAGATGGTTAAAGAGAATAGTAGTGAGAGTTGTTGTATAGTGTGGTTGGTTTCAGAGTTGGATTCCACTTCCACTTCTCTTGTTTTTCCATAAAAAACTCAGCTCCAGTACAACAGAAACATCAATGCCCAAATGGGGGACCCTGACATCTCCATCATCTCAAAATATTTTTTTTAGTACTGCTATTTATCAGAAATATTAAAATTTTTAAACAATCATAACCAAATTTAGTGCAACGAAATATGTACCCATCTGTGAAGCATATCCATATATACTGCGTATAGTTATGATTGTATCAGAATTATCAGAATCCTCTAAACAAACAGATTTATGTGTTTTTCATTCAATTAACTCCATAAGTGGATAGTTAGTGGCCACTTCATATCTTTGGTGCTCTAACCTTAACATAAACTAAATCTTTCCCAAGAGTCCATATTATTGGTCCCCAAACTTCTTGCGTGGGGCAAAATGAGCGCCCAGTCGGAGTTAGAATCCGGGGGAGGCCCATTCTCAACACACACATTTTTTTAAAAAAAAATGGGTGGATGGTCCCTAAACTAGGCTCTTTTCAGTTTTCATGGCATACAAGAGTGCTAGTACAGGAAGTTAGACACAAAATTTGGCCTAAAGTGTAGCTTTAACTGGTCCAACTTTCTGTCCAACATGTGAGCCCCCCCCAAAAAAAAAAAAAGAAAGAAAAAGAGAGCTTATGCACCAACTTTTTTTAACTAATTAATTCGTTATGATGTTTTTAGAGATTATCGCCAAGAAACTCTGAAATCAGTCTATTTTTATAGAGACGTCATAGCAGATAAATTCACAAAAAATATCGACATATTTTTTACTATCCTAATTAAGTCTTTCGATTTGGACAAATGCGAATACTAGTTTCATCCTCTATATATAATACTCGTGGATTTAGAATATGAGACATCTAATTCATAAGATGAAAGGCCACCATCACTTTAGGATCTTCAGCTCTTTGTATTGGTCTCCAACTGCAATGAAGTCAATTATTTCTCATCTCTTTCTTTACTTTAAACTACAAAAAGTTATTCACCTTTTAATATAAACTGTTCTCTCCTCCCATGTACTTGCTAATACCAGTTGCTTGAAAAATTGAAAAAAAAAAATAATTTAAATCTTAAAATTAGATTTTCATAATTATAATTCAGATATTTAAAGCTACAGTTCAGTTTAAAAATCCAATTATGATCAATTTAGAAATAACTTCACGGCTAGCTTATTGACCACAAAATTTCCGAAATAAACTGGCCTGCGAAATGTATATAACGTAATGGTTTATCGCTTAATAACTTAACAAATTTTCGTAGACCTATTTGATATGTTCTTGACATGTTTAAAAGATTTTGAATAATAAAATTAATAATTTTGTTCTGTATCTCAATTTTTATTTTGATATATATCAAACAATAATATACGAACTATCAAAAGTTTTGAAAATTTATTTCTTATATTTTTATTTTTAGTTTATTTTTCGAAATGTTTTGAGCTACATGATGAGGCCGAGCCTCACTAATGCATAGACAAATGTAACAACAGTAATGGGCTTATTATGATAATAATTCGATGGGCTTTACATTGTTATGGATAGCCTTTCAAAGCATTTGCAGCAGACCTTCAAGATCCCTGCCAGACAACTCTCTCTCTTTCTTTTCTTTTCTTTTCTTTTCTTTTTTTTTCCTCTTCCTTTTTTTTTAAGATGAAGTGGATCTGTAAAATTGATAACTCATGAATAATGCCGCCACAATATTACCAATTGAAAAGTCTCTGTCCTGTAAACCAATAGTCTGACTTCATCTTTCCTTTTTGAAGTAAAAATCATAAGAGCAACAAAAACAAGTTCAGTCCGTACCGATGCATTTGAACATTGGCATGGTAGCTAGCTCGAGATGACAACAAAAAGCACATGTTCATGATATTTTAAAACAGATTACATAAATTAATTAACGTTGGACCAGTTAGTTAGCAATATTGGATATTGAAAGAACATTACATCCTGTCATTTGTAAAGAATAGATTGAAGATTTTAGTTTTAAGGTTAGAGGGACTACTTTACGCTCACATTCCGTTCGAAATGTTGAAGTAAAGCACATACTCCAAAAAAAAATTAATAATTACATAAAACATAATAAAAGAGTGGCAAAGCAATTATAGAGAGAAACCCTAATTTAAAGACAACATGTTTGCACGTCCTCGAACCAAACCTCACATTTTCAGAGGTTCCCCATGCAGACCACCATCTTCTCTCCACTCTTCCTCAACCTCCGATCTTCCCAATGGCAGACTGGGCCCACACCTCCCCACCGCCGCCACGGCCGGAGACCTACGTAATCCAAATCCCCAAGGACCAAGTCTACCGCATCCCACCGCCGGAGAACGCCTACCTCGCGGACCGCTACCGCCGGAAACACAAACATCGGAAGATCGCCGGCGGCAGCTGTCCTCCTTGCCTCTGCCACATACTCGCCGCCGTCGTATCCCTTACCCTACTCGTATTTACAGCCGCCGCAGCATTTTACTTTGTAGTAAAACCAGGTATCCCTAAGTTCGCCGTGACGGGGTTCAACGGCAGCTCTTCGGGTAAGTATGAGATTACTTTGAAGGCTTATAATCCTAGCGAAAAGATGGGATATTTATATGGTATCGGGGGAAAAACGGTGTTGTCTTTGGGAGATTTAACGATTGCCTCCGGTGAGCCGCCGGAGTTCTATCAGAGTTACAGAAACGAAACAAATATTAACTTGCACGTCGCGGGAAAACAGATCGAACAGAGTAGTAATTATTTTACCATGGAAGTGGAGTTTCCGTTGAGATCGAAGGTCGGAGAGATGAAGTTGTGGGGGATGAAATTGGATGTCAACTGCAAATTTTCAATAAGATCAACGAAGAAAGACATGGCGGATATTGAGAGACAACAATGTGGGGCCAAACTAAATTTATGAAGAATTTAAAGCAGAAGTTTGAAGGTTTGGAGTTTTTTTTTTTCTTTTTTTTCCCTTTTTTTCTCTTTTGTTTTATTTGTTATGGGTTTTTTTTTTTTTGTTGGATATTTTCTATCATTTGGAGGGTTTGTGTTTTAAAACTTTGTGAAGTTTATGGTTTTTATTTATAAGCAGTAATCAAAATTTTTCTATAATTTTCTACAATAATTGTAGTTACGTTATATGGGCTATCAAGGATTATAGCTTCATCCAGCTACTAATTTGCGACGAAACAAAGAGCTATTTAGATGATCATCGAAATCCCAATTCAGTATTATAAATACAAGTTCAATATTATGAAAATACAGAAAAATAGAGCAGCATAGGGTGTTATGTTTACCTATCAGTAGTAACTCGACATAGACTTGCTTAAACAACTACATCCGAGCGGCTTTTCAATTGTTCGAATGTATTTGAAATCGCGAGGGCAATTAAACCACCCGAGTATCCCTTATGCTTCTGCAACTTTTCCTGAAAAAAAAAAATATATATATATATAGATATATATAAGCAATGAAATATTGATCAAACGAGGAAAGCATACATGATTTGCTATTTTTGAATTACAGAACGTCAAAAGTTAGAAAAATACTACTTATAAAAGCTAGTTTTCTCCTGACTTGCAAAAAAATGGGCACCAGCTATTGCCAATGACTCTGTGCTTGACAAATATCATTGCTCAGAGAGATGAAATCGATTGAGTTTCAATTTGTGAATCTCAAATGAGAACAGTACGAAAACTAATAATTTAAAAGCCTGTTGGTTTTCCCGCGTTTGCATGAGTGCAACAGATTGTTTGAGGATTAGTATGTATTTCCTGCAGTTGAACTTTGCAGAGTCACTATAGGATTTGTTAGAATCTTAACCTTTTTTTCTCTTCTAATTTGGGTTTTACATCTTAAGGCCTCCTTTCGAAGTCGTTAATAAATAATTCACTAATCAGCATAAGTACAGCTTCTTTAAACCATGGCAAGGAATGCTTCGAGAGAGACGACACTGTAGCTTCAGTTTAATTAACTTAAATAAATAGAAACAAGGCTGGTTAAAGGCCCATGCAATTATTAACGAATCTTAAACTAGACACCATCAAAATCAAAGGTTATAGCAAGAAGGAATCAAAATCCTGCACGAGAATGTCTCGATGTAGAAAAATAATTGTTAAAGTCTGTGTATATTGATAAGGTTAGAAAACATTTATGGTAGAACTAATTGTAATGAGTCTACAGGCTCGTTGGTGGTTCTCGATGCCAGCCATGTACGAGGTTTAGAGTTTAGGCTCGTTGGTGGTTCATTTATCCAGAATGGCATTTTGATCAAAACATCTCGACCAATATGCTACCACAAAATGTGGGTTTAAGTATCTTATAGTTCATATATTACTATTGTTTTTGTTATTGCTGTAAATCATATTATTCATATACAAATACATACATACTAAACTAAAATGGCAACCATCTTGTGTAAAATCATTAACATGGTGATACACAAGATAACAGATACCTTCATTTACGTATGTTTTCATCTCAAACACCACCTCAAGTTTTGATACAGTCAACAAAACTACATTGCTGAAATTTATCCCAAAAATATATAACTTGTTAAAAAGGAATAAACACTATTATATATAGAATTGAAAATTACCTTTCAAATTACTCTTGAAGCCACAAGTTGTCAAATGGTTGGCAAGTTTCTCCCCAAATTCTTTTTGCCAGTTCTCCATCTCCCTCGCTTCAGGATGAACACACACAACCGCAGTCCCTGCGTCAAAACTGACAACAGCAGAGGCTACTTGTGGCTGCATAAAGAACAGCAAATCAGCCGCCACGCCATATTCTTTACGCAAATTAATTTCTTATTAGACATACATAAGGCATCAAAAAGTGTGATCGCATAGTTTGAGACAATTGAAAGCACCATGAAGCATGTTTGCAGCAAAGATCATCATTGCTATTTTACTATTTTAGTAGTTATACAAAAACTTGTATTGTTCCAGCATAGTTTCTGCGTGCTATATGATTCCCACTTCTTAAAAAAATGTATTAAAATTGGAGTTAGACTTCAAATGTAAAAAAAAAAAAAGAATCTTGAAAAAATAAACCAAACTTGCATAGAAGTTAGGATCATTAGAAGCCGATTATAAAACTCAATACGTGTACGCATGCCCCAGAGTATCTCAAGAACGTTAATGCTACGGTACACGAAGTTAGCCTAGAAGTGAATCCCAAAATTCATTTTTTTTCGCCATACTTCAGTTTCTTTTGGCCCGTAGTTCAGTTCAAAAACTGAGAGATATGCCACTCAAGGCTCATCGTCCAAAACATTCTGCGTAAATTTCAATATTTTACAGATAAACTGTTACCTTGATACAGAAGGTATCAACACAAAACCATTCTAATATTGAACCTAAAGGTCTAAAATATTAAACACGAAATAAAACAGAGGGCACATAACAACAGAACATCATAAGTTTAAAAGAAAGCAATTATAAATCGTTCTCTTTCTCATGGAACTATAATCTACAGATAAACTATCTTACTTGGCTTTCCAGGATTCTCTGAACGCTTGCAGCGCATCCACCGCAGACCATGCCCTACCAACAGACAACATATCTTCTCACACGACTTTACGTACACCACTGGCTAGGTCCGGGTAGTAGGGGTTTATCAGTGCCCGAACTGTTCACCGATCGGCTTAGGGTCGGGGATTATCTAAAAAGATAAAGGATCGTCATTAAAATAATGTAATAAAGTAAATACATACTTGAACGATGAGAACGATGGGCTGAGACTCAGCAGCATGTTCTGATCCGACAGCGGCGGTGATGGCATCATAAGAATCTTTACCGCCGGAGCCACGGAGCTCTCCACCGCCTCCGCTGCCGGAGACCGAGAGGCAAGCGAACCCCCCGCGCGGTCGAGGTGCAAGGCGGAGGGCATTTACGGAATTTGGAGAGATCGAGAGCTTCGAGAAGCCAAGACTTCCGCCCCTGCCGGCAACGAAAGAAGTTGCTCGGTCGCCGGTGAGGGGTAGTTTGGGAAGAACGAGATAATCCATTTGAGATATCTAGCTTTAGCTAGTGTCTAGCTCGCTTTTTTTAGTATCCGCTTTCCAGTTTTGCCCTTGCTGTTACACCGCCCATACATTCCGAGCCATTGTTATCAAGAAATGCAGGCAAATATTATTAACTCAGCGAACACATGGGTCCATAGCTCAGTGGTAGAGCATTTGACTGCAGATCAAGAGGTCACCGGTTCGAACCCGGTTGGGCCCTCGTTAGATTTTTCTTTTTTTGTTTTTTTTTGGGAAAAATTGTGTTTCAGCCTTTTCTTTTTTTTTTTTTCTTTTTTTTGCAGTTTACGATTTAACCCTCCAAAATACATTTCCGCGCCGAATAAGCAATGTCTATTGCCGTCCATGTCACATTATCCGTGATGAGGATAGATGCCAATTAGAGCTACCAATTTCACATTGTCAGTCAAATATGAATCGGGTCGACACTATCAATCAAGAACAGCCAATCAGTACCGATTCAATCCAAATTGAGACTGACCCACCTACAACTAACTCATAAAAAACAAAAAAAAGTAATAAACTTTGCGATCGACGGACTACATTCCTACCTAACCAAATTAATGTTTAATAATAGATGATATAATAGATCCGTCACATATTACTTAAATCAGTTAACCAGATTCGACCAATTCAACACAAACTCGATATGAAACTTTTTGGCACAATACGTATTAACTTGAGTATGACCCGAACCGGAATATTCTGACCTAATTCTGGATCGAATTTTCATTGCATTATAGGTCCATTCTCGATGCTATTTGTACTATTCAATTATTTAAAATTTTATAATTCATGTTTCATAAAATTATTTAGCACCACCTTTTAAATAAATATACACACACACAAATAAATTATATATATATATATATAATTGGTTTTATTTATTTTTCCTATGTTTAAATTTGTGGTAATTAAGTACGTTAAATAATTAAAACGGACAATTGCATTTCAGATCCTACATATTATTTTAATATCACTCAAGTCCTTTTAAAAAAAAAGTGACTTTAGTCTTTTGACACCTTTAATATATTTGTAACACTTTTTAGTAAATTTCTGATATTTTTATATTAATTTTTAATATATTTATTTTAAAAATAACATATTAATATTTTTGTGATAATTTTTAACACCTTCTTGATAATTTTGGATATTTTTTATAAAAAGAATAATAAATTTTTTCATAAATAGACCATACTATCAAAAAAAATTTATTTTGAACCGCAGCTTAAAACTCCCTAGTTAAAATGGCGAACATCTCTCTGGCGGCACGTCTTGGTCATCGTCGTATCTGCTGCTCCGACATTGGTCCCAAATCGTACCGTCCGTAACGTCCAATTTCTAATTAACATGGTCAAATGAGTAGAGAATAGGAGAAAATTTTCCACATCAAAATAATTAGCAAAATTAGATTTTATTATTAAAAAAATTAGAAGCTTGAATATATAATAAATATTTATTAGATAGAAAATTTTAAAAAAAAAATTTTTTGAATGAGATTAATCTCTTGCTATAGAGGTACGAATACTTGTGGGTTAGAAATACGAATACGTCAAAATTTAATCTCGTATAGTATTTGCACATTGTTCGACACCTACACCGATACTCTGTGGATACGTAGGGGTGTTCAAAATCGGATAGGGTCCAGATCCGGCCAAACCAGGACCCCGACCCGACCCAAGCTGGTTTGGGTCGGGTCGGATCTAATCGAGTTTTGTCGGATCTTTTTTTAATTTTTTTATTTGTAATATAAAAATTAATATTATATTAAAAACTCTTATTTATTATATATATTAAAACATATAAGCAATATATTATTTTGGTGATCAAAATTATTACATTAAGAACTCTTATATAGACTAGACACCCTTACTATACTTAACACATATATGATATGAGATAATTTTCTAAAAATTAATGGACTTGTATTTGAATTTTATATCACTTATGGTTTAAATGGGCGAATTCTACTAAGTGTAAGAAATTATAAAATTGTCCCATATCAACTATGGGCTAAAGTTGGTTGAAATTTTGAGTATGTATAAGTCCTTTATACAATATTTTTGTTCATTAAAAATATATATATATATATATATATATATATATATATTATTATTATTATTATTATTATTATTATTAATAAATAAATATGTAATATGGTAGGGTCAGGTCGAGTATCAACAATTCGGACCGGACCAGACCCGTCCCGTTGGTTGGGTCTAGTTTTGAGACCCGACCTGACCCTGGACGCGATAGACCCGACCCAAATCTTTCGGATCCATACGGATTCTCGGGTCGGGTATTTTTTTGAACACCCCTACGATACGTATGGATATATAACATACATGTTACAAAATATATAAAAATAGAAATAAAAGAATTTTCAGACAGATGGGTCAAATAGTCACATAGAAGAATATGTGTTTTTTTTTAAAAAATTATTTTGAAAAAATAAAATACTATATAATACTAATAATAATAACGATAAATAATATATTATAATGATATATCTAAATACTATTTTTTAATTGATGTAATAGACTGTTACTATTTAAATTTTAAAAAAATATATAGATATATTATATATAAATTATTATTTAATATCTTTTTATATATTTAAATATTTAATATAAATAATTTTTTAATTTTTATAGTTTTAATATTTTATTTTAAAAATTAGATTATATCCACGTATCCATACTATCTGGTTCGTGGAAACCAAAAACAAAGTGTGGTACTACGTAAAATGAAGCTCTCTCTCTCTCTCTTCTCTCTCTCTCTCTCTCTCTCTCTCTCTCTCTCTCTCTCTATATATATATATATATATTTGACTAGTACAAGGTAGAAACTTTGGGTCTCGGCCAGTTGGCCATCTGATTATTGGTGTACACATTTGATGATCCCGATGTGATCTAGTGTAATGATCCCAAGGCACTACCTAATAATAGACGGACGCGGCTCCCAGCCTCCCATGATTCGGCCGAATCAGATATTATCGAAACGGACGGCTGAGATAGATTGATCCAAAAAAATACGAATTTTTAAATATTATATAAAATTTTTAATTATTTATTTGATCTATTTTTAAATATTTTTTAAAAAAAAAATAAATTATAAAATTGTAAATTTTGATGAGATCTACAATTTTATTGTTAAAATTTTTTTACCAAAATATTAAAATTAATACCGAAATAATGATCAAAACATTTACTCAACATTTCGGTTACTTTTTTATATTTTTTCGAAAACTTTTCAACTACAAAATTATAGATTTCATCAAAATCTAAAATTTTGTAATTCAAAATTATTCCCAAAAATTTTTAAAAATAGATCAAATAAGTCGACGAAAATTTTATACGATATCTCAAAAACCATTATTTTCGAATCGATCGATCTCGGCCGTCTGTTTCCTACACCCTGATGCCTCAGCATCAGGGGAGCCTCGTCCATAATAGGCTGGCATTTTTGTTTTGGAAAAACTACTCACCCTCTAATAAACCACACATTATATCACACACAATTAATCTCAACCATACATTCATCTCGTGATCTGCATACTTATATTCGTAATCCTATATAAATTAATAAAAAATTACAACTATATCAATTATCGATACGTGGTTCCGGATGTTACCACGTATACTGTATAATTTATTGTGTGATTTTTTGGATAAGTATAGCAAAAACTTTTTGTTTTTAAGGATATGAATGAGTATGGATAAAATAAATAAACTTTTAAAGGGAGTCTTTGCAGTTTGCTCTCTTGGTTGCAACAAACGTGTTTCAGCTCAACTAACCAAACCTTCCATCAAATTAACATTTTCCTCCAAAAAAACATTTTTTTTTTCATCTACATTCTTGATGATTGATTTATTTCTTTATTTGTTAAAAGAGGATGTCATTTAAAAGCCCACAAGGCACAAAAGATAATTTAGAGTTTTCAAAAGACTGTTCCTTTAATTCCATGATTAAATCCATTGTTAATCAAATTTTATTTATTATTTTTCATTTTAATATTCTATAATCTAATATTATCCCTTCGACCTAGGGAGACATTGGAATTAATAATAACGAAAGAGACTTCGTTGAAAAAGTCTATGCTTTTTTAACTGTTTCAGTTAAGTTATGTGATATTTTAAAAGGATGTCAGAATATATATATAAGATTTTCTTAAAAAAATTAATACAAAAACAAAAACAAAATTTTGTCAGCTCTATAACGTTGCTATGTAAATGTTTTACAAAAGATTGATATTTCTAAAACTGTTTTTATAAACGGAAAATTTTCAAATACTAAAAACACTTCGAAAATTTTTAATATTTAAGTTATAAGGTACATTAAAAATTATTCTTTTATTTAATAAAACTATTCGTACATATTTTTTATTTAATTTAAGAATTATAAAAAAATAAATATCTTTTTGAGATGAGTTATGAAAGGTTGGGCTCATAATTAATTTTTCTAAATATAATGATTTTACAATGAAAGTAAGTAAATTGCACCACTTGGTGTTTGTACTTTTTGAAAGTTTGGTGAAGAGCGGCAGGACACCACTTAAACGTAATCAATGAATATTTTACATGTGGTTCGTATACTTTGACTTATTAGCGATCTGATTATATTTAAAACCTCTCGTCTTCAAATTTTTGTAAATTAATTCTTAATTTTAATTTTTTATAAATTAATTTTTACTTAAAATTTATATCAGTAATATTTTAATTATTATGTAAATAATTTTTAAAAAAATATTTAAAATATAAAAAAATATATTTCGATGTAATCGACAATTTTTGAGTTTAAAATTTTTTGAAAATAATATTTCTTAAATAGATATTTCGAGACCAAAGTCTTAATTAATGTTTTTTTAAGAAAATGCTAAACCACTAATAGTTTGAAGCCTTAAAAATCTATTTAGAAAAAAATTTAGAAAAATTTTGAATAAAAAAAATCAGTTGATGGAATTTAATTTTTTTTTAAAAATATTTTTAAATAGATATTTTAGGATATAATAAAATAACAAGTAAAGAATTTTATTTATAATGTGTAAGTCGATGCAAAGACTAATATTTAACTCTCCCTATTTAAATTAGCTAAAACATATTTCTTTTGAATTACCATTTTCGGAATACCCACAAACTTTTCTAATTATATTAATATGTATTAAATATAAATTGCACATTAGCGGAATTTAAAATTAATTATTATGCAGTCTAGAAAATGAGGAAATAATAAAACAAAATTTGTTTACTACAATCAGAACAACTTCTTTACTGAAAAGTATTTTATCTTCCTACTTAATATATATATATATATATATATATTGCTCTAAATTGTTAATTCATCTTTTTTAAAAAAATTTAATTTTTAAAGTACATTCAAGTACTGAAGAAAAGGAAAATATCGTGGAAATTAGTGTACGAAGCAACAAACAGACTCCTGTAGACGATAAATTATAATAAATTATAATAAATACGACTTAATTAGTTATATATTATTTTGTCCAACTTCGATCACGTCCCTATCTCTTCCTCATCTTTTGCACTGTTTCGGATTTATTAGCAAATCACAATCGGTTCTCTTGATCCCAAACTTTGTTTATGACCTCATAATTACTGTATAAACGTTTTCTACAAAGACTTAATTAATGTTAGCTAAGAAAGTTGTATAATATTTATTTTAAATATATATTTATATATATAAGCTAAGAAATTAATAGTATAAATTATAATTAAATTTGTAGTGGCTTACAATTTAAAAATAAGAGTTATTATCGTATTTTTTATTTTGTTAAGTTTGACTTTTTATCTTAAAATTGTAATTATCCAATTTCAATTAGAATATATTGAGGAGACCTATACGCTAATTAATGCTTAGGTTAAAGAATATATAAAAAGACATATAAAATTTTATTGTCAAAAAAATTAAGCAGTTGTGAATTACTTTTGCTTTATTTATATTATTATAGAGATATGGTGCATAGCCATTGCGAGTAGGACTACTTTTCATTTATATATATATATATATATAACGCAAAAGTAAATAAGATTGGATCATTTCTTCGGTGTTGGGAAACTTTGATCAAGTACTCTAAAAATCTCTAAACATCTTATTATGTTTCAGTCGTGCTTAAAATAGTTTGAAAATTAATAAAATGACTTGTTTAGAACATATAATTATTAAAATCACGTAACGAATAACTCTATTTGAAAAATCAAATGACTAATATATATCGATAATATAAAAATCGATCCATGTCGACCAAATTTATTAAATTTAGATATTTTGGTAATATAATTTTGATAACTAAACATTCTACCCTTCATTGTTTTAATTAATTTTTGGCCATTACGCAATACCAAAGCAAAATGAAAACTGATCTTTTATTTGAAATAAATCAAAATAATTGTTTTTATCCACTAAGATCGACTTAATATTTGTCTCTTTTTGTGTGTATATATATATTCCTTCTCATCGTCTACAAGAGTCAAATAGTAATTTTTAATATAATTCTTCTGCAGGAGATTTTCGGGGTGGGCCTAAGAAATTTTTTTTACAGAGGATTATTAAATAAATAACAGTTTTTAAATATATCTTGAAGAGGAACATTATATTCTTCCTCTTCTTTCAAGCCTACGCATCAACCCCTAACACTTGTCTCTCTTTCTCTGACAGGCCACCACCCATCACCAGCCCCTTTGGACCCCCACCATACCTTCCTTTTCTTCACCACCACAATGTCTACAACCCCTCTCTCTCTCTCTCTCTCTCTCTCTCTCTCTCTCTTAAATAAATAAATAAATAAATATATATATATATTATGTGTATGTAGTAAATTATAAGTATATGTGTATAAGAATGATATAATCTATTGAGCTGCTGTGCAATCGAGGGGGGTGATTGTTCATCTCCCAA
Organism: Xerophyta viscosa; assembly: GCA_002076135.1. Taxonomy (NCBI): domain Eukaryota; kingdom Viridiplantae; phylum Streptophyta; class Magnoliopsida; order Pandanales; family Velloziaceae; genus Xerophyta; species Xerophyta viscosa. Next base: position 89,748 of record MJHO01000111.1, on the reverse strand, counting down.
AGAAGAGGATTTAAGGATGGAGCAGACCAGACAAACCTAACCTCTCCTTTCTTGATCTTTGGTAATCTGCTTTCTACACCACTTTCTATGATGATCTCTCCATATCCCTAGTTAGCTACTCTCATATATCCCTTCTTCTTTTCTGATTTTTCTTCTTCTCTCAGAATTTCTCATCTCATTTTATTTTCAGAATCTTTTCTTGTTCTTCTTCCACTTCTAAGATTTCTTCTTATTAATCTTGAGAATTTTCTCTTCTTTTTTCTTGAGAGTTTGTAAGTCTTTTTTTTTCTGTTGATGAACTTTTTATTCTACTTTCTCACTTTCTTGAAAATTTCATCTTCTTCTTCTGATGTTTTCATTATTTTTTAAAGAATTTGTTCTTTTTTCCTAAGTAGCTCGTATTCCTGTTCTGGTTCTCCTCCGCTGAAAATATCATCATCTGCTTCTTCTTTTTCTTAACCGAGGATCTTGTTCTTGTTGCTAATGGATACTTGCAACAGTGAAAGCTTGCAATCATCCAGCGGTGAAGAAGAAGAATACGACTCCTCGAGATCTGCAAATATCTGCACTTCTTCTCTTAATTTTAACCACAACAATCATAATATTCCTCCTCCTCCTTCTCCCTTCTTCGACTCTCTCTCCTCTTACCTCTCTCTCTCCCCTCCTCCTCCTCTCGATTATGCTCCTTCATATATTAATTGCACCACTGGTACCACCACCTCAGGCGCTACGGAACCAAAATCTCCACCTCCGCCAAAGCCGGTCCCGCCGACAAGGAGCTCTAAGAAGCGTTTCCCGTGCTTCCCGCCGCGTTCCGACCACCGTGCTTACCACGGACACCACCAACTTCCGCGCCATGGTGCAAGAGTTTACCGGCATCCCTACGCCTTCCTTTGCCGCCTCTCTCTCCTCTTTATCCCGCCCGCGACTGGACGGCTTCTCCGCCGCAGCACCGCCGTACTTTCTCCGTCCATTCCCCCAAAAGCTCACTTCACAAGCCGCCGGCAGCCGTTTCTTATTCCTTCACCATCGTTGGGGCAAACTTCGTGCCGAGTACGATCTCTATTACTACTAATATGGGAAAACAATTCCTTGTCTTCCTTGCAAAGTCTACTGCAGCCTTCGCTTGCTGCGCCCAAGTATAATAACAGCTCGACGGCGGACTTGGGTTTAGTTGCGCAGCTGCCGAGCGCCGCCGCCGTTGACCAGCGCAGTTCTCATTTGATGTGGATGGATAGTATGGGAGGAGGACAAGAGAATGAGATCGACGGCGCGGTACCACCGCCGAGACAGAACGTAGCCGTCACCGCCACCGCTACGGCTTCTGGGGGAAGTACGGCGGCGCCGCCAAGGAGTGGAGGTTTGGATTCTTATATCATGTGGCCCGAATGGCGGGATAGAGATTGATAGCTAGAAATCGAATAAAGAGGAGAAGAGAGAGAGAAAGGAGAAGTTTTTTATAAATTGTTTCTAAATATTCATAAATACTTTGCCATAGTAGTATATATATGTAGCACATAGTTTGCATTCTCTTACACCTAGCTCTCTCATGCATGCAGAAGCTTGCTATTTTAATTTTATATAAGACATAACATCCAAGGGGGTTTATTTACAAGCTTGTAATATGTAGGGTTTTTTATTTATGATTTTTTTTTAAAAAAAAAATCTTATGTGGTAGCCATACACTAGCTAGTCTTGATACAATATCTCGGTTGTTGTTTGGCGACTGGTATGTTAGTCTTGATACAATTTTGGACCCAAATTATCATGGAGAATATAACGTATATGCTATATATTTACGCTTTTATTATTAATTTGATCGAATGTTATTTTTTCGACTTTGTTCGTGCAATATCTTCTTGTTTATGCGTCATGGAGAACTTTTTCTTTCTTTTCTTCGATATTTTGTTCATCAGATTGATGCGGCAGCTAGCCAAGCACTAGCTAGAATATTACTCAACTCTGATATCGTCCAATCTATGGCTGCATATCAGTTTTGATCAAATTCTAAGCCAAAATGGCTAACATGATTATAGCTCATATAATTTTTGATATATAGCTTTTATTATTTGATTTAATGTGTTTTTTTAGACTTTGTTCATGCAACCTCTTCTTCTTTCTGCATCATGGATGAACTTCTCCTTTTCTACTGTATTTTTGGGAAAACAGTATTTGGAGTAAATGAATGAATGTTATTGCGCGCATATGCTTGATGATGAATTATTGGAGATAATAATGTTTTTCATGTGATTCTCAACTTTCATGTGCTTTTGAAATAAGACTTGTACAGATAATTGAATAGATGCTGAGATGTTAGATAGAAATAGCACCAAAATTAGGATTAATGATATGCCGAGAATCGATCCCTAAATTATTTATCAGAAGCTCAACGTCAATCCCGATGCCTAGCCTGTAAAATGGAAGAATAAATCCTTCGCCTTTGAACGAGCTAAGACAACCAAGACTGAAGTTGAGAAGCTTTTTCGAAGCATATTTTATTAGAGAAGTATGTATCCCGAGTGGCTAGTTGATGTCGTCCTTATTAAGAAGTCTAACGACAAATGGAGAATGTGATTTCACTAACTTGAACAAAGCCTGTCCTAGAAATAGCTATACCCGTTACTGCAGATCGACGATCTGGACACAGAATGCCGAGCTTTATGGACGTCTTCTTTGGATACAATTATATCAAGATGGACCATAATAGTAAAGAGAAGATAAGCTTCATTACAGACACTGAAATTTTCTGTTACACCGTTATATCGTCCGGGCTAATGAATGCTAGGGCAAACTTTCAGAGGATCGTTAACTAAGCCTTCAAGGTAAAAACATTATTAGATCAGGTAAATACTTGTTTTTTGATATTATAAAATCAAGGTAAAAAATATGCAATTAATCCAAAACTGAAATCAGATTTACTCTGATGTCCTATACTTCTTACAGTGCATCTAATAATTCGTAATGCTCCTTTTTAATGCCGCGCCAATTTGGTCATCAAATTATTGATCTAACATCTATTAATCTAATGTAGCAACTACTGCTATTTTTTTTTAACATTTTTTAGAATAATTAAGTCAAGTGATCAATGAATATTACAAATTTAGATATATTTGTACTCATGATCATGTAATCTATGCATGTAGAAGTCTGACGATAGTACTTACCGAAGTCTTTTGAAGATTAGATTCTAATTGATTAGTGTACAGACTTCCACTTCATAAAGTGAAAGTCTCAAATTCGAATCCCGCAAGAATTTGAAAGATTTATCCTCTCCGTATTAACAGTCGGTGCTATTCGTACATTTATCTGTACGACGGTGGTACAAAATTAGATCAATTACGGATAGAATTTTCTATGATAATCTTAAAAAATATATATATAATTGATTAACAAAATCAAATAAAAATTTGAAAAATACTATTTGACCACACAACAACAAAAAAACGGTTTGAAAGATCGCCAAATTGGTCGTTGAACGTCAAAAGTTGGTTGGAAATTTTAAAGACCGATCTCAGAATGGAACTTTGAAAGTCTACCTTCAGAGACCAAACTATGGTCTTTGAAAAGTAGCATTCCGACCAACTTTAGGTCGGTCTGTAAAAGTTAGTCCTCAGAGGTCCAAAGTTGAATTTCAAAATTCAATCTATATCAGTCTTTGAATGTCAGTATCTGAAAGTTAACTTTTAGAGACCGTACTTTGGTCTCTAAATATTTATCTTTATAGAGGGATGTAAGTTCGGTCTCTAATGGTCTTTAAAGACCGATATCTTTCCCGGTCTTTAAAAGTTTAACCTTTAGAGACCGTTCGAGTGTTGGTCTCTGAAAGTCTATGACCAATCACCTACTAGCTTTTGGTCGCTGATTGGTTGTTTTTATCAGTTTTTTGTGGGTCTTGGAAAGTAATTTTGTCATAGTGTAGCCCTTATTCTAATAAATAATAAATAGTATTTCGAAATTTTCTAGTACTCGTTTAAGTTTAGTTGCTATCACAATCATAAATAATAACTGTTCTAAGATGTTAAGTACTGTATATTTGGCATTTCGAATCTTAAATATAAATATAGTCCAACTTTAGAAGTTTATAAGCAGATAAAAATATAAACTTTTGGACCCACTTGTTATTTACTCGAGACAACCCCTATAAATATAGCGTGTTACCTATATTTTGGGATAAAATTTATCCGTTCGTTAAGTTTTATAACCAAACCAAACACATATAAGAAGAAATAAAAAAATATTTTGATAAGTTTTTACAACTTTTTATCTACCAAACAAACGGACCTAAAGTATTGTTCCGAAGAATTAAGAGCACATCCTCAAGGCTGTTTCTAAAATTAAAAAATTCGATTTCTTTGGCAAAATAAATATAAGGACTACTGACAAAAAGACTCGAATGCATTCTCATGGCATGCTGCTTCTAGCCATGATGCCAAACCCTAACTCCATACATGTCACCATATTTGCCCAATCATGGCTAACAAAAAGTAGGTTTTATTTATTTAGTTTTTTATAGGTTAAAAAGTGAAGGCTTGTGGTTTAGGGCGTTTAGAATGGATAATTGGAACTTTCACCTCATGAAGTGGAGTTCTTAGATTTGAATCCCGCAAGCGTCACCTGCAAGGTTATGAGAGATTTATCCCCTTTGTATTTCGTGGAAAGTAACACGGACCTTCTGGTCTGTTCAGATCGAATGGTTGACACTCCTCGGTTGGTGGAACATGAATCGGTGCCACCTGTGGATTTATTTGTTACGATGGTCGTACAAAAGTAGGCCGGTCATGGACAAATTTTTTCCATGATAATTTATATAAAAAAAAAATAAAAAAATGGAAGGCTTTTGAAGGGAAAATTACAGGGAAAAAAAGAAAAAAGAAAAGAAGAAGAGATAAATCAGTCCCCTTAAAGCTTATATTTTAAGTCAAATCTCTAAAAAGACTTATCGGACTAAATTCAGTCTCTCACAGTATTGGGTGATAGCCCATGGCTCTAAGTATCCTAGATATACTAAGCACTTTGGGAAGTTACTTATGACATGTAAATATCTTAATTAATGCATTTATTATACCCATGAGTAGGACTCGAGTTGAGTCGAGCGCGGCTCTGTTTAAAAGTAGACTCGTTCAAAAAGGTTATAGTCCGGGTCAAGCTCGATCGGCTCATCTAAATTCAACTAATTTTAAAAATTATGAGTAGTTACTAATCAGTGTTAGCCTATCTGAGAGAAGATTATAACCTATCTCTCATAAAATATAAGCCATGAGTTCAAATCCCAGCAGCACTTTATTAGGAATAATTTTATTTTAGTGCACTTTACTTTCATTCGAGATGTAGAATAGAAATTGAACTAGTTGTCAAGACGGTACAAATTTATGGATAGCGATGGCATACTGTAAAACACCAAAAATGAAATCCAAGTAATAGGGCTATAAATTTCGGCGAAGATAGTCTTGGTGGGCCAATTCCAGACAGGCCCTTTTAAATTTGGTCCACAATAGCACGGGCAAGCAAAAGCCCGAACGTTGGCTTGAACATTTTAGAAGAAAAAAAGAGAAAACTTATGCACACGTGTCAATTGGAGTCAAACTCATTATGTGGCACCTTATAGAAAGCATTGCCTTAATAATTGTTTTAAAATAAATAAAATTGATGCTCAAAGACATAAAAATGGGTTTTTTTTTAAAAGATAATTAAGAAAATGTTGGTTGTTGAATTATGTTAATGTACTAAATTCAGAATATTACTAGCCACTCATGCTAGAACATGTTAGCAGAAATTCAGCCCCTAGAAGTCCAAATCGCCCCTATAAAACACATAATTCATTTTTAGTTCCTCATCAATTTTTGTGTCACAATATTTTGACCAATATATTAATATTTTTTTAAAAAAAATAACTTTATAACTTTTATTTTTAATATATATTTTTTTAAAAATACTTCTAAATAAATGTTTTGAGATTTTAAAGATTTAACGGGTTAACGAATGGAACCAAAATCCGTTAATATTTTAGAGGCTAAAAACACCCACTTATAAAAAATTTTTGAAAAAAAATCAACTAAAAATTATAAATCTCATCAAAATTCATAAATTTTATGTTGAAAGATTTTTCAAAAAAATACTACTCCAGTGGTTAAATTAAATTAGCTCAAATTATAAGAGAGGAGACAAAAATGAAAATTACATAGTGTGGGGGCTGTAAGAGTAAAAGTTTGAAAGTGTGGGGCTGAAAACGAATTATCTCAAGAAACTTCCGCAAATAGTGTTAAATGTGACATATATTTTCAAGAGCCATATGTAGGCTCAATGCATAGAAATTCGAAGACAATCTATTTTATTGGCTTTATTATTATTTTCAAAGACTTTTATCTTTTAACCTTTGAGAAAATAATAATTTAAAAAAAGTTCTAATACTAAGTCACAGAATTATAACCAAGTTTAATATACTCATAAATAAATAAAACAGCTATATTTTTCTGAGCTTGTTTTTTTAATGGCCACATAGGGAATTATGGTCCAATTGGACAAATGTCATGTGTAAAAATGAAGATAATTTGAAAAATCAAATTAGGTGGTCTAACCAAGACTAGGCCCTCCCTTCGCTTCTCTCCTAGCCCATAAGTAGATGAAGTCATTGTCCTATCACCTATGTAGCATTTCACGGAGAGCTGATCCCATACGCTCGTGCGCATGGAATTTTCATACGCATGAGCATATGGGAAAAATTTAATAAAAAAAATTATGATTATTTAAAATAAAAAAAAAATAAACGTTATATATTTTGATGAGATGTACAATTTTTATGTTTAAAATTTTGATTAAAAAATACTTCTAGATATATATTTTAGGTCTCTATAATTTAACGGGTTTTAAAATAATTTAAAAATCTCTAATGTTATGAATATTATGTAAATAATAAGTGATTCGAATAATAATGGATAATGTTATTGGGTTGGTTTTAGTTGGACGTTTTACCACTAAAAATGAACTTTAATATCACAACTTGAATTTCAATGGATAATGTTTTTAGGTTATCGTGGTAAAACTCTAAACATAACCCCTATCCGTATTATATAACTATCATAACAAATTAATTTACCAATGGCACTAATTTATATTACACTAATCAAAAAATTCTAATATCTAAATCTAAACAGGTCTAATAATCTGTGTTATCCTTCATAAAATATAAAAGATATATATTTAAACATATTTATATATGAAACTGGTACATTTTGGTTGTGCAACTTTGGTTATTTCCCGTAGCCGCTACTCTTTTCTTTTGATCAAGTAAGAAATATATTTTTTAAATTCTTCTTCTTCTTCTTCTTCGCTTCTTCTTTTAAACTTTGCTTCCTAGTATTGCTTCGGATCAATCCAAAGAACATTGTTTTTAACTGAAACAACCACAATTTCGATATTACTGAAAGTATCCTAATTACGATCAATCAGTTCGTATTGCGCTGAAATCGTGACAAGAGAATAAAGGTCATTTTTTATACTGGAAAAAGCTATTGGATTCGATAAAGCTGTCCGAACGGTATTTTTTTTTGTATCTCGGGATCCGTAAATTACAGATTTTCGAAGCGCAAAAATACAAATCATACTACTTTTCGATAATGTATGCGTGCCCAATAGCATTACCCGTTCATACTACCCTTTTTTTCTTCAACAATTGCAATTTGAATTTACATAATGTTTGCAGAGCGCAGCTAGCTCAACTCGATGGAAAGACGCCTTAGAAAATGTAACCATCTAGATTCGAGGCAATATAGGATAAAATTTCTCGTACGATTTCTAAAAAATTCTTTTGTATCTCGTGTCAGGAACCTTCGTTCATGAAAGGTCTGTACTCAGATTCTAGAGCGTCGGTCCGACTCAGAGTGGGGATTTTCTGCGAGCTTGAGATCTCTATAGAGGTGTGCGTTCGTATTACGTGTTCCTCCACCATAATTTCTCCCAAAAAAAAAAAAAGAAGAAGAAGAAAACGTAATGTTTGAAATTCAATCCTCCTGGCTTGTCTTTATTGCATACATTCGATCGACGGAGGTTGGTGTTGCATTGAAGATGGAAATCAAATGTTATGAAGGAGAGGAAGTGATGGGGTTTTATAAGAAGCATTCAATTGAATTCAATAAAGGCCTTCATTGTGGCAGCTGGGCTCCAACCACAGACCTTCCTCCAATCCATCAATATTAATAATATTAAATATTAATTAATGTTGGCAGTATAAATAGTATAAATAGATATATATGAGTATAACTTTTTTTTTACTTAAGTATATCCTCACTTACTTAAATTTGGAACTTTTTTCCAAAAAAAAAAACAAATTTCATTTCAGAGAAATGCTCATGCACACCACAAATCTACCAAATAAATTACCAAAATTAAAAAAAAAAAATATCAAAATATCTTAAAACACCGTTGCAAATAGTGGTCACCGCGCAATTTTTTTTTTTTTTTTTTGAAATTTTTTATCTTTGGGTGGATACATCATAAATGGGGTTTGCTCGAGCATTTTTGCTCATTTTCAAAGAAGGAAAAAATCATATATACATGAATAATATATATTAAATAGAGTCATTAATCAATTTCATCAGCAGTTGGTCTGTCTTTCTCCTGTTACAGCTTTACCTGACTCTCATGATCCCATCTAGAGGTACTCACCTAAACGAATTTAGTTATATTTTCAAATCCCACTCCTGATAATCGGTAATTTCAATAATATACAAGGGATAATGTGAACAATTTGAGGGGAACATATTTATTCGAAAAGAAAAAAGGGATGATGATGATTTTATAAAAATACACGAACCATATTGTGATTTCCGACGATTCTTCAAAAAATAGTGCTATTAGAAATATAATTATATATATATTATATTTTCCAGATTTCGCTGAGACGAAAATTTTACTTGTTTTTGTCATCGTCGTATAAACCATATTTACATTTTGTTTTCGATTTAATAGAAAAAAAATATTATGTAGATATAACGTACATCCCAGTAGGTTTTTATTGCGCCCATTCATACAATTTTTCAAAGATTATTGTATATTTCCATGCAACTCATTGCAATAGCACTTCTAAAATGATAGTTTCAAAAAATTGCATAAATAATCACTTTAAAAAGTTATATTATACTGAGAAAAAGTTAACTAGCTTCAAATTAATGTATCATATTCAAAAGATGAAGTAAATTGTGTTGGATTATCTCCTACGATATTTTATATACTGCTTCAGACCGAAAATTGGACTGGATTGGTCGGTTCGATCCTATCCCGTCCAAACTGGTATATAAACGGTCAGGTCCGCAGTCCTATTATAAATTGTTAATCGGTCATCAGTTTGGTTCGATCCAAAACTGAAAATTAGTGGACCGCAACGAAGACTGGTTAAAAGGTTGGCCCAACAAAATTATAAATCAAACAAATAAGTAATTCTTTACCAAACAGTAAAAAATTCGCGGTTTAAACTTATTCACGGCCCAAATATTATACAAAATATAATTTACGATCAAACTAGTTTAGTCCAATTAATTTAAGATTCGGTACGGATGGGACCGGTTAAATTTTAGTACACAACATTAATACTACTCGATCTATAATTCAGTTCGGTCTGATTCGGACCGGTTGAATATCTCTACCCACGACAAAATAGCAGTGACCTTTAATATTGAATTTTCTGGTAAGACCAAATCCAGGAATTAGAGTTAATGGAAAAGGATTGCATTTAATTCTTCCTCAACTGTTTACTCTCTCCCTCATTCATTGTCACCACTCCTTATGTCCATTGCAGAGCAGATCATCCTCGGATTTTATAAATATATAAAATATATATATATATATATAAAGTTAATATTAAAATTATTAATTTTAATAAAAACTATAAATGTAATATTAAAATTTTTTCTAAAACTTAATTCTAAATAGGTGTTCTGAGATTTCAAAATTTTAGCATTTTAATATATTTTTAAAATTACTTTAAGCCTACTAAAACTTTAAAGTCCTAAAATTCCTATTCAGAATTATTTTTTAAAATATTTTGAATATTAAAATAATAGATCTTATCAAAATTTAAAATTTTATATTAAAAATATTTTTAAAAAATTTATAAAAATATTTTTTTTAGATGTGTACGGAGCGATACAAATGTTCCTCGTCCAATTGCATGCATCACCATATATTAATTGTTTATAATTATAAATTATAAATTCTACTTATTATATATTTAAAAACTGATTTTTAATTATTTTTAGTACAAATTTAGCAAATACTTCAGTCCTCTAATGAGTTATAATATCCTACTTTCCTATTACATATGTTATGATGGAAACCAGAAACTAGAAAGAGCATGCGACATTATGAAACATGTGATGAGCGATAGAGATGGAATGAAGTTATCGTACCGACCGATGAATTTTATTAAAAAAAATAAAATTAAAGGATAATAAATAACCTGAAAATATATTAATGGCGTTAATTAGAGCCGTCTATTTCATTACGTTATTTTTGTAATATAATTTTCTGTTACACCAACCTTAATACAAATGAGATCAAACGACCCGCTTTAAATATTATTCCGTGTGATTTACTTGTGTAATTCTCAACCTTCTTCTAGATTTTCTCAAAAAAAAAAAAAAAATTCCTTTACTAAAAGAGATACAAGTAGTTACCATTAATAACAAAAATAAAAATAGATTAATCTAATTTCAAGAAATAAAAATTTATGGGGAAATAAAAGAGGATGTGAGAAAGGATTTGTGGGGCCTTTGTCCAGTCCAGTGCCCCATTTTAAAATATAAATGGGAAAATTATATTCAATGTCCATTTTTTATATGTCATCCTATTATATGTTAAGATAATACTAATTAAATTTTGATGTATACTACTTATTAGAGCGAACAATTTTTTAAAATTAAAAAGTATTAGAAATTTTGAATTAAAATAAGAAAAAAAGACAAGCAAAATTATACAAATGTTTGAAATTTTCGAATGATTTTTGAGTTTAATAGTTAATTTACCTATCCAGTATCACATGTCAAAAAATAATTAATAATAGTTTAGTACGTAGAATGATAATATATTAACTCCACAGGGGAACTATGAATCATGCCAAAAGAAGGAGAAGTTTTACGTTGGTTCAGGTATAAATTTCGTTATATACATCCAACTCACTAAAATTTATATTTAGATAATAACAAATTGAAATATAAAGTTTATCCAGAAAAATAAAACAGTAATCTTTTAGTTCAAAACATGCTAAATGAAATGTCATATTAATAGACAAGAGTAATATATACAAAAAAAATTCTTTATTTTATACAAATAAATTAATATTGATACTAATTTGTTATATTATAATATCTTACGATATTTTTTAAAAATATTTTGATTTATAAAGTTGTATATTTTATTTTTTAAACATAATTTTATTGTTTAAAATTTTTTAACAAATATTTTTAAATATGAATTTTAATTAGCTAGGTAAAATTGACGAAACTCATGCCTAATATATTTTTAAATTCATTAATCAGAGTAAAGCTGCCTAGACCAAAACATTGCTCTACGTATTTTCCTCCAACGTCAAGAGCTGTCCCACTAACCCCTGTTTAATTCTAGTACTCCCACCTCAATTTGCCAGCTGTCTGTAGGTATTACACAAGCCTTCTACTTAATTAACTAGCCTATATATATATATATATAATATAATATATATATATAATCTGGTTTAGAATTCGTAATGGGGTCGTATGTTTTTATAGAAATTTTAAAATTTTTTCACACCTAATTCTAACTGATGCTTTAAATTTAAGTACAGTTTATTTATAAACGAAAATTTCTGCTAAAAAATACAAAAAAGAAATTTCACAAAATCCTTAAAATAGCTTCTATATTAACCCCTATTTATTCACCCAACGACGTTCCCACCTCTTCTCCATCTCCTCCATTTTTAGGTAAACAATACCAGAAAAGCGAGAATCTAAGCAGAGATTTATAAATCTGGACTTGGAAAACAAAACATGGTTTCTCTTGAAGCTTCTGTGGGACTGAGCTCCAAATTTGACGGCGCTGGCAATCTGTCGAAGAAGAGAAAGTTCGAAGATGAAGGATCTGAATTAAGCGAAGATTTTTCGAAGGCTAAGACGTCAACGGCTACATCGACGGCGACGGAAAAGATAACGGAATATGTTGAGCTTCATCTTGATACTCCACTACCATCGGAGTGGCAACGCTGCCTCGATATCAAGGTAAATATGAATCTTATTTTATGAAGATAACAGCTTGTGGCATCTGATAGTTTTATCAAAATAACTTCTTGAGCTCCCAAAATGTATCTATACTGCTGATCTTGCCTGAATGTTTTATTAATTAATTAAAAAAAATGAACTTGATTGATTTTGGATGAATTAACCTTGGGAGAATATATATATATATATATATATATATATATATATATATATATATATATATATATATTAACGTGCCACAATATGAGATTCTATTGCAGTCAGGGAAAATACATTTCTACAACATTATGACACAGAAGAGGACTTCGGAAGACCCGAGAAGAAGCCCGGAAAATTATCGCCGACGTTCTCCGACGCCGGTGAGCATAGACTTGGAGCTCAACCTTTCCTCCCCCGCCACCGCCATCACTGACCATGAAGATCAAAAGAAATCAAATGAAGAATTAATCAACAACAACAAAAGAGATAGCAATCTGATGATCAAGAAGACGGCATCCCTGCTTACATGGACGTTGCCGGAGTTCGTAGACGGCAACGCCGAGGAGCTGGAGATGGTTGCCGCAGTATGCATGCGCTGCCACATGCTGGTTATGATGTGCAAAGCGGCGCCGTCGTGCCCCAACTGCAAGTTCGCACACCCGCCGTCGGCGCCTCCGGTCTCCAGCACTAACGGTGCAGGCGGTGGTGCTTCAACGATCAAATCTGAGTTCTGGCTGTTGAGCTACAAGGATTGAAAAATTAGAGTTTGTTTAATTAAGCTAGAAACAAATATATATATATATATATATATATATATATATCTCGGTGGGGTTTGTGTTGCTATGTTACTTAACCATATAGCAAAAATTAGAAAAAAAAAAAGCGAGGTAGTTGATAGCATCACTATAAAAAAAATGAACTTTAATAATAAGAATTAAGTGACTAAATATTATTTAATTTAGCCATTAAAAAATTTAGCATTTGAAATTGCACAATCAATAACTAAATAATAGTGACATTTTGATCGTTGTTTGATTTTTTTTGCTGTAGTATATTAGTAGGCAGGCAAAGAAGAGCGATAGATGAAGTTGACGAGCTACATATGGTAATTATGGGTTTAATTTCCCGTCATCCCTTGCTTTTTTTATTCAGGAGGATACGGTACAAAAAAAGGAGTTTATTTGGGGTTAAGGTATAAAAGTAATGGATGATTTGTAATTATTTTTATAATTTTTTTAATTAAAAAATGGATATATTTGATAATTGTTGTATTAATTTTTTTAAGTATCTCTAGAAAATTATATTGAGATTCCGAAGTTATTATAATTAAAAATATTTAGAGTATTAAAATATACATCTCCAACTATTTTTTTTAAAATTTAAATATAAAAACTGTAAGCCATCAATTTTTTCAAATATATATAGATTAAATTTATAAAAATATTTAAAGTTAAGCAAGGGCTCATATGAGAAAGTTTTGTGATGTAGGGGTATTTTTTATAAAATTTCTAGTATTTCATAAAAAATTTTAAAATGTTCTAATTAATTTCTATTATATTATTTATTATTATATACTATTTATACTATATAATTTTTTTTTATTTTTTTAAAAGAAATTTGAAAAACATAAATTTTAAAAAAATATATGTCAGAAACTTTTGTCTGACGTGTTCGACACACGTATCTGAATTTTTTATTTTAGAATTTTAAATATTTTTTTGACATATTCAACTCGTGTCCACAGCATTTTCATATCTGATACTATACAGGGTAAAAGTTTAGTATGTCCGTACTATACTATAGGGGTTGAACGGGGGTTTATTTTGTTAAGTCCACTAATTAACAATGCTCAAATTGGTGGCAGATGTAGGGAGTATTTTAATCTATCACTGTACACAGATAGATAAAATTTTTCTATTTTTTGCGGGAGTTTTTGGTTGATTTTGTTAATGATGATATAATATATTATATATGGTGTGATTAGCTCATCTCTATATTTGTTTAGATTAATTAGGACAAAAGCTACATGGAAAGTTTTCTTTCAATTATTTTCAAGCATTAGCTTGGTACTGCTCATGCATTTTTCCTAAGACCCTGTTTGGAAAGAGGGAAAGATAAAGAAAAGAATGTCCGGAAAATGAAAGAGGATTGAAAATTTTCTTTTTTTCTTGTTTGGGAATGAATAAAAATGATGGAGGAAGAAAAATTGGAAGGATTGTTTTATGTAAGACTCACAATTTTTGTTCCCTCCCAAGAGAAATGTTGTGAAAAAAGAGGGTATAATGTATTAAATTACGATTTTGTCCGCATATAAAGATAATAAAAAAAATGATATGGTATAGGATATATTTGTAATTTAACATAATAACTTCTTTTTCTATTTTCGTGCTTAATTTTTTCTCCGCTTCTTTTTCTCCTATTATCCAAACAAATTAATTATCGTGTTATTTAGCGTCTTATGCCGCATGTATAGACTAAGATGGTGCAAGATATAATCTGCGAGAGGGCGCTAAATAGGAACTTGGGTGTAATTTTGTTATGGATATGATTATGATCTTTCCGGCGCAAGGTCTAAGGAAACTCACTAATAAGTTAGGGGCTGTTTACTTCGCGCGGAAGTCTGAGAAGTGAGAAGTGAGAAGTGGGAAGTGAGTGAAAACTGTGAGAACTGAGAAGTGGATGAAGAAGTGGTGTTTTAGTTTCGTCTATTTACTGGGATTGTGAAGTAGAGGCTGGAAGATAGTTTTTTTGTTTACTTTGGGGTTGGAAGTGAGGACTAAAAATAATTTTTTTTTTGTTTACTTGGAAAATTGAAAAAAACTGAACATATCAAAAATTATATTATATTTATTTTAAATATATAAATATTTATATTAAATTATATTATTTATATCCTATTTTTTGATGTATATATATATATATATTTAATATCTTAAATATATGTATTATAATATATTTAATTATATACACAGGATATGTTATATTATATATTTTTTTATTTATATGTATTAATATATTCAAAAATAAATTTATATTCTGATTACTAAAAAAATTATAAGAGATAAGTTTCTAAAAATCTTGAAACACAAAAAGTATTGAATATCAAAGACCTTTGTATTGAATAAAAAATTAACCGAAACAAAAGATTTATTCTTACATTAAATGTATTCATAAAAAAATTAAACAAGAAAAATAAAATAAATATAACACATATGTACAAGTATATTTCAAAACCAATTGGGACTACATTGGTCGCAAGAGGAAGGAGGAAGAAATCGCAGTACTTCTAACAGAACTCACGACGCGGAAACAAAACAGTTCGTCCACTCCGCAGCTAAAAGCTGCGAAGTGGCGAACTCAATTTCATTATATACCGCGGAACTCTCAGAATTGTTCCGACGAAGTTCCCGCGGCGATAGCTAAGATAAGCTAACTAGCTGTTCTGAGTTGACCGCAGTTTCCACGAATCCACCAGAATTCCCCGCCGCTATAAACTCAGCGCCCTCTTCCCTTCAAAAAAGGCCGAGAGAGAGACATATGGTAAACAATAAATTAAACACCGAACAATCGTCCCATAAAATGAAACTAATTCCCACTGCTCCGCCCCGCGCCTCCCTACCACCATGTCCTGACCTCCACCCATCCAAACAGCGCCACACCCCCCACACACCCCCTCGTACACGCCCGCCTGCATCCACCGACAATCCACCGCCCCCTATACCCCACCCCGCCCGCCCCTACCCGATCTCCCTCCCCCACTCACACACCCCGGAGACCAGACTCAACTCCCTGCCTGGACACCGGTCAACCGCAGCCCCTACACGACCAACCACTCCCTACCGGCTACAAGCGATACACACGAGATCCACCAGTTCCGCGCGAAATAAACAGCCCCTTATTATCACATGTTCAGTTAAACAAAATACAATCAATTATTACTTAATTAGATGTAATTTTTTTTTTATCTTAACTGCTAAATTTTATTTTTATTCTATATTTAAAAAGGATATTAAATAATAAATAATAGATTTTTTCAATCTGACGTTGCTGGATGATATCCCTGGTAATTATCTATTTTTAATCAGATTATAATCATGTATTACAGGGCTGGCAATCGCATCACACCCGTACAGAGCACAGCACGTGCATAGTAAAGAACCACATAAGTCGTCCCTAAAACAGATCAAAATCGCTCCTTTTTGTCTTCCTCCTCATTCGATCTTCGTCTCTGTCTTTCACCATTAACTAATCAAGCAGCTCAAACCAACAATGTCTCAGAAGGTTTAAGTAGAGATTGATTGATTAATTCGGAGATTGAAGCACCGTGAAGAATCTTAGGGTTTCGTAATTGTGAGAGGGGATTGATTAATTTGGGGGTGATTGGAGTTGGTAATTTGTAAAGCTGGGGTGGGTGTGGGAGAAGTGGGCGGGGCTGGTGATGGGCGCCGGCGGGTCGAAGCTCGAGAAGGCTCTCGGGGATCAATTCCCTGAGCAAGAGCGATACTTCGGCCTTGAAAATTTCGGCAACACCTGCTACTGCAACTCTGTTCTGCAAGTATTTCTCCTTACTTCTTACCTTTCTAATCTGATCTGAATTTCACTTAATTAGTGTTAATTGATGGGTGCCGGTGGATCTGAATTTCTTACTGATTGTTAGAATATATGATAAATAAGAATCATATCGCTCTATCACTTTAAGATTTTAGGAGTTGGCTATCTCAATACAGTATCGGAGCAGAGGTCCTGAGTTTAATTTACAGCTAGACCCTATTTACTTAGAAAAATGACCAAGGAAGAAAAATGACAGTGAATGTATAAAGCTACAAAGTGTCAGCTTTTGTGCTTGGGAGCGTATTAGAATATCTAATAAATAACATAATCTTATACTGTCAACTTAGATTTTAAGAAGTTGGTCAAATCTACAGATATTTCGGGGGTTATCCTTGTCTTTAAACTAGTAATTTGTTAGATGGCATCTGTCTTAGTTATTATTCTTCAAAATATTCATTCTTTGGTTGCTCTAGAGTCTATTTATGAATATGTAACCAAGTTATGTATAATTTGAGAGGGGTTTCATTGGTGGGAGAGATATTAGTTTCTGATTCCTTTTGAGATCCTGCGGTTATCACATATATTCCTGGATAGACATATTTTGTTGAGGTGTAGGAGCCAGACACAAGTGCGGACTTTGAAGAATGTTGTACCATACCTCAATTCTAAATGAACATCTAGTTTCTATTTGCTTTCTGGTACTTCTTCCTAATATTATTCTGTATATACATGTTGAAACAAGAGGACCATAGGAGATTGACATTTTTCTTTGGGATTGTTGAATTGTTATGTGTCTATCAATTTTCTGGAATATATTATTAAGACTTAACGGATGAAGATGCTATACTGACTCTTACATCTTCGATCCATCATATGATGTTGTTCTTATGGTATCTGTTGATCGCTTCTTGTAATAGAAAAACAGCTCGTTCATCTCTCTGATTTGGTTTTGCAAAAAGATAGAGAAAATTCTTTAGAAATGACCTTTATCTTGAGGTTTTTAGTTGAGGAATGTTATTGTGTTTTCATCTATTGTTGAATTCGTCCTTGGATACTAAGTAAGCAAGTCTCAGAGGAAGGCAAGACAAACATTTCAATTTTCTGGTTTATTGTTGAATTCGTATTTTGGTTTGGGATGGAAATTGTTTGTTTTGGAATGTTAGTGCTTAAAATTGTAACTTCTAATATGCTAATTTGGATGGCCTTATTTGCAGGCACTTTACTTTTGTGTTCCTTTCCGAGAGCAGTTGTTAGAATATTATGCAAATAATAAAAGTGTTACAGAGGAGGAGAACCTTTTGACTTGCCTTGCTGATTTATTCACCCAGGTACCATTCATAAATAGTTGTGTTCACTTTGCATGTATCGAAGGTTTTATTTGCTGAGTCGATCCAAATTTCGGTAAACTCAAATCTCGGCACATGCGGACCATACCGATGGTGTCGTGCTAATATACTTTATTTGTTATTTTTTAAAATAACATAAAGATTCAAAATTAATTAAAAAATTCAAATATAAGATTTTTCGGCATGTGCCGCCTGACACGGCTTTGCCGACTTGCATCTAAAACCATGCATGTATCTTCAAATCCTCAAACTTTATGTTAGTTAATTAACTGACGAGGAGAGAGACTAATGGTTAAGTACACAGATACATGCTTGTCTAGTTGGCGGAACTTTAAAGACAATGACGTGTTTAGATCATTGCATGTTATGTAGTCAGGAATTTATCCATTCTGCATTAATGGTACTTTTTTTCCCTTCTCAATACACGATTCTATCTTATAAGATATTTGTGATCTGGTGAAGTCCACAAACTAGCGGAACGGAATTTTGTGGTATGGTACGGTGCATGTATACACGGTGCTATCTTTCCGTTTCTTATCATTTTATTTTATGACACTTTGCATCAAATAGCATCTTCTGGGAATTGCATCAAATAGCAACTATGCCCGTTTTAGATGAGGTGAAGACTGTCAATCAATAATCTGTAAGCTGGTTCTGGTTCTAGTGCTAGTAGGTAAACAGCAGTGTTGATTGAGTAATGGAAACACTTTTTTTTGTTTTTCGTTTTTTGTTTTTTTGTTTTTTTGTTTTTTTGTTGGTTATGGAATCATTTTGATGATGACCTTGTACACTCTTCATCCTGTTACTAAATTATAGATTGGGCATGATTGTTTGAAAGCAATTGGGGAATCTTTAAAAAGACTTAGTTGACTATTTGCAAATGGAAGTGAGGTAGTATATATAAAGTGGCGAAGATTTGGGTCCCATATATGTTCATTTTCATATTAACGTCATTAACACCATAAACATCTTGTGGTAGTTTGGTTTGCGTTTAAGTGTTGGGAATGAAAATCTTAGCCGTATGCTTCGGTTGATGGTGTTTGTTTTTAGTTGGAGACAGTTTCACATGATTCCCATTCCAGAGTGCAGCATCTGTGGATTTTTATGATTCGAGTCTCCTGGTATGAGTAGGGATGTCACTTCCCGTTTTCTGTTTCTTGGTTGAATCAAACTATAAGGGTATTTTCCTTTCCCATTCCCAATGCCTAAGCATTCTTATTTCAATTGCCATTATATCTTCAAACCAAACGCCACACCAAGTGTAATTTTATGAGTTTCCAGGTTTTGCAGAATTTAATGTTACGGTCGTCTCTGTAGATCTTCAGTTAATTAGGATATAAAAGCTAAAACAACTATTTAACGGAGCATCTTATGATGCATGGTACCTACAAGGATTAGCTTGTAGGCAAAACTAGCCCAAGGTGTAGCATGTGTAATATCAAAGTTGGCAGACACCATTGTATAGTTAATGTGTGCTGACGGGATCACTCAAGTTAAAGCAAGTTTCACTGGCTGTGATGATGAATCAGTTTAACAATAATGGCAAATGCATCCGCTCACATTATGTAATTATCGTTGATGAAGTATCTGGAAGACTTATGTGAGCAAGATGAAATTGTTCTCTAGCATATGACAATGTAATGATGCTGTTCGCAGTGAGGATATCTCATATTATACCCTTTGTTACCTATCATATTGATTTAGACACTGTAGCAGTCATCGACATCTTTGTAATATCTTGTACAGATCAGCTCACAAAAGAAGAAAACTGGTGTTATTGCTCCAAAACGTTTTGTACAGAGGGTGAAGAAACAAAATGAGGTTTTCCGGACGTATATGCATCAGGTATCCTTTCATGGTTTTACTTGACGATTTCATATTAGAAGTTATTCTGTTTGCATGTTTATGACCATTGGTGTGTTGGCTTTATTTGTTAATCTTAAGAGTTATTAATGCCAGATATGTTCAAAGTCGTCATATATGATTAGACCTCTTCATAGGTACGTGGAAGTAAGAACCTCGATGTCAATTTGCTAACAAATGAAGTAAATGATATACGATCATATGATTCTCAGTTGTGCCATGTAGTTTGGACTTAGTATTTCTGGTGCACATGTGTGATAGGTACTTTTTGCTATGTTACTTTAAAAGTTCATGTATTTTTGAATGTTGTATGTCTACGTTTGTATTTATGAAGTTTCTTTTTAAAAGAATATGCATGTCTCTTTCTCTATGTGGATATGTTCTTAGGTCGTCATTAATTCTGATGCATGTTGTGTTTTGGTAGGATGCTCATGAGTTTTTGATCTATTTGCTTAATGAACTCGTTGATATATTGGAGAAAGAAGCTAAAACTGCTGCAAAAGGATCACCAGAATCATCATCACCGCCATCCGAAAAGATTCCAAATGGCACTGTTAATCCCGAAGCAAATGGTGTTCATAAAGAACCCCTGATTACTTGGGTCCATAAGAGTTTTCAGGTGAGGACCTTGTACATACGCTTTTAATTATACTGAATCCAATCAAGGAAAGAAGCTTGCTTTGTTTTGTTATTTAGTTACTAGGACAGTTTTCTTTTATATGTGCAGGGGATACTGACGAATGAGACAAGGTGCCTGCGTTGTGAAACTGTTACAGCTAGGGATGAGATGTTCTTTGACTTGAGTCTAGATATCGAGCAAAATAGTTCAATAACGAGCTGCCTAAAAAACTTCAGCTCAACAGAGACGTTGAACGCGGAGGACAAGTTTTTCTGTGATAAATGCTGCAGGTTGTCTCCCTGTGCCTTTCTTAAGTTTGTAGAGCGGAGATTATTAGATTGCTACGGATACCACGAGTCACTTATAGCGGATGGAAACGCCTAGGTTAATAACAATTTCTATTTGGCGAGGCCTAATACTTTATGTCCCCTTCCGAATTTCTCCATCCGTCACTCGTATCTTTACACACATCTTGAGAGGGCGATTTCTTGCCCATCGCATTTAAAACTCACCGAGACTGACTGATGTAGTCAAAGCAGCTAGTATTGTTTGTAGTGTTGCAAACCGTGCGGGCCGGCTCGGCCTGCCTCCTAGTTATGCCGTCTCGGGCTGCGGCCCACCCCGCGCGCGTGGGCTGGTTTCCCCAGCCCGGCCCGGGGAGCCAGGTCGCGGTACGGGCCGCGGGCTTTTTTTGCACCTCTAATTGTTTGCAATTTTGATGAGGTTCACCATCACATAGATATTGTGCAGACGTGACACCTTAAGGATTTCATTTCAACATTATGTTTTTCTTCTTATTAGTAGATATGGTTATACAGTCTTGTTAGTTTGTTTATTTGTTTTGAAGGTCTCTTAAGTTACATTTTTCACATATGTTGAAATATTTGCTCATCTTCCAAATATGTCTATTTCCTGGATAACAGTTTACAAGAAGCCCAAAAGAGGATGAAGATAAAGAAGCCACCGTCAATCTTGGTGATCCATCTCAAGCGCTTCAAGTACATGGAACAGCTCAGTAGGTACAAGAAGTTATCCTACAGAGTTGTTTTCCCGATGGAACTCAAACTTAGCAACACAGTGGATAACGCTGAGGTGGAGTATTCACTCTTTGCTGTTGTCGTCCATGTCGGAAGCGGTCCCAACCATGGTCACTATGTTAGCCTAGTGAAGAGCCATAACCACTGGCTTTTCTTTGACGACGATAACGTGGAGATGATTGATGAGTCATCCGTACAGACATTTTTTGGCTCTGCTCACGAGTACACGAGTAACACCGATCATGGCTACATATTGTTCTACGAGAGCGTTGGTAGTAAGGGTTGAGAATTTTGTCGTAGTTGTTGTTTTCATCTTATGACAATTTACGATTTGCGCAATTGCACCGAAATTTTCATCTGGCCTCATTTAATAGTCAGCATAAATGTTTACAAATCTGTAGGCCGCTGATGTCGGAAAGATGGATGTACAGTGATGATTTAAGAAAACAACGTTTTGTTTAGCAATAAGAGAAAGGACTGAAATGTTCTTGAAACATGGGTACTTATCATACAGCTTATTCATATTTCCTGGGAGAAATATGCTTTGTATTCTGAATCTACATGGCTTGTTTACCACTTTCAGATGGCGCCTTTGCCTTCTTACATGGGGCATTGCCGGCGCTAGGACTCAGAAGCTGGCACCGCCCATGCACGGATAAGTTGATACCGTCTGCCCATATGGGGTTGTAATGCTCTATTTAGTTTAGAGTGACGATCCATTACAATCATCCTAACTGTATCGCAGTATAGATAACCTTTCAAATATGACTTGCAAAGTCTTGATCCAAGATATTTATTGAAAATATATTTAAAAAAAAATTATACACCAAGATCATAAAGCATATTTAAAGTATTTTGATATTTAATTTTGTTAAAAGTATTTGATGAACGGCAAAACATTTGAGTAACCCATCAATTATTCGATTAAAATTTGGAGTGCTGGTGGGCACATCAAAAGATTAACGTATCTGCGGATTAAACAACATACAAATTTTTGGAGCATTTATTAGGAAAATTTTTAAAGTAAAATTGTAGCTTTTGTTGAGATACATAAATTTTGTTAAAAAAATTTTCAAAAAATTTTCAAAATAGATATTTTAAAATTCTAAAATTTAACGTATTTGAAACGAATCCAAAACTATTTTTGTAACACATTAAAATTTGACGTTTTAAAATACCAATTTAAAAGTATTATTCGAAAAAAATTTCAATGTAAAAAATAATAAATCATATCAAAATTTACAAATTTATTATTAATTTTTTTTTAAAATAATACTCCCATATTTATATTTAGTTTTTAATTATTTAAACTGGTATAATTTTTGATGAATTAATTAGGGACAAATATGTTTCTAAAATTTATGTGCAATAATTCTAAGCTATACGACGTATACGTACCATCGCTGAAAAATAGGCACATATATTGGTCAGGTCAATCTGGGCCCCATCTCCAATACCAAGTAAAACTGAAAATAACGTGCAACCAACGATCTCTCTCTCTCTCTCTCTCTCTCTCTCTCTCTCTCCTTTAGCACTACATCAAAATAACAAGATCGGGAAGTAGGAGAGGAGGAGGTCGATGGAGGATGTTCTGGGGCTGTTGAAGGTTCGGGTGGTGCGCGGTGTCAACCTCGCTTGGCGTGACACAAGAGGCAGCGATCCCTATGTTGTCCTACGCATGGCTGGCCAGGTTTTTACTCTTTTTATTACCTACTTTGTATTTATTTCAGCTTTGATTCATTCAGCTGCGTAGGTTTCTTAGAGGCCGCTCGTATTATAAATCTCATTCAGATGTGTGTATCTTGTTTGATTCTGAAAGCTAATGTTTAATTATTTCCAGGACTAATTCTACCATTTATTCCCCCTTCTTCCTCAATTGTTCTGTTTTTATTTTACTTGTTTTTATTTTTCTTGTTGACGTTTGAAATTGTTCTTGTTTTGCTAATCTATTAACCGAGTGTAGAAAAAAACAGCAGTACGTATCAAAAGTGTTAAACTGAAACAAATCTCGAATATTAAACATTGGAACAAGCACATCTGTTACACGTTTTTTGAATCCTGAAATATAGTATCCATAGTGTTTGTCAAAAGTTGTATATGAATAGTTCGTATATTTTACCTTTTTTTGCTTGTTCTTGTCAGTCTAAACAATTTTTGTTCTGCAAAAAAAAATTCAATGTTATCAGGATGCATCTTTATATTCCATGTGTCTGAGATTAACTTGCGTCTCTGATAGAAATTTTTATATATTAAATTTTATTTGTTCTTTTCTTCTTCTTTTTATTTTTATTTATTTAATTTTTTAAAGGATCGATGAACCCTGCGTCTAGGGGTGAAAACGAGCCCGATGTTCGAGTCGAGTACCACTGAGCTCAAGCTCGCCTCGATTGGTTTACTTGAGCTCGAACTCGAGCTCGAGCTCGAACGAGCTTCAGATGCTGAGCTCGAACTCGACGTCGACTTGATAAATCTAAAGCTATCGAACTCGAACTCGAGCTCGCGCTCAATAGTATCAACTGAACCAAGCTTTTGAGTCGATTGGGAGCCTGAGGCCTCGACTCGATGCGATGAATTAAGACCAAAAAACTCGAGTCGAGCTCGAACTCGAACTCGCTTATGTAATTTTATTATTAAAAAAATATTTGAATAAAATAAGAAAAGCTCGTTTAAACTCGCGAGCCTAACCAGCCGGAGTAACACAATGCTCAAGCTCGGCTCGTTTAATTACTCGAGCTTGGAATTTGTGCTCGAAACTCGACTCCGAGCTCGATAATAATCGAGCTCGACCGAGCTTAAACGAGTTCGAGCTCGAGCTGCTCGTGAGCAGCTCGGCTCGTTTTCAGCCCTACCTGCGTCTTTGCATCCATGGGTAAAGCTAGTGTTTATGAGATGTTATATATGCTTTAGACAGATTGTGCACAGTTTTGTCTCCCTCAAACGCCTTACTATCAGATCTTATATATATTCCGACTTTTTTTTTTTTATTTCCCTCTTGAGCAGAAACTGAAGACTAGTGTGAAGAAGGCAAATGTCAACCCTGTGTGGAATGAAGATCTAACTCTCTCAGTTTCAAATACCGTCGAGCGAGTTAAACTTGTAATTATCTCTTCTTTTGCAATAACATATTAACATATTGTTATTTGTATTTTGCAATGCAAATAATCTTTCATTGGGGATTTCCTGCATGATAAATATGAAAATTACAAAGGATGGATAGAGTGGGGTGTATGTAATATTGAGTTTAATCGTTCATCCTGCGTATATCTTCACATTTTCTTTTCCATTTACTAAATTGATTTGCGCGAATTTTTTTTTTTTCGATAACATCTTTAGTTAAGTTATGATCCATATGTTTAATTATACTGCAGGAAGTATATGACAAGGACACATTCACTCGAGATGATAGAATGGGCGACGCAGAATTTGATATCAATCCGCTCATAGAGGCCACAAAAATGGATCTGAAAGGCCTCGCCGATGATATTAGACTTAGAACGGTGATTCCTACGAGCGAGAACTGTCTATCTGAAATAAGCTATGTTATATGGAAGGACGGCAAGGTAACCCAAGACCTCACTCTCAGACTGAGGAATGTGGAGAGTGGCGAAGTGGAGCTCAAGCTGCAGCTGCTCATCCCTGGTGTAACACATCCCATAAACAGGGGGTTTTAAAAATGTAAAAAATATGCTATCCTGATTCGATAATTGATATAGTAAAAATATGCTATCCTAATTCAAAATGACGCTTTTGTACTCCCCATTGGTCGTGTAAAATAAAAAAACTGTCATCGTCAAGATACTTTGCCCTCATCTTTTAAATAATGATAATTTTGTCATTTCACATAATCAATGGGGGGAATATAAAGACGTTATTTTGAATTAAGAGTATAATAATATAATTTTGAATTATAAAGTACATAAGAACGCAAATATCCTAAAATTTTAGTATATCATTTTAAACCTGTAAGCCGTGTTAACAATGTACTACTACAATAATAATGTCAATTTTATATTTAACCCAATAAGTATGACTGTGAAAGAGAAAACCTCCTTACAGGTGCTGACTGATATAGCTTAGCATTGCTATCCACCTGTGCCGCCAGCGGTCTCTTTTTTTAGCCGATGGTAATGTGCAAGTGCTTCCTTCACGTATGACGGTTGACTCAATTCGTAGACGACTATGAGTGAGTCTACTTTCGAATAAAGTTGGATACAGAATTATACGTGCCCTATTATAAAAAGTGGGAGGCCACAAAGCATTATCAACTCACCAACAAGTGATTTGCTTAACTATATATTTAAGAATACTATCTCACCAACAAGTGATTTGCTTAACTATATTTTTAAGAATGCTGTCGAATATATCATTTGGAGTCTATGACGTCTTGGAGTGATTGGTGCGGCCTCTGCCTCATTAAGCGGTGGTTACAGAGTAAAATCGTAGCAGTGGTTTCCAAAGGGTTTGGATATATCCCATTTGCATTCTATGAAGAGTGAAGCAGGCATACATGTATGTCCAGGCCGAAGTGTGGAACTTATCGGTCGACGAAATATGAATTGGTGTTTAAATAGAGTTGGTACTTGGTTGGATTTTATCATCTTAATCACAAAATGAATAGAGAGAGAGAGAGAGAGAGAGAGAGAGAGAGAGAGCAGTCTTGGCTGACAAAATACTGTCTCGACGTAAATCTTCCTTACAGAGTGAACGTAATTTCCATATATTCTTTTGTTTTAGAGGGCTGAATGTTAGACAAAAGGATTGGATGATAGTTTTCCACAAATTTAGCTATGATCTCTACATGTTTTGAATACAATTTAAGTAATTCTAATTTCAGTGTCATTTTTATCATCTGTCATATTCACTCAAGCAACGATGAGTCCCACCACCAAAACAATAACGTGGGCATGTTCATACTGAAAAACTATTTAGTCGGTGAAATATAGGTTAATCTCGTAAATAACGTTTGTCTAGAATAATTCAATTTATATAATATACTATTATATTAATAATATTATAATATAGTCATAATAATATTAGATTAATTGGTTAGAATATTTATAAATTTTTGTCGGATGCTGATTTAAATAATATTTTTGTAAAATTGTAATTTGAATGAAGTTTGAAAAGTCGCTGATTTGACATCAACATCCGATCCTTAGACCAAGTCAACCAATTAGTTTTTGCCACCCCAAGTCAAACCCAAAAGGCACTTTCCTGAAACTACAAGGGTATTTTGGTAAGCTCAAAGTCCCATGCCCCATAAAATTCCATGATTGAGATCATATATATGCTTTGATACTTTTGCACACGGAGATCCTCTACATTATTCGTTTTTCAAATTTTTTCTTATTTATAATAAAAAATAATATCTGAATATTTTTTTTAAAAAATATCTAAATATATAAACACCCATGCGTAAATATTTAAATATCTAAATATTTAGATATTTAAATATCTAAAAATCTAAAAATCTAAATGTTTAAATATTTTTTAAAATAATAACTAAATATATTTTTTTAAGTGGTGTAAACGAGTGGATATGTCCCCTTTGCACACACCCATGCGTATCTAATCTGACTCTCCTTCTCTCTCTCTCTCTCTCTCTCCCTCACACACACACACACACACACACACTCTCTATCACATAAATCATCCAAGTTGCCACCCAAATTTGATTCTTCTTTTTCCCGGTCTCTCTAAATTTTCAGCCAGTTGATGCTAATAGTACCTTATTCTGATTCTTCAAAAGCTTGTTCCTGCGATCGAGGCCTTTGGTGAGATTTTTAGTTTTTATTTCAAAATCACTTTTTAGTTTGTGTAATTGGATTTTTGTTTGTTCGTTGTGGTTTTGGGAAGCAGATGAATTGGGTTGTTGTGAGGTGTCAGGGAATTTGGAGAAGCGTGTAGCGATCAAAATCGCGTTTTGGATGGTCTGGGATTGGATCGTCCCAACGGTGCGCAAGTGAGCGTTTTGGAGTTTGTGATCTTTTTATGGATAGGTTATGCGGTTTCAAATCCGGCTGCTCTCAGGCGAGACTTCTCTTTAAAAGGAATTTCTTTCATATTTTGCGGCCAAGTCCACTATGTTTAAGTTTCATATTCAAATTTCCTTGGGATATGATGTTTGTGTCTTTGTAATTATTGATTTGCATGTAGGTTTGAAAGAGAGACTGTTTAGAAGGACTCAATTCAAGAAACGTAAACAGTTGTTTCGTTTTTTTTTTCTTTATATTTTTGTGCTGATTCTTTTGGGACTATTTTGAGGTCATTGCGGTTCATATAAAATGATGCTGTGCAGGTTGATTTTCTTCGCATAGACGGTCGATTGTTGCATACTTAGAGAAATGAAAGTATTTGCTGGATATCCTGTGATATTCTGGTGGAGTGAGATATAGTTTGGTTATTGAGTCTGTCTCTAGGAAAGAAGTTTGCTAATAGGTCTTGGAAATTAATAACCCATCCTATACTTAATTCATAAACATGTCTCACTTTTAAGCTGGCTTACTAGGAGAGATGATTTTGGACTACATATAACCCATCGTGCACTTAATTCGCAGTGGATTCAGTTATTAAACCTACGGATCGCCGGAGATTATAATTTTTTGCAATAAATTCGCATGATAAAAATGTTATACCTAATGGGCTGTCTAAGCTGTTCTATGATAAATGATGATTGGTTTCATTTTGAGTTATCTCGTGTTTCCAGTGAGATGCACAATAATAGATGGCCTGAGATCTTTAGCTCTACATGCTATTCCTTCTGCCTTTAACAATTTTAACTTGCAATATTGTGTATTTAGATTGCACTTCTACTTGCATCATATTGAGTACTTATGTTATATATGGTTTGTTGTTCGCCAAATTCATTTGTATTGTATACACACTGAGCTATTTTATTGATATTTGAAACTTGCTCGATGAAGATAAGTTCTGAATAATTAGTTTTTTCAATTAAGTTGGTAGGAAGTTCGAGACGTGCTGGCAAAGGGAGGAACAATCAGGGCCAATTCAGGGTCAGCTATGGTTTCAGCCTCATCAAAGGAAAGGCCAACCATCCTATGGAAGACTACCATGTCGCCAAATTCGTGTACATGAAGGGGCATGAACTCGGTCTTTTTGCCATCTTTGATGGTCATTTAGGAGATAGTGTGCCCGCATACCTGCAGAAGAATTTGTTCACAAACATTCTGAATGAGGTGGTTCTCTCTTGAATCTTGATAGAGATTTTTACCTCTAAAGAAAACAGAAAAATGAGGTGGTCACGATTTTCACCACATGTTTACAAATTAGAGGTCTCTAGCTTTGAAAGTTGTTGGTTCTATTTTTAATGTACTCCATTGTGATATTTGCACATTGACAAAATTGTATAACTAATATCTAGAGCATGTCTTATTTTGATGGCATTAGGAAGACTTCTGGAGCAATCATCCAGGAATTGGAATTTCAAAAGCCTATGACAATACTGACAAAGCTATTCTTTCCCATAGTCTTGATTTGGGGAGAGGTGGTTCAACCGCAGTTACTGCTATAGTCATAGATGGACAGCACTTATGGGTAGCCAATATTGGTGATTCACGAGCTGTTCTTGCACATGCTGGGCAATCAGTGCAAATGACTACTGATCATGAACCAAATATTGATCATGAACGTGGGAATATTGAGAAAAGTGGCGGCTTTGTCTCGAACATGCCAGGTTTGTTGGTGGTGTTCTCTTCTGCAGTTGATTTACTTCTTTGTACTCTTAATAGCTCTATTGCTTCTCTTCCGGATGATATGTTTATTAAAATTTTTTGTAAGCATAAATTTAACAAGTTATAGAATCTGGAAAGAACAGACTAGAGTATATCGTGTCTATGCTGATATGGGTTTCTTAAAGCATGGTGGCTGTTTTTATATTTGGGATGCAATATGTTTAGTGAAACAAGAACCATTACTTGTCAATTACCATTTTCATCAATTTTAAGCTATAGCCTTATTTTCCTTTTAGAAATATATATATATATATATATATATATATATAGACATATATATAAATATATACTTGTCAATTACCATTTTGATCAATTTTAAGCTATAGCCTTATTTTTCTTTTAGAAATATATATATATATATATATTAAAGTCGGAGCTGTATAAATCAGGTTACTGATGCTTTCACTGATGGAAAAGAGTAGTATCTTATGGACATCTTTTCGAACTCAAAGTGGGTTCAAGTATGCAAAGTTTACCAGATTTAATCAGGTCGTGCTCTCGGAGTCGGTCGTTCTTCGGCTTCTCAGTAGAAGCTTATGTTGAATAGATTTACCATTTCCTTTGGGATTATGCTAAATGATTTGGATTTCTGGTTGCAGGGGATGTTCCAAGAGTAAATGGTCAGTTGGCTGTTTCCCGTGCTTTTGGAGACAAAAGTCTTAAATCCCACTTAAGATCAGAACCAGATGTCAAAAACCATGTTATCACTATAGACACTGAAGTATTAGTTCTTGCAAGTGATGGCTTGTGGAAGGTTTGACAAAAAGTGCATTTTTTTATTCTCTTTTCTTTCTTCCTTTTTTTTGGATTAGAAAATGCTAGAGCTTTCAAAAATTGTCCCAAAATTTATCTAAAAGTATGCGTGATTGAACTATGTGTGCTCAGAAGTGAACTTATGCTTGAATTCTGGGTGTATCTTGGGAGCTGTATAATTTCCCAAATTTATTAGGAAAGGTGACCTATTATTCTTTTCTTTCCTCCAGGTAATGAGCAATGAAGAAGCTCTTGAGATTGCTGGAAGCACTAAGGACCCACAATTAGCCGCTAGACGGCTGACCGCAGAAGCAGTCGACAGGGATAGCAAGGACGATATTTCATGCATTGTGGTTCGATTCAAAGTTTGATTTTTGATAATTACATTGGCCTGATTGTTCAACACTGTAGCGTTGCCGCCAATAAGTTTCGAGTACTTCATGATCTGACAAAGCAAGCGATTGTTTATTAGTAGTGACACAATAACTTGTATAGGATTTCTTTTTTTTTGTGTTTTAGTTTATCGGATTTATGATTTGTTCTGTTATTTGATCGGTGTTGCATCTGTTTCACCAAATTATAGTCCTGTGTAATGGTACGTGGGTTGGTGCCTTTCGCATAGTGATTGGAAGAATCGCTTGTTCTCTTGTTAGAGGGTGCTTGATGGAGTTCTCAATTTGGTACATGGGCTGGCGCCTTTTCCACTTACAGGAACTATTACACACGGCACATTTATAATTAATTATAATTTGATGATGAATCCATTTTAAATAGTTGAGTAATAATATGTTCCTCTTATAATTGTAACATCAGAAGTTTAAGAGTCACATAATGCATTTGTAATTGATCAAAATGGTGACGGAAGTAGTTAATTGCTTGAACAATGGTGTGCATTTTCTAGGGTAAGTGTACCCAGTTCTTCAACTACTTCAATGACTTTGAGCAGAAAGCTCTCAAATCATTTAATTATCGAAGATATTTATTATTTGTTTCTAAAAGAAATTATTTGAGTTCCAAAATAAATAACTTCTTTTTTGTTATTAAAAAAAAAACCTCACTTTGGTGAAGGTTACAAACCTCATGTAGATGTATATGAATGACTGCTCATTGGATCGTAGGTGTTATTGCATCTTACATAAAGATAACATATATATTTAGCTATTTGTGGAAGGAATTAAGTGGATAAAATGCATTATAAATATTGAACTCCTCTGACGGTATCCGCAAAATAAGCAAATGAGACATGTTTCAATCACAAATAATGTAACATTTTCTCTAAATTTTGTCCTTATAATTATATCTCTAAGATAAATATATTACGTTAAGATAGTATAATTTTTATAAATAAATTGAAACTATAAAAAGTGAGATGGAGATGACTCAACCATATAACTAGAGACTAAACTAGAGTTTATGTTTAGAATTGAAGTAATAGTTGAGATGTCATATGATAAATTTTCTATTACTTTTACTTTTACTTCTGAAATTCAAAAATATATACTCATGCTATTATATACTTACCTATTTATATTATGCCGAAGCCGTTATGGAACACATGTCATTTGGGTTTGGGGTGGTTCCCTCATGATTTGCGTAGCTGAAAATTTACTAATAAATAATCCAAAACTCACTTTATAAGCATATATAAATAAATATTAAAAATTAAAAATTATGGCCTTTTGCATGGAAAGAATAGCTATAACTTGCAATGCGGTATCTCTATCATATGGGCTTTATATTTATGCGATTGGGCTCAGAACAAAAGTAGGATTGGGCTCATGCAATAACACGCCCTACCGCAGACAGTCTGGACTGGGCTAAGCGCCCTGCTAACCAGTCTTGCCAGCTATATAAACGACTCACTCATTTTTCGTTTGACAGCCGCATTCCTTCAAAACCCTAATGGCTCCCAAGCGTGGCGTCGCCGCTCCGGCGAAGAAGAAGAAGACCGTGAGCAACCCTAAACCTAATTTCTCATGTCACATTGGCTTTAATTTAATTCATCATTATCGTAAATCTTGATTAATCTTTTTATGATTTTGTAGGAGAAGGTTGTGAATCCACTATTCGAGAAGCGTCCGAAGCAGTTCGGGATCGGAGGCGCGCTGCCGCCGAAGAAGGATTTGCACAGGTTCGTTAGATGGCCGAAGGTGGTGCGAATCCAGCGCCAGCGGCGAATCCTGAAGCAGAGGCTCAAGGTTCCTCCAGCGATCAATCAGTTCACCAGAACACTGGATAAGAATCTCGGTGAGATATTACGGTTTGCAATTATTTGGTTATTTGTCTGCGTTTTTAGTTTCGGTTTGTTTGAGCTCATTTTACTAATGGAAGTTTTTTGCATTTTAACGAAGCAAATTGTAAGGAATTAATAGTACCATGGAGCTTACTGTAGTTAGCCATTTTATATTTGCTCTTAGTTATGTCAGGTGATTTTGTTTATGTTTGGACTCTCTGAAAATGATTGACTACTAGATAACATTGTGGTGACTGTGGGGTTTGATTTGGCTTGGTTATGTATTTTCATGTTTCACAAAAATATCAAGTGCATGTTGCTGAATGAAATTGACTGCTTGTGATGTCAGAATTTCTAGGGTGGAGGAAATGGTAGTATGAGTTTGGTTGTAATGCCTTGTGTAGTAGTTTTTGGCATGGCAATATTCTTGGATCTTTGTTGATTGTCTTTCTTTCAAATTTCTAAGTGCAGAGCATTTATTAATTTTAATGTCTAGTAAAGCACTCCTATGACTGGGGTACTTCCTGTTGTTGGTTTGTTTTTGCTTCAAATTTGCCATCTCTAAGATGTGTTTTTTTAATGTTTTCACATTTGCTTTTTTATATAAATTCAAGGCAAAACTTTTTTATTATAGTGCTAGCTGATGTGGTCTGTATGTGTCTGTATTATTTAAATTACATTGTTGGCCTAGATCTGAATTTTTTACCTTTTTTGTTAATTGAACCGTTTGAATGTTTGAAGTCATCAACGTATGCTACATTGCTACTCAACGGTTGTAGTGCTGTACCCGGTGTATTATTATGAGATGTAATAGGATCCGATATTATTATGAAACTAACTGTATCTAATGAAGGTTGTGTTCTTACATTATGTAGAATATTTAGTGAATATTACAGCAGGTGACCATGTTATAACTGAATATTGATCTAAAGTTTCAGGTGAACTATATACCACGTCTTTTTGAACAGTGATATTTTCTCACCTATGACTATATTTTTTAAAACTATTCCATTAACCAAAATGTTTTTACTCTCTGCAGCTACACAGTTGTTCAAGATGCTTCTCAAGTATAGACCTGAAGACAGGGCAGCTAAGAAGGAAAGACTCTTGAAGAGGGCCCAAGCTGAGTCTGAAGGAAAGACAGTCGAAGTTAAGAAGCCCATTGTTGTTAAATATGGCTTGAATCATGTCACCTATCTCATCGAACAGGTAACTTTTGCTCCTTAGAATTCTCTGCTTCTGACAAGTTGGTACTTGTCTAAGTCGAACATACAATCTTATCATTTGTTTGAAGTGATAATTAGGTCCTGAGAACGTTCTAATGTCTAAGTCGAACATACAATATCTTTTTTTTAATTAAAGATTTAAATTCATACTTATTAGGTGTTCTGAGTGATACTTTGGTGTCTAAGATATTTCTAAGACCAAGCAAAGGAATCTGATTTATTATTGTACTGTGATATATTGGTTCTGAAACATGGTCTTATATTCTACACTTGGCTATGCAGAACAAGGCACAATTAGTGGTGATTGCTCATGATGTGGATCCCATAGAACTAGTTGTTTGGCTTCCAGCATTGTGCAGGAAGATGGAGATCCCTTATTGCATTGTGAAAGGAAAAGCTCGCCTAGGAGCTGTAAGTTTCATCTACGCTTTATCTATGCTTCCTCTTTGCTTACTTGGGTCACTGAGGATATCTGATATTATGACAGATCGTGCATAAGAAGACTGCATCAGTCTTATGCTTGACCACAGTGAAGAACGAGGATAAACTGGAATTTAGCAAAATTTTGGAGGCTATCAAGGTTGATAAACTATAATGAATGAGATATATTATTTATGTGTCATTCTTTAGCACCATACTAAGTTTTTATCAATACTTTCAGGCAAACTTTAATGACAAGTTTGATGAGATCCGGAAGAAGTGGGGCGGAGGTGTCATGGGCTCAAAATCCCAGGCCAAAACCAAGGCTAGGGAAAGGCTTCTCGCCAAGGAGGCCGCTCAGAGGATGACTTAGATGTTCAGTAAAGTAGTATGAACTTTTTATGCCTTGAGGCTGTTTGCGACATTATCCTTCCCTGTTACTTCAAAGAGTTTGCCAATTTTTTCTGAGGTGCTAGTAGTTTTGTTTAGGTTGAGAATCAAAGAATTTTCAATAGGATCTTTATTTATGATGCACATCTGTACTAGATTGATGATGATATTGGACTTTCAAGTGTTGTTTGTTTGTATTTTATCTTGGCATTCCCTGATTGAACTTTTGGTTAACGTAGGAATCGTGAGTGTTGAATTGTACTTCCATCATCTTAAATGTACTTGCTGCTGGTTTGAAATATGCTGCCATTAATAGGAAATTGCATCTCTACAGGGCGGTATAATTTGTTAGGAAACTGCATTCCACTGTTTGTACATGTTTTCACTGTTTTGTTATATACTTTTAAGTTATTTATCCCATACGAGTTGCAAAATAACTTTGAAATAAAATGAATTTCTTTCATGAGGTAAGGTTACTTAATTGCACGATTTACCGGAATTTACACAATTGTCGTCTTGCATAATTTATTAAAATGGAATGGATTAATATATGTAATTATATAAAAAATAATTATGTATTTGTCTTTAATATATACTGTAAAGTAATTTACATATTGTTAAAGTAAATAACGAACATTTATAAATTATCCACGCTTTATAACTACAAATAAATTATAGAATATTTTTTAGCATCAATTTACTTGTACTATAATTATCAGTAAACAAATACACTCGACTCCTAATTCTTATCTATTTTGTACTAACTTTCTATCAAATTTTCGCTCCTAATTTTTAATTTTTTCTTTGTGAAATAGACAAGACAAAGTTACAAAAGAAGAATCACTGTTCGATGAATATCACTTTTTATAAGTAATATTTGAACGGATGCATACATTACAAGTGAAGGTTATCATTTTCCCCTTACCTTTTGTTTTAAAATATTGATATATTAATGAGGAAGCCTGTAACTGGCTAATTTTTTGAGTTCATCATAGCAGTTAGATTCATTGTTGGTAGGATTCACTTTTGGCTCTGTCTCGTGTTATCAAACATAGAATTTTGTTTTTCCTCCTATTTTCTCAGCAAGCAAACAATTTACAACAGGAATCGTTGTTGTAGCAAGGGTCCAAGTTTGGGAAGTTCCACTTCAGAGGAAAGACCATTGAAGGCAGCCAAGAAGACTCCCACAGATCATGCCTAGGCCGAAAGCCAACGAAGACGACCCTCATCTCCTTCTCTTCCAACTACTCAATCTGATCATCACCGACCTCATCGCCCTCTTCGGCTCGCATCCATCGGCGAAGCTAGCTGTTTCTCCATCGTTTTTGGCCTGTACAATCAATTTGACCCCACAATTGATCCACAATTTTGCAAAAGACTTGACTGAATTATGCCTGAAAGGTGGTGAAGGGAATGTAACTGGAAGAGTGGATTCGACCGTGTCAGATCCGAGAATTGGTATGGCAAAGATTTTGTGATGAGAGGGGATTCTTGAACTCGGATCAGAGCTTGTTCAGAGGCGGTAGACAAACTCGTAGATTGGTGAAAAGGTTTTGCAAGGACGATAATAAGTTTCTTGACGGGTTTGTCGTGGGGATGACGAAGATTGGGGTACTTTTCAATAGGGTATAACGGGTAGATCAGGATAAATCGCACAAGGCAAAATTACATATTTTTATTAAAAAATAATCTAATTTTAAATTTTTTAATATTATTACATCTGAACTTTCAAAAAAAAAATTTACACCTTTTTAATAAGCTAATGTGACTATCACTTATCTTCGTATTACTGATAGTTATATCTTATCTTCGTGATTACTGATAGTTATATCGATTACCACATATAACAAATGACAACCGAGATCAACAATTCAAATAATATAACAGTAAAATTTAGAATATTGTTTAAAAAAAATTATGGTTAGCACAGTAATTATCACGGCATATATTAATGAAGTTATGAAGGAAAAACTATAATGCTGATTGGTATTGTTACCAAAACCCAGAACGTGGAAGCACGATTTTGGGAAAATCTGCTTTACCAAGCAGTTGCAGGTGGATATTCACCCAACTTTTTGATAATAATTAAAGTCTAGACAATGAGAAATGCTGACATGAATTCAAGTACGATGCAGGATAACGTGTAAATTCAAGTTACAAAATCTAGCAGAAGAATACTTGCATATCTTGCGCAAAATACAGAGTTCTTGAAAAAGAAATTACCTTAAACACAAATTGAAATTACATCCATTTATCCAAAAGCATTAGTGGAAAACAACCATTATCACCAGTACCACCACCAGAAAAATCCAAAAGCTGAAGATCTCATAGAGCGCACACATAATCTCCACTTGTTTCTATATCATCAATGTCTATATCTGCATCCAGATCGTCGAGATCAACACTTCCATCCATATAACTCCCTAACTTGGGACCGTGTCCTTCAGCAGGTTTCTTAGCTTCCCGTATTATAACCATCACTTCTTCCGTGCTCTGCGTTTGGACAGGAGCATTTGTATCAACATTCTGGATATTGGATTGATACTCATCCGTTAGCTCAATCGGAAGGTTTTGGAGAAACCACGGGTGTTGTTTTATCTCCGGAATTGTTATTCTCTGCGAGAAAACAACAACATTGAAATGAAGAACCAACTTTCAATTTAATTATGGGGCAAATCTTTCGAAAATTTTGTGCTAATGGCGCCTGAATCATTTTAGAGAATTCTGTAGATGTATTTTTAGAGGTCCCTAGCAAGGCTGGGTTTATAATTTAATATTGCAGTTTATTTGTAAAAGAAACATTCTATTAAGGGGATGAGAGCCGTGTACTGCAAGTGATCAAATGTATCATGGGCTCATCATCTTAAACATGCACATACGACTCCTGGATCACGATGAAGACATATCGTTAGAAGATTCTAGCATTTAGAGATGCCAAAAAAGCCCGTGGCCCGTAATGCAGCCCGGCTCGCCGAACCGCTGGCTGGCCCGTCCTGCAAGGTCGGCCGTGCGTCTGCGGGCTAGCCCGCCGCGCGAGCCGGAATGGGGAACCAGCCCGCTCGCGGGGCGGCCAGCCTGCTGCCTGCAACTATATTATTTTTTTTTTTATTTTAAATTTTGCTCGGCTAGGCGGGCTGTCGGCCGAGCCGCGCCGGTGTAGCCTCGCCCCGCCTTAGACACTGGGCCGGCGCGCAGCCCGTCCCCGCGGGCGGCCCGTATCAAACCGTGAGGACCGGCTCAGACCTGCACGGTTTGCAGCACTACTAGCATTGCCCGTTTTACATTATCTCTGTTGGTCCCAGAAAAAGAGGCTCCCTGGTGTAACTTTAGGGTCCTACAAGAGCTCCTAACGTATAAAAGAGAAATAGGAGTTGCTATAAGTAGACTTATCCGCACCGTATGAGCCCTATCACATAATAAGCTATTTACTGCATTCTTTCATATATAAATGGTGCTTACCTGTTCAGGATTAGCAACAAATATTCGCGACAAGAGATGTCTGCACTCCATTGATATTCTTACGTAGTCTGGAATCGAGTACTGAACACTAAGTATTCTCTGCCAAATAAATTTACATTTCAATCAGGTTGACATTGAAAAAAAGTCAGGCAGTTGTGAATCAAAAATACTAAATCAGTTAATTACTTACCCCAATTGTCTTCCTAAAGTTCTTCGGGTCGTCTGGGTCCTCAAATGGATAAGCACCCACAAGCATTACATACAATGTTACTCCACATGACCAGACATCAGCTATCTAAAGAGCAAATTGTTGATGGATTCTCAGATCATTATGCAATATAATGCCCAAAAACAGAAATGAAAAATAAGTAGAAATATTTAAACAAACCTTCCCATCATATTCCTTCCTAGACAAAACTTCTGGAGCAATATATGCTGGTGTTCCAACTGTAGACTTCGGTTGAGAGTGCAACACCGATGACTGAAATTACAAAAATCATAATGAAACATGTGTCCCATGAAAAAAAAAAAGAAAGAAACAGAAAAAGAAAGAGATATGGTAGAGCATATTTATTCACCTTGGAGTAGCCAAAATCACATATTTTAAGACGAGGAGCCGTGCTGCCATCCAAAAGCGTATTTTCTAACTTAAGATCCCGGTGGCATATTTGCTGTCACACAATGAAATGC
The DNA here is from genome assembly GCA_002076135.1 of Xerophyta viscosa. Taxonomy (NCBI): domain Eukaryota; kingdom Viridiplantae; phylum Streptophyta; class Magnoliopsida; order Pandanales; family Velloziaceae; genus Xerophyta; species Xerophyta viscosa. The sequence goes on along the minus strand of MJHO01000111.1, from coordinate 51,189 downwards.
AGAAAATAATGTCAAGCTCTCTAATTTAAAGAAGGATAGAGCAAAAGAAGCATTTTGGAAACAAACCATGGAATGGCAGTAGCTGACTCCTGATATTAACTGTTGAAAGAAAAACCTTGCCTTCAAAATAAGAACAAAAAAAAAAATAATTAGATGAGAGATTTACTTTCCAACACATACAAGTAGGGTAATACGTAATAAGTAAGAAAAGAACAATGCTATTCATCACGGCCAAAACCACCTTGATTTGTCTCAAGTTTTACGTGGTTGGGTCTGTTTTGGAACAACCCAGCACCATGATGGTTAGCTCCACAACCTTGAAGCAAATCAAGGTAAAGCCTTGATAAGTAGAATTTTCTGCATGGAAACAGAGTGTTTCTTCTTACCTCGTCCTCACTAAATCTCCCTGCATTGCATATCCTGTCGAAGAGCTCTCCACCAGCAGCATATTCCATGACTATGGCAAGATGTGTAGGTGTCAACACCACCTGGATGAGATGGCTCTTTTTTTTTAACTCAGAAGAAGTAACAAATTGCAAAAGCCACCAAACACATGAGCTCTATTTTTTATTTATTAAATTTTTTTCCTCTAATTATACAAATTTTCCTTTATCCATATTTGTTGAGAATGGAAGTTGAACTCCATCTCCCAAACATGTCTAGTGGTCCAACCGCTAGGCTATTAGGCTTTGCCCTCTAATTATACACCTTATCGATTCTCAATAAGAACATCAAGGTACGAGATCAACTATGAAATGAATAAACAAGTATTATCTGAGGGTAATAGCAAGTCATCAATGAATTTGCATTTAGGAATGAGTTACAAGGAAATCCCTATCATACAGTGGAGCTAGATAATTACAACGAGTGCCGTGAATATAATACGTATAGAGGTGACATCCATTAAAATGTTACATATGGTAAAAGAAAACTAGCATGGCAACAAGAGGAACATGTTGGTTATGAAAAATGATGAATAGCAGTTTTTTTTGAGAAGATAAGGCATTGCCTATTAATTTACTAAACATAGCCACAAGGTGCGGCTATTTGAGAGTGACAGAGTTACATAAGAAGAGAAAAGAAACAGTAAAAAAAAAAGAAAAAAAAGAAAAAAAAGAAAAGAAACAAATGGCGATCGACAAGACGAACTCCTCACAACATCAAAAAGCAATAAGTTATATCGCCAGTGTTTATAAACCAAATGATGAATAGCAGTTAGTAAAATGAAATGCGAAAAGGGGAATGTCAGTGCAGAACACAGCTGGAGTAGATTTTAAGTGTTGGGACAAAAAAATAATAGGTAGTTCAAAGCATTTAGAACAGCAACATTACAAGCCATGGGAAAGAAGACTGTTTCATAATCTTCTTCTTTTTATTTTTTTTGAAATTATCGGGTGGAACCCATAATGCGAGCAACTCGCCGCCATAGGAATCTCAAACTTGCGAAAAACCCACACGTCCAGCTCCGATCGACGCTCTGCGGTCCGAATATAGGCCTTCCATGAATGGAACTCCTGCCATAGAATACAGCCTATAGGGGATTTTATCCTAAACGTTCTCGATCTTGAATGGTGTCGCTTCTTGAGGCGCCCCCCATCCAGTCGAACTAGCCGTGCTGGTGGAGAGCTCCTCGAAACTTGGGTTGACTGTTTGATAATCATAATCCTCCATAGTATGAGGTGTTGTGCAACTAGAACTTGACACTTGCAAGCATTTTCTTTAAAACAAAATTTAAGGCTTGCAAGTTAGAAGACTTTTAAGTCATACAACAATAGGGGACTTGCAGAAGGATTTAGCAGTTGAAGAAATTACTTCTTCTGAAATGGATAAATAAGCAAATGATGACAAAGATAATAAAAGCTCATCCATTTGATATACAAGACTAAAAATTCACTGATCCTCTTATAAAAATATATAAGTCAACATGTATTTCTGAAATGAGAGGCAATCACATACCTCCTTGAACCTTATTATATTAGGATGCTTCAAGGACCTGTGGTTCATAATCTCCCTCAGAACATTCTCATCAATCTGGAATCAAAACAACAATTGAACAAACTTTGCAACCTCATTTGGGTTATAACCACCAAAATCGTATATCAATTATCAAACTTAAAACATAGAAAAATCTAAAGAGAACACAGAGAGGAAGTTTAATCCTTGTATGTGTGAAATCCCCAGAGAACAGAATGGTGGGAAAGCAGTCAGGAAGCTTCAGAATCTAGAAGCTTCACAGACAACCAAAGGGCCGGTAAATCTCAAAGAAAGAAAATCAACCACAAACAGAGCTACAATATAGCTTATAGATTTCTAAGATCATTGAACTCCAACAATTCAACATAAATAAATATAAAGAGAAAAGCAGAGTGGCAGACCTTGTGCCCTCTCTCAATGAACTTGCAGGCATAGAATTCATTAGTCCATACATCTCTAACCAGCTTGGCCACCCCAAAGTTGCCTGACCCAATATCCTTTATCACCTCATACCTCTCCATCAATGAAGTTATTAAGCAAACACACACAGAGAGAACAAAGAAAGCAAAGAAATAGAGAGCTTATGCTCAAATGATGGCAAGTAGACCCACAAAATCCCACCCACACTGCTGCTGCTGTATGTCTTTTGTTGCTTCCTCTCTGTTTCAGTGTTTCTCCATTATTATGGAGATTGAAGAAGGACAAGAGAGAGAAAGAGAGAGCGCAAAAGTGTTGATTTGTTGCGACAGATCAAATGTAGCAATCACACAAGCAAAGCAGTAATCTTTAAAGTATACAATTCTGCAACACCAGACATATCCTCTTGTCAGCTTTCTTTGTGATTTACACAGCAGGATAAGATGTCAGACGATGGGTTTCAAATTTAAAATATTTTTGCATAAGTTGTCCCGCAGGAAAACTGTACTTTCAGATACCGTTGTTTGGAAATGAGTAATTGTATCTAATTACCACTTTTTAATATATTATCTACCTATTTATTAAAATAACATCAATTAGATGTTGATGTAGGCTTCTGAGTACATAGATTATTATAATACTGACAACACAAATTAATTGTTAAAATTTTAAAATTATTAAAGTAGTTTAAATATTAATACAATTTTATTTGTCTAAATTTTAGTTTAATTTAAAATTTTAAGTAATTTTTAATTTTAATAAATTAGTCTATCTAGTCTTCATATATATCGAAATTTTATTAGTACTATCTTGATATATAGAATAAACATATATTAGAAATAGACATTATGTGTAACAGTTCGGTTGAAAACTCCTATTGTATTGCGAATTAAACAGAGATAATATGCAACAAATAAGCTCTAACAAGCAAATGAAATAGAGTTAATTATGTATTAGCTTTTATTTTTAATAAATTAATATTTTAGAAATAGAGGCTGATAATGATGCTAACAATGATCGGAAGGGACATCCTAAGCCGCACGCACGCGCACCAGTGAATCAGCACGTCTCGATTCTCATACACAGAGAGAAGCCGCCACGTTAGGGTGCACCAGCGGGAATTTTAAATTGCTCCGCGGAGCCACCAAACCGGGCCCCTCCGTCCACGTCCAAGCTCTTCTTTCTACGTGTACAATTTTGGCGCCGTGATACCGAGTCACGTATTTACGTGTGCGCTCGTCAGTGGAACACGAAACGATTCGATTGTCGGGCTCCAATTGTTTAATCGCTTGGTTTGCGGGCGAAGTGAGCCACCGTGCCAGATTTGGAAGTGCAGAATCTAAAAGTTATTTTAATTTAATAGAATATTAGCTGTATATAGTAATATTTAAATAAATGTCTCTTGTGATTAGAGATTTTCTTGTTTGATACGAAATATAATCTAATTTATTAGCTATTTATAGCATTCTTTTTTGTACATCTTTGAAATTTTGGGAATGACTGCCAAACTTCTTCTTCTAGCAAGTATACTCGAAACAGATATCTTCTGAATATTACACAAAAAGGATGAGAGGGTGTGTTACGGATGCATGTAGACCCTTTTTTCGTCACTTGCGTCGGTCTAAAACTTTGTGAGCCACGTTCAAAGTTTTTGACATTTACATGTGGATCCAAACTAGATATGATGTTACAAATGTCCACCATACTTACTACCCTTTATATTTTCTTAAATTTAGAAAAAAGGGTGTAAGAAGACGAATGGTAATATAATATGTGGTGGAGGAGAAAACTTGTAGGGAGGCCAAAATACGAGTGTTGATAAATTTAGAAGTTTATATAGTTAGAAATGGAATAACATATTCCTCAATTTGATAAGGCGAAAAAGGAGAAAAAAAGTTCACTTATTGGTGAAAATGAACGAGTAAATAACTACTATTATTGTTTAAAAAATATAAAATGGTACGTTATTTTGATAAATTGAATTTGATATTATAAATGCCTAATGCTGCTCACAAAAAGAATTAACCTTGCTTCCTTTATTTGCTGGAATAAATTAATCCTACTTCCTAACTGCATGCTTTCTGAGTGCACTCTTAGATTGTGATGATCATCAAGTAAACATCTACTTGGAAAAAAAGAAAAAGCTTCTCTCTCTTTCAAGGTATCGATGTTAAAAATATTTATTTCCGTAATAATAATATATAGAGTTAAAATAAATATGATTGATTTACCAATCTATGTAGTAAGTCTGGTAGCCATAAATATGAATGATTGGTGTAAATAAATATTAAATAAGAAAATTAAAATAACACCTACTATATATATATATATATATATATATATATATATATATAATAATACTAAAAAAAAAAACAGATAGTGTACTAACCAGACAATAAATGAATCAAGCTCATTATTTCTCAATTTATCAACTTAATAAGGATGGTGTATGGTGGAAATTCACATTATGTAAGGATATAAATAAGCAACGAATGGTGTGATAAAAAATGGCGCTAATTAGTCAAAGTCCACTTATATTAAGAGATAACCATAAAGGACGTTAAGGCCTAAAAAACAGATTAAGTTTTTAAGATTGATGAAAAATTTCTGTCCGGTGTATTTTACAAATGTATATAAAATAGTAAATTTTTTATGGTATGCGTCCATATTTTACCAATTAACGAAATTTGCATGTATTCATACACAATTCCTTGTCCTTGAGAGAAAACTAGTTGGTAGTCCCTATCCAATTTATTTGTGCAGTAATAAGATATGTAATAGGACAAGTCTTCCAATTCCTTTCTTGTTACATGATACCCTTATGACTGATGATTAAATAAAAAAGCCATTAGAAATGTTATTTGCACAGAAATTTAATATGAAGTTAATTTGAAATTAATATAATTTATTTCTAAAATACATAACAGTCTTCAAAAATTAAATTATAAATGAAAGTATATTAAAATTAATTGTTTATGTACCATAGCATGCTCAAATTCATTGGGTAATACTGCATGCAGCAACCAATTTACCAATCTGTATTATTAAATAAAAAAAATCTTTTGAGAGTTGAGAAACTTTTATATGAAATCATGAGATCTATATTTTTAATATTTAAATTTTTTCAAAAAATACTTATGAGTAGTTGAGCTTTAAATTTTAACGGATTTAAAACCATTTTTGAAAGTTGCTTCAAATTCGTTAAAAATTTAGAATACTAAAATATCTAAATATATTTCGAAAAAATATTTAAAATGATCACCAAAATACACAATTTTTATTTTAGAAATTTCTTCAAAAAATTAATTTTTTTTTAAAACTATATAAATTAATAAAAAATTTAATAAATAAGTGGACAAGCATTTTTCAAATCCATTTGCCTTCTGATACACGTTAGCTTTTTAAATTTCTGTTAAGCGTTCTTAATCATGATTGTTTGCGTATCCATCAAAATCTAACCAACGTTGCTCGTTGAAATAGAACAGAGCAGTGATGGTTTTTGCAGCTTCGAATCCAACGGTTGCGGTTATCTCTAGTAGGATAACCGCAACCATACCCAATAAAGTGACCCTCAGGAGCAGCCCGATAATCATCGAATATGATTTTTATCATACATCTTGATTGAGAATGGAACGGATAAGATAAATTCTTTCAAATTCATTTAAATTTACATTTGTTAGAATTCAAACACTTTGATCTTTCTTTATGAAAGACAAACTGTAATTACATTCCAACATTCAATCCTTCTAATTCAAATATATATATATATTGTCTGAAGGCAAAGCTCTTATATAAGAATTATTAATAAACCGGCGTGGACAAAAGGGGTTTTGGTGGACTGTCGCCCAGTTATAGCTCAGGGTTGGTGTTGCAGTTCTCAACATATCGATTATTGGTGGGCAATTATTTGCAGCCCGTTATCAGAAACACCACAATATTTAATTGTCAAGTTTTTTCTTCTCTTTTTTCTTCTTATATTTGTTAATTCGAGCTCAGCTAAATTGCAAGAATTAGGTCAAATTTGAGTCGAACTCAAACTCGCTTAAATAATTTATTGTAAAATATATTTAGCAAAGTTCGTTTAGACTTACGAACCCAATAAACCGAATAACAAAATGTTGAAACTGAACTTAAACGAATTTGAACTCTAGCTTTCTGTGAGCAACTCGAGTTGTTTTTACTCCTAATCCAAACGCATAGAGACTTATCTACTATACATAAAAATATAAACACGAACTCTTAGAGTAATATAAAGAGCTCACTAAGTATTTAGTAATATTCCTATGTGTTCATGTTTCTAAGCATTCATATGTATTTCTAAGTATTCTTAGTTGTTCTTATACTTAATGAAATAATTTTCTAAATATTTAAATAACATTATATAGTGTTACTTAATTATTCAAGAAGAAGAATATTTATAAGCTATTTTAGACAAAATAATAAATATTTGGTATACAAATATTCGTTATTTGTAGATGATTTTTTCAAAAAATTCTGATTTTAGTATTGATCGTATGATAGCGCATGCAATCTGGATGCACCGGAGGGAGAGATATATATTAAAGATAATTGCGTGTGCGTTAAAAAAAAAGTAGAAACTGCTATAACAACAATACTTTTTTATTTTAAAAAATTGAATGTATTTTATTTATTTCACGAGGTAAATTACACATTTCTGCCAAAGTATATAAGAATGGCGCAAAAAATATTGAATCAAATTTAAAGATAAATTGCCATATTTAAAAGTTTAGAAATATAATTTTTGAAAAAAATTAAATTACAAAAGTATTTCCGGTTCAGCGTGATTAGGTTCTCCTGCCTGCGCCACTCACTGTCCATTTCTTTGTCTTTCCGATCTCTTTCTCTTTCTTCTAAATTCGATCAGATCGAGTAATCGGCGCCGGAGACAGAGAAGATGGCGGCATTGGCCGATTGGCGGGCAGTACAGAGGAGAATGTGTAGATGACGAAACTGGCGGAGCAAGCGGAGCGATGCGATGAGATGGTGGAATTCATGGAGAAAGTCGCCGGCTCTGCGGCAGAAGGCGAGAAGATCATCGTGGAGGAGTGAAACCTCCTCTCCGTCGCCTAGAAGAACGTGATCGGTGCGCGGAGAGCGTCATGACGGATCGTGTCGTCGATCGAGCAGAAGGAAGAAGGGCGCGGCAACGCCGACCACGCGGGCTCATCCACGACTACCGTGCAAGAATCGAGGCCGAGCTGACAAATATATGTGGAGGCATCTTGAAGCTTCTCGATTCCAATTTCGTTCCATCCGGGTCGGCGGCAGATTCGAAGGTGTTTCACCTGAAGATGAAGGGAGATTACCACCGATACCTTGCTGAGTTCAAGACTGGTGAAAGTAGGAAGGATGCCGTGGAGAGTACCCATGCTGCTTACAAATCTGCCCAGGTTGGTTTAGATATCTCTCTCCCTCGCTCATGATTTACTGCAGTGGTGTGCGTTATTCCACCTAATATGCTGTAGGGTGTAGGCGATGGAGGAGGAATCGACCATTGGTTTATGACACATTAACATGTTGATGATGCCACTAGGATCTACCGTCGATCGCTTCTAGCTTTACTCTTTGGTCTAGTAAGGATGGATGACCCTAGGAGTGACCTACCTTGGACGGGTGCAAACACATGTCCTCGATTATAAGGTATAAGGTGTACGCGCTCGTAGATGAAATATTCTCGATGTTTTGCTGACAGCAAATGCATCGGAAATTGCCGACGGCATTTTCATCGTTCAAGTTGGCTACGGAGTCGCCTTGGGCAGTTCGTTGGCGTTTAATTTCTTTTTGAAAAATTTCATAATACAGAGATTATGAATCTTTTTTTTTGTATGTCATCAATTAACCATGTGCATGTGTGATTGTTTTCATTGGTTCTTTTAATTGTTTGAACGTGCCCAAACTTGACAAATATGATATTGATGTTTGCTTTTTCCATGTGAAGGATGTTGCAGTTGCAGAGCTGGCAGCAGCACACCGTATTCGTTTGTGATTGGCATTGAATTTCTCAGTTTTCTACTATGAAATTCCGAAGTCTCCTGACAGGGCTTGCACTCTTGCGAAACAGGTATCTATCCTGTTATAAGTATGTAGAAACTTGATGCGATTTTGTTGTCTTTGATGTTGAAGTATAAAGTGTTCTCATACGAATAGAACTACCACACTATGTATCATACAGGATGTGCCACTTATCAAAATGAATTCTCTTTAAGTTATATGACATGTCAATATGATATGCATATTCTTTTAACATCATCGCTTCTATCTGATAATTTCTGAAAGAGCATCATCTTCTATTTTGTGCTCCTTTTTCCCCTTGAAGTAAATGCATCTAAACTTAAGCATTTGCTTCTAGAATTACTGTGTTTAAGTTATCGTGTTGTATGCTCAAGCCATTATGTCTAGCTGATAAGCATCATCTATGTCAATTACTAGATGATGAGCTAGGTGCTTAGGCCGGTGATAACACCTACTAAAATTGTTTCTTGTGACTCTTTGTTGTGCTTATTTTTCTTTTATGTGGGTTGATCTCTTGATTTCTTCAAATTTAGTGTAAGATGAATTCGAAAGGGCAAGCTTTAATTTCTAAAATTTTATAATGTAAGATGAATTTGCGAGGGCAGGCTTCAATTTCTAAATTTTATTGCTTGACTGGTTTGACCCACAAAAAAAAAACATGATTATAATGTTAGGCATTTGATAGGGCAATCACTGAGCTGAATACCATTTGAGAGGAATCATACAAGGATAGCACTCTTATCATGCAACTCCTCAGGGATAGCCTGACCTTGTGGATCTCCGATATGCAGGTATTTCATGTTTTCCCATCTTGTTGTTTAACCTTGGTGCCTTCGACAGATTCTAATTGCTGAGTAGTAGCTTCGACAGATTCTAACCTTGGTGCCTTCGAGCAGAAGGATGACAGTGTTGAGGAAATCAAGGAGTCAACCAAGCATGAAGATGAGTAGTAGCTTCTAAACATTCTTTTCTACTATCGTGAATTTTCATAGTATGAAAAGTGTTTGTGGGTTTTAAATGGTTCATCTATAGTCATCATAGTCACTATATATATATTGTTATTGATTTCTTCTTGATTATTTCAATGAAATGCAATTTTTTCCTCCTTCATAGTAGTTGTGTAACTTTGCATGCACGAGGCTTCCAAAATTTGCTAAAATGTTATCCCTTCTTGAAAACACCTCAATTTGGTTTGTGTTTGCAAGCATGCCTGTAAGTAGCTGCCTCAAAAATATCCTTAGCATAGATCTGTAGGATAGTTTGATTTGCAGTAAGACGTGCTTTGCATGGACGCTTAGGGGAGTTACATTGCCATGTTTAGAGTATGAATATCTAGCAATAGTATTGGTAGCCCTTCTGAGAGCTCTTCTTCAATTGCGGAGTCATTTCTCCTGATTTTTTTTATTTATTCTTATATTACGAACGTGAAGTGAATTCTAATTTGAAGGTAGGTAGTTAGTAATTTTTCCCAGATCCCGCATGTGCAGATTTTCTCACTGGATTGTTGTTTTAGGTAGTTAGTACGGTAAATCCATGCGTAATTATTCCTTGGAATGACTTGTATCATAAGGTTCATAACACTTGGACTAATCCATTTATTGACATTGCTTTGACTGATGCATAACAATTGCAATAATACATTACTACGAACAACTTGGAATAATACATGTAACAGAAGAATTAGAGAACTGAAACAGTTGGTGATGCCATAGAATTTTGAGGCCCTCTAGCTATCCATCGTAATAGTACATCGAAGGCTTTTCCCTTGGATTAGTAAATCAAAAGCCTTGTTTATGTCTTTGAAGGCCACCTCATGTGTTATGAATCCATCCAAATGAAGCTCCTAAGAGTATATGGACCAACAAAAAGCACCATCATTAGTTCTTTCGCATTATGCATGATAGAAGATTAGAATTTGTTAACTGGCTGTTTAAAGCCAAGTCCTCTTGAGACATTAACTATGTCGACGAGAAATTTTTGTTATTACTATTTTGCTAGTTTTTTGTAATGAGTTCATGATTGTATGCAAAAATTACATCCTCCTTAGGTATAGAAAATCAGTAGTATTAGAGCTCCCAGAAATTATCACATAATTACTCCTAGAAGCAATCATACTTCATTTATGAACGTCACATATTAACTTTTTAGTAGCACAAAGTTCACATGCTAAAAATTTTGGACAACAGAGAATTGAATATATTGTCTTGGAACTTAAAAACATAAAAGCTGCTTGATCACTCAATTTGCAGCCAAACGTGGCCCAAATACTAATTCATATGCACCTTGGAAAGCTACTTTAAAGCATGGTTTGACGTCTCGGTGCCGACACTTGGCGGCACTGGAACGGCCGAAACGGCAGTGGCGGCACCGGAACGGCCGAAACGGCTTTTTTGGCCATTTCGGCTGTCTCGGCCCGTGCCGACTGTTTCGGTCGGCACAGTGTGTCCGTCTCGACCCATGCCGATCGTTTCGGTCGGCACACTATGATTTTTTTTTTGTGTGTGTGTAATGAGCATCACCATATTTATTCATTTGATATGTGGGTATTGGGTATATTATTTTTAAACAACGCACGGGATAGATTTACATAATTTAGGTTTCGTTGAAATATCAAAACCACACCACCAACTCAATGTGGTAATAATTTATGATATGTGATTTGAATTTTAAGAGATGAATGATATTTCTTGTTATTTAATTTTCATTACCATTTATATAATAAATCTTACAATTGTTTTTTAAATAATTGTACAATTCGGCACGGTCGGCACGGGCACGATCGGCACGTCTCAGAGATCTGAGTTTACGAAAACTCGAAAACGGGCACGGTAAACCTTGCTTTTAAAACTATGAATTTTGAACCATGTTGCATCTATCTAGAAACAGTGCAAGAGGGTTACCTTTTTTGTATACTGATTCAAGAGAGCTGGTATATCTGTCTTTGCTTTAATCCCTCCAAAAATTGAGCCCATGATCGATTTACCTTCCAATAATTGGCTGGAATTCACACAAAGTGGTGTTCCATGCATTTCCACACCTAAAATGATAGTCTTTCCCCAACCCTGAAAATAAACAATCAGCTAACTTCAGTTCTTAACTTTGGATAAAAATGTTAAAATGGGTTGAAAAAAGTGGGTACATAGATATTATATAGGTCAAGTGTTTCTTCCTGATTGTTGCTATTAGTTTCTTATCATGGCCAAATGTTTAATATTTTTGCAACATACATGATTAAGTAAATTGCCTAGTTAAAAGACTAAGAACATCTAGGTAAAGATGAGACATTTTACTTTGAACAGTATGATAGACATCATAGCTAAAATTTGATATAGAACTTCTGTTGGTTTTAATTGACATGGAAATTCTTTAGGGGGGGTACAATTGCAATTTTTATTGCTACTGATGACTTCTGTTATAAGATATAAGATTTACTTTAGCAGTTACCTTTCTAGAGCTCTCAAATGCATCGTTCATTAAGGATGCTAAACCAATGCACTCAAAACAGTAATCGGCACCACCGTCTGTCATTTGCTTAATGACCTGATCTCAATAATTAAGAAAATAAGAAAAAATTAGAAGCCAATCAAACTGAATTCCTAGAAAGCATTTGAATGACTGCTGAATGAAGTAGCTTGAGGAGGATGACCTCGCTGACTGTCTTCCCTGCTATGTCCTTAGGGTTCACAAAATCAGTGAGACCAAATTCCTTCCCTATCAAAATACACATACCTATTCAGCTCATATAGCATAAATAGATACATAATGATACGATAGTAACAGATATAGTGTACTACTTATTACTTTGCTGCAAGTTCGCATTCAATACAGAATATTGTTTCTGGATAACAAAACGAACATGGTCCTACCTTCTTATTGAGGGTATACTACAGAGAGAGCCTCTGATGAAACAGTAGAACTAGCAGCTTTTACATGGCATATAGTTGCAAAGAAAGTTTTAATTCAAAATTTTATTTTGAAAATTCCTGCTCGAAATTACATCCTACCTCTTCATATGACAAAAGCAGTATGACAAAAGCAGAAATGCAAGAAGCTTGTTTCTGGCTGCAGAATACATAATATGATCTAACTCTAGATCTCTCATACTAGGATCCTGTTCATGGTAAGCTCATAAACAGTTAATTCTCAGTGGTTTCTGATACTCACATAGTGCTAGTATCCATACAGACAGAGACTATGCAATTAGTTTTAAGTATATAATATTGGATAACAATGCTAGACTAACTGCTTTACTAGGATTAGCGGAGTCATTAAAAAGTTTAGGGGCCCCATACCTATCTCGAACTTATCAGGGTTGACATCTACACCAATAATCTTAGCAGCTCCACGAAGTCGTGCACCTTCAACAACCTATGCCCCAGAGTTCCAGATTAACCGATACATATGTACATATGTATTAAAAAAACAAAGAGACGCATATGAAAAGATTGAGATATACATGATTTATGTCATATGATTTTGATATGCATACCCAAATACTGTTCGAAATCTTTTTTTTTTCCTCTCTTTAGTAGTCTCACTCACTAAAAAGTGAAGCCAGTTATAGTTTAGTTCGGTAGTTCCACATACTGCTATTCTGATAACTGAATTTGGAGATGATACATTGTAGAAAGTGAACATTTCTAGTAGGTAACTGTAAGAAAACGTGTAGTACATACAACTATACAAGTGGAAGTCAGACCAATACACGTCTTATCCCAGTATCAAACTTTTCTTGTATTGGCCAAAATAACTAATATGTTAAGCTCTGGTATGAATAAACAAGATTTTGAAAATGTTACCCACTAAGAATTAAATGTTTTAGATGCTGGAAGTACAGGGAATGTAGTCAATTTACCAAATTACTCGTTTTCTAAGGTCTGTATGAGATTGTGCCTCATGCATGCAGTACAAGATGAGCAGACTTTAACATGTGTTAAAAAAAAACAGAATCATAGATATTCATTATTTACATGGCAAGTATCTCGTCAGCATGTTTTCTCGAAAAGAAAAAAGTATTTCCTCTATGCCACATATTTTGTGAAACGAACTCCGCTTAAGGAGAAACTTAGCAAGATTTATCAAAAGCCATAAGCAATTTGATTTTAGTAAAAATAATCCGAGTCTTCCTTTTCCTTTTTTTTTCTCTGAAAATCAAAAGCCTATCCATTTTGTACTTTTTAGAATTGCAGAGTAATAAATTAAGAGTAACCATTTTTTTTTCTTTGGACTTCAAAGCTTTAATACTTATATGTCTTCATTCTGCATTTTCTCCACCTAGAAGTCAAAAGATTGTGCAGTATGGGATTCATGAATTTAATTGGCTTCTAACTACTACGCACAAGCTTTCTAGAATGCCACGAGATCACGTCCTTTTCCTTGACGTTGTAAGACATTACTTTTCCACGATCCTGAATGGATGATTGTGGTATCTTTTACTTGTTGCAATGTCATTTTCTTTCGTTTATTGTTCTGATGCAAAAGATTTCAAAATCTTATATTGTAAAAGAAACACACTTATGGCACCGATAAAGACGCAAATTGACTCAAATGCAAAAGTAATGTCTATATCTTCCCTTTACAAATTCAATTTTATCTTCCTTTTTTTTTTTGCAGAAAAAATTCATTTTTATCTAAAATTTTAACACTGATATTTACTACCAAACCTGCTTTAATATTGGGTATTCACAATAAGTATTATTTTGTTTATTCTATATTTCTGATGGAAATGTTCGTTTATTAGGATGTTCCTCCGAATATAATACACATAATTGTTTTATTTGATTTTGTCTTTTGCATTAGATCCAACATGTACAATGCTGAACAATAATTGGAATCTGAACTTTTAGGATGAGTAAGCAGAAGATTATCCCCTTGTCTTTTGCAGGAATCTGACCTATAGAATATATTTTGTGATTTTTATTAAAAAAAAAAAATTTCATCTGTCTTTCAAATAGAAAGTTAGGTTCAGAGTACTTGTCAGTTAAGCCACAAAGATAGGGAACTACAGCATGACATTGTACAAGGGTATTTTGTTATATTATCTTTCTGAACTTATTGTTTTCATTTCAGGGTTGTAGCGTGCGAGGATACTTAATTAAGTTGGCATAAAACATCGTAAATATTTAATTGTTGGAAGTGAATCATGAATCTATGGACTTACCGCTAAGCCTACAGTTCCCAGTCCAAATACTGCAACGGAAGAACCTGGCTCTACAGCTGCTACCTTCCAGGCTGCCCCGACACCTTATAACATCATGGTCATAACACAAGAAGTCAAGTAAGCATCCTACTTTAATCTAAATAAGTAAATATATATAAATAATTGTTTGTTTTAGGTTGCTTTCACGCTGACAGCAGAACTGGTTCTCTTCTCATATTGCTGTTGTCATTTCGGACTCAGATGTACTCCTAAAGAGACGGTTATATTTTTCTAAGGTATTTCTATTAAAGAAACTTGCAAAATATGTTTTGAGCCACGTAACCCCTACATCACATGGGCTGACAGATTTTACAAGGAGAAGGAATAAAACCTCGTGACTTTTTTTTGTCGATCTAGTTATCTCATTACTCCAAGAGCAAAAAGAAAAGAAGAAAAACCCAAAAAAAAAAAAAAGAAAATTCAAAACATGTTATTTCAAATTAATGATTTATCTTCCTTTATGTTATTTTCGGTGGATAAACTAACCTATCAGAATCACGATCATACCTTATTCCCATTATTATTCGCAAAGAATGCTCGCTTAGGAACTCTAGCATAGCATGACCCCTCCAATACTGCATTTACTTGTGCCGTTGCAGTCAAATACAATGGGTGATGCAGGGTCTAGAGATTTTTTTTTTTTTAAACAATTTTCAGAGAAAACAATAATATTACAATAGTAGTAAAGTTTTTTTTACTCTTTTAATATTGGTACACAATATAAAGTTAGTTTAGAAGTTACTACATTAGTTCGACTTTTAGGCTAACTTCAGTTTTTCATGCACTTGGAAGTTTATTTGTAATCACTTCATTGCATAAGGACAATCATGTATATTAAACCAGTGACAGTTTGATAGTTGAGTTTACCAATTATGTATAGGAAAACTAGTATGGTTAATTTTACCTGTAGAGATTCCACAGCTGAGCAAGCAGGCCTTGGATGGTGGGATCGTTGGGTCCACCTTGACAACCTGGGCCACGTCAACCACCGTGTACTCGCTAAAGCTCGACACTCCTAGAAAATTGTGTATACCCGACCCACGAACGTCGGTGAACCTGGACGCTTTATTGCCGCGCGGCATCCCAGGATTCACCGTGAATGGGACCACCGTGCACATGTTGCTCTTCTTCGACTTGCAGTCCTTACAATTCTCGCAGTGGGCCAGGAAGACGGGGACTACAGTGTCCCCTGGGACGATCTCCTCCACGCCCTCTCCTACACTCTCCACCACCCTTCGATCACAAACCAACGACCGCGATCAACCAACCCATTAGCAAACAAATTGAAATATACATACAACAAATAGAATGAATCGCTGCAATACCCTCCACAGAAATCTTCCTTCCCACTGTACCTCTCCAATTTATGTCTCTATATTTTAAATAGATATTTATATATATTTTTGAAAAAAAAATTCAATATACAAATTATAAATTTTAATAAAATTTATAATTTTTAAAATTATTTTTAAATCTGTTAAGATTTTGACGTCCCCGAGCACATATTTTAAATATTTCGGAAAAAAGCTTTCACATTAAAATTGTAGATCTTATCTAAAAATTATAATTTTTATGGTAAAATTTTTTTAAAAAATATATAAAAATATTTTGTAGTGTGAATATAGATATAGAGTGGGATAGATGATTTCTGTCCACCCTCAGACAGCTGGTGTGGCGACCTTTGGAGGTGAATATACATTTATTACATGAGCAATACAAAAGTAAACCAGTACTCGCAGCAGAACTAATTATTGATTGGAATTTTCTGTCGATTTAACCATCTAGACCCTTATAGATAGTCAAGTTTACTTTTATTCATTGTTCTAAAAGCCAAGGTTCTGCCTTATTAACCCCTAAGATGTTCAACATAACCTAAAGTTGACCCTACAGAGAGGTTCCGGCCAAGCCCATTTGCTTGCACCCTCACTGCCAATACTGATTAGGATGGCGTGTCAGATAATTTAATGCATGAAATATTAATACATAACCGTATTGCAGTCCGTTGGACATCACTAAGGGAAAAACTAGCTTCAAATTTAACGGAACTTAACTAGTAGTATTAAGACTGCTTAGTTAATGGCAATGATTCTGTCAGTTGTTATAGGGAACTTGCATAACAGCCCCTTCAATACAAAATCAGTCTCTGATCAGATTGATGTGGCGTGCTGCACAACCCTAATAGGGGGCTGATATTTATTTTCCCCTATATCATATAGACGTTACAAACTGATAGGCATTTGTTAATATATATATTTTTTGTTTTTATCAAGCAAATTATATTTAGGGGAATTATGGATGAGACATTTGATTAGTAAAAAGTAATATTTTAGCGCCTTTTATTTTAGATGTCAACAACTATTCTTATTTTGATTTTTTTGGTTAATTTTTTTGAACCCTAATAACTACCATAATATTACTTATTTTGATTATTTTTTTTGTGAACCCTAATAACTACCACATCTTGCGAAAATACTCTTATTGTTAATAATATTTTTAAAATGTTTTCCTCCATCACGATCTAGTCGTCATCAGGGTCTTGCTTTTGATCCACCAATCTTGTTGCCATCAGACGGCATCTTACTTTTGATCCGTTATTTTCTATTATTTGTGCTTTGAGATGGAAAATTTAACCACTTCGGTAAAATTCTTTTCTGTTATATTATGTATATGTAATTCTTCTTTTTTTTAAAAAAAATTTCATTCATCTTTTGTTTGCGAATTCCTTTATCCATTTTAAATGTTAACTTTTTATTTAGATAGAGTTAGATGATAAGTGATCACGAGATATTATTAGTTGTTTTATATTTAGCATGCATTGATATTCGCTTTTGTTAATTTTGTTAGCTGCGTTGGTTTAGTAATTAGTTTTGCTCACTTTGTGGTTTGAGAACCTATTAGTAAAGACTATTGGTGTTAAATTAATGTGTAGAATGGGCTAAAAATTTAGTATTTTAAAAGTATGACTTTATTATTATGTCTAAAGAAAGAAAGGGTTAATATTATTTTTTTTTTAAAAAAAATTTATCCTTATTTTTTTGATATATTTAATCTACCATAACATCTCTTATTGTTGTATTCAGGTTGAACTTAGCCTACAAAAAATTAAAAATAATACTCGTTCTTCACTAATCCACCAAATTAACTACCAAAGTACCGGGACTTCGATTTTTTTCAGATCTAAAGATTGAGACTCTCGATTGGTGGAATATAGATATGTACCATCCGGGTGTTTATTTATTACGACGGTTGCACAAAATTAGGTCGATTACGGGTAGAATTTTTGTATGATAATCTGAAATTTTTTTATCAAAGTACTAAAAAATATTCCACTACTAAAATTTTTCTATAGTAAAAATTTATAAATAAATAAATAATTGTTTAATCTGTTAATAAATTTGATGAAAATTTGGACGTATAAATATCTTTCTAGAAATTGAATACAAGAGATTGAAGAGGTACCCATATGCCTCGTGACCGAAGATCCTCGGAAAAGCTCCAGGAAAATCCTGACCATAAAATAAAAACAGAAGATGAACCTTCAAACAAACGGTCCGCCGTCCGCGGTCATCTGCATGTATTTATATGTATTTATACAGCACATACCTTCATGCGCCAGAAGGTGACGTCGGAGTGGCATAGCGAGGTACACACTATCTTGATCCGCACTTCAAATGTCTGCGGTGGCGCCACGTCGACATCCTCGATCACCAGCGGCTCACCGGCGGCTCTGCAGACCGCCGCTGCATAATACCAAAGGGAAAGCTCGATTACTCAGACGTTGAACATAACCGAAGCTTCTAAGAATCAAATATCAAATTAAGAGTGAAGTAAACAGATGACGACGTTTACTTCAAATTAAAATCATTTAGAAGCAAATCAAGAGAGAAATGAAGAAGTTCGTCCGCAGAGTATGCTCGATTATTCAGCATTTTTGTAAGATCGAAGCATATATAATCAAACAACTAAAGCTGAAGAGAGAACTAATTAAATCGATTATTCAGCATTTCAATCAGAACTGAAACTCATAACTATAATCGATTAAGGGATTCAAAGAAAATCAATTTCAGCGGCGAAGTTTTACGATCGCTGCTGCCCTTGTAGAGATTCCAGGGCGAAGTCTGATCGATCATTCAGCAAAATGCATAGACTAATCGATGCGTAGCAGCTAGCGATTACAAGCTTATATGATATACTACAATCAAGAGCTAACTAGGTCAACCTCTGCAGCGGATGGTCTTTCCGGCGGTGCTCGACATCGTCCCCTGCAGCGTCGTTGACTGCGATGATCTATCACCACTCACCGCCACTTTGCTTAGCTTAGCGCTGCGTCAGCTGTACTGTCAGAGCGCGTGTCCTGGCTATTTATAGACGCTAATGGTTGTGATTTGCGATTATGTGAAATGTAAGGGGGTTGGTGTAAACGTGGCCAAACGTTCGTTTCCTCAGAAGTAAACCGTTTCCCTTTTGCTCCGAGAGTTAGGTGGTAGCACCATCATTTCCTTTTGCCGTTGTTTAGATATGAAAACACGTTTCCGAAATGGCGATTCCCTAAGCAACAGTTGGAGGAAGTGTGACTGCGAGTGACCAGGATGGTGGAAAGAAGCTGGGTCGAGAATCTCTCAAATGCCTTGGACTAAAGAATAGGGGATCAAAAAAAAAACAAAAAAAAAAGAAAAAAAAAAGAAAAAGAAAAAGAAAAAGAAAATAAAAAGAATAGGGGATCAACTTGGCATTTGTTATTTCATGTTTATGCTTATGCTTATGCTTCACCTCTATCAAAGGTTAAAATTTTATTACAATCAAATACTTTAGACATTGATTTCTTAAGAGCAATTAATGAATAGGAGGCTGAGCTCTTCAATTTGACCAAAAAAAGAAAAAGAAAAAAGATTATCTTCCGATTGAATAACACTGCTCATAAGCTAGCATCAAATTGATCATTAAATTTCTCACGATCAATTTTGTACTGAAATTTTTGAACTATGATTAAAAAAAAAGAATTAGTTTCCAAACCAATTTTGGGGCAATGCTCAAAATTCTATAAATTAAGTTTGATAGAGCATATGAACAATGTGATGAAATTAGTTGAATTGATCCCAAATTCTAACCAAACCGTTCTTAATTTAGGCCAAATTTTGGAACCGGATGGATCAAGTCCCTTTCGAGTTTGTTTTTTAACAATTCGACTTTAATATATCATGTCAATTTGGATGCTAAAAAGTAGGTCAGCTCAGATTGGACACTTAGATAAGTCGTGTTGTACCAATTTTGTTTGTTAAGTCCACTTTTTTTAAGAGTTACATATGCTCGCACCTCGCTCTTCCAATCCCGTATCTAAATAGAGCTCCTCTGGCATCTGCTCCTCACCACTCAATTCTTCGGCCCCAATTCCGAACACCAAACTATTTTCACCAAAAGATTTATAATACACCAATTTCATCGCGGACCTCCTCTCCCGGCTGTGCATAGATGTATGATTTGTATGAAACCTAATTGTTTTTGTGACAATTTCAGATTTACGTAATCTTTTAATTTTTTTAAGACTCGTAAATCTATTAGAGTGATACATTAAGGATTGTTTTGTAAAGTTAGATATTTTTTTTTTAAATCTTTTGTTTTCTTTTTCTTTATATTTTCGTATTTTTTGTTTGTTTTCTTTTTAGTTTTTTTATTTAATCTAGTTGAATCCATCTTGCTGCAGAAAATGGAGAGAATCAAAGAAATAACTCAGGTTGCTCAAACAAAGAAATAGCCCATGCATGTTACAGAAGGTCCAACCGCCGGCTGCTAATTCACAACCTACTACATATATGGGTAGTTCTCAGCCCATGGGGATATGTAACTAACTACAGTTAAATATATGATGCGGACTCTAAAATTTGTGACACGAAAAGCATGAAAAAATCATTTGCCAAACTATCCCAAGTATTGATGTGACGTTTAGTTGGTAAGTCAGAATGGGTATAAAAATTGGAATGCAGTGGAATTGGATTGGAAATAACCAAAAATTGTATAATGTTTGGTACATTATATAATCAGAATCAAATTGCAGATGGATTCTCTATTTATATTCCGGTGGAATCATTCGGTAATCAGAATTTTCTTAAAAACAGGAATTCAATTCCTATTCTGGACGGTTATAATTTCAATATTTTCTTAACTGAACAACTACAATCGGAATAGGTGGTTACGATTTTCATTCCATGAGTTTACAAAATACCAACCAAACACTCCATGAGTTCAATGAAATCGCAATTTGACACACAAAGCCTCAAAGCTACGTATTTTCGTCTAAGTATCACCGAATTGAAACCTCAGGAAAAATGAAGGTCCATGTTGTGAGAGAGCTTTAACTGAGATGACAATTGCTTGTGAGCGAAAGCGAGAAACAATATCACATTTCATAAATGCTATATTACAATATATGTTCTCGTAAGAATAGGAACGTGTTCTTTCTTTAATATTTTGCATTACCTTTTTTTTGTATTCTCATAAGAATAGGAACGTGTTCTTTCTTTAATATTTTGCATTACCTTTTTTTGTGTTCTCATAAGAATAGGAACGTGTTCTTTCTTTAATATTTTTCATTATATTTTTTTTGGTCTTATAACCTACGAATTCGTTTTCTATTATATATATATATATCAACCGAAAATTAAACGTATTAATAGATCATTCCCAGCAAGGTGCTGCTATTATTCAAATATTTGATCTATTATTGATAAAGGACGGGTCATGATCTTCTCTTAGCACTCAGTCGTACTAACCAACTGAACTAATATTGGTTGATAGCTTCTATGTAACCAACTGAACTAATAAAACAGTACTAAATATACAAGTTACCAAAAACTTACCAAAACAAGAAGAAAAGTAAATAAGAAACTACTTGGTTTTATATCAGTAACATGGATCAAAATAAAATTAGAAATTATGAATTAGGTCAAGAGAAAAATTAAAAGAAGTATGTCTTATAATCACAATAACAGCAAGGCTAAGGAGGTTGGATGAATTTGTGTGGTGCAGCATGGCCACGGAGGTGATGTGAGGTCACACAAGGGATATTATAGTAATCGTAAGGTTGCACGGCGGCGGCGATGTGAGGTCGCATGTGATTTAACAGACATAATAAAAAAATATGGTATACGTTATAATTAGTAATTATGGTAGAAGTATTATAATAATATTGCTATCCATCATCTATTTTTTCACATTATAGGAGATTAGTTATTTCAATTAGCTAGCTTTTTTCTATCTATCATCTATAAGATACGTAATAATCTATTTACATAATATAAATTATTACTTAAATTCAAATTATTTTATAATCTATTATTTATAAGCTATTCAAAATACTGCAAACACACCATGAATATATTGTAGCATTACCTTGTTTTAGGAGATAAACAGGTGAGATTTGGAGTGTGACGTCCTGAAATCAAATTTCATTTTTAGAGAAGAAGTCATGATTCATGAAGTTAAAATTTTAAAACTAAGCTTAAATGGGTCCTAATTTGGGCCAGAAACTGGGCCGAATTAAAATATTTGCCCAAGTAGTGGCCTAATATTGCTCTGTCCATATTAACAGCACGCCTACCGCCTAGAATCACTGTTTTTGAAAAGTAGGATGTCAATTTACCTGAGACCAGAAGAAAAAACCAATTATCTGCCCCAAAAAATCGAATTTGGAGATTCCTTGCCGGAGGACAGGATGGAGATGATGGCCATATCCTCTGCCCCTCCTCTGATCCAACTTCAAATTATGTAATATATAATTACATAATCTAATCTATGTCAATATTAATAGTATATATTAAATATATTTTATTTTAAAAAATTAATGGAAAATAGAAAATTTTCCATCCTACCGGATTTCTATAGGAGCAGAGTTAGTGAACCAATTTTCCTATCCGACGGGAATATAGACAGGGACAGAAAAAGAATTTTTTAAGTTCGGAGTCAAAGAAAAAGAATAATTTTCCATCCCTTTCACATCGGTTGCTAAAAGTCCTTCTTTATCATTGTTAGGAAAAGAGAGTACAGTAAGTTGACAAATATTTTTCGCTACTTAAAATAGAGATAATATTCTTCTTTCCTTTTTATTGTCTTTTTTTTTCTTGCTTTATTTACATAGGAAAACTTGTGTTAGTTGAGATCTTTCGTCAAAAGTAATATATATATATATATATATATATATATATATATATATTATATATATATATATATATATATATATATATATATAATATATATATATATATACAAAATTAGATGATGAAAGTGGTTATGTCACGTGATATTTGAAATAATTTTTGATATTTCATATGGCATTTAATTTTATCTAAACAAGTTATTTGGCATTTGTATTAATTGATAGAAAATTTATAAAGTCATATTACTTATTTGAAAAATATAAAAATTTTAATATTACAAATAAATACTTAATTAAAATAATAAAATTAATTATATTATATGTAATATTAATTTTTAAAAATAAAATTTTACCGTGAACCAAATTTTTTAATCATATATATATATATATATATATATATCATTTAACGTCAATCTTTAAATAATTTTGATATTCCTTTTACTCTAATAATATATTACGAATAAAATATAATATTTTAATAAAAATAAGATTTGTATGAAATTAAAAATATAAAAAATAGAGAATTAAATTTTTTAATATCACTATTTATATTTTTTATATAATTATATATATATGACTTATAACCGTGAATTACAGGGTGCAAAATTAGTTTTAGATGTTTGAGAGAAGCTGTTGCATTATTATTTTGAAATTTAGCTTGTCATGGTCTTGGAATTTGATTTCCTAAGCAACTACTACAACAACCTGATTCAGATTATTTTAAGATTAATTACGTATTAAATTTTCTATTTTCAAGAACTATAAAAATATTTTTAAAAACAAAAAAAGCAGCTAATATAATAGCAGGTATGTCGTTACGTAAACACATATTTTTAGTTTTAAAAATTAATTAACATATTTATGAAAAATGGAGATCGATGCACAGCTCTTCTATTATGGTAATCCATGATCAAATAATTATTACCTTGTAGGCTACTCAAAATGTGAATTTTCAATTATTTGTACTTGTTTTCTCTACCATATGACCCATCATCTCTAATTTATTATTTTTGGCCATATTTTTGTTTCTATCATCCATATTTTAAACACCATCAGGATTCATAATATTTTAACATTTTTCAGAACAATTATAATAATTATAAAAATAATTTACTACAGTAACACTCTTAAAAGATATTCTATAATGTCTGAATAACGATATTTGAGAAAAATAACGATTTAGTGGTGGAAGCTTATAGGTAGACGATTCGACCAAAATTGAATAGGGGAGTCCAATTTTGTAATAATTTGACTTCAGCATGCATTTTTTATAATAAGATGCCAATACGATTTGATTTGACCGTCAATCTACGAAGAAGGTGCAAGTTAGGATTTTATTATAGGATAATTGCAAATCAGTTGCCAAAAAACAAGGGATACTACCATATCAGCCCCTCAAGTGTTGAAATATCCCAAATCAGCCTTCCATTTCAAATTTAGGTCGGATCAGCCTCTGGTTACTGTTTGGGGTTTTTTTTGGACGAAATTATTTCTATACCCGTTAACACTTCAGACACCGATATCATCCATTTAGAAGCGATCTCGGAAAAAATTTTGAACATAAAAGTTGTAGTTCCGAGATCTACAACTTTAATGTTGAAAAT
The DNA here is from genome assembly GCA_002076135.1 of Xerophyta viscosa. NCBI lineage: Eukaryota > Viridiplantae > Streptophyta > Magnoliopsida > Pandanales > Velloziaceae > Xerophyta > Xerophyta viscosa. The sequence goes on along the minus strand of MJHO01000111.1, from coordinate 26,813 downwards.
TTTTCAAAAAAATACTTCAAAAGTTATGTTTTTGAGGTCGGAAGCATAACGGGTCGACCCGACCCGACCCGAAATTGCTACAAATAGTTCGGACATCGAAAACACATACCTAGAAGCATTTTTTGGAAACATTTTGAACATAAAAGTTGTAGATCTCGGCGAGATCTACAACTTTCATGTTCAACATTGTTTTAAAAAATGTTTCTATGTAGATGATCTCGGTGTCGGCAACAAAAAGACAGTTTTGTCCAAAAAAAAGGATAAACAGTGAATGGGGGCTGATTTGGACTGTTTTGGAGAGGAGGGGCTGATATGGTATGGGAATTGAAAAGGGGGGGGGGCTGATTTGGTATTTCCCCAAAAAACAACATTCCTGTTTCAGTCCCCAAAAATATCGAAACGCGCGATATATCGGCACGCGAACGTGCCACATCAGCACGAAAATATATTCTCGAAGACTAAAATACAATACGTAAACTTTAGAATGCTAGTATGTCATTATCTTTTTTTTGGACAAATTGTAGATCAACCTTCACTTTTTTACCGTTTACGAATCAGCCATTTTAACTCGTCTGTGCCGATATGGCAGCACACACGCCGTTATATGGCACGTTTCTATATTTTTAAGGGCTGATTTGTGAGCCCGTATATTTAGGAGGGTTGATATATAATTTTTATTTTTAATTTTTTGTTTTTTAAGAAAAATTGAAGGGAAAGGAAAGTCTCCGCACAGGTGTAAGTTAGGATTGAAGCTAAGAATTTATTATTAGGAGACTTACATATCATTTACTCTCATATTTTAAGTTTGTGAATAAATTTTTTATTTTATTTGTTAATTTTGATATCCTGAAACAGTTATTAAAAATATTTTTTAAAAAATATTCAACATAAAAATTATGAAGTTTGATGAGATCTACAACTTTTATTTAAATTTTTTTTCAAAAAAAAACTTATAAGTATATGTTTTAGGACTTCAAAGTTCAGCGGGTTAGTTAATTGATTTTAAAATCTATTAAAATTTTCAAACTTTCAAATATTTATTTGGAAATATTTTTTAAAAAATATTGAATATATATTGAAAGTTTTTTTAAAAAAATATTTATATAATTTTTTAAATGATTTTGCACGAATACGTTTGGTTAAACAGATGCTTAAGAGCTAAGAATACGGCAAATGCATCCCCACCACCAGGGTTCCTGATGCTCAATTTGACCTGCAAGTTAGGTAACACGGACACAAACTGGTACGAAAATATGGCATAATATAAATATAAAATATAATAATTCTTAAAAATAGATTTAAATACAGTTGAACACTAAACTAAAAAATATTAATAATTTAAAATAATGTATATTAATTTAAATATATAAAATAGAAAAAATTTATATATTATAATAATTCATATTCTCTCGATAAAATTTAAAGTTTAAAATTTTATTTATATAAAAATTGAGTATATAATTTTGTTATATTATTTATTACTATATGTGGTTTATATATATATATATATATATATATATATGTTATTTTATTTTATTTTTAAAAATAAGTTTTAAAAAATAAAAAAAATATATAGATATGTATGTGTACGTTACTTCGCTCTGGCATATCCGAAATTTTTATAATTATTTTTAGATATTTTGTTTACGTAGATATTAACATCACACTCTGTAAAATACCATTCGAGATATCAACATCACGCGTCCCCACCTAAATGGAGACGATGTGTGGGATTCAACCGGGAGTAGGAAAAGCAGGCAGAGCACATGGAATCTATTGATAAGCGTGCCCTGGTAAAGGAAAAAACAATTTTTTGAGAAATGTCAACAACAATGCTCCATAATATGTAACCAATTATGTTCAGTCCGTTACAGATTGGATTTTTCCAATGTGAGCACGAATCGAATTGGAGTCTTATATTACTAAGTTTAATTTTAATTCGATTGGTTTAGTTCGAGTTCGAACTCAACAAATTTTAGAAGTTGAGCTTGAACTCGATTTGAGCTCAGCTCATTTATATAAATTAGACTAAATTTGAGTCAAACTCAAACTCACTTAACTAATTTTATTATAAAAAATATTTGAATAAAATGGCTCGTGAGTTTAATGAGCCGTGTACTACGATTTTTAAGTTAGATTTGTTTACTTATTCGAATTTAAATTTGTACTTGAATTCAACTAAAAACTGATAATATTTGAGCACAAATTAACTTGTACGAATTTAAATTTTAACTACTCGTAAGTAAGTAACGCTCCTCATTTTCTCGCCCTTACTCAACTCTTCGATATTACAGCAGGAGCAAAGAGGGAAAGATATTTTCAGATGAGCAGACTAGTGCCACGTGAGTCAACAATCATGACACGTATTATGGATGGTGCTAAGAAAAAAGGGCTTTATCTCATTATTTTAACATAAAATTAACGGGTGGTTGCATATGACCGATCGATTCTTTTTGGAGAGTTGTAGTTGGGTTTAGATATTAACTTTATTTAAATTTAAATTTTAATTATAGTAAAATTCATTTTTTTTAACATTATCAAAAAAGTATTTTAGAAATAAATTTTAAAAATATTTTTAATATTAAAATTATAAATTTTAATGAGGTATATAATTTTTACATTGAAAGTCTTCAAAAAATATTTTTAATTAATTATTTTTATATATAAAAAAAAACTTAATAATTAAAAAATTAAAAATAATTTAAAGCTGCGATCTAACATTTGAAGTCTCAAAATATTTATTTATAAACATATTTTGAAAAGAAAATTCAGCATAAAAATTATAGTTTTCATCAAAATCTACAATTTTTATATTAAAATATTTTTTCCAAAAATATTTCTAATAATTCTTTTGAGAGATTAAAAATAACGCAAAAAATAATTGAAATAATAGATTGCAGTGTAAATAATAGTTAATGTGAGGAATTGCAGCGAATTTTAATTATAGGGATGAATTGAAGTGAGGTTAAAATTTAAAGTAATGAGTGCAATATAATTTTTTGGTTTTTTTTTTAAAAAAACTTTATAAATTAGTTAGTACAAATTGTAGTATCGGTTTTTTTTTTTCATTTAAAAAATTATATAGGATCTAAAAAAAGCTGATATACAATTATCTCTAAATTAAAGAATAATAATTATATATCAGCAAGCGTCGTCACGTGGTTGGATTCTGCGGTTCGGAAGATGAAACGCACGACTGTTAAAAAAATAGGGCTCATGTCGCCTCGTAGCGTATTTTTACTATTCGGATATTGAAACGCGTGACTGTTAATTTTTTATAAAAATTAATAAATCAAAACTGCCATGTTAATTGTTCAGAAAAAATTTAGTGAATCCATCATATCATCATCATTACTTAAAAAAAAAAGGTAAAGCTTTGCTATATATTACGTTAGCTTTTGGAACAACTTTAGGTGAATCCATATATAGGATGACTAGCATTACTAAAAAATGTACAGTATCACGTTCTCTTTCTTTAAGCAATTGATTAGTTCAAAGACATGTTCCCTCGATTATCATTTGTATAAATATAAACTTTGGTGGAAAAGCAGAGAGAAAATAAGAAATGGATGTCCAGACTATCAACAATGGCGCGACCGCCGGCAAGCCCATCCGCTGCAAAGGTAAGTTTATCTTGTTTTCACCTCTATGTATCTATCTCCTCTGATCATCGCCGGTGACTTACAGCGGCCGTGTGCCTCGCCGCCGGAGAACGTCCAGTTTTCATGGACGTCAACGTGGCGCCACCTCAACGGTTGGAAGTTCGTATCAAAATCATCTGTACCTCTCTTTGCCACAGCGACCTCACCATGTGGCGCATGAAAGTAAAACTGAAATCCTTCCAGTATTATAAATAAGAACTATAAATAAATTCTGATCGTCTTTATCTCTACGTCCTCCAGGAATTTCCTGGAATTTTTCCCAGAATACTTGGCCATGAAGCGTACGGGTAAGTGTCCGTTTATTTAATGTTTCGTACAATGGCTCGCATATTTGTGTGCCAAGATGATTGATCTCAACCGTTGGATGATGATCGAAGGGTGGTAGAAAGCATCGGCGAGGGGGTAGAGGAGGTGAGGCCAGGGGACACGGTGATTCCGGTGTTCCTTGCGCAGTGCAACGACTGCGACGACTGTAAGAGAGAGAAGAGCAACGCTTGCGCGACTCTGCCGCAGTTTCCGTACCCCGGGATGCCTCGGGATCCGGGGGCGACGAGGTTCTCTGACGACGAGGGCCGTCCGATCTATCACTGCCTGAGCGTGTCTAGCTTCTGCGAGTACACTGTAGTTGATGCCGCGCATGTCGTCAAGGTGGATCCCGTCGTTCCGCCGGAGATGGCTTGTTTACTCAGCTGCGGTGTCAGCACAGGTACTTATCTTAATTGTCTTTGTGTCGCTCCACTAGTCGCTCGTAGGGTCGATCATTATTTGTACATCATCTGCGGGAAGGGTGAGATTTAACCCTGGATGGGTGTTGGGATACGGAAGTTGAAGATATAAGGTGTATGACCCTTGGAGAGAGTTACGCCCATTGGGTCGCCTCCTTTGGGCTAGGCTTAAGTGGTCAGTTGGTGTATCAGTTTATCTAATATTTTTCATCAAATATTCTGAATTTTTTAACCAAAAAAATGCAAAGTATTTACTAATTTAATGGACACATCTCCCTGCGAATTCACAATTTTGCATTAATGCACATGAATACCTATGTATATGATTTATTAATTTATTCTTTTTTATCCTGTGAAATCGCTTATTTCTATATTTATAGTATATACAAGATAACTTTTGAAAACACGTGCATATTGAAAATACTTGTAAAATATGAATTTGAATAAATCATTCTAGAAAATTTGTGAATATTGGGGGATATTCGATAAAATTTGTGAATAAATTCATATTTTACAAGTAAATCGCCTGCTTGCAATATATATATTAAGGCATTTTCCATTAATTTTGTGAAAAGTCATATACATATTTCAATTTTTTCCTGTAGGAGTTGGAGCAACTTGGAAGGCAGCAGCTGTGGAGGCAGGCTCTACTGTAGTAGTGTTTGGACTTGGCGCAGTTGGCCTCGCGGTATTATTAATATAAGTTTTGGAAATTTCTTTCTTTCCTGAAAAAAATTCATGAAAACTTAGATAATAGGCAGCTGATCACCGTTTAATTCATTTTTGTGATAAATTCATGTATTTTTGTGATAAAACTATTAAATACATAATCGACATTTAGCAGGAAAAAAAGAAACATAAGCTTATCTAGGCAGGCATTCGGCTATGAACTTCAGCTCTAATTTCTTTTTTATTATTATTATTATTTTTTAATTAGAATGGACTCTAAATGTCTATTTCAACTATTTTAACTAAGAATATTTGACGACATATGCCATTACTATTTGAATAGGTAGCAGAGGGAGCCAGGATTCGAGGAGCCGCACGTATAATTGGTGTAGATCTGAATCCAGAAAAATTTGAGCTTGGTAAATTATGTTGTGGCCATGGTTATAAAAAATAACATGTTTAATATTAGTTTTATGCACTTGGAGCATATTGACTGAACTGTATGAAACTCAAAATATTCCAAAGCTCAACTTTTTAAGTTGCCATCTTCTCTTAGCTATCAATCGAGCAGAGTAATGAGACAAATTCATATAAATGCCACCCGGTGTATGTAACCTAACCGTCTACATTTTTAATGTATTCTTGATTCGTGCTTATTTTGGATATTCTCAGCTTGATTTTTTAATATGCAAGCTTTCGTGTTTAAATATTTGTGTGTTTTGGATTTTACTTCTTTACACCGATAGTCTTGAGGAAACAGCTGCCTTTAAAGCATGATTACATACACCTTCCAGACCCGCCCAGGCGAGATTTGTTATTGGGATGTGTTGTCGTCGTCGAAGTTAGATGCATCTATTAGAGCTGTTAATGCAAGGACTTATAACAATTTCATAGCGAATATATACTTTTTATAATCATAAAATGCATATGATCACCTAAATGTTTGCTTTATTTACTTTGCAGGGAGGAAATTTGGGATCACCGACTTCGTTAATCCAAAGGATATCGGAGAGAAATCTGTTGATGAGGTTCTACCCTTTCTTTCTTTTTTTTTTCTTTTGCTGTTGTATGAATTATATGGATAACTGATAATTGGTTTTAAAATGTTAACCTCCATGCGTGTAGGTGATAAAAGAGATGACTAAAGGAGGGGCTGATTATTGCTTCGAGTGTGTTGGTTTAGCATCTCTGATGATCAGTGCATACCGAAGCTGTAGAAAGGTTTTATTTTTTTCTAAAATAAGCATATAATTTTCACTGGAACAATTAAGAAGAAACATGCAAGTTATTAACAATTCTAGACGATAGGATAGAAATTTCTTCCCAAAAAAAAAAAAAGAAAATTGTATATCGTGTCATTTTTCCTTTAAACTTTTACTTTAATGATTACAGGGCTGCGGTAAGACGATCATTTTGGGCTTGGAAATGAATGGTGCATCGTTAACTATAGATTTTCCAGAAATTATAGATGGAAAATGCATCATAGGATCAGCGTTTGGCGGTATCAAACCAAAGAATGATATTCCAGTTCTTGCAAAGAAGTACCTCAGCAAGGTATTTGTCAGTAACGCCCTGAATTAACCCCATAAAAGGTTTTGAAACTTCATTAAAATTTTAAAAGGACTCTGGATTTCTGTTTTGCTTTAATTGCTATATTACTCTGGATTTACATATAATTACATTAATGCTGACTTTTCATGCTATTTTTTTCTATTTTAGGAGCTTCAAATGGATAAGTTTATCACACATGAGGTAGGATTTCAGGATATAAACACAGCTTTTGATTTGATGATTCAAGGGAAGAGCATCAGATGTATGATATGGATGAACAGATGAAGACGACAAGAATTCAAACATTTTTCTATGAATTATTGCTTTGATTTGCATACACATCCCAGAGATATACTATTATCTCCTTGTATCATGGGCAAAAATAATTGTGTATGATTCTGTTGATGGCTTTGTGCGCAGCTACTTCGATTTGTGCTGGTTATTTGAATTAAAATTTGGATTTCTTCTTCTTTGCTCCCAATTTTGCAGTAAATTTAACCATGTGTAACTATGAGTTCTTTTTTTATCTTGAAGTCACCCTCTATCCTTTGAAAAGAGGTGAAAAGTTACGGCACTAGACCTCAACCGGTTAAATTGAAAAGTAAATTGTACAAAATAGAATTCAAATCTTGTAAATTAGAAAAAAATTTCAAAATTATATAAAAATTAAAACAACATCAAAACCAAAAAAAACTTGTGTTCAATATAACGCCTCAACTATGGATTCAACTTCCTACATAGCCATCTTTTCTGTAATTGAATTCACATCGTCAAAAAAAGAGCAAGTAAAATTTTTTGACAAATTATTGCCATAATTCTTTTTTTTTTATTTACTGTCTACACTATTCCTTTAAAGATTATAATATTAGTATATTGTATATTTTTTATAATAACATATTTTGTCTACAAAACTTTTTCTTGAATATTCGATTATTTCTGTCCAATCATATCACCTTAATAAATAAAATAAACCATAAAGCAAAACTTGAAGGCTTACATGAACTTTTGTTTAGCAAAAACTATTGATACCATTTAGGTAAACACTTGGGAATAATTTTATCTCGAACTTGAATTTGACATGTATCCAAAAAGCTTTCTCAAATCCACACTTCAAAATATACGTTTGGCACTCCTATCAACTCCTTTGCATAAGACACAATTTGCTGGGATATAATAATAATTCTTCTATAAAGTAAGCCAGTATTGTTAATTCTTATTTAAAACCATCCAACATAAAATATTGACTTTTGTTGATACAATAACTATGACTTCTTTATCCCTTTCTTATAATAAATTCGACTTTCACCGGCTTAATCAATTTCGTCTTCTCCCTATTCTTCGAGCTAAATGTTGCATCAATTGACCAAAAATTGATGATATGTTTCTTATTTTTGCCTCTTATTAACATAGTCTACTCTGTGAATTTTGGCAGGGAGTATGATTAGCAAAGTTGTTGCTCTTATCAGTTCTCGAATTAGATCAGTTTACTCTGCAGCCAGAAAATTATGAGAAATTCGACTGTTTGTGAATCAGTCCTAACATTTATTGTAGTTTTTTTTTTTTTTTAATAAGTAAGCAATTGATTAACTAAAATAAAAATACAAGAAAGTTTAAACCCATTATTGTAACTTACTATATGATGTTACCAGCACAAATAAAGAAGAACATGTAGAAAAAACGAAGGACCTAAAATATTCATTGAAAATAATGCAGGACCAAAAAAGGGGTTTTCTTTAAGTATTGATTTCAAGTAAACTTCCGTCTTCTTAACACTCACGAGATTCCGGATATCTTTTTTTTTCCAGCTTCTGACATCTCAAGACAAGTCTTAAGTATTGATGTAGGCTTCAATAATTTTCAAATATCTTTGAGCTTTCATAAATATCTCAAATATCTTTGAGCTTTCAAACATTTATTGTATTTGGTTAGAATTAGTACAAAAATAGGTGATTCTTGCTGAGCTATGCTAGAGAACGCCGTTCATTGTCCTGTTTAAACGCCAGAGAGGTTGTAGTCTCAGGATGGGTGATATTTAGCTTCTCGAGATCTGTAAGGACAAATTTGGGAGAGGATTGGGTAGCTAGTAAAGATTTGCTAAGCCCGAGTACTGGCATTTCACAGGCCGACTTTCTGAGGCCATCTAAAAGAGCCCACCAGACAACACCGAGATCCGAGTGGAATTAGCCTGACCGGAGAACTCTAACACGCCATCCACGCTCTCTAACGAAAGCGAATCTCCTCCGCAGCTTGCATAGAGTAAAAATTAAAAAACACAAAGTTAGCGATCAGGGCCGTCCGTAGGAGATGAAGAGCTAAAGATAACGTTACGTAATTGACACGGAAAATTATTTCACTCGGTTTTCTCTGTGAGCGTATATCTGCCCTCGGTCTTATATTTTCTTAATCGCAATTGTTTGCTTTTGATCTTGTTCTTAGTTGTTGAAGGGAGGAAGATTTTGATTGATTAATTCCAGATAATCGTAAAGTAAGTTCCAACTCTTTGTTTGTTCGTTAATTTTAATCTCTGCTCTTTTGATTAGATCCTAAGCGTTGGCAGATTAGGGTAATTTTATTTGTTAAAAAGGGACTTAGGTTTTTGTTTTGGTCCAAGGGAATTAGGTTGTATTATCTTTGTGATTCTGTACAGATGTTGAATATATTGATAAATACTTCCACTCTAATTCTTCTTCGATAGTTTTCTATGTAAATTCCTGTCCAGAAAATATATCTTGTATTGACTAGTTTGAAATCAATGGATCTGTTAAGAAATGTATCATGATGCAGATGTGGGTAATTTTAGTTGTTGAAAGAGAATCAGAATTATTATATTTGTATTTGTACGGAATTTAGTTTTGATTTGCAAATCCTGTCGTTGATCCTCTAGTTTGTGTTCAATTGTTAATTTAAATTATTGTTTTTCGATTTTGGCTTGCATTTAATTTATCTCCATAGTATATATGCTTTTTAGTATTTTCTTCTCAAAAAAATAGATATACTTATTGCGAGAACATTGGATCCGTTCAGAGATGGCTCGTACCAAGCAAACAGCTCGCAAATCCACCGGCGGCAAGGCACCGCGCAAGCAACTCGCAACCAAGGCGGCGCGAAAGTCGGCGCCGACAACCGGCGGCGTCAAGAAGCCACACCGGTACCGTCCCGGCACTGTCGCTCTCCGTGAAATCCGCAAGTACCAGAAGAGTACCGAATTGCTGATCAGGAAACTCCCGTTCCAGCGTCTCGTCCGCGAGATCGCGCAGGATTTCAAGACTGATCTGAGGTTCCAGAGCCACGCGGTCCTTGCTCTCCAGGAAGCTGCGGAAGCTTACTTGGTTGGATTATTCGAGGATACAAATCTATGCGCGATCCATGCGAAGAGGGTCACGATCATGCCAAAGGATATCCAGCTTGCTCGCAGAATTCGCGGTGAGAGGGCGTGATTGAAGATGTTCGGGGTTCTACTTTGGGTTGATTTTGTTGGTTACTGTTGAATATAAATATTAAGAATATGTGAAATATTATTTTACTTTTTTGTTCTATCTGATGTAAGTTTCGTAACTTTGCCACTGTTAGTGTTGTAATTGATATTAGTTGTGGAAACTTTTTGTTTAATTTAATTTTCGATACATCTGCTTATGCTTCGAGGAATAATTAGATTAGGCGGCCGTCTTAATCTAATTTTCTGTAATTTTCAATACCAGTTGTCGCCTTTGCTTCCGAGGTCGTTGCTCTGTCGCCGTTGCTGACTATCCTCTGCCGATGCTGCCTCTCGCTTGTCCTCTTTCGTTGCCGCTCCTGGCCTACCTACGTCGCTCCTCCATCTCTACGGGTGCCGGTGGTACGCAGTCAGGCGTTCCCTGTCCGTTTTCTCACTCTAATGCTACTGAAGTTCGGTGGATTGTCGGGGATAGGAAGTTGGGGCACAGGCAACGCAAAATCGGCAAGACTAATGCTAGTGTTCCGTCCTTTAAAAAATATGCTAAGGCCGAGCGCTGCTAGTTTGATCGGTCGGAAGGCGTCTTAGAAAGCGTCACCATTCGATTCGAGGCCGCGTGAGGTGAAATCTTCTACATAATATTTCGAAGAAAAATTATTTGTACCATGTGACAAGAGTCTCCGTTCATGGAAGGTCTGTACTCGATTCCCAGAGCGTCGGTCGGGACTGGGTTGAGGATTTCCGGCGAATTTGAGGTCTCTATGGAAACGTGCGCTCGCATTACGGGTTCCACCATGATAACCTAAAAAAAAATGCTAGAGTTAATCACTCTCTTAAAAAGAATCAAGTTAAAGTTTAATACTTCAGAACTGCATTTCGAATAAGCGGATCACGGGGCGCGTGTGTGGTTTGTTGGATAGTTTGTTGGGGGTGAATAATTTTTTCCTTCGAATAAATAAATTCCTGAAATCAGTGACATTAGAATGGTATAACGATTCAAAGTTAAAAGAAAATTTTTATTTTTATTCTTCTATAACATATCAGAAAATTATCCTTCCAATATTTCAGAATAAGGAACAAATATAATTCGGACTACTTCATATATTGCACTTCGTTTAGTAGAATTAGGCAATTTGAAATTTGCTAGTTTTATACGCTCGTAGGTGGAATGGTAGGCACTAGGCAGTTTTGTCGTTAATGTCAAATAAAATTATAAAAATAAGCCAATAAATAGGACTATATTTTTATGCCCCTCCAAATTAAAATTGATATTTTTGTGCCCTCTAATTTATTATGGTAGAAATATGCCCTCTAATTCATATATTTGAAAACTCATCTACTATTATATAACATCTAAACACTTAATAGATGAGTCTCTAAGTGTTTGGACAACGTTATATGATATTTCCGTATCTATTTAATAAGAAAAATACTTTAAAAATGTATGAAAACACTATATAATATTGTTCAAATATTTAGCGACTTATTTACTATGTATAAAAATATCTAAGAATATTTAAGAATACACACAAATAATTAAAAATTATCCACAAATACCTATTATGCTTGTGGGTGTTCGGAGGTGTTTGTGGGTGTTCAGAAGTATTCGTGGGTATTCGTGGATATTCTCGTGTGTCGTGGGTGTTCGTATGGGGTGTTTGTAATTATTCATAGGTATTCGTGGGCGTTCACAGGTGTTCATGGATGTCGAGAGTGTTTGTGGATGTTCGAAATTATTTGTGGATATTTGTATTGGGTCTTCGTGAGTATTTATAGATATTTGTTGGTATTCGAAAATATTTATCGGTATTAATATAGTGTTTGTGAGCGTTCGCATTTATTTACGAGTTTCGTAGGTATTTATAGTGTTCGAAAATATTTATGACTATTCGCATATTTTTATATTTAAAATTAAAAAATTGAAAGCATATTTATCTTTTTATATAATAAAGGAATAAATTTAGTCAAAATAATTTAAGAGAAAACAAGATCAAATCCAATTAATAGAAAAAAAAAGTCCAAATAAATGCTATAAAGTCGTTTCGGCCCAGACGAAGTGAAACGGGAATTTCACGAACACGGCTGGGCCAAGTCCAACGGCTATATAGCTGTCTCCTACCCGACATTGGCCCCATTTAATATCCTAAAATATTTCCGAATATATTTTCTTCATTTTAAAATTCGTGTAGCCGTTTCAATCCTGCTATAAAACCCTTCCCATACCTCTTGGTGCATCTTCATCCTCAACCTCTCTCTCTAAGCTTTCTCTTTTTACAAGCTTAGTTCAAGCTTTCTTTCTCAAGGCAAGAATGGCTCGCTTCGTTATCTTCACCATGGCTGTAGCTCTTCTCGCAGTTATGTCCTTCGCTCAATCGACATCGTCATCTCCCAAAGCTGCTCCTCGATCTGCGCCGAAGCCAGCTCCCGTTTCCCCACCCAAAATGGGGCCCGCACCCGTATCCCCTGCATCCTCTCCGCCGGCACCGCCCACTTCAGCCGAGGTCCCGGCGGCGATCCCAGCAGGCACTACAACCACCGCCGCCGCCGGACCTGGCCCATCCATTGCGGAGCAGCCGGCGAGCAGCGCCGCGTTCGTAGCTGCTGGCTGGCTTTCAACGGCCGCGGTCGCTGCCGCTCTTGTTGCGTTAATGTAGATCTCTAATATTTGTTGGGAGGATTGAGAGCAGATGAGTTTGTTTCATTCTTTGTAATTTGAATTTGTTTCATTCTTTGTATATACTTATCATTTATATTTATTGGTTGAAAATCATCTATATTTTTTCTTTTAGTTGGTAAATTTAGGGATGTTTATTTTTCAGCCTCCGCTCGGGCAAAGTAGGCCGAAAGCCCCTATACTTAACCGGATTTTATTTAAGTCTTCATCGTATTACGTGTAACATTATTTTCACCAACATATTAGTATTATTTGAAAATATTTTTAAAATAAAAATTATAAATTTTAATAAAATTTATAATTTTTATATTTAATATTTTTCAAAAAATACTTCTAAATAGGTGTTTTGAGACTTCGAAATTTTAACGAATTAACGGGTCAGATTCAAAATTCGTTAACATTTCAGAACATCAAAATATCCATTTAGAAATAATTTTTTAAAAAATATTGAATATAAAAATTATATATCTCATTAAGTTTTGCAAATTTTATATTAAATTTTTTTTTAAAAAATACTGATACAATAGTCGAAAATAAAAAACACGGTTTTCAAGAAGGACTGAAAACGAATATGATATTTTTTAAAAGACTAAACCCGAACAGATTGAAAAGCATGGGTCTGCCCTAAAATTTAAGGGGCTTTTGCGTTTCTGTTCCCGTTGTCTAAATTCATTCGTTTCAGCTCCTGAAAATGCGTTTTTAGGTACTGATGATTTTTTTTTTTTTTTTTTGCAGATCAGCAGTTCGAAAACGTGTTTTTAGGGGACGATTTACGAAATCTCAAATATAGGGGACTGATACGCAATTTTCCGAAAATTTAAGCAACCTGATCTGTTGACTCTGTCAGCGCGAACGCATTTGCACCTGGGACGAGGCTCTGGCACTACCGCCCCAGTCAGATCAGCCAAAGGCTGCAAAAAGACTCGATGCTTTAGCCTCCGGTCCATCCGGCTCATCGATCCTTGTGATCGCACCAACGGTCACAGAACCGACTATACCCTCACCAGATCTGTTAGAGGATTCTAAAATAATCATAATCACCTTAAGTGCCCTAGAGAGAAAATAGCTAATTAGCCCATGTAAAGCTTCAATAAAAAAAGCCCATAACATCCCAGTCGGTAGTATATCCTACTAAATATTTAGTTGAAAGAAAAAAAAAATATCTTAATATATACCATTTTTGGTCGAGATATAAGATATAAATCGAACTCGACGATCAAGACCAAAAAAAAAAAAAAAAAAATTCTAAAATTTGAATTGCACAAGCATTATCTTTGAGGTGCAAAAAATTTATCTATTTGTTATCAATGAAAGTAACACAAACTTTTAAAATATGCCTAGATCGAAAGACTTAAATTTCTTGATTAGTGGAATCCCATCCATGAGTTTCATCTGTAAAGCCAGCACTGACTAATTATGGGTAATCTACTCACAAAGATCTCAAATAAGGCTTTAAAAGGAAAAGACAACTCCACAAAACATAAACCACAGTCAACAACAAGGTTCTTCACAACTCACAAGCATAAACTAGAAGAACATAACAAATTCAGAAAAATGTGCAGCACATCTCATTTGTTCAGACTTAGCTGCTCTTGTTCTTGAGATATTGAGTATTAGCCTCTCTTCAGACGGGCCAACCCAAAACTTTTCTCGACGTAGTAGCTGAACGGTGAGTTTCATCTTGCTGAAAGCTTTGAAATGGAAGCACATAGAAGTAACTTTTAAACATCCACATAATAAACTTCTTAATTCTTATCCCTGCTATTTCAATCGAGAAGAAATATATAATTTCTTCTCAATTGGTTACAATTTGCTTTTCAAGTTCTTAGATCCAGCGTCATTGTTAACATGCAAATCACCTTCGTCTTCAACTTCGAGAATTCGCTCCATTGTTTCTTCGAACTTGTCTGTCAACTCATCAACCTACGCAAAATATTTAAACCAATTAACCATTCATTTTATTTGCATGTAGATCAATTCAAAAGGTCTACATTTGTCGAGAGAAATATTATTCTTCAGAATCATTTTGATCCTTAAAAAATTCGAGGCTGATGTGGCCTGAAAATCTAATAAGAAACTATGTACAGGAGTCATTTTCACTTTTCAATGCTTTTAAAAGTTATCATATGGAAGTGTTCTTTCAGCAAATAATTAATAATAAAAAAAATAAAAAAGTGGGATGATGTGAACAATGCCACATCAGCCTTGAATTCTTCATGAACAAAATCACCATGAATAATAATATTTCTCTTTGTCAAGTAACGCTGATGGTAGATATTTTATTTTATATAGTAAAATGAAAAAAAAACCTTTTCGATGAGATCTGCAGCTGCCTCTGCTTCTTTATCTACCATTTCGGCCAGCATCTCAACATTTCGGGCGACATCCTTGAGTTTTCCTTCTGGAAGAGACTCCGCGAGCTCCTCCGCCATCTTATCAGTCTCCTCAGCCGCCTTCTCTACTGCCTTCGCCATCACTCCAAGTGTCTTCTCCAAGTTTTCTATCAATGAAGAGAGTATAATGTGTTTCTTAAGTATATATGTGGCTCGTCAGCTAAACAAAGAAAAGCTTTTCTGAAATCTGAAACTAGACTATCTATATTTTGCTAATAGAGTTTACAGTGTTTCTCTCAAAATCAGTCTTATAGAGAACGTTTGGAGAAATGTTGGGAAGTCTAGCATTTTTACCACATAAATATGAAATCTCTTCATGTATGATACTATGTTCTGCTCGAGAGTGAACTACGTGATCTTCATGTGAACTTATTTGGGCTTTATTAAAACAAAAAGAAAAAGTGCACTTATTTTCGAGAAATTTCTGGACAATTTTATGTACTCTTAACTTAACTCCAAATCAAGGACGATAAAATAATAGCACCTTACTTAATATGCATTTATCCAAATCACCAAAATTGTTTTCAAAACTTAAATTGATACCAGAGCTTGGATACTCGGTGCATAAATACTTTTATATGGACAAATAATATAAAAAATAATACATACAAATACAGCTTGGTTTCTTAATTAATAAGGATATTGATCACAGTAATTACCCTGAGCCATTTTCATTCTCCTATAAATAGGAATAGCTGAGAAAAAGAAAGAACCGAAGACCCATCCGGCCCTGCAGGAAAAATCTCAAGTTTTCAACAATTTACAATTTTCCCCATGTTTTGCTAGAAATTGAACTTTTTTGGGTAAATTTACCATGGTGGTAAGTTGAAAAGATCTATGGTAAATCCTTGGCTTGCTCCTGGATTTGCTGGAGTTATGGTAATGGAGCCCGAAGGCTGCTGTGGCGGTGGCGTCGACGGCGTTTGGTGATGTTGATGATGTGGCGTAGGCATCAGCGGCGCTGTAGGCGGCGGTGGCGTCACCGGAGGTGGTGCCAGCGGCATCGCCGTTGGTGGTGGTCTAAAATCAATGGAAACGAAATCAAACGCATATGGAAAAGAACAAATAATTTAATCTTACTATAGGAGATATTATTATCACAAATCATAGAACATATTAAATTGCTGCAAACCTAAACTTTTAAAGCATCCTAAATAGATAATCACAAATCCCAAAAAGTTTCACATATAAAACCAAATTTTCTGCAAAATTAGATGTTTTTTTTTTCTTCTTTTTCAAGGTACTATTGGGTTGTACCTTAAGTCATCACATAGCATAGAACATATTAAGTTGCTGCAAACAGAAGCTTTTAAAGTATCATAAATAGATTATCAAACGCCCCAAAAAGTTGCACTAAAAAAACCAAATTTTTTGCAAAATTAATTTTTTTTTTCAAGGTATTATTTGGTCTGACCTTCAAGAAAACAACAGTCATCAAAATTTATTGGGCTTCGGACCGGCTGTACGAACACAAGCTGAGCTTGTTTGCACCTTCGAGAGCAGGCTAAAAATTTCGATTTGCTATTTTGTAACCATATGATCCAGCTTCCACATATTTTCGAAATTTATAAAGCAATATATATGCAGAGGAAATCACAAGGATTTTATTTTTCTATGATCTTTACTGGGACTTACAGTTGGTCAGATTCTGCAGCACCGCCGCCGCCGACGGCATCCTCCGGCTGCGCCGCCCGAAGAACCACCAGTCTCCGGCGAGCTGAGCTGGAGATTCCGACGTGTCTGCAAGGATTAACAACGATCATCTGTGGCCGGCAGGAGGTCTGAAGTGAACAGTTCGAGTGAAGCCCCGTGATGGGCTTTGCTGGAAGAAGGAAGTAAGACGCCATTGTTGATCTCTAAGCTCTAAGCTAAATCAAAGCTGCAAAAGTAACAACTTTGGTAATGGATCAAGGGAAGGTGGAATTAATGAGTTCGACAACACAGCACCGATATAATTTTGGTTGCAATATCTGTGAATAATTTAATTATGGTATATATTAACAAAATGGGAAAGAAAGTAGCTATTTAATACGTTTACACTGTACACGAACAACAACTCAGGGAGTTGTGGGATTTTAAATGATGAAATACTGCGCAGTGCGCACTCGGGTAGACGTGGAAGTCGGCAGCTTGTAAAAGAAATAAATAATGCGGTGATATGGTTTTTGTGCTTGGGACTTATATATAAATCTCTCTAATATTTAAACTTTATGAATAAATTTTTATTTTATATATTTAATTTTAATATTTTAAAATATTTTTTAAAATATTTAATATTTAAATTATAAATTTTGATAAAATTTATAAATTTAAAATTAAATTTTTTTAAAAAAATATTTCTAAGTAAATATTTTTAGATTCTAAAATTTTAATTGGTTTTAAAATCAATCAATTAACCAGCTGAATTTGAAGTTCTAAAGTTCAGCAGGTTAATGAATTGATTTTGAAATCCATTAAAATTTTAAAATTTCTACACCTATTTAGAAATATTTTTTTTTTAAAAAAATATTGAACATAAATTTAAAAATCGCATAAAAATTTATAATTTTAATGTTAATTTTTTTTAAAAAAATACTTATAAAATGGTTAAAATAGTTCTAACACAAACATCATAGATGAGCTTTTTTTTATAAGTTTAAATAGTAAATAAAAAATACAAAGATTAATTTATATAAATAAGAAGAATTTATGGGTTGATTTTTGTTTCCTTTTAACTTTGCTGGAAGCACTCTAATGTAGAGTTCTGATTGGAAGGCGTCAACACAATATGGGCATATATAATATCATAATGTAGATAAACTTTATAGTTTCGACATTTACAATATTATCAATTTATTTTCAAATAATATAAATGTTTTAAAACTTTAAACATGTTTATGAATTAATTTTTTTAACTTTCTAAAAATTTTGAGCTATGAAAAAGTTATTTTTTCTTCTTCTTCTTCTTCTTCTTCCTCATTCTGCAGGCTGTTGCTATTTTATCAGGCCATTGGTATAGAGCTCTTCAATTGGCTAAAAAATAAAATCCAAGATGGATGGCTTAAAAACAAATCGAAGATGTATATAATTTGGTTGGAGTTGTTTATTAGGTGGCCGTGAAGAATAGGAAGCTCGATCTCGTGTTTACTCACTCGCCGCTCGCGTAAAATACTTGATCGAACATCTAGGCCATCTCGATGACTCGATGTTTCTAGAAGCCGCTGGAAGGTACCTCTGTGCTCGAGGACGACGACGAGGTGACAGGAATCCTCGCCGGAGCAGTGAGTGATCGTTGACGGCGAGCGTGTGGGGTGCTCGACGGCAACGATGACGATGTGAGGGGGTGACTGGAAAACGGAGACGACGGCGGCCGGCGGATTGTGCTCAGCGCAATGTCTTGTTCTTTTTTTTTTTTTTTTTAGGGTGGTGTTTTACCCTCAAACCAAACGGGGAGAATAAAAATAGTGGGAATGCATACCACTATCAGGGTGTAACTCTTTACCCAAATAATGTCTACCCTTACACCCATTCCAAACAGACCCTAAAAGTATAGCCGCCAAAGAAGGTAAACTATCGAGTATCTGTGGTCGGTCATTTCATTGATATATTTATTTTTTAGTATATTTTTTATATTTTTTTTTCTTCTGTTAATTATAAGGGTTATTTGATAAAGGAAGAATTGCGTTTCAGTGCCTCCTATTTTTCATAAATATATTCGTATTTAAAATAAAAAAATGTAAGAAAGCTCATCGTCATGTTGGCTTATTTTCGGTTTAGGAGGTGACTTACACAGCTTCTGAATATAAGGAGGCTGATGCGCAATTAGTCCTTTAACAAAATTATCTTATGTCTTTCAAATGCACTAACTTTTTTTATAAATTGAAGAGAGTGAATTAGAAACATGCCACTTTGTCTATTCAAGAAAATTTAGTAAGATTAAAACACAACTAATTTAACAAAATTTAAATAAATTCTAACAATCTAATAAATGTTATTAGTATATATATATATATTTTATTTTCTCAGAAGTTAGCTTATTTATAATATATATATATATATATATATATATATATATATTTATATTATATATATATATATATTATATATTATATTAGTTCTTAATAAATTTGATTATTTGTAAGTTTTGTCAATTATTTGTTTTACGTTATAAAAACATAAAACTATAAACTATAAACTCTATGTCTATAGTACAGTAAATCTAGAGTAATATCAAATTTTATACCATATGGCAACCTCATGAACTTTAAAAAAAATATGGCAACAAATTTAAGAAATTAACATTAATTTATTATAGAGTATTAAAAATTTTGCATACTTATGAAACAACTATTGTATGCAAAGACCATATTCGAAACTTATATCCGACTAAAAAGGAATCCTGCTAATAAATTCTAAAATCAGTATTAAAAATTTATTTTGTTTATTAAATATGTATATTTAATATATTAAAAATTTATAATCATAGTCTTATCTTATATTTAGCGCCAAGTAAGTACTAGTCATATTATAATGCGATCGATATCACAATTATTCTGTTTAACAAAGACTTTATATTGAGTTGTGGTAGTTGCTACTTGGGAGGCTTTCATTACGAATAAATGCATGTATCGCTCAAACAGTCACTCCTTGGCTCACCCCTCCATCTCCACCCCTCATCTCATATTAGCATCTATTCCAAGGGACTGATTCTCGAATTACCAATATGGATTTGTTGCAACTGCATGAAATTATATATTTATTATTAATAACATTAAAGAATTATAGATAGTTAGTAAAATAGGATTATGTATCAACAATTATTAACGAAAAAGATTAATTTTTTGAGAAATAATCTTCTATCTACAAGAGTTGGGTGAGTGAAGTATGATTAGTCGAGGTCCAGGTAGAAGAGCCGTTTCAACCGCTATCTTTTTTTTTGGTCTTGATTGTTAAGTTTGGATTTTATAATATTTCAATCGAAAATATTATACGCTAAGATAAATATTTTTCTAATCAGATGTTGATGAAATTCGAACATCTAAATTATCTTTTATGAAAAGTATGCTCCTAGTATTAAGCCACGCTAAATAACTATACCAATGCTTGATTGCTTACACTTCTTCAATAAGTGGTTTTCTATCTCCTCTCTATAAGTATGTTATCGCATCAACCTCGTCAATAAGTCAACTAACCGTCCTTGGGAGAGTAGGTGAATGGTTTATGAACTATGGATCAAAATCTTTAGTCCCGTCTATTATATTGCTTGATGGAAAAAAAAAAAAAATTCCGAATTTTTAGAAAAGTTCCTTTGATTGTCACACTCTTGTAATTGTGGAAGTTTCTTGCAATGCCCCGTGGTTTAGAATCAAATGATTCCCTGCCTCTCTTATGGTCTTCATTAATCTGAGCAAAAAAAAAAAAAAGTTAATGAAGGATTGTTTAGTAAATACCCAACAACTAAATTATTACGTAATAAAAAGCCAGCAAACAACTAAAGCCTTCAAAAAAAAACATTTGCTAATTACTTACAGACTTAAAATATTAAATTATATTATTCTTTAAATTTTGAATACTGACATCATGTACAATATTAAAACAACAACCTAATATTTAAACTCTTAATTTTTTTAAAAAAATTAATATTTGAAAGTTATCTGATGGTATAAACTATTAAATTGTACCAGATAGCACTTAGAAGATGCCTCGGCATGCATGAAGTAGTTTTGTGCAAATACATATATATTCATTAGAGTTGTGGAATATTATTAGATGTAAATTCTATAATGTACGAGTTTGCAGAATGGTGTTTTTTTTTTTTTTTTTTTTTTTTTTTTTTTTAAAAAAAAAAAAACGAGACGAAACCTCTCCCTAGGTCTCCGCTAACTCGCGGATCACAGTTTTCTACGCACACCTATATGACCATTTTGAATCCAGGTGTACGCAGGAGAATAAAACTCCGGATCAGACATGGAGTACTGAGAGTTACCCAGCCACCAGCTTCTCCGCAACCGCTGTAATCTCGTGGCCATAGGCATATCCGCATTTCAGCCACCCGTGGAGTTCGAACCCGGGCACTCGCTTCCTGAGGCGAGCGCTCCGGCCGACTGACCCACGGGCGGGGGACTACATGTTACATGTTTGCCACAAGTTTTTCAAGAAGTTCTAAGTGCCGTGGCCAAAACATATTATGGAAAATATTTAGAATTAATTTTTGAACTAATTTCATGTATCTAATTTTTTTTTTTTGGGAGAAAAAAAAAGATATTTTAATTAAAACACTCCGAAATTGAGGAAAAAGACACCAAGTACAGCGATTTTGGACGTCTCCCACCTCGGTTGTTCGAACCAAGAACTTATAACAAAGCTGTTTATCCATAGGCATATTATACATGCACTTACCATCTCCGAATCAAAGGCTCTCCGATTCCTTATGAGCGATATGTTAATTGGAAATGTTTTTTTTGCTCAATTTATTTATCGGATTTTATTACTTGTACATGTTTGTATTGAATGAATTGAATTTATTACTTATTGCATGTTTGTTGGGTCACAAAAACTTAATGATTTTGCATAAGCTACCTTTTTCTAATCATTTTCGATCATAAATTCAAATATTTGTAGGATAACAATTTAAGAAACAACATCCCTTTTCTCAAACAAAAAAAAAAAAGAAAGAAAAGAGAGAGAGAGAGAGAGAGAGAGAGGAGAGAAGAGAGAGAGAGAGAGAGAGAAATAACATCCCAAACAATTAAAATAAGGGAGACTAATCATCATAATTCATAAATAGTAAGACAAACATGTAACACTTCTTTAACATGAGCTAAAAAAAGTTGCATGGATAACAATAAGGTCAAGATCCATCCTCGATCGCTGCAAATAAATATTTTCTAGTCTGATTATGTGTCTAACTCATCTACATATTTTCCGAGACGTATTATATCAGAAATTATATAAGTCAAATTGATGGGATTAGATACTTTGCGTCCATTTTCTATGCCTAATACTACTCCACCAATTAGCTTGCAACGTATCACATCATTTATATTTGAACATAGATAATTAAGCTTAACACATGGCAATCGCTGATTGGTAGAGCAGTGTTAGGCATAAAAAATAGGCATAGGCTCCATATTACTATTCCACAATAAAATCCAATTAAATACACTCGATTATTCCTAGAGTCTGGCTTTGACGGAAGTTGGGCCAATGAATTACATTTTTGAAGAGAATTGAAGCAAAAAAAAAAAAAAAAAAAAAAAAAAAAAAAGAAAAAAGAAAAAAAGAAAAGTCCAACAAACTCTAGCAATCTTGATATACAAATTGCATGTATGGAATTTTTTTTTGGTCTATGACTTGCTCTTCGAATTCCCTTTTGAATCAACTTTTGCGAGTATTTCTTCTTCTATGATCTCCTCCAACTTATCCGTGAACTCATCGACCTGCTATTCGTCGGATCATGTAAGGCAAATATAGATAAAAATGCTTTATGCATCTAACTACATCTCTAAGAAAATCTTTAAACTTATCCGTGAACTCAACGGCTGAGATGTTAGCTTATCAAAGTTATTATCAGCTCGACCTGAGAATAGTCATTCATTCTCTCTCTCTCTCTCTCTCTCTCTCTCTCTCTATATATATATATATATTATATAATATATTATATTATATATATATATATATTATAATTTTATAATATAATAATAATAATTATTAATTAATAATAATAGTTAAATAATAATAATAATAATAATGGGTTATAAGGTTGACCTTTAAGATGAGCTCATGAGCAGCCTCAGCTTCCTTGTCGACTTTTTCAGCTATCTTCTCGATCTTAAGAGCAACGTCCTTAAGTTGTCCATCAGGAAGAGATGCAGCAAGCTCCTCCGCCATCTTATCTGCCTTCTCTGCTGCTTTCTCCACAGCTTTCGTGACACCCTCAAGTGTTTTTTCTAAGGTTTCTACAGTATTATTCAAAGTAAATAATTAATATTATATATATACATCACAGTTATAAGCATATATATATATAGAGAGAGATAAAAATATATAATAAATTTAGATTCCCTTGTGCCATTTTCAGTCTTTTGTAAATAGGTATAGCAGAGAAGAAAAAAGAACCAAAGAGAATATTGGTCCTGCAGAAATGATCACAGATTTCAGTAATGAAGATCTAATTGGAGAAATAAAAAGGAGTATTTTGGAGACAGATAAAGGGAGGGAGAGGCCTTTCGAAGTATTTTTTGATTCGTAGGTGTTTGTTTTAACGTACCATGGTGGTAGATGAAATAGAGAAAATCCTCCACTTGCAGCTGCCGCCGGAGCTGGCACACCGCCGGAGCTTGAACCACCCCTATTTAACCAAAAAATAAAAAGTATAACTTAGAGAGCTTAAAAAAAGATCATTCTTTGTTTTGAAGAACATTATATAGTTTTTCTTTTATTGTTTTTAAACCTAAACGAAAACGAAATATATAATTCTTTTTCTTTTTTTCTGAGATGATGAAAATTGCTTAAGAAATCTCTAATATATATATAATATATATATATATATATATATATATATATATATATATATATATAGGCACACACATACAGAAATAATAAATAAATTATATTTATTTTTTTATATTGATACTAATGTTTTGCTCCTATGACAAACATAAGTTACAATTTGGTAGATGAAAGCATTACAAACAATCAATTAATGCATAGAAAAGTATAAAACAGAGTATGATGGACTAATTTGTAAAGAATTCAAGAATGCCAAAGCTATTGTAACCACACGAGATGGGATCGTTTGTGGTTTAACCACAGACGATCCCCTGTGGTATTAGATCTGCGCCGTTAATCGGCCCAGCACGTATCACGAAATTTTTTTATTTAAATTTTCGTCAATTTATTTTACCTAATTTTATACATTTTTATGAAAAATATGAACTATAAAAGTTATAGATTTTGATATGATCTTACAACAATTTTAGTTTAAATTTTTTCGAAAAAATATCAAACAATATGTCAAAATTGATGGTAAAAAATTATGATCATTATTTTAGACACCATTGTTGATATTTTTTCGAAAAACTATTGAAACTACAAAGTTGATAGATCACATCAAAATCTATAACTTTATAGTTCATACTTTCATAAAAATGTATAAAATTAGATCAAATAAAATTGACGAAGTTTAAATAAAAAATTTCGTAATACGTGCTGGACCGATTAACGGCCCAGATCACGACCACAGGGGATCGCCTGTGCTTTTTACTTTTTAGCACAGACGATCCCATCTCTAAACATACATGCCTTCGTTAATGTATTCTAAAACCATTATAAGGTTAAGTAATAGTGGATATTTGAGGAGAAATATATTGAAGGTACTAATGGTATCTATACTTCGGGCTAATTTACTACAATAATATTCTCCTACGATCTATCTCTTTGTGTAGCATAGACCCATAAATCTAGGCCTCATTTTCTGTCTCATTATTTTTTATTAATGATGTATATCATATTATTTAGAATTAATAGAGGTGATTTAATATGCAAATAAACTAAATAAGGAATATAGTCATATGTTATTTATCAAAGTAATAACATAGATGATGGAGGCAAGGGATTTTGATTCCAGACGTATCGCCTGTGGTTGGTCGAAGGAGGGGCAGGGCATAGTGTCCGAGAATTCCTACGCGTCTATTGTGTTGGGAAGTCACTTCCTAATGGCTTTCTTCCTAGTGATTTATCTTTGATGGCATAATTGAGAATGGCGTTTAGGACGGCAAACTTTTTGAGAGTTGCATAGGGTTTGTCGTCCTAATATTTTACGTCCAATCATCTCCTGGATATGACACCCCAAAGCTCTGAGCATCTCTTTATGTTGTGATGCGCGTTTGCCGCCACATGGCATAAGCTGGTTGGTCAATCTTCTCATCCTCCTACTGTCACTAAGTTTAAATAATACTGTTTAAGTTAACTTTGATAACACTTCGATTACTGTTTCATATATGAACAGGGATGTGCCTAGGGCCCAAAACCAAGCTGGCTGAAAAACCAACCGAAGACAGTTCGGCAGACCTCGAGCATCCATTCGGGGCTAATCGAGCCTCTAAGGTCAACTAAGTAGCCAATGGCAAGATGACGCCTGGCCACTAGCCCACGCACGTCCTATTAGGCTGATGAACATACGTCTGTCCGCGTGAGTAGTCAGGCATCCGCATATGCCCTTCTTTGGAAAGCACGTCGTAGACTAGCAATCACCTCGCTGCCGATCTCGCCAACCAAGAGCATGGCTAGAAGTCCGAGTTGAAACCCCTCCAAAAAATAAACTGTATCAACTGCTGAATGCTGTATCACGTAAAACTTGTATCGCTTGATTTTTTTATTCACTGTACTTGCTAGCATAGGTATTAATTACGCTACCTCATCAATGTAAATCAAACTAAACTTAATTCTGATTAACTTTCGATATTATTACTAAAATTTGTAGTATTTAGAAAATTTTATAGTATTATATATTTTTTTTAGTTAAATAGGAGAAATATTTGCTAAAGTTTTTTTTTTTTTTTTGATAATAATATTTGCTAAAGTTGAAAACTTCAAATCGGAATGTATGCATGTGCTTATATGGGGAACGTGTGCGGTGTCTTCTGTTTGCAGGCTAAGTCTTGACCAAAATGGAGACAGCTGGATTCTGGTGTAACAATGTGCAGTTTAATCTCTCAAAAATGCCCTTGGTTTAATTAGCTCGCAGTTTCTATTTCCTTCCCTTATGTCAAGGGTATAACCGTCTTTCGATGAACTGCTTTTCCGGTGGACTAACTTCGCTTCCCAGCAAGCATCCAGTACCGGTGGTCCAGTACTACTACAACAGTCCAACCAACCTTTTTAACTCTCAGATGTAATTTCCTAATTACCCCTTAGAAAGTTCATCACAAGCAAAGCAGCAGACGCAATAACGTCGTATACCGAAGGGCTGTTACGTAATTAGATAAGTACCGTTCAAAATTACGGTACTGGTGGGGATAGATTCACGGATCCGCGTGTGGGGCGAGTCGGACCCAGAACCGTGCAGCCGACGACTCGCTGGTGCATGTGGGCCCACAACCAGCCCTGGCAACGGCTACAGATCTCGCCACGTGTCCGCGCATTCCCTCCACTTGTACCTTTTGTTTTGATGTCCGCACCACCCTAACAAAATGCCCACTCTTCCTCCACCACCCTAAAATCGAAAATCATTAACAACGAATACAAACTATTCTTCCCTGAACTAGCTCTGAGAAACTTACTCGCCGTCGGCCATGGTTTCTCCGATCCATGGCAGCGTTGTTCCTTTACTATTATCTTTCTTCTTCGTCTCATTATCTGCGGGCCCAGCTGCATTATCTTCATCTTCTGTCGCCGGCGGCGGAGGAGCTATCAACTCTAATTCTGTGCTGGTAGCTCTTCTTGATTCCCACTACACCGAATTGGCTGAGCTTGTTGAGAAAGCTCTTCTTCTCCAGACTCTCGAAGACGCTGTCGGTAAACACAACGTTACCATTTTCGCTCCGCGAAATGAAGCTCTTGAGCGGGAGCTCGACCCCGAGTTCAAACGCTTCTTGCTGGAGCCTCGCAATCTCAAGTCTCTTCAAGCGCTTGTGTTATATCACGTCATTCCCACCAAGATCGCCGCCGATGCCTGGCCCTCTGTCAGCGATGCCGGTTACCGCACTCTCGCCACCAACCACCTCC